>CM060688.1:110674915-111874915 GCA_030686995.1 Artemisia argyi | reverse complement strand
TGTAATGAAATATCATTAATGGAGGAGACATAAGTAGTATCCGCCATTACACATCCATCATTAACATCCTTAGGCACCACATCCTTAGGAATATCAATCACTTTCTCTGCCTCCATGCGTTCATCAATAAAACTCTTCAATTCAGCCAAGTTAATTTCATCTTTGAAGTACTTTCCATCAGTATTGGAACTGTTGGAATCATCAATAGGCACCATTGGAATAGCATGTGGCTGTTCAGCATCAATAGGCTTATCACAAGCCAACTTCCCACCCTCCTTAGAGAAAAAAGGGGAGGGATCCTTCGGTATGGACGTAGTAGCCTAGTTGTTATTACTAGGTTTAGAAACGGGTCGATATATCAATTTAGGCTTACCAGACACCCGCACCTTGTTAACACCCTTAGATTTACTTTTTACAGCCCCACCACCATCATCCACACGTAATGTCTTTTTAACTTCCTTCTCTTTCTTATGGCACTCCTTATCAACATGGTCAAAAATTTTACATACTTGCGGTTTATATTCAAATTCAATATCAATTCTTACCATACGATGCTCATTAGTCTTTGGTGTAGGAATTGCCACAACAAGAGAATCCACAAAATCATTATCAGCTGAAATCTCAACTAAAACTCTAGCATACGAATTCATACCCCACGACTTGAGGCACATATTACTTGTGTGCTCATCAAACATAATGATTCGTCCAAGTTTAGCCGTGATCAGATTCAGTCCCACCGTAGAATATGCCACCACCGGCACATTATACAATTTAACCCAAACATGAACCTTCTTAATGTCTTCTTTAATCAATTCTGAATTAGGGTTCCAAATATGAAGAATTAGTGGTATTGACCTAATTCGCCAAGTACCTTGCATGAGAACATTATCCATACCTTCCTTACTTGAGAATTGAAACATAAAGAACCCTTGATGTATCATGACATGCATTAACCCGAATTTCTTCCACACATTACGCACGAAATTTTGGACTACAGGAAATGCAGGTCTTTGTCCAACAAAATAGCCATAAAGTGTGTTATTAAATCGTGAACAAATCGCATCCACTTCTTCCTGCGGTATAACGACATCAGCCAAAGCTAGATCAACCTTAGCTTGATTATTAACCTCCGTATAATCCTTCGTAGTACCAGCAGCAACATGATTATTCTCATCAATCAAATCAGAAGTGGGAGTAGAACAACCCACCCCACACTGTCCTTATTGGTTTCCTTGGTTAAATCAACAATATTAGTAGCAGCATCATCAGTGAAACCAATAGGTGACTCTTTATTTTTAATACAGCGATATGGCATCATAGGTTTACCATCTTTCACCAAATTTTTACCATCCGTTTTCTTGAACCTTTTAGCCAAATCGCATAAAACAGAATTGCCATCATTCATCAACTTCGAACTAACCAGACCAGCATTCTTTGAGTTCTTGCTCTACTTGTTGAGAAAACCTTGTTCCATCTCTCTCGTATACCCACAACCCAAGTAATAATCAAACAGTACCTCGGCAAACAAAACAAACCCTTGAAACAGGTTATACTTCCAATCGATAAGAATGAACCAAACCCTAAAAGAGTATTGGGTTAATTCACAGCACCACCAAATAAATATAGCAATGAAAGTCCAGAACCAACTTGTGGAAACAATACCAGCCCTAAAAAGTTAGGGTTTCTACCAATCGAATAAAGTTTAGCATTAAAACCAACTGGAATAATAAACCCAAAAAAATCGATCTGATGTCGCTTAGGGATTTACTACACCAAATCGTAAACAACCAGCAATAAAGAATAGCAACCACCGACCCAGTATAAATAAATCAATAGATTATAAGGTCGGTTCACATGCAATACAATAGAAATCACCTACAACCGACCCACGATGGAGTAGCAAGTGATAATAATTAAATATACAAGTTCATGCACGTAAGACCAATACCAATTCAAAGACGGGACAACAAGAGCAAATATTGCAAATAAGAACCACCGACCCACGATATAAGTGATCAATATATTAAAGAATTAAAGGTTGAAGATCAATAACTTGAATCGTAGGAGGGAATTGCTAGTTGTCGCCGTTTTCGCTAGAGAGAGAATATTTTTATTTACCAGAACCGTAGGAGGGAATCGTAGGAGGGAACAACCCACCTCACAACCGTCCTTCTTGGTTTCCTTCGTTAAATCAACAATATTAGTAGCAGCATCATCAACGAAACCAATAGATGATTCCTTATTTTTAATACAACGATATGGCATCATAGGTTTACCGTCTTTCACCAAAGTTTTACCATCCATTTTCTTAATCCTTTAAGCCAAATCGCATAAAACTGAGTTGCCATCATTCATCAACTTCGAACTAACCTGACCAGCATTCTTGGAGTTCTTGCTCGACTTGTTGAGAAAACCTTGTTCCATCTCTCTCGTATACCCACAGCCCTAATAATAACCAAACAGTACCTCGGCAAATAAACAAAACCCAAGAAAAAGGGTAAACTTCCAAACGAGAAGAATTAACCAAACCCTAAAAGAGTATTGAGTTAATTCACAGCACCACCAAGTAAATATAGCAATGAAAGACCAGAAACCGACTAAAGGTGAAAGTCGGCCAAATCAAACCCAAACAAACCGATTAAAGATAGACTTTGAGTAGGTCGGCCAGAATGGATCCCTAACAAACCGATTAGGAATAAAATAAGAATGCGATCCCAAAACCCTAAACAATAAAACCCAACAAGATCCTAACACTTGGATTACAAAGTAATAAGAGTTGTAAACGAATACAAGAATTAAAGGATGATTTGATGGGTAATCGATATATAGTAGGGGTTCCTAAACGCTTGCTCACTTGATGAGAGCAATTGCCCTTTACATGATGATAGCCGTTTCCCTAATGCTTGCACACTTGACAAGAGCAATTGTCACTTGCATAATGAGATCCGTTGTCCCCAAAGGCTAACTTTATGAGGGCGATTTGTCACATACATGATAAGAGCCGTTGTCCATAAAGGCTTACAATTCGAGAGCAATTGTACCTTACTTTATGGGAGCCGTTGTCCCTAAACGCTCACTCACTAACAGAGTGCAATTGCCCTCTAAAAGATGATAGCCGGTGTCCCTAATGCTTGCACACTTGATAGGAGTAATTGTTACTTACATGATGAGACCCGTTGTCCCTAAAGGCTAACTTTATGAGGGCAATATGTCCCCCCTTACATGATAAGAGCCGTTGTCCCTAAAGACTTACATATTGAGAGAAATTATACCTTACTTTATGGGAGCCATTGTCCCTAAATGCCTGCTCACTTGATGAGAGCAATTGCCTTTTACATGATGATAGTCGTTGTCCCTAAAGCTTGCACACTTGATAAGAGCAATTGTCACTTACATGATAAGACCCGTTGTCCGTAAAGGCTAAGTTTATAAGGGCAATTTGTCTCTTCCATGATAAGAGCCGTTGTCCCAAAAGGCTCACTTGTTGAGAGCAATTGTACCTGAATTTATGGGAGCCGTTGTCCCTAAACGCCTGCTCACTTGATGAGAGCAATTGCCTTTTACATGATGATAGTCGTTGTCCCTAATGCTTGCACTCTTGATAAGAGCAATTGTCGCTTACATGATGAGACCCGTTGTCCTTAAAGACTCACTTGTTGAGAGCAATTGTACCTTACTTTATGGGAGCCGTTGTCCCTAAACGCTTGCTCACTTGATGAGAGCAATTGTCCTTTACATGATGATCACCGTTGTCCCTAATGCTTGTACACTTAACAAGAGCAATTGTCACTTGAATGTTGAGATTCGTTGTCTCTAAAGGCTAACTTTATGAGGGCGATTTGTCCTTTACATGATAAGAGCCGTTGTCCCTAAAGGCTCACTTGTTGAGAGAAATTGTACCTTACTTTATGGGAGCCGTTGTTCCTAAATGCCTGCACACTTGATAAGAGCAATTGCCTTTTACATGATGATAGTCGTTGTCCCTAATGCTTACGCACTCGATAAGAGCAACTGTCACTTACATGATGAGATCCGTTGTCCCTAAAGGCTAACTTTATGAGGGCAATTTCTCACTTACATGATAAGAGTCGTTTTCCCTAAGACGTGTTGTTGAGAGTAATTGTACCTTACTTTATGGGAGACGTTGTCCCTAAATACTTGCTCACTTGATGAGAGCAATTGTCCTTTACATGATGATAGCCGTTGTCCCTAATGCTTGCACACTTGACAAGAGCAATTGTCACTTGCATGTTGAGATCTGTTGTCCCTAAAGGCTAACTTTATGAGGGCGATTTCTCCCTTACATGATAAGAGCCGTTGTCCCTAAAGGCTCACTTGTTGAGAGAAATTGTACCTTACTTTATGGGAGCCGTTGTCCCTAAATGCAAGCTCACTTGATGAGAGCAATTGCCCATTACATGATGATAGCCGTTGTCCCTAATGCTTACACACTCGATAAGTGCAACTGTCACATACATGATGAGATCCGTTGTCCCTAAAGGCTAACTTTATGAGGGCAATTTCTCCCTTACATAATAAGAGCCGTTGTCCCTAAAGGCTCACTTGTTGAGAGCAATTATACCTTAGTTTGTGGGTCCCGTTGTCCCTAAACGCTTTCTCACTTAATGAGAGCAATTGTCCATTAAATGATGATTGTCGTTGTCCCTAATGCTTGCACACTTGATAAGAGCAATTGTCACTTATATGATGAGATCCGTTGTCCTTAAAGGCTAACTTTATGAGGGCAATTTGTCCCTTACATAATCAGATCCGTTGTCCCTAAAGTCTCACTTGTTGAGAGCAATTGTACCTTACTTTATGTGATCCGTTGTCCCTAAACACTTGCTCACTTGATGAGTGCAATTGCCCTTTACATGATCATAGCCGTTGTCCCTAATGCTTACACACTCGATAAGAGCAACTGTCACTTACATGATGAGATCCGTTGTCCCTAAAGGCTAAATTTATGAGGGCAATTTGTCCCTTACATGATAAGAGCCATTGTCCCTAAAGATTCACTTGTTGAGAGCAATTGTACCCTACTTTATGGGAGCCATTCTCCCTAAACGCTTGCTCTCTTGATGAGAGCAATTGCCCTTTACATGATGATAGTCGTTGTCCCTAATGCTTGCACACTTGACAAGACCAATTGTCACTTGCATGATGAGATCCGTTGTCCCCAAAGGCTAACTTTATGAGGGCGATTTGTCCCATACATGATAACAGCCGTTGTCCCTAAAGGCTTACAATTTGAGAGAAATTGTACCTTACTTTATGGGAGCCGTTGTCCCTAAACGCTCACTCACTCACAGAGTACAATTGCCCTCTAAATGATGATAGCTGGTGTCCCGATGCTTGCACACATGATAAGAGCAATTGTCACTTACATGATGAGACCCGTTGTCCCTAAAGGCTAACTTTATGAGGGCAATATGTCCCTTACATGATAAGAGCCGTTGTCCCTAAAGACTCACTTGTTTAGAGCAATTGTACCTTACTTTATGGGAGCCGTTGTCCCTAAACGCCAGCTCACTTGATGAGAGCAATTGCCTTTTACATGATGATAGTCGTTGTCCCTAATGCTTGCACACTTGATAAGAGCAATTGTCACTTACATGATGAGACCCGTTGTTCCTAAAGGCTAAGTTTATAAGGGCAATTTGTCTCTTCCATGATAAGAGCCGTTGTCCCTAAAGGCTCACTTGTTGAGAGCAATAATACCTGACTTTAGGGGAGCCGTTGTCCCTAAAAGGCTGCTCACTTGATGAGAGCAATTGCCTTTTACATGATGATAGTCGTTGTCCCTAATGCTTGCACACTTGATAAGAGCAATCTTCACTTACATGATGAGACCCGTTGTCCCTAAAGGCTAACTTTATGATGGCAATTTGTCCCTTACATGATAAGAGTCGTTGTCCCTAAAGACTCTCTTGTAGAGAGCAATTGTATCTTATTTTGTGGGAGCCGTTGTCCCTAAACGCTTGCTCACTTGATGAGAGCAATTGTCCTTTACATGATGATAGCCGTTGTCCCTAATGCTTGCACACTTGACAAGAGCGATTGTTACTTTCATGTTGAGATTCGTTGTCCCTAAAGGCTAACTTTATGAGGGCGATTTGTCCCATACAAGATAAGAGCCGTTGTCTCTAAAGGCTCACTTGTTGAGAGAAATTGTACCTTACTTTATGGGAGCTGTTGTCCCTAAATGCCTTTTTGGGTAAAAGGGTTTAAACCCTGGTAAATATATTACGCCAAAAACAATGAAGTACAATTGACATGGGTGAATCCCATGCCCTCAGCCCGTTACATAGGCGATTTGACTCTACAAATGTAACTAAGCTAAACAACTGCTAAACGCTGAAAAACCAATTACATTTAAATTACAATCTAAATGTAAAAACAAGGTTCATGAAACCACATCCAGTTGACAAACGCAGATAATAGGGTTCATAAAACCCTAACTTCCAGTTAACTTCCAGTTGAATCCTAATACCCATGGTTCGATACCATGGTTTCAGAATAATCAGCAAACGCAAATCCATGAGTCACAAACAGGAACCATGTGATCGATGTTTGCCACACGAACCCTATGGCAACACAATGAACGCCACACCAACTTGAATCTGAATGAAAACCAAAGTGGCTAGTGGCTGCCATAGACGAGCCATAGGGTATCACCCGACCCTAACGTACAGAATAACACCCCATAATGAACATAAACTGATTGAACCATGATAATGAACAGCATCATCACATAGTATTAGGATTGTAACATACCATAACAGCAAAACCACCAACCCAATAACGATCAGATCATGCCATACTTACACTTAAACAGATGACTACCAAGTATACTACCACCACCATCACGCAGCGCCAACAGTAGCAGCAATGTACAAACAATCATAGGGTTTCCAAAACCCTAACAAACAATCGACACCAGGTCTGATGAGAAACGAGGGCACCGCTAAATTAATAGTAGATTAACAACTCTCCTCAAGGACCCAGTAGCAACAACGACCATATAGGGTTTTCAAAACCCTAACTTCCAAGTCAATAACAGCAGGTCTTGTAATACGTCCAGGTCTGATTAAACCAGATCTGGTATAATGAATGTAAAGACCAGCGACAAGGGTTAAAAACCCTAACATCAAAGAACAATCACACGATCGAAGAATAGATCATCTCTCTATTTATAAACCACCAACATAGTTTTTGTCCCTAAATGCCTGCTCACTTGATGAGAGCAATTGCCCTTTACATGATGATAGTCGTTGTCCCTAATGCTTACACACTCGATAAGAGCAACTGTCACTTACATGATGGGATCCATTGTCCCTAAAGGCCAACTTTATGAGGGCAATTTGTCCCTTACATAATAAGAGCCGTTGTCCTTAAAGACTCACTTGTTGAGAGCAATTGTACCTTACTTTATGGGAGCTGTTGTCCCTACACGCTTGCTCACTTGATGAGAGCAGTTTCCCTTTACATGATGATAGCCGTTGTCCCTAATGCTTGCACACTTGACAAGAGCAATTGTCACTTGCATTATGAGATACGTTGTCCCTAAAGGCTATCTTTGTGAGGGCGATTTGTCCCATACATGATAAGAGCCGTTGTCCCTAAATGCTTACAATTTAAGAGCAATTGTACCTTACTTTATGGGAGCCGTTGTCCCTAAACACTCGCTCACTAACAAAGTGCAATTGCCCTCTAAATGATGATAGCCGGTGTCCCTAACGCTTGCACACTTGATAAGAGCAATTGTCACTTACATGATGAGACCTGTTGTCCCTAAGGGCTAACTTTATGAGGGCAATATGTCCCATACATGATAAGAGCCGTTGTCCATAAAGACTCACTTGTTTAGAGCAATTTGTACCTTACTTTATGGGAGCCGTTGTCCTTAAACGCCTGCTCACTTGATGAGAGCAATTGCCTTTTACATGATGATAGTCGTTGTCCCTAATGCTTGCACACTTGATAAGAGCAATTGTCACTTACATGATGAGACGTAAATTGGTGATGAATCGTTGTTATGATTTGAATTGTAAGGATAGATAATCTGCTATTCAGAAATGAATCTTCGTTTCAACAGACAAGTGAGATTTCAATCTCAACTTTAAAACTCGGAGGTTTTAAAAACACACAAGGTTTTTTTCATTAAAACACACCTATTACATGAGGCAAGGCCTCTATTTATACAAGTAATAATCTTTTTTGTAATCCTGAATCCATTATGTTAAATATTATTTTTAATTTTATATTGTTTGTATTCTTAAACTTAATGATCGTATCATTTCCTTCATCTCTTTTATTTCTTCTTGAGTATTGGAGGATTCTCCATTTGTTACTGAAATTGATTTTTCAATTGTTGGTATCCATACAGATTGTATTTCAGATGTTGAATTTCTTCTTTCAATATATTTATGTTTTGAAAATAAACTTGGTGTTTCAAGTTTTAATAATGGTTCAAAAAGTTTGTCTATGTGAATTCTATTGTCTATTTTAAAGGTGATACTGTGATGTGAATTAGTGAGTGCATAATTTATTTGATATGTTATTGTAAAAGGATGATTTCCTTTATACATAAATGATCTTCTTAATAATTTATATCTTACAGTAATACTTTTATTTATATCTTTATCTTTTAAACTTATTCCTGTTTGTATATTAACATCAAATTTTATTTTACCTTCGGATAAATTTCCTTTTCCTTTAGCAATAATACTTTCTTCTCTGTTTATTATTCTATCATCTCTTAATTCTAACTCAATAGGTGTATTACAACCCATAAAAGTACTTTTTAATATTACTTGAATAGTTGATATATGAATATATGCTATTTTACATCTATCTTTTTCATTCATTTGTTTTATTCTTTTATTTATTTGTTGTTTATTGATTATAGGAATAACAATATTTCCTTGTGTTTGTTCAATAGGAACTGGTTCTTCTCCAATAATTTTTCCAAAATATATTATATTTTTTCTTGAGAAAAATTCTCTAAGTGATGGTGAATAATCAAAATTATGTTTTTCTGATAAAGTAAATTTAGATCTTCTTATAGCTGTTCTATTAATCATAGTATCTAACATAAATCCTGATTCATCTTCTTTTTCTTCAATAATATATATTTCTTCTTTATCTATAGTTGGTAAATCTGACATATTTTAATCTATGTATTTTTAAACTTTAAGATTTTTAAAGCTTTGAATAATTATACCTTCTTGATGACTACTTGTAATTTAAGAGGTGTGGTTAACCTTCTTAATTATTGTCTTTGACATGGTTCGTGCTTGGCTTGTTCTTTTTGCATCGTCTTCTTACTTCTTGCATCATTTGTAAATTCTTGTAATCGTCTTTGAATCGTCTATTAGCTCTGATACCAGGATGGAAAACGAAAGTACCTGCGGAAGATTGGTAAAACATTGTGGCATGTATAGTACAAGAATTCACAGGAAGGATTTTAGGAAAAGAAGAATCAAATGAAGCATTTAGAGAACATGCATATTGGAGAATAATTAATCTTAAGATATGTAACATGTGTTATTTAGATTAATTCATATGTGAGTTTTCGGATCAATATTACAAGCTAGACACTACAAGGCAACAATCAGCCTTAGAAATGTTTTTTAATAAACTCCCTGAATCTATAGCAACAGAATTAAAAAATTCATACGCAACAATACTACAGGATAACACTAAAATAATAGAAGATACTCTAGGAGCACGAATCACTACGGTAAAAGCATGGGTGAGAAAACAATGTTTGCAAGAAATAGCTAAAAAAGAAGCACGAATTGAACTTTGTTGTGAAAAACAATCCGACAAAATAGGTGACTATGGATGTTCGCAAAAACTATATAAAAAACGAAAGAAAGTTTGGAAGAAAAAGATATATAATCCCAAGTATAGAAATTTTTATAAAAAGAATTCAAGGCAAAATTATTTCAGAAACAGAAAACAACATCGCCAAAAATATAAAAAGCAAGATAATTCAAAATATTGTCCATCTAATAAGAAAGATTGCAGATGTTGGCTATGTCACGAAGAAGGTCATTATGCCAATAAATGTCCTAAAAAAGGAGAAAAGAAAGAGACAGAAGTATTAAAAATAGCATATAGTCTTGGATACGAACCTATAGAAGATTCAGATATTGAGATATATGCATATACAGATACTAGTGATTATTCTAGTGATTATGAATAAATTAATTTATCAACGTCTTATGGATAATAATTTACGAGGATTTTTGAAAAATTTAGCAAAAGAAAGAAGAGTTTTACAAAAGAAAATTTCTGAGAAAATTCGTTGGGAATGGACATCATCCGACACCCAACTTGTACAAAATATTAAAGCTAATGTACAATGTTTACCGGAATTATATAACCCGGAAACAAAAGATTTTTTGATTATTGAAACAGATGCATCAGACGACACATGGGCAGGATGTATGAAAGCGATTCAGAATGGGAAAGAATTACTAGGATTAGACATTGATGGAATTCCAATCCTTCAATCTAATCTATCAAAAACACAAAGCATTGATGGAAGTCAAATTCCTCAATCTGATCAAAAACTATTACAGACAGAATTTGTTTTAAAAACAGAAAAATACAATTCTAAGCTATGTAAATATATTTCTGGAACATTTTCAAAAACTGAGAAAAATTATAGTATTCATGAAAAAGAGACACTTGCGTGTCTAAAAACTTTGAAAAAATGGAAAATTGATCTTTTACAACCAAGATTTGAGTTACGAACAGACTCAAAATATGTAACAGGATTCTGGAGATACAAATTACAAGAAGACTATTGTAGAGGTCGACTAATCCGTTGGCAACTGCAGCTACACCAATTCCATCTATACATCAAATATATCAAAAGCAACAATAACACTTTTGCAGATACCCTCACCAGAGAATGGAAGGATTACTGAAAACAGCCAGACACCAATTGCAAAAAAAAGAGACCAACGTATCTCTTTAGAAAAACAACTAGCCATTATCAGACAAGAAGAAGAGAAACTAGCCAATACAGTGGAATATTTAGCCCAAAACGATAATTCAGAATCAACCACAGAATCCACACCTTCACCATCAAAACCCTCTACTCCAGTAAAATCAAAACCATCCACTTCAAAACCCAAACATCATCAGCCAAAGCCGAATTCATAAAAATTGAAGAAGATGTTGAAGAAATAGTTCAGAAATCAAGCATTGGAAAAAAGAAATGGTATGTTATTTTCAATGGACCATTCAGAGGCATTTACACAGATTGGGCACTTGCAAGTCCACACATCATAGGAAAAAGTGTCAGTCACAAAAGCTACACTTCACATGAAGAAGCACAACAAGCATTCAAAGAAGCATACAAGACAGTTACAAAAGAAGAAGTTCAGAGATCGAAGAGATTTATCTCTTTAAATCAAAGATTTCAAGAAAGACTACGAGAAGGATCACATAAAATGAATCCAATCGATTTAATCAGAAAAATTCCAACTAAACAAGAAAGAGAAGAAATGAAGAAACCGACGATCGAGAAATTCCAAAGACTTTGGGATAGTTGTTGTCGAAGATTGGATAGCTTGAGTGTAACTTGAAATATAATGATCTGCCTCTGGCGAAATGAGTATTGTACGCCTTAATGATGCTTTGTATTTCTGGTGGAAATTGCTGAAATTCTCGAATGCTGGTTCCGTCTGTATAAATCGTGTCTACTAATCCATGAACAAAGTATTCATGAATGTCTGTTGGTGCTGCTCCTGGTAGGAATATTACTTTTGGTCCTACTGGTATGTCGCTTGGATAGAATGACTTGGTGGCTTGGACTTCATTATAGTGTATGACACTATCCCAAAGTCTTTGGAATTTCTCGATCGTCGGTTTCTTCATTTCTTCTCTTTCTTGTTTATGTAACACCCCCAATTCATGATGCAGCGGAATTCAACTTGGGTGTTACTCGACGGCACAACAGTCATAATAATAGAAAACGATCTCTAACCGAGTCGTAATAAAAAGAGTTGTCATTCATATTATTCAAATATATCAAAGTTTACATAGTAAGGTCCCAAAATGATCCATTGTTTCAAAACACATCAATATAAAGTTTATGATGTTTTTATTGAATGACATAATAGTTTATAGCCTTCTTCCTTCGGTACGTGCCCTTCCCGCTCCATTCTTGATTATCATGGACCTGAAATACATGCTTAAGAGGTCAACACAAAGGTTGAGTGAAATTCATAGAGTTTGTTTAACGGTTGAACACAATATGTTGGTAGTAATGAGTTAATTAGACTCATACTCATGTTAGAAAACAAAACAGTTATTATTATGTACTAAGCTCATGCAACCAATACGTTAACGGGTACCAATATCAATCGGCGGTTATGTTGCCCCGGTAAGTACTTTGCCGTCATACTTAATGTTTCAAATATAGTGCATTTGTTGAACTAATCTGCTCAAACAAATGGGATTCGTCAATCCCAATTGGCAAGGTAGGTACTTAGTAATAATAAAACAATCAGGCAGCATACAGTTTCAAAGCATTGTGTTCGGTTTAAAAGTAGCATGTATTCCCCCCAAGGGTTTGTAAAACATTGAAGTAATGTAAAGTGGGGCTATGAACTCACCTTAAGTACGATAGCAAGTAATGAAGGTGATGGTCGGATCGTGTAGGTTTCTACGAGCAACCTATAATAGAATGTTGCGACTTAGGATTTGTGTGAAGAATATAACGGAGTGCCTATATATATATCTTGCATTTAGTCCATGATGTGGTATGATGTATATTGTATGTCTTTGAAAGAAAAGATTCATGAACATGTATGTTTTGTATATCGTTTACTACCGTTCGGGCTGACATATTTCAGAAGTCATGTTAGTAAGCGTTCGAGGAGCCAGGACACTTTAACTCGTAAATCCACAACTCATCTCGACGGCTTACATAATGAACTCCTCACATGAGGCTCCCTACTATTGTAGTAGTTGATAAAATATATAGATATAAGTTTTGATCCGAAAAGTTACATGTCCGATATTTGGATAAACTTAGGAAAGTTTATTTAGTACATGAAGATTGTTATTAGGGGTAGTTTCATAAGTCTTGTATGACCATTTTTCCTTGTGATAACTCATGGTTCCCTTTTAAGTGAAGTAGATCCAAATTGCTTGTTCAAGTTATCGCCTAACTCATTGTTTCATGTTTACGTCTATGTAAGTTGGTATGGTCATTTCGTCATGGCCTAGCCATGACCTTTGGTCCTTGTTCCATGGTCATGAGACACATCCTTGGCTCTAGCCATGGTGGTGGTCTTGATTATAGGTCATAATAACTCTTGTTCCTTTCAAAGTATAACCATAATCTAGTGACTTATATATATGTAAATAGCTGTTAAGAAACTGAGAAATATCTCACTCAGAAAGCGTTTTCAAGGCTCGAACCTCTTTGTTCCTGAATGAAAACGTGATTCCGGACAACTTTCGTATTTTAACTTTTTCATGAATCGGACCAGAAAGGCCTCTTTTTGCGTGTTTTAGGTTCTGTCACAGAAACTTTTAGGCAGTTTTGCCGGAAATCTTGGTAACTTCAAATCGCCATAACTTTTGACTCGTTTACTCTTTTTAGGTGGTTCAAATTGCTATGGTATCCTTGTTAAGTCCTCTAATGTAATATGAAATAATCCAATAACATAATTTTTCCATTTTGATCAGGTTATACCAAGAAATTCACTAGTTTGTTTGTTTTAGTAACTTAACTTAACAATCCATTATAACAACATCTTTTACTCATTTTTATACATCATGGACATAAATACAACACATAATATAGCAAGAATAACATGTAAATAATATGAACATGAGAAATTAACAAGAAGCATGTTAGGTTTAGGCTTACAACTTTTGGCTTTCTAATTAAAGAAAGGAGTAACAAGTAAGGAAATGGACTTTGATAGACTTGCTTCAACCCCTTTTCACTTCATGCAACCTTTCTACCCTTGGTATTCTTGAAAGATGGATGATAAAGGTTGAGGTGAATTGAGTGGATTTAAACTCAAGAGAAATCACCAAGTATTCTAGGGTTTGGAAGATTTTTGGTAACTTATGATCAAACTAGGGTTTCTACTTGAACTTGCACTTGATCCTTGCTATAACTTTGAAAGAAATAAACTAAATGTGAAGTGTTGTGGTGTGGGTTGATGGCCGGCCAAAGGAAGGGAGGGGAGGGGCTTTTATAGCTAAATGAGGAGGTTACATTTTTAGGATATTTTACTTACATGTGGTAGAAAAGAGTTACACATGATGCATAAAAGGACTAGTGGTTCATCACCAAGCCACCAAGGCTTGGTGAATCACTAAAATTTCGTTCATCATGACTCAACTAGGTGACTAGATGAGTTTTGTTATTATCTTGCTTTTACGGAGTCAGTTTTGTCCCGGTAATCGCTAACGATAAATGATTAAGCCACAAAACGTAAAACCGGGTGTCGTAAAATTATGGAACTTGAAAGTATTGTTAAACATGTCCATATGTTCCATAATAAAATATAAAATGAGTGGTAGGTGTCATTTGGGTGGTAAAACCCTGCTAAAAGCTGGAAACACGGGTCTAAACGCGTAATACGTAAAATGTACGAATATTGCGTAAAATTGAGAAAAGTGAAATGTTACTTTTCTAATATGATATAAATGATTTAAAATGACTTATAATGTCTAGACTGGGCTCAGTCTAGTGTCGGTTGGTATTAAATGTCTTTTAGACATCAAACCGTAAGCCTAAAAATCATGAAATGACTTATAACTTCAAGGGATGATTTTTAGTCAATGGAGGAGGGAAAAATATGTTGACTTATTTTAATAAGTTGAAAACTCAAATCGTCTTAGAAACGCGGTGCAGGTATAGGCTAGGGTTACGGCTGAGTAAAACGCTTAAAACTGAAAATTCCAGTTTTTCACGGCCGAAGTTTATTTTGGCCATGATTTTTCTCAGTCATGATTTATTCTCAAATAAATCATGAGTGTGTTAAACATTTTTCTGATGTGGGGTCACCTGACGGGGTCAAATTTCGTCGTGCGTAGAATTTCTGATTGCCGTTTTACCCTAAAACGTGTAATTCTGTGTAATTCCTTAATAACTTTTACGAAAATGATCTGACGAGTGTCAAACATTTAATTTGCCATGGAAATGATTTATCACTCGAGAATATGAAATAAAAATCAACTTTCGGGAAAATTTCAGAAAGAAATGAATAGTAAAAATGAATAGTAAATTTTCCGGGAAAAGTAATTAACCTGAATTTGCGAATTGTTACAGTTTAGTTGGAATTTTTCTGATTAAATCGATTGGATTCATTTTATGTGATCCTTCTCGTAGTCTTTCTTGAAATCCTTGATTTAAAGAGATAAATCTCTTCGATCTCTGAACTTCTTCTTTTGTAACTGTCTTGTATGCTTCTTTGAATGCTTGTTGTGCTTCTTCATGTGAAGTGTAGCTTTTGTGACTGACACTTTGTCCTATGATGTGTGGACTTGCAAGTACCCAATCTGTGTAAATGCCTCTGAATGGTCCATTGAAAATAACATACCATTTCTTTTTTCTAATGCTTGATTTTTGAACTATTTCTTCAACATCTTCTTCAATTTTTATGAATTCAGCTTTGGCTGATGATGTTTGGGTTTTTGAAGTGGATGTGCGTTAGGTAAATTATTAGTGTAATATTAGGTAAGTAATGACGTTGGTTGTAACTAGTACACCTACCTCCTCTTGTATAAATAGAGGCCTTGCCTCATGTAATAGGTGTGTTTTAATGAAAAAAACCTTGTGTGTTTTTAAAACCTCCGAGTTTTAAAGTTGAGATTGAAATCTCACTTGTTTGTTGAAACGAAGATTCGTTTCTGAATAGCAGATTATCTATCCTTACAATTCAAATCATAACAACGATTCATCACCAATTTACAAACAATATATCATCATCAACCTCACCAAAAATCACCAACCAACCAACATCATGGCCCGTTTGTTACAATTGATCATTCAAGCATCCGTTCATCACAATATGAATTCAAATATAAAAAGAGCATGGACCCATTCATCATCATCATTCAATTAATTAATTTTCAATCTATTATTTCTACCAATCTTCCGCAGGTACTTTCGTTTTCCATCCTGGTATCAGAGCTAATAGACGATTCAAAGACGATTACAAGAATTTACAAATGATGCAAGAAGTAAGAAGACGATGCAAAAAGAACAAGCCAAGCACGAACCATGTCAAAGACAATAATTAAGAAGGTTAACCACACCTCTTAAATTACAAGTAGTCATCAAGAAGGTATAATTATTCAAAGCTTTAAAAATCTTAAAGTTTAAAAATACATAGATTAAAATATGTCAGATTTACCAACTATAGATAAAGAAGAAATATATATTATTGAAGAAAAAGAAGATGAATCAGGATTTATGTTAGATACTATGATTAATAGAACAGCTATAAGAAGATCTAAATTTACTTTATCAGAAAAACATAATTTTGATTATTCACCATCACTTAGAGAATTTTTCTCAAGAAAAAATATAATATATTTTGGAAAAATTATTGGAGAAGAACCAGTTCCTATTGAACAAACACAAGGAAATATTGTTATTCCTATAATCAATAAACAACAAATAGATAAAAGAATAAAACAAATGAATGAAAAAGATAGATGTAAAATAGCATATATTCATATATCAACTATTCAAGTAATATTAAAAAGTACTTTTATGGGTTGTAATACACCTATTGAGTTAGAATTAAGAGATGATAGAATAATAAACAGAGAAGAAAGTATTATTGCTAAAGGAAAAAGAAATTTATCCGAAGGTAAAATAAAATTTGATGTTAATATACAAACAGGAATAAGTTTAAAAGATAAAGATATAAATAAAAGTATTACTGTAAGATATGAATTATTAAGAAGATCATTTATGTATAAAGGAAATCATCCTTTTACAATAACATATCAAATAAATTATGCACTCACTAATTCACATCACAGTATCACCTTTAAAACAGACAATAGAATTCACATAGACAAACTTTTTGAACCATTATTAAAACTTGAAACACCAAGTTTATTTTCAAAACATAAATATATTGAAAGAAGAAATTCAACATCTGAAATACAATCTGTATGGATACCAACAATTGAAAAATCAATTTCAGTAACAAATGGAGAATCCTCCAATACTCAAGAAGAAATAAAAGAGATGAAGGAAATGATACGATCATTAAGTTTAAGAATATAAACAATATAAAATTAAAAATAATATTTAATATAATGGATTCAGGATTACAAAAAAGAATATTACAGAAAAGATTAAGAGATTTAGAAGAAGATATAGAAGAGATATCACATACAATAGATCATTTACTAACTAGAATAAGTTTGAGAAATCCGTACGAAAGTCTAAAAGTAATGAATAGAACATTAGTATACGAAAGAAAAAGATTAGCATATACAGAAGAACTATTATTAAAAGAAAAAAGAAGTCCAACAATTTGTTAAAATAATGAATTATATTTCTGAAACTCTTTCTGATCAAAAAATAAATATTGAAAATAATAAAAATATTAAATCATTTGAACCATTCATACCGTATAAACAAACTTTATTTAAAATACCACAAAACTTGCCAGAAGGAACATCATACAGTATTAATATAGTAAATAATGATGATACAAAGCAATCTATTGGAGAAAAAATAGATATATTAAACTCAACACTTAATAATATAATTGAAAAATTCATACGCAACAATACTACAGGATAACACTAAAATAATAGAAGATACTCTAGGAGCACGAATCACTACGGTAAAAGCATGGGTGAGAAAACAATGTTTGCAATAAATAGCTAAAAAAGAAGCACGAATTGAACTTTGTTGTGAAAAACAATCCGACAAAATAGGTGACTATGGATGTTCGCAAAAACTATATAAAAAACGAAAGAAAGTTTGGAAGAAAAAGATATATAATCCCAAGTTTAGAAATTTTTATAAAAAGAATTCAAGGCAAAATTATTTCAGAAACAGAAAACAACATCGCCAAAAATATAAAAAGCAAGATAATTCAAAATATTGTCCATCTAATAAGAAAGATTGCAGATGTTGGCTATGTCACGAAGAAGGTCATTATGCCAATAAATGTCCTAAAAAAGGAGAAAAGAAAGAGACAGAAGTATTAAAAATAGCATATAGTCTTGGATACGAACCTATAGAAGATTCAGATATTGAGATATATGCATATACAGATACTAGTGATTATTCTAGTGATTATGAATAAATTAATTTATCAACGTCTTATGGATAATAATTTACGAGGATTTTTGAAAAATTTAGCAAAAGAAAGAAGAGTTTTACAAAAGAAAATTTCTGAGAAAATCCGTTGGGAATGGACATCATCCGACACCCAACTTGTACAAAATATTAAAGCTAATGTACAATGTTTACCGGAATTATATAACCCGGAAACAAAAGATTTTTTGATTATTGAAACAGATGCATCAGACGACACATGGGCAGGATGTATGAAAGCGATTCAGAATGGGAAAGAATTACTAGGATTAGACATTGATGAAATTCCAATCCTTCAATCAAATCTATCAAAAACACAAAGCATTGATGGAAGTCAAATTCCTCAATCTGATCAAAAACTATTACAGACAGAATCTGTTTTAAAAACAGAAAAATACAATTCTAAGCTATGTAAATATATTTCTGGAACATTTTCAGAAACTGAGAAAAATTATAGTACTCATGAAAAAGAGACACTTGCGTGTCTAAAAACTTTGAAAAAAATGGAAAATTGATCTTTCACAAACAAGATTTGAGTTACGAACAGACTCAAAATATGTAACAGGATTCTGGAGATACAAATTACAAGAAGACTATTGTAGAGGTCGACTAATCCGTTGGCAACTGCAGCTACACCAATTCCATCCATACATCAAATATATCAAAAGCAACAATAACACTTTTGCAGATACCCTCACCAGAGAATGGAAGGATTACTGAAAACAGCCAGACACCAATTGCAACAAAAAAGAGACCAACGTATCTCTTTAGAAAAACAACTAGCCATTATCAGACAAGAAGAAGAGAAACTAGCCAATACAGTGGAATATTTAGCCCAAAACGATAATTTAGAATCAACCACAGAATCCACACCTTCACCATCAAAACCCTCTACTCCAGTAAAATCAAAACCATCCACTTCAAAAACCCAAACATCATCAGCCAAAGCCGAATTCATAAAAATTGAAGAAGATGTTGAAGAAATAGTTCAGAAATCAAGCATTGGTAAAAAGAAATGGTATGTTATTTTCAATGGACCATTCAGAGGCATTTACACAGATTGGGCACATGCAAGTCCACACATCATAGGACAAAGTGTCAGTCACAAAAGCTACACTTCACATGAAGAAGCACAACAAGCATTCAAAGAAGCATACAAGACAGTTACAAAAGAAGAAGTTCAGAGATCGAAGAGATTTATCTCTTTAAATCAAGGATTTCAAGAAAGACTACGAGAAGGATCACATAAAATGAATCCAATCGATTTAATCAGAAAAATTCCAACTAAACAAAAAAGAGAAGAAATGAAGAAACCAACGATCGAGAAATTCCAAAGACTTTGGGATAGTTGCTGTCGAAGATTGGATAGCTTGAGTGTATCTGCCTCTGGCGAAATGAGTATTGTACGCCTTAATGTACGCCTTAATGATGCTTTGTTCATGGATTAGTAGACACGATTTATACAGACGGAACCAGCATTTGAGAATTTCAGCAATTTCCACAAGAAATACAAAGCATCATTAAGGCGTACATTAAGGCGTACAATACTCATTTCGCTAGAGGCAGATCATTATATTTCAAGTTACACTCAAGCTATCCAATCTTCGACAGCAACAATCACAAACTTCTAGTGCCATCAATTTCGTTAGCAGAATTGGGAGTCAGCGATCCTGATCGTTACCCAGACAAGAAGGAGCAGAATGATTCACCACCAGCAACACCATCCACTAGAAACTTGGTAGATGTTCTTGCCGGAGTATTCTTTGCATCCTCAAGACTAGGAACAGGAACAAAGCAGAAGTCAGACATTAAACTCAACCATTACAGCAAAAGCATGTTGATCTCCTCAAACTTCTCCAAGGGAGTGATTGACGACGCAGGATTAAGAACCTTTGAAGATTTTGAACAACCATTTGAAAAATTCACCGGGTTACTCTCAGCTCTACCTGAAGATTTCAAAATTGCACTATGTCAAAGATTATACTACGTATCAAAACATATGTGTGATTATTGTTCAAACGCACAAATGCAGGAATGAAGACGAAGACACAAGCAGACAAAAAAGAAAAGATAAAAAATCAAGCATTATTGAAGACATGTGAATGCGCCACCTGCTTATCCACTATCTTCACTTTTTCAACTTTTTTGTTAGTGTGGTGTGATGTCATTTGTATTTTAGCAATAATGTAAGCCTAATAATGTAAGGCCTGTCGGCCACCTACAATAATGCACGGTAGTGCGTTAGGTGAATTATTAGTGTAATATTAGGTAAGCAATGACGTAGGTTGTAACTAGTACACCTACCTCCTCTTGTATAAATAGAGGCCTTGCCTCATGTAATAGGTGTGTTTTAAGGAAAAAAAACCTTGTGTGTTTTTAAAACCTCCGAGTTTTAAAGTTGAGATTGAAATCTCACCTGTCTGTTGAAACGAAGATTCGTTTCTGAATAGCAGATTATCTATCCTTACAATTCAAATCATAACAACGATTCATCACCAATTTACAAACAATATATCATCATCAACCTCACCAAAAATCACCAACCAACCAACATCATGGCCCTTTGTTTTCTATCTCTTAATTTATCTGGAAAAAGTTTTAATTTTTCTTTTGAAGTATTTTTTGCTCACTTGATAAGAGCAATTGCCCTTTACATGATGATAGACATTGTCCCTAATGCTTCCACACTTGATTAGAGGAATTGTCACATACATGAAGAGATCCGTTGACTATAAAGGTAACTTTATAAGGGCAATTTGTCCCTTACATGATAAGAGTCATTGTCCCTAAAGGTTCACATGGTGAGAGCAATTGTACCTTACTTTATGGGAGCCGTTGTCCCTAAACGCTTGCTCACTTGATGAGAGCAATTGCCCTTTACATGATGATAGCCGTTGTCCCTAATGCTTTCGCACTTGACAGGAGCAATTGTCACTTGCATGATGAGATCCGTTGTCCCTAAATCATGTAAGTGACAATTGCTTTTATCAAGTGTGCAAGCAATAGGGACAACGGCTATCATCAAGTAAAGGGAAATTGCACTCATAAAGTGAGCAAGCGTTTAGGGACAACGGCTCCCATAAAGTAAGGTACAATTGCTCTCAACAAGTGAGCCATTAGGGACAACGGCTCTTATCATGTAAGGGACAAACTGCCCTCATAAAGTTAGTATTTAGGGACTACGGATCTCATAATGCAATTGAGTATTGCTCTTATCAAGTGCGCAAGCATTTGGCACAACGGCTATCATCAAGTAAAGGCAAATTGCACTCATCAAGTCAGCAAGCGTTTAGGGACAACGGCTCCCATAAATTAGGCTACAATTACTCTCAACAGTGAGCCTTTAGGGACAACGACTCTTACGATGTAAGGGACAAATTGCCCTCGAAAAGTTAGCCTTTAGGAACAACGGATCTCATCATATAAGTGACAATTGCTCTTATCAAGTATGCAAGCATTAGGGACGACGACTATCATCATGTAAAGGGCAATTGCTCTCATCAAGTGTGGAAGCTTTTAGGGAAAACGGCTCCTATGATGTAAGGTTCAATTGCTCTCAACAAGTGAGCCTTTAGGAACAACGGCTCTTATCATGTAAGGGACAAATTGCCCTCATAAAGTTAGTCTTTCGGGACAACAGATCTCATCATGCAAGTGACTATTGCTCTTATCAAGTGTGCAATCATTAGGGACAACGGCTCCCATAAAGAAAGATACTGGTTCTCTCAACAAGTGAGCCTTTAGGGTCAACGGCTCTTATCATGTAAGGGACAAATTGCGCTCATAAAATTAGCCTTTAGGGACAACGGATCTCATCATGTAAGTGACAATTGCTCTTATTAAGTATGCAAGCATTAGAGACAACGGCTATCATCATTTAAATGGCAATTGCTCTCATTATGTGAGCAAGCGTTTTGGGACAACGGCTCAAATAAAGTAAGGTACAATTGCTCTCAACAAGTGAGCCTCTAGGGACTACGACTCTTATCATGTAAGGGCCTAATTGCCCTCATAAAGTTAGCCATTAGGGACAACAGATCTCATCACGCAAGTGATAATTGCTCTTATCAAGTGTGCAAATATTAGGGACAACGACTATCATCATGTAAAGGGAAATTGCACTCATCAAGTGACCAAGCGTTTAGGGACAACGGCTCCCATAAAGTAAGGTACAATTGCTCCCAATAAGTGAGCCTTTACGGACAACAGATCTCATCATGCAAGTGACAATTGCTCTTATCATGTATGCAAGCATTAGGGACAACAACTATCATCATGTAAAGGGCAATTGCACTCATCATGTGAGCAAGCGTTTAGGGACAACGGCTCCCATAAAGCAAGGCACAATTGCTCTCAACAAGTGAGCCTTTAGGGACAACGGCTCTTATCACTTAAGGGACAAATTGCCCTCATAAAGTTAGCCTTTAGGAACAACAAATCTCATCGTGTAAGTGACAATTGCTCTTATCAAGTGTGCAACCAATATGAACAACGACTATCATCATGTAAAGGGCAGTTGCTCTCATCAAGTGAGGAAGCGTTTAGGGACAACGGCTCCTATAATGTAAGGTACAATTGCACTCAACAAGTGAGCCTTTAGAGACAACGGCTCTTATCATGTAAGGGACAAATTGCCCTTATAAAGTTAGTCTTTAGGGACAACGGATCTCAACATGCAAGTGACAATTGCTCTTATCAACGGCTCTTATCATGTAAGGGACAAATTGCCCTCATAAAGTTAGTCTTTAGGGACTACGGATCTCATCATGCAAGTATGCAAGCATTAGGGACAACGGCTATCATCATGTAAATGGCAATTCTCTCATCAAGTGAGCCTTTAGGAACAACGGCTCTTATCATGTAAGGGACAAATTGCCCGCATAAAGTTAGTATTTAGGGACTACGGATCTCATCATGCAATTGAGTATTTCTCTTATCAAGTGTGCAAGCATTAGGCACAACGGCTATCATCAAGTAATGGCAAATTGCACTCATCAAGTCAGCAAGCGTTTAGGGACAACGACTCCCATAAATTAAGGTACAATTACTCTCAACAGTGAGCCTTTAGGGACAACGACTCTTATGATGTAAGGGACAAATTGCCCTCATAAAGTTAGCCTTTAGGAACAACGGAACTCATCATGTAAGTGACAATTGCTCTTATAAAGTATGCAAGCATTAGGGACGATGGCTATCATCATGTAAAGGGCAATTGCTCTCATCAAGTGAAGAAGCGTTTAGGAACAACGGCTCCTATAATGTAAGGTACAATTGCTCTCAACAAGTGAGCCTTTAGGGACAACGGCTCTTATCATGTAAGGGACAAATTGCCCTCATAAAGTTAGCCTTTAGGGACAACGGATCTCATCATGCAAGTGACAATTGCTCTTATCCGTGCAAGCATTAGGGACAACAACTATCATCATGTAAAGGGTAATTGCACTCATCAAGTGAGCAAAAATTTAGGGAAAACAGCTCCCAAAAAGCAAGGTACAATTGCTCTCAACGAGTGAGCCTTTAGGGACAGCGGCTCTTATCATTTAAGGGACAAATTGCCCTCCTAAAGTTAGCCTTTAGGGACAACGGATCTCATCATGTAAGTGACAATTGCTCTTATCATGTGTGCAAGCAATAGGGAAAACGGCTATCATCATGTAAAGGGAAATTGCACTCATCAAGTGAGCAAGCGTTTAGGGACAACAGCTCCCATAAAGTAAGGTACAATTGCTCTCAACAAGTGAGCCTTTAGGGACAACGGCTCTTATCATTTAAGGGACAAACTGCCCTCATAAAGTTAGTCTTTGATGAATCATTGGTTTCCTTTGTTGTAACAGAATCGTGTACCATAACATTATCCAAAACAGAATTAGAAGAATCAACCACAGGTACACCCGAGTTATTAACAAGAAAACTTCCATGAACACTTTCCCTTGTGTGAGCAACTTCTCCAAGCAGCATACTCTGAGAATTAGCACCATTAGGACCACAACATGCACTAGAATTAGAACCAAACTCATTAGGTAGCGGAAAGCTGCCTGTTTTACCCTCAAGACCAGCACGCTTCAAAATTGACTTCAAAGGCTTATCCTTATTCACAAGTAGCTTACCATCAATGTTACTAATCTTTGAACCCAACCCAGAACTTGAAGAAGACTTCTTTTTGTTAAGAAACCCCGATTCCATCTCTCCAAACCCACTTAAAAACACAATTGACTTGCCGCACTAAAAACAAGATGCACTCTTATAATCCAAAACGCTAGAACGGGTTACTTGCAAAATAAAATACACCAAACCCTAAAACGAGTAAAGTGTAGAATTATGCCAAGAAAACTAAAGCGTATATAAGAAAAAACGAAACCCTAATAATGGGAATCGAATGGAGTTAATAACAATACGCTGATCGATCAATAGTAATGCATGCAAGAATTCACTAACCGACCTAGTTATTAAAAAACTTACCACCGGCCCACGAAGAGGTCAATAGCAAAGCATTAAAACAACCAGATATGTTATACGTAGATATAAAGCACCATGCAGAACAAAACAAAAAAGCGAATTAATGTAGTACACCGACCCACTATCTAAACAAACCAGAAATAATTAACCTCCCACGTGAAGGAGAATTAAAGATTCAAGGATGAAAAGAAATCGTAGGAAATTGTGTATCGAAAGATTTAGGGATTCGCTTTTTGCCGTCTTTTTTCGCCAAAGGAGAGAACTTTTTAGGGTTTTTTTTCTTTCTTCAAGCGCTTTTATTTATTCTAAGGTACAATTGCTCTCAACAAGTGAGCCTTTAGGGACAACAGCTCTTATCATGTAAGGGACAAATTGCCCTCATAAAGTTAGTCTTTAGGGACAACGGATCTCATCATGCAAGTGACTATTGCTCTTATCAAGTGTGCAAGCATTAGGGACAACGACTATCATCATGTAAAAGGAAATTTCACTCATCAAGTGAGCAAGCGTTTAGGGACAACGGCTCCCATAAAGAAAGGAATAGTTGTTCTCAGCAAGTGAGCCTTTAGGGACAATGGCTCTTATCATTTAAGGGGCAAATTACCCTCATAAAGTGACAATTGCTCTTATCAAGTATTCAAGCATTAGGGACAACGGCTATCATCATGTAAATGGCAATTGCTCTCTTCAAGTGAGCAAGCTTTTAGAGACAACGGCTCCCATAACGAAAGGTACAGTTGCTCTCAACAAGTGAGCCTTTAGGGACAACGGCTCTTATGATGTAAGGGACAAATTTCCCTCATAAAGTTAGCCGTTAGGGACAATGGATCTCATCATGTAAGTGACAATTGCTTTTAACAAGTATGCAAGCATTAGGGACAACGGCTATCATCAAGTAAATGGCAATTGCTCTCATCAAGTGAGCAAACGTTTAGGGACAATGGCTCCCATAACGTAAGGAACAATTGCTCTCAACAAGTGAGCCTTTAGGGACAACGGCTCTTATCATTTAAGGGACAAATTGTCCTCATCAAGTTAGTCTTTAGGGACAACGGATCTCATTATGCAAGTGACTATTGCTCTTATCAAGTGTGCAAGCATTAGGGACAACGACTATCATCATGTAAAGGGAAATTTCACTCATCAAATGAGCAAGCGTTTAGGGACAACAGCACCCATAAAGAAAGGTACAGTTGCTCTCAAAAAGTGAGCCTTTAGGGACAATGGCTCTTATCATTTAAGGGACAAATTGCCCTCACAAAGTTAGCCTTTAGGGACAACGGATCTCATCATGTAAGTGACAATTGGTCTTATCAAGTAACCAAGCATTAGGGACAACGAGTATCATCATGTAAATGGCAATTGCTCTCATCAAGTGTGCAAGCGTTTAGGGACAATGGCTCCCATAACGTAAGGTACAATTGCTCTCAACAAGTGAGCCTTTAGGGACAACGGCTCTTATCATTTAAGGGACAAATTGTCCTCATAAAGTTAGTCTTTAGGGACGACGGATCTCATCACGCAAGTAACTATTGCTCTTATTAAGTGTGCAAGCATTAGGGACAACGACTATCATCATGTAAAGGGAAATTTCACTCATCAAGTGAGCAAGCGTTTAGGGACAACGGCTCCCATAAAGAAAGGTACAGTTGCTCCCAACAAGTGAGCCTTTAGGGACAACGGCTCTTATCATTTAAGGAGCAAATTGCCTGCATAAAGTTAGCCTTTAAAGACAACGGATCTCATCATTTAAGTGACAATTGCTCTTATCAAGTATGCAAGCATTAGGGACAACGGCTATCATCAAGTAAATGGCAATTGCTCTCATCAAGTGAGCAAGCGTCTAGGGACAACGGCTCCCATAACGTAAAGTACAATTGCTCTCAACAAGTGAGCCTTTAGGGAAAACGGCTCATATCATTTAAGGGACAAATTGCCCTCACAAAGTTAGCTAGGGAGAACGAATCTCTTCATGTAAGTGACAGTTGCTCTATCAAGTGTGCAAGCATTAGGGACAACGGCTATCATCATGTAAAGGGCAATTGCTCTCATCAAGTGAGGAAGCATTTAGGGACAACGGCTCCCATAAAGTAAGGTACAATTGCTCTCAACAAGTGAGCCTTTAGGGACTACGACTCTTATGATGTAACGGACAAATTTCCCTCTTAAAGTTAGCCTTTAGGGACAACGGATCTCATCATGCAAGTGACAATTGCTCTTATCAAGTGTGCAAGAATTATATCATCATGTAAAGGGAAATTACACTCATCAAGTGAGCAAGCGTTTAGGGATAACGGCTCCTATAAAGTAAGGTACAATTGCTCTCAACAAGTGAGCCTTTAGGGACAACGGCTCTTATCATGTAAGGGAAAAATTTCCCTCATAAAGATAGTCTTTAGGGACAACGGATCTCATCATGCAAGTGACTATTGCTCTTATCAAGTGTGCAAACATTAGGGACCACGGCTATCATCATGTAAATGGAAATTTCACTCATCAAGTGAGCAAGCGTTTAGGGACAACGGCTCCGATAAAGAAAGGTACAGTTGATCTCAACAAGTGAGCCTTTAGGGACAACGACGCTTATGAAGTAATTGACAAATTGCCGTCATAAAGTTAGCCTTTAGAGACAACGGATCTCATCATGTAAGTGAGAATTGCTCTTATGAAGAATGTAAGCATTAGAGCCAACGGCTATCATCATGTAAATGGCAATTGCTCTCATCAAGTGAGCAAGCATTTTGGGACAACGGCTCCCGTAAAATAAGGTACAATTGCTCTCAACCAGCGAGCCTTTAGGCACTACGACTCTTATGATGTAAGGGACAAATAGCCCTCTTAAAGTTAGCCTTTAGGGACAACGGATTTCATTATGCAAGTGACAATTGCTCTTAACAAGTGTGCAAGAATTAGGAACAACGACTTTCATCATGTAAAGGAAAATTACACTCATCAAGTGAGCAAGCGTTTAGGGACAACGGCTCCCATAAAGTAAGGTACAATTGCTCTCAACAGGTGAGCCTTTAGGGACTACGAATCTTATAATGTAAGGGACAAATTGCCCTCATAAAGTTAGCCTTTAGGGACAACGGATCTTATCATGTAAGTGGGAATTGCTCTTATTTAGTGTGCAAGCATTGGGGAGAACGACTATCATCTTGTAAAGGGCAATTGCTCTCATCAAGTGAGCATGTGTTAACGGACAACAGCTCCCATAAAGTTAGGTACAATTGCTCTCAACAAGTGAGCCTTTAGGGACAACGGATCTTATCATGTAAGGGACAAATTGCCCTCATAAAGTTAGTCTTTAGGGACTACGGATCTCATCATGCAATTGAGTATTACTCTTATCAAGTGTTCAAGCATTAGATACAACGGCTATCATCATGTAAAGGAAAATTGCACTCATCAAATGAGCAAGCGTTTAGGGACAACGGCTCCTATAAAGTATGGTACAATTGGTCTCAACAATTGAGCCTTTAGGGACAACGACTCTTATGATGTAAGGGACAAATTGCCCTCATAAAGTTAGCCATTAGGAACAACGGATCTCATCATGTAAGTGATAATTGCTCTTATCAAGTATGCAAGCATTAGGGACGACGACTATCATCATGTAAAGGGAAATTGCTCTCATCAACTGAGGAAGCGTTTAGGGACAATGGCTCCCATAATGTAAGGTTCAATTGCTGTTAACAAGTGAGCCTTTAGGGACAACGGCTCTTATCATGTAAGGGACAAATTGCCCTTATAAAGATAGTCTTTAGGGACAACGGATCTCATCATGCAAGTGACTATTGCTCTTATCAAGTGTTCAAGCATTAGGGACAATGGCTATCATCATGTAAAGGGAAATTTCACTCATCAAGTGAGCAAGCGTTTAGGGACAACGGCTCCGATAAAGAAAGGTACAGTTGCTCTCAACAAGTGAGCCTTTAGGGACTACGACTCTTATGATGTAAGGGACAAATTGCCGTCATAAAGTTAGCCCTTAGGGACAACGGATCTCATCATGTAAGTGAGAATTGCTCTTATCAAGTATGCAAGCATTAGGGACAACGGCTAACATCATGTAAATGGCAATTGCTCTCATCCAGTGAGCAAGCATTTTGGGACAACGGCTCCCATAAAATAAGGTACAATTGCTCTCAACCAGCGAGCCTTTAGGCACTACGACTCTTATGATGTAAGGGACAAATAGCCCTCTTAAAGTTAGCCTTTAGGGACAACGGATTTCATTATGCAAGTGACAATTGCTCTTAACAAGTGTGCAAGAATTAGGGACAACGACTATCATCATGTAATGGAAAATTACACTCATCAAGTGAGCAAGCGTTTAGGGACAACGGCTCCCATAAAGTAAGGTACAATTGCTCTCAACAGGTGAGCCTTTAGGGACTACAAATCTTATAATGTAAGGGACAAATTGCCCTCATAAATTTAGCCTTTAGGGACAACGGATCTTATCATGTAAGTGGGAATTGCTCTTATTTAGTGTGCAAGCATTGAGGAGAACGACTATCATCTTGTAAAGGGCAACTGCTCTCATCAAGTGAGCATGTGTTAACGGACAACAGCTCCCATAAAGTTAGGTACAATTGCTCTCAACAAGTGAGCCTTTAGGGACAACGGATCTTATCATATAAGGGACAAATTGCCCTCATAAAGTTAGTCTTTAGTGACTATGGTTCTCATCATGCAATTGAGTATTACTCTTATCAAGTGTTCAAGCATTAGATACAACGGCTATCATCATGTAAAGGAAAATTGCACTCATGAAATGAGCAAGCGTTTAGGGACAACGGCTCTTATAAAGTAAGGTACAATTGGTCTCAACAATTGAGCCTTTAGGGAGAACGACTCTTATGATGTAAGGGACAAATTGCCCTCATAAAGTTATCCTTTAGGAACAACGGATCTCATCATGTAAGTGATAATTGCTCTTATCAAGTATGCAAGCATTAGGGACGACGACTATAATCATGTAAAGGGAAATTGCTCTCATCAACTGAGGAAGCATTTAGGGACAACGGCTCCCATAATGTAAGGTTCATTTGCTCTCAACAAGTGAGCCTTTAGGGACAACGGCTCTTATCAAGTAAGGGACAAATTGCCCTCATAAAGATAGTCTTTAGGGACAACGGATCTCATCATGCAAGTGACTATTGCTCTTATCAAGTGTGCAAGCATTAGGGACAACGGCTATCATCATGTAAAGGGAAATTTCACTCATCAAGTGAGCAAGCATTTAGGGACAACGGCTCCGATAAAGAAAGGTACAGTTGCTCTCAACAAGTGAGCCTTTAGGGACTACGACTCTTATTATGTAAGGGACAAATTGCCATCATAAAGTTAGCCTTTAGGGACAACGGATCTCATCATGTAAGTGAGAATTGCTCTTATCAAGTATGCAAGCATTAGGGACAATGGCTATCATCATGTAAATGGCAATTGCTCTAATCCAGTGAGCAAGCATTTTGGGACAACGGCTCCCGTAAAATAAGGTACAATTGCTCTCAACCAGCGAGCCTTTAGGCACTATGACTCTTATGATGTAAGGGACAAATAGCCCTCTTAAAGTTAGCCTTTAGGGACAACGGATTTCATTATGCAAGTGACAATTGCTCTTAACAAGTGTGCAAGAATTAGGACAACGACTATCATCATGTAAAGGAAAATTACACTCATCAAGTGAGCAAGCGTTTAGGGACAACGGCTCCCACAAAGTAAGGTACAATTGCTCTCAACAGGTGAGCCTTTAGGGACTACGAATCTTATAATGTAAGGGACAAATTGCCCTCATAAAGTTAGCCTTTAGGGACAACGGATCTTATCATGTAAGTGGGAATTGCTCTTATTTAGTGTGCAAGCATTGGGGAGAACGACTATCATCTTGTAAAGGGCAATTGCTCTCATCAAGTGAGCATTTGTTAATGGACAACAGCTCCCATAAAGTTAGGTACAATTGCTCTCAACAAGTGAGCCTTTAGGGACAACGGATCTTATCATGTAAGGGACAAATTGCCCTCATAAAGTTAGTCTTTAGGGACTACGGATCTCATCATGCAATTGAGTATTACTCTTATCAAGTGTTCAAGCATTAGATACAACGGCTATCATCATGTAAAGGAAAATTGCACTCATCAAATGAGCAAGCGTTTAGGGACAACGGCTCCTATAAAGTAAGGTACAATTGGTCTCAACAATCGAGCCTTTAGGGACAACGACTCTTATGATGTAAGGGACAAATTGCCCTCATAAAGTTAGCCTTTAGGAACAACGGATCTCATCATGTAAGTGGGTAAAGGGGAGTAAGCCTGCACCCGGTAAAATACATTAATCAAAAACGTTTAAGTATTAAAACACACACTACTATGGGCGATTTTGGAACCTAGGGTTTCATACGTATTTCCTGTTCATCAATACTTTCTTAAATCCATTCTATTTTTAATACAATCTTATAATATCATCCGGTTACTGTAGATTTGTGTCCTGTTCTTCATTAATTCATCTCTTATACACAATCCGCCCTTTTTCAATTCATTTTTCCGTTATAATAAACCACTTTTACTGTTCATCGTTTTTAATGAATTTGTTTCATTAATCTTCATGGATTCAAATCCTGATCCTAACACTAATCCGTCCTCTCACAGGACGGATTCATCTCTTAAACCCAAAAAAACAACTCGAACCATGAATCCTATGAGTAAATCTATTTTGAAACATACTAATATGTTATCTAAGGTTCCTAGGAATCTATACTCTAAGAAGACTAGATCTGCTTCTCGGGGTAATATGGAAGCAATGGATATGGATGATTTGGTATGTGATGATGGGGCTTCTGAGTCTGTGGAGGGTAGTGAGGATTTTGGAGGCTCATGTTCTGGTATTGATGATGGGGGTAGTGTTGGTGATGGTTCTGAGGTGGTAAGGTGAATTCTGGTAAGGATAATAATATTTCATTTGATTGTGATGTTAGTAACAAAGACATTATTGATGAAATTGCTAAAAGTCTGAACAATGAGTCTGTTGATGTTAGTGTTAAGCCTGTTGGTGATGTGGGTAATGTGGGTAATGTTAATGTGTCTAATGATAGTAATAATATGCCTGATATTCCAGTGCCTGTGGAGGATAACCCAATGTTGAATCCTAAACCTAAACCTGTGTTGAATAAGCCGAATAATCTTTCTAAGGTTAGTTTTGGGGATGTTAGGGTGCCGGGTATGTTTAAGGTTAGTGGTAATGTCAGTGGTTTAGCTAGAGGTAATGGTGAGGTAAGTAATTTTGAAGCTGGGGAATCTAGTGGTGTTAAGAATAGTGTGGTTAAGGATACGGTTATGGTGGATAAAGTGGCGGAGAAGAGTAATAGGTCTTTTTGTGAAGCGGTTTCTAGAAGTTTTGGTGGCAATGGTAATAATAAACTTCATTATGTCCCTCCGTCTGTGATTGGTGAGGGGAGGGAAGTTGTTAAGATGGATGCGGTTTTGGAAGAGGGGTGTAAGAAATGGGGAAATACTGTGGTTGGATTTTTTGTTGGTTTCAGAATGAATTTCAGAGATTTAGTATTCCATTTGAAGAGGATGTGGAGATTGTATCAATTAGATCAGGTGTTCATGAATCAAAATGGTATGTGCTTCTTTAGTTTTAAGTCGAAGGATGGTATGGAGCTGGTTATTGAAAACGGTCCATGGTTGGTTGATAATAAACCTTTGTTTGTCAAGAAATGGGAACCGGGTTTATGTATGTCTAGGCCTGAAGTTACTAAGGTTCCTGTTTGGGTTAAAAATTTTGATATCCCATTAGAGGCGTGGAATGTTGAGGGTATTAGTAGAATTGTGAGCAGAATTGGTGGCCCAATCATTATGGATCGTATGACTACTTCTATTTGTGACAAACCGTATGGCAGGGCATCTTTTGCTAGGGTATTGGTAGAGATTGACTCTAAGAAACCTGCTGTTAATTCTGCTGAACTTTGGTATGAAAGTTTGGGTAAGATATTAAGGTTAAGGGTTGAACATGACTGGGTTCCACCAAGGTGTGAGGAATGCAAAGTTTTTGGTCATTATCGTAGTGATTGTAAGAACAAAGTTAATGTGGCCAAGAGTGTTAACAAGGATGGGGAGAATGTGAAACCTACGGATACTGGGAATGGGAATAAGAATGCTGATATAGGTAATGGTAACAGTGATGAGGGTTGGACTACTGTGGGTAATCATAGAAACAGGGGTAATGGGATTAATGTTCGTCAAGGCAATGGCAGTGGGTATTATGGAAGAAGAGTGTTTAATGGGAATAGGGGTGGTGATTTTAATGCTGGTAACAATAGTAATAATGATGCGAGTAGGTCTAATAATAATAATACTAATAATGGTAATGTTTCTGGGGTTAATGCACAAGGTGTTTCTGGTGGATATCAAGTTAAAAGAGGTGTGTATGTTAGTAGGTCTAATGATAACAATACAGTTAAGGTGGGCAATATGGGTACTAAGGAGGATAGTAAGATGTCGGAACCTGTTAACGGTGGTAATATTGGTAATGTGGATGATAGCGTAGTTTTGAATGATAATGGGAAGCCTGGTGATAATGGTAAAAGTCAAGTTGGTCAGGGTGTTAGTGGAAAGACTGGTATTGGTACTAGTGGTAATAGTGATGTTTTAAAGAATGTGCAGAAAAAGAATACGGCTATTAAGCTTAATAACAGGAAGGGTAATGATAATTCTAATAGTGATACTGGTAGTTCTAAAGTTATATTGGGGGCTAAGAATATTAGTACGAGTAATCGGTTTGACGTTTTGGATCATGATAATACTAGTGAGGATACTGAAGTGTGGAATAAGGTGAAAGCTCAAGTGGATTGTGCTTGTAGTTCTGGTGTTCCAATTTTGGAGAGTGATACTCAGGATTGGACTGATGATATGGTTAAATTTTACACAGACAAATGGAATGACAGAGTTATGAGGTCTGGTTCGCCTGCACAACAATTGGATTTTAAAATCAAAGGTCTGTCTAGTCAAATTGTTTTTCTTAATAGGAACATGAATAACAATGCTAAATTTAATGCTGAAAAAATGGTGAAAAGTTTGGGTAACTAAGAATTTGAGTATGGATGCTTCATATAGTAAATTCTATGCTGATGCGTATAAAGCTGAACTGTTTAAAGTGGAGGCGTTACTTAAAGAAAAACGGTTCTGTGAAGTGGACCTATTTTTGTTATCTAACAAACCTCTTGATGAAGAGCATAAGGATATTTGGTCTGATGATATGATGGAATATTATTTAGCTAGATGTAAGGAGACTAAGAGTGATCGGGTCAATGGTCAGAATTCTGCGGTGGATGGCTCTCTTTCTGTTGATGAAGTGGAAGAGGTTACTACTGGTTCTGCGAGTTTTATGACACAGTATGAAGTTGTTAATGACATTGATAGTTCTTTGGTTCAAGCTAGTGGTGGGCCTGCATCACACGAATCTATTATTCAATGAGTATTAAAATAGGTGCTTGGAATGTGCATGGGCTGTCTACTACTGATAGACAAGATGAGGTTATTTCGCTTATTAGAGAAGAGGGTTTAGGCATGTGTGCTGTTGTGGAGACTCATCTTAGGAAAAAATTCATTAAGACTGTGGGGGATAATATTTTTGGTAATTGGAATTGGGTGTCGAATATGGTGGAATGCAGAGGTGTTTGCAGAATTATGGTTGGGTGGGATTCTAATGTTATTGATTCCAATCTGATTTCATATTCTGATCAAGCTATGCATTTTGTTGTTAATCTGTTTCATGATAACAGGAAACAATTTGTGTCTTTTATTTATGCTAAAAATAAAGGAAATGAAAGACGGGTGTTATGGAAGAACCTGGTGGATCATAGCAGCATTGTTAATGGTGAGCCGTGGGTTCTTCTAGGTGATTTTAATGTTGCGCTTAATATTGGGGATTGTTCTGATCTTAATGCTGCTAGAGATGGTGAGATGGAAGATTTCAGAGTGTGTTTGGAAACGTTGGAGCTTGATGATATAGCGAGTAAAGGTATGTTTTATACTTGGATTCAAAAACGGCTTGATCCTAATTCTGGTATCCTTAAAAAATTAGATAGAGCTCGGGGTAACTTAAGTTTTATCTCTTCTTTTGATAATTGCTTCGCTGAGTTTTTGCCGTTTATGACTTCGGATCATTGTCCTGTGGTTCTGAATTATCCTTTAGCCAGACATAGAAAACCTAAGTCTTTTCGTTTTGCTAATTTTTTGGCGGATAAGGAGTCTTTTATTCCCACTGTTAGAGATAATTGGGGTGTTGATGTTCAAGGGTTTCGGATGTTTATTTTGGCTAGAAGGCTGAAAAATATGAAAAGATTTTTGAGAAATATGAATAGGGTCAATGGTAATGTTTTTAATAAGGTTAAGGCTTTGAGGGTTGAACTTAAGAGAATTCAGCGTGAGTTGGATAAGGAGCCTAATAATCCTAGCCTTAGAGAAGTAGAGTGTGTATTTTGTAAAGCTTATCAGGAAGCCGTTAGGGATGAGGCTAGTTTACTTAGACAAAAAACCAAGGTTCAATGGTTGAAAGATGGCGATCAGAATACTTCTTATTTTCATAATGTGCTCAAGAGTAGGATTAATAAGAGTAGGATTCAGTTGGTTTGTGATGATCAGGGTAATAAATTTTATGGAGATGATGTTCCGGGATGTTTTGTTAATCATTTTGAGCGTTTTTTGGGGGCTGAAGATGATGTGATTCCTTTAGATGACTGTGATGATCTGTTCATTAAGAAGCTTGAACCTGTTGTTGCTGTTAGTATGATCAGACCTATTTCTGATATTGAAATCAAAGATGCGATGTTTAGTATCGATGATGACAAAGCTGCTGGCCCGGATGGTTACACTTCTAAGTTCTTTAAAGCTGCATGGAGTATTGTCAGTGTCGATGTGTGTGCTGCAGTTAAAGAGTTTTTCAGTTCGGGTAAGTTGCTTGGTGAATTCAATGCTAATGTTATATCTCTAATACCTAAGTTGCAGGTTCCATTGAAGGTGTCTGATTATCGTCCCATTGCATGTGGGAATGTCATTGATAAGTGCATAAGTAAAGTTATCACTAACCGTTTGAAAGAGGGTCTTTGTAGTTTGATTGACTGCAACCAAAGTGCATTTATTCCGGGACGGCAGATTAGTGACAACATATTATTAGCTCAGGAGTTCTTGAAGGGGTATAACTGGAAGCGTACTTCTAGTAAGTGTGCGTTTAATGTTGATATCCAGAAGGCGTACGATACGGTGAATTGGGATTTTTTGAAGACGGTTCTTGTGCAATTTGGATTCCATAGTTCCATGATTCATTGGATTATGGTAGGTCTTACATCTGCTTCCTTTTCTATATGTGTTAATGGTGAATTACATGGTTTCTTTAAAAGTAGGCGTGGTCTTAGGCAAGGAGATCCGATTTCGCCTTATTTATTTACTATTGTTATGGAAGTATTTAATTTGATGATTAAGAGGCAGATTAGGAGAGATGATAGGTTTAGATATCATTTGGGTTGTCACAAAGCTCCATCTGACCCATTTGTGTTTTGCGGACGATCTATTACTTCTTTGCCATGGTGACGAGATTTCTGCTTGTATCCTTAGGAGAGCATTAGATGAATTTGCTATGTGTTCTGGCCTATTTCCTAGTTTATCCAAGAGTGTTGCCTTTTTTGGAAGTGTTCCCGATCCTATTAGGAATAGAATTTTGCTTGCAACGCCTTTCAAAATTGGTACTCTTCCTTTAAAATATTTGGGTATTCCACTGTCTGGTAAGAGGATTACTAATGAAGATTGTAGAGATTTGATTCAAAAAGTGAAAAACCGGATTAATGATTGGAGAAACAAAATGTTATCGTTTGCTGGTAGGCTTCAGTTAATATCTTCTGTGCTTTCTTCTCTTCATATTTATTGGGCATCCATGTTTTTACTTCCTACCCATGTCTGTGACGGTATTGACAAGATTTATATGAATTTTTTGTGGTCTGGCGGGGGTGATGGCAGTGGTATTGCTTGTGTTTCGTGGAATGATATTTGCAAACCCAAAAGTCAGGGTGGTCTTGGCCTCAAACCACTCAGACTCATGAATGAGGCTTTAATATCAAAATATCTCTGGAATGTCATTTGTAAGAAGGACTCTCTTTGGGTTAAATGGGTTCATGCGTATAGGGTTAAAGATAGAAATATTTGGTTTAATGTTAGTTTTGAGCATGGTGCATCAGGATGGAATCAGATATTAAGCCTTAGGGATAAGATTCGCTCTTTTGTTGCGTATAAGTTAGGAAATGGTAAGAATTGCTCTATGTGGTTTGATAAGTGGCACGTTAATGGTCCTTTGTGCAAGATTATTACTCACAGTTTTCTTGTTGAGCATGGTTTTAATGTGAACGATAAGGTTGCTGATTGGATTGACAATAATGGATGGAAATGGCCTATAGATTGGAATGGTTTATTTGGTGAATTTTTAAATGTTCCTGTTCCGATTTTAATTGATGATTTTGAGGATAAGGTATTATGGATTAATAAAAAGAATAAGGAGGCGGTGTTTACTGTTAAGGAAGCATGGAAAGCTTTAAGATTAGATAGCCCAAAGGTTATTTGGTATAAGCTTATTTGGTTTACTCAATGTATTCCTAGGCATGCCTTTGTGCTTTGGATGGCAATGCGTGGCAGACTCAAAACTACTGACAGAATTTCCAAATGGTTTAATGTCTCAAGTGTTCTGTGTCCTCTTTGCAATAATGAAGATGAGACTCATTGTCATCTGTTTTTTAAATGTGAGTTCTCTAAAAGGGTGTGGGATAATTTGAAGCCGTTATGTAAGCTTGAGGATTTGTCATGTAATTGGGCTGAAGTGGTTTCAGGTTTGTCTATTAAGACTGCTAACAACTCCATTTGGAGTGTCATTCAGCGGTTAGTTTTTGGTGCTGTGGTGTATTTTTTATGGCAAGAACGCAATATCAGGATTTTTCAAAAAGATTTCAGGACTGACGAGACTCTTTTTAAGATTATTGTGGATATGGTGAGGCATAAATTGATGGGTTTGAAAATCAAGCAATCTTTGGAAGCAAGGAGGGCTGCTTTAGTCTGGAAGATTCCGTTGAAGACTACAAATGGTGGTAATGGTGGCAATCAGTTCTGTGATGGTAGTAGGAGTCATTATGGTGATTATGGCGTTACTTAATACTTGGCTCATGTTACTTATGCACATGCTCTGTTTCAGTTACATGAACAGATCATTGTTGCTACATGATGTTTGGTATTATCTATGGTTTAGGCATATTTTGAATCCTTGTTTTATATATTATCATATCACTTCTCGATATTGTCTATTTGCTTACAGGCCCGTTGATTTTCGTGTGTGGTGGGTCTATTGGTTCTGTCCAGGTACCGGGTTTTGGAATTGCAATCAAATTTTTGATTGTGATGATGGTGATGGTTCTGTTTACCTAGTCAGATGGAGTATTTGGATGGCTAACAAGAACTCAGTCAATTATCTTGCATGGATTTTGGTTTATTTCATCCCTAAGGAGGCCTGCTGAGGACTATTAGGTTGTGGAGTAATGCCGGTATCTATGGTTTTGATTGCATTGACTGTTTTCCTCTGTGGTTTCCCATGGTTTGGTTTGTTTTCTGGATATTAGCTGACTTTTTGATTGTCATGTTTGGGTATGGGTTCAGTTGGAATATTAGTATGTTCTTCACTATGTTTATGGAGTTCTTTGATTCTTAGTTGGGGTATGGGGTGGTTTGTGTTAGCAGGAGTTGCGCTTTATTTGATTTGATCTTTTGGTACTCTAACGCGAATTTACCTTGTACTCTTTTTCCTTGCTCAAAGTTTTCCCACAGGGTTTTTATTTGGCAAGGTTTTTTAACGAGACAAGGTGTTTGGATGATTGATGTTATTGGTGATTCATCCTTTTACAGATCTGAGTTTCAAGTTATGCAGACTTGGATGCTTTCATTGGCCATTCTGTCTGGTGTTGTTATGCTGAAGTTTCATCATGTTCCAGGCCTGAAGCTGATGTTATTACAAGATCTGAAGCTCTTCAAAGATCATGTAGATTGATGCTGTTTTTGGAGTTTGATTATCTGTTGTTACATGGTTATTACACATGTGATTTCTGCAGCATTTGGTCCTTTTTTATGTATTCAGTTTCTCCCCTGTTTTCAGGTTTAGTTTTATTGCTTTCTATGGACTGCTTGTGAATGGTGATGTTTGGAGCTCTTTTGGTTGATTCCTTTGGAGTTACCCATGTATTCAGAGTTCACAAGTAGTTCTAGTTTAAGCTGTATCTATTCTAAATTTATTTTCAGGGGGTTGCTTTTGGTTATGGACTTGTAGGTTGGTCATTTGTTTTCTTTTATATTGCAGCCTTGTTGTTTATCAGGTTGTTGTTTGTTCTTTGTTCGGTTTTTTGTTCTAGGCAAGAAAGAATTGTGATAGGGGTTGTCCTATTCTCTTTTCTTTTCTTGTGCTTTTGTTTGTAAATAATTTCCATTTTATTTAATATATTTTACCTTTTTGTAAAAAAAAAAAAAAAAAAAAAAAAAAAAAAAAAAAACGTTTAAGTATTAAAACACACACTACTATGGGCGATTTTGGAACCTAGGGTTTCATACGTATTTCCTGTTCATCAATACTTTCTTAAATCCATTTTATTTTTAATACAATCTTATAATATCATCCGGTTATTGTAGATTTGTGTCCTGTTCTTCATTAATTCATCTCTTATACACGATCCGCCCTTTTTCAATTCATTTTTCCGTTATAATAAACCACTTTTACTGTTCATCATTTTTAATGAATTTGTTTCATTAATCTTCATGGATTCAAACCCTGATCCTAACACTAATCCGTCCTCTCACAGGACGGATTCATCTCTTAAACCCAAAAAAACAACTCGAACCATGAATCCTATGAGTAAATCTGTTTTGAAACATACTAATATGTTATCTAAGGTTCCTAGGAATCTATACTCTAAGAAGACTAGATCTGCTTCTCGGGGTAATATGGAAGCAATGGATATGGATGATTTGGTATGTGACGATGGGGCTTCTGAGTCTGTGGAGGGTAGTGAGGATTTTGGAGGCTCATGTTCTGGTATTGATGATGGGGGTAGTGTTGGTGATGGTTCTGAGGCTGGAAAGGTGAATTCTGGTAAGGATAATAATATTTCATTTGATTGTGATGTTAGTAACAAAGACATTATTGATGAAATAGCTAAAAGTCTGAACAATGAGTCTGTTGATGTTAGTGTTAAGCCTGTTGGTGATGTGGGTAATGTTAATGTGTCTAATGCTAGTAATAATATGCCTGATATTCCAGTGCCTGTGGAGGATAACCCAGTGTTGAATCCTAAACCTAAACCTGTGTTGAATAAGCCGAATAATCCTTCTAAGGTTAGTTTTGGGGATGTTAGGGTGCGGGGTATGTTTAAGGTTAGTGGTAATGTCAGTGGTTTAGCTAGAGGTAATGGTGAGGTAAGTAATTTTGAAACTGGGGAATCTAGTGGTGTTAAGAATAGTGTGGTTAAGGATACGGTTATGGTGGATAAAGTGGCGGAGAAGAGTAATAGGTCTTTTTGTGAAGTGGTTTCTAGAAGTTTTGGTGGCAATGGTAATAATAAACTTCATTATGTCCCTCCGTCTGTGATTGGTGAGGGGAGGGAAGTTGTTAAGATGGATGCGGTTTTGGAAGAGGGGTGTAAGAAATGGGGTAATACTGTGGTTGGATTTTCTGTTGGTTTCAGAATGAATTACAGAGATTTAGTATTCCATTTGAAGAGGATGTGGAGATTGTATCAATTAGATCAGGTGTTCATGAATCAAAATGGTATGTGCTTCTTTAGTTTTAAGTCGAAGGATGGTATGGAGCTGGTTATTGAAAACGGTCCATGGTTGGTTGATAATAAACCTTTGTTTGTCAAGAAATGGGAACCGGGTTTATGTATGTCTAGGCCTGAAGTTACTAAGGTTCCTGTTTGGGTTAAAATTTTTGATATCCCATTAGAGGCGTGGAATGTTGAGGGTATTAGTAGAATTGTGAGCAGAATTGGTGGCCCAATCATTATGGATCATATGACTACTTCTATTTGTGACAAACCGTATGGCAGGGCATCTTTTGCTAGGGTATTGGTAGAGATTGACTCTAAGAAACTTGCTGTTAATTCTGTTGAACTTTGGTATGAAAGTTTGGGTAAGATATTAAGGTTAAGGGTTGAACATGACTGGGTTCCACCAAGGTGTGAGGAATGCAAAGTTTTTGGTCATTATCGTAGTGATTGTAAGAACAAAGTTAATGTGGCCAAGAGTGTTAACAAGGATGGGGAGAATGTGAAACCTACGGATACTGGGAATGGGAATAAGAATGCTGATATAGGTAATGGTAACAGTGATGAGGGTTGGACTACTGTGGGTAATCATAGAAACAGGGGTAATGGGATTAATGTTCGTCAAGGCAATGGCAGTGGGTATTATAAGAAGAGTGTTTAATGGGAATAGGGGTGGTGGTTTTAATGCTGGTAACAATAGTAATAATGATGCGAGTAGGTCTAATAATAATAATACTAATAATGGTAATGTTTCTGGGGTTAATGCACAAGGTGTTTCTGGTGGCTATCAAGTTAAAAGAGGTGTGTATGCTAGTAGGTCTAAAGATAACAATACAGTTAAGGTGGGCAATATGGGTACTAAGGAGGATAGTAAGATGTCGGAACCTGTTAACGGTGGTAATATTGGTAATGTGGATGATATCGTAGTTTTGAATGATAATGGGAAGCCTGTTGATAAGGGTAAAAGTCAAGTTGGTCAGGGTGTTAGTGGAAAGACTAGTATTGGTACTAGTGGTAATAGTGATGTTTTAAAGAATGTGCAGAAAAAGAATATGGCTATTAAGCTTAATAACAGGAAGGGTAATGATAATTCTAATAGTGATACTGGTAGTTCTAAAGTTATATTGGGGGCTAAGAATATTAGTACGAGTAATCGGTTTGACGTTTTGGATCATGATAATACTAGTGAGGATACTGAAGTGTGGAATAAGGTGAAAGCTCAAGTGGAGCGTGCTTGTAGTTCTGGTGTTCCAATTTTGGAGAGTGATACTCAGGATTGGACTGATGATATGGTTAAATTTTACACAGACAAATGGAATGACAGAGTTATGAGGTCTGTTTCGCCTGCACAACAATTGGATTTTAAAATCAAAGGTCTGTCTAGTCAAATTGTTTTTCTTAATAGGAACATGAATAACAATGCTAAATTTAATGCTGAAAAAATGGTGAAAAGTTTGGGGGTAACTAATAATTTGAGTATGGATGCTTCATATAGTAAATTTTATGCTGATGCGTATAAAGCTGAACTGTTTAAAGTGGAGGCGTTACTTAAAGAAAAACAGTTCTGTGAAGTGGACCTATTTTTGTTATCTAACAAACCTCTGGATGAAGAGCATAAGGATATTTGGTCTGATGATATGATGGATTATTATTTAGCTAGATGTAAGGAGATTAAGAGTAATCAGGTCAGTGGTCAGAATTCTGCGGTGGGTGGTTCTCTTTCTGTTGATGAAGTAGAAGAGGTTACTACTGGTTCTGCGAGTTTTATGACACAGAATGAAGTTGTTAATGACATTGATAGTTCTTTGGTTCAAGCTAGTGGTGGGCCTGCATCACACGAATCTATTATTCAATGAGTATTAAAATAGGTGCTTGGAATGTGCGTGGGCTGTCTACTACTGATAGACAAGATGAGGTTATTTCGCTTATTAGAGAAGAGGGTTTAGGCATGTGTGCTGTTGTGGAAACTCATCTTAGGAAAAAATTCATTAAGACTGTGGGGGATAATATTTTCGGAAATTGGAATTGGGTGTCGAATATGGTGGAATGCAGAGGTGTTTGCAGAATTATGGTTGGGTGGGATTCTAATGTTATTGATTCCAATCTGATTTCATATTCTGATCAAGCTATGCATTTTGTTGTTGATTCGTTTCATGATAACAGGAAACAATTTGTGTCTTTTATTTATGCTAAAAATAAAGGAAATGAAAGACGGGTGTTATGGAAGAACCTGGTGGATCATAGCAGCATTGTTAATGGTGAGCCGTGGGTTCTTCTAGGTGATTTTAATGTTGCGCTTAATATTGGGGATTGTTCTGATCTTAATGCTGCTAGAGATGGTGAGATGGAAGATTTCAGAGTGTGTTTGGAAACGTTGGAGCTTGATGATATATCGAGTAAAGGTATGTTTTATACTTGGATTCAAAAACAGCTTGATCCTAATTCTGGTATCCTTAAAAAATTGGATAGAGCTCTGGGTAACTTAAGTTTTATCTCTTCTTTTGATAATTGTTTCGCTGAGTTTTTGCCATTTATGACTTCGGATCATTGTCCTGTGGTTCTGAATTATCCTTTAGCCAGACATAGAAAACCTAAGTCTTTTCGTTTTGCTAATTTTTTGGCGGATAAGGAGTCTTTTATTCCCACTGTTAGAGATAATTGGGGTGTTGATGTTCAAGGGTTTCGGATGTTTATTTTGGCTAGAAGGCTGAAAAATATGAAAAGATTTTTGAGAAATATGAATAGGGTCAATGGTAATGTTTTTAATAAGGTTAAGGCTTTGAGGGTTGAACTTAAGAGAATTCAGCGTGAGTTGGATAAGGAGCCTAATAATCCTAGCCTTAGAGAAGAAGAGTATGTGTTTTGTAAAGCTTATCAGGAAGCCGTTAGGGATGAGGCTAGTTTACTTAGACAAAAAACCAAGGTTCGATGGTTGAAAGATGGCGATCAGAATACTTCTTATTTTCATAATGTGCTCAAGAGTAGGATTAATAAGAGTAGGATTCAGTTGGTTTGTGATGACCAGGGTAATAAATTTTATGGGGATGATGTTCCGGGATGTTTTGTTAATCATTTTGAGCGTTTTTTGGGGGCTGAAGATGATGTGATTCCTTTAGATGACTGTGATGATCTGTTCATTAAGAAGCTTGAACCTGATGTTGCTGTTAGTATGATCAGACCTATTTCTGATATTGAAATCAAAGATGCGATGTTTAGTATCGATGATGACAAAGCTGCTGGCCCGGACGGTTACACTTCTAAGTTCTTTAAAACTGCATAGAGTATTGTCAGTGTCGATGTGTGTGCTGCAGTTAAAGAGTTTTTCAGTTCGGGTAAGTTGCTTGGTGAATTCAATGCTAATGTTATATCTCTAATACCTAAGTTGCAGGTTCCATTGAAGGTGTCTGATTATCATCCCATTGCATGTGGGAATGTCATTTATAAGTGCATAAGTAAAGTTATCACTAACCGTTTGAAAGAGGGTCTTTGTAGTTTGATTGACTGCAACCAAAGTGCGTTTATTCCGGGACGGCAGATTAGTGACAACATATTATTAGCTCAGGAGTTCTTGAAGGGGTATAACTGGAAGCGTACTTCTAGTAAGTGTGCGTTTAAGGTTGATATCCAGAAGGCGTATGATACGGTGAATTGGGATTTTTTGAAGACGGTTCTTGTGCAATTTGGACTCCATAGTTCCATGATTCATTGGATTATGGTATGTCTTGCATCTGCTTCCTTTTCTATATGTGTTAATGGTGAATTACATGGTTTCTTTAAAAGTAGGCGTGGTCTTAGGCAAGGAGATCCGATTTCGCCTTGTTTATTTACTATTGTTATGGAAGTATTTAATTTGATGATTAAGAGGCAGATTAGGAGAGATGATAGGTTTAGATATCATTTGGGTTGTCACAAGCTCCATCTGACCCATTTGTGTTTTGCGGACGATCTATTACTTCTTTGCCATGGTGACGAGATTTCTGCTTGTATCCTTAGGAGAGCATTAGATGAATTTGCTATGTGTTCTGGCCTATTTCCTAGTTTATCCAAGAGTGTTGCCTTTTTTGGAAGTGTTCCCGATCCTATTAGGAATAGAATTTTGCTTGCAATGCCTTTCAAAATTGGTACTCTTCCTTTAAAATATTTGGGTATTCCACTGTCTGGTAAGAGGATTACTAATGAAGATTGTAGAGATTTGATTCAAAAAGTGAAAAACCGGATTAATGATTGGAGAAACAAAATGTTATCGTTTGCTGGTAGGCTTCAGTTAATATCTTCTGTGCTTTCTTCTCTTCATATTTATTGGGCATCCATGTTTTTACTTCCTACCCATGTCTGTGAGGGTATTGACAAGATTTGTATGAACTTTTTGTGGTCTGGCGGGGGTGATGGCAGTGGTATTGCTTGTGTTTCATGGAATGATATTTGCAAACCCAAAAGTCAGGGTGGTCTTGGTCTTAAACCACTCAGACTCATGAATGAGGCTTTAATATCAAAATATCTCTGGAATGTCATTTGTAAGAAGGACTCTCTTTGGGTTAAATGGGTTCATGCGTATAGGGTTAAAGATAGAAATATTTGGTTTAATGTTAGTTTTGAGCATGGTGCATCAGGATGGAATCAGATATTAAGCCTTAGGGATAAGATTCGCTCTTTTGTTGCGTATAAGTTAGGAAATGGTAAGAATTGCTCTATGTGGTTTGATAAATGGCACGTTAACGGTCCTTTGTGCAAGATTATCACTCATAGTTTTCTTGTTGAGCATGGCTTTAATGTGAACGATAAGGTTGCTGATTGGATTGACAATAATGGATGGAAATGGCCTATAGATTGGAATGGTTTATTTGGAGAATTTTTAAATGTTCCTGTTCCGATTTTAATTGATGATTTTGAGGATAAGGTATTATGGATTAATAAAAAGAACAGGGAGGCGGTGTTTACTATTAAGGAAGCATGGAAAGCTTTAAGATTAGATAGCCCTAAGATTATTTGGTATAAGCTTATTTGGTTTACTCAATGTATTCCTAGGCACGCCTTTGTGCTTTGGATGGCAATGCGTGGCAGACTTAAAACTACTGATAGAATTTCCAAATGGTTTAATGTCTCTAGTGTTCTGTGTCCTCTTTGCAATCATGAAGATGAGACTCATTGTCATCTATTTTTTAAATGTGAGTTCTCTAAAAGGGTGTGGGATAACTTGAAGCCGTTATGTAAGCTTGAGAATTTGTCATGTAATTGGGCTGAAGTGGTTTCCGATTTGTCTATTAGAACTGGTAACAACTCCATTTGGAGTGTCATTCAGCGGTTAGTCTTTGGTGCTGTGGTGTATTTTTTATGGCAAGAACGCAATATCAGGATTTTTCAAAAAGATTTCAGGACTGATGAGATTGTTTTTAAGATTATTGTGGATACGGTGAGGCATAAACTGATGGGTCTGAATATAAAACAATCCTTGGAAGCAAGGAGGGCTGCTATTATTTGGAAGATTCTGTTGAAGACTACAAATGGTGGTAATGGTGGCAATCAGTTCTGTGATGGTAGTAGGAGTCATTATGGTGATTATGGCGTTAATTAATACTTGGTTCATGCTATTTATGCACATGTTCTGTTTTAGTTATATGAACAGATCATTGTTGTTGCATGAGGTTTGGTATTATCTGTGGTCTAGGCCTATTTTGAATCCTTGTTTTATATATTATCATATCACTTCTCGTTATTGTTTCTTTGCTTACAGGCCCATTGATTTTCGTGTGTGGTGGGTCTGTTGGTTCTGTCCAGGTACGGGGTTTTGGAATTGCAATCAAATTTTTGATTGTGATGATGGAAATGGTTCTGTTTACCTGGTCAGATGGAATATTTGGATGGCTAACAATAATTCAGTCAATTATCTTGCATGGATTTTGGTTTATTTCATCCCTAAGGAGGGCCTGCTGAGGACTATTAGGTTGTGGAGTAATGCCGGTATCTATGGTTTTGATTGCATTGACTGTTTTCCTCTGTGGTTTCCCATGGTTTGGTTTGTTTTCTGGATATTAGCTGACTTTTTGATTGTCAGGTTTGGGTATGGGTTCAGTTGGAATATTAGTCTGTTCTTCACTATGTTTATGGAGTTCTTTGATTCTTGGTTGGGGTATGGGGTGGTTTGTGTTAGCAGGAGTTGCGCTTTATTTGATTTGATCTTTTGGTACTCTAACGCGAATTTACCTTGTACTCTTTTTCCTTGCTCAAAGTTTTCCCACAGGGTTTTTATTTGGCAAGGTTTTTTAACGAGACAAGGTGTTTGGATGATTGATGTTATTGGTGATTCATCCTTTTACAGATCTGAGTTTCAAGTTATGCAGACTTGGATGCTTTCTTTGGCCATTCTGTCTGGTGTTGTTATGCTGTAGTTTCATCATGTTCCAGGCCTGAAGCTGATGTTGTTACAAGATCTGAAGCTCTTCAAAGATCATGTAGATTGATGCTGTTTTTGGAGTTTGATTATCTGTTGTTACATGGTTATTATACATGTGATTTCTGCTGCATTTGGTCCTTTTTTGTGTATTCAGTTTCTCCCCTGTTTTCAGGTTTAGTTTTATTGCTTTCTATGGACTGCTTGTGAATGGTGATGTTTGGAGCTCTTTTGGTTGATTCCTTTGGAGTTACCCATGTATTCAGAGTTCACAAGTAGTTCTAGTTTAAGTTGTATCTATTCTAAATTTGTTTTCAGGGGGTTGCTTTTGGTTATGGACTTGTAGGTTGGTCATTTGTTTTCTTTTATATTGCTGCCTTGTTGTTTATCAGGTTGTTGTTTGTTCTTTGTTTGGTTTTTCGTTCTAGGCAAGAAAGAATTGTGATGGGGGTTGTCCTATTCTCTTTTCTTTTCTTGTGCTTTTGTTTGTAAATAATTTCCATTTTATTTAATATATTTTACCTTTTTGTAAAAAAAAAAAAAAAAAAAACGTTTAAGTACACTATTGTTATATTGACCCTATGGGATCCATTGTCCCTAAACGTAAGGGTAAAATGCATTAATAAAATAAGTTATAATAGCTCTCAACTGGTAAGTTATAACAGGAAGGGTAAGGATAATTCTAATAGTGATACTGGTAGTTCTAAAGTTATATTGGGGGCTAAGAATGTTAGTAGGAGTAATCGGTTTGACGTTTTGGATCATGATAATACTAGTGATGATACTGAAGTGTGGAATAAGGTGAAAGCTCAAGTGGAGAGTGCTTGTAGTTCTGGTGTTCCAATTTTGGAGAGTGATACTCAGGATTGGTCTGATGATATGGTTAAATTTTACACAGACAAATGGAATGACAGAATTATGAGGTCTGGTTCGCCTGCACAACAATTGGATTTTAAAATCAAAGGTCTGTCTAGTCAAATTGTTTTTCTTAATAGGAACATGAATAACAATGCTAAATTTAATGCTGAAAAAATGGTGAAAAGTTTGGGGGTAACTAACAATTTGAGTATGGATGCTTCATATAGTAAATTTTATGCTGATGCGTATAAAGCTGAACTGTTTAAAGTGGAGGCATTACTAAAAGAAAAACGGTTCTGTGAAGTGGACCTATTTTTGTTATCTAACAAACCTCTGGATGAAGAGCATAAGGATATTTGGTCTGATGATACGATGGAATATTATTTAGCTAGATGTAAGGAGACTAAGAGTGATCGGGTCAATGGTCAGAATTCTGCGGTGGTTGGTTCTCTTTCTGTTGATGAAGTGGAAGAGATTACTACTGGGTCTGCAAGTTTTATGACACAGAATGAAGTTGTTAATGACATTGATAGTTCTTTGGTTCAAGCTAGTGGTGGGCCTGCATCACATGAATCTATTATTCAATGAGTATTAAAATAGGTGCTTGGAATGTGCGTGGGCTGTCTACTACTGATAGACAAGATGAAGTTATTTCACTTATTAGAGAAGAGGGTTTAGGTATGTGTGCTGTTGTGGAAACTCATCTCAGGAAAAAATTCATTAAGACTGTGGGGGATAATATCTTTGGAAATTGGAATTGGGTGTCAAATATGGTGGAATGCAGAGGTGTTTGTAGAATTATGGTTGGGTGGGATTCTAATGTTATTGATTCCAATCTGATTTCATATTCTGATCAAGCTATGCATTTTGTTGTTAATCTGTTTCATGATAACAGGAAACAATTTGTGTCTTTCATTTATGCTAAAAATAAAGGAAATGAAAGACGGGTGTTATGGAAGAACCTGGTGGATCATAGCAGTATTGTTAATGGTGAGCCGTGGGTTCTTCTAGGTGATTTTAATGTTGCGCTTAATATTGGGGATTGTTCTGATCTTAATGCTGCTAGAGATGGTGAGATGGAAGATTTCAGAGTGTGTTTGGAAACGTTGGAACTTGATGATATAGCGAGTAAAGGTATGTTTTATACTTGGATTCAAAAATGGCTTGATCCTAATTCTGGTATTCTTAAAAAATTAGATAGAGCTTTGGGTAACTTAAGTTTTATCTCTTCTTTTGATAATTGTTTTGCTGAGTTTTTGCCATTTATGACTTCGGATCATTGTCCTGTGGTTCTGAATTATCCTTTAGCCAGACATAGCAAACCTAAGTCTTTTCGTTTTGCTAATTTTTTGGCGGATAAGGAGTCTTTTATTCCCACTGTTAGAGATAATTGGGGTGTTGATGTTCAAGGGTTTCAGATGTTTATTTTGGCTAGAAGGCTGAAAAATATGAAAAGATTTCTGAGAAATATGAATAGGGTCAATGGTAATGTCTTTAATAAGGTTAAGGCTTTGAGGGTTGAACTTAAGAGAATTCAGCGTGAGTTGGATAAGGAGCCTAATAATCCTAGCCTTAGAGAAGAAGAGTATGTGTTTTGTAAAGCTTATCAGGAAGCCGTTAGGGATGAGGCTAGTTTACTTAGACAAAAAACCAAGGTTCAATGGTTGAAAGATGGTGATCAGAATACTTCTTATTTTCATAATGTGCTCAAGAGTAGGATTAATAAGAGTAGGATTCAGTTGGTTTGTGATGATCAGGGTAATAAATATTATGGTGATGATGTTTCGGGATGTTTTGTTAATCATTTTGAGCGATTTTTGGGGGCTGAAGATGATGTGATTCCTTTAGATGACTGTGATGATTTGTTCATTAAGAAGCTTGATCCTGATGTTGCTGTCAGTATGATCAGACCTATTTCTGATATTGAAATCAAAGATGCGATGTTTAGTATTGAAGATGACAAAGCTGCTGGCCCGGACGGTTACACTTCCAAGTTCTTTAAAGCTGCATGGAGTATTGTCAGTGTCGATGTGTGTGCTGCAGTTAAAGAGTTTTTCAGTTCGGGTAAGTTGCTTGGTGAATTCAATGCTAATGTTATATCTCTAATACCTAAGTTGCAGGTTCCATTGAAGGTGTCTGATTATCATCCCATTGCATGTGGGAATGTCATTTATAAGTGCATAAGTAAAGTTATCACTAACCGTTTGAAAGAGGGTCTTTGTAGTTTGATTGACTGCAACCAAAGTGCGTTTATTCCGGGACGGCAGATTAGTGACAACATATTATTAGCTCAGGAGTTCTTGAAGGGGTATAATTGGAAGCGTACCCCTAGTAAGTGTGCGTTTAAGGTTGATATCCAGAAGGCGTACGATACGGTGAATTGGGATTTTTTGAAGATGGTTCTTATGCAATTTGGATTCCACAGTTCCATGATTCATTGGATTATGGTATGTCTTACCTCCGCTTCCTTTTCTATATGTGTTAATGGTGAATTACATGGTTTTTTTAAAAGTAGGCGTGGTCTTAGGCAAGGAGATCCGATTTCGCCTTACTTATTTACTATTGTTATGGAAGTTTTTAATTTGATGATTAAGAGGCAGATTAGGAGAGATGATAGGTTTAGATATCATTTGGGTTGTCACAAGCTCCATCTGACCCATTTGTGTTTTGCGGACGATCTATTACTTCTTTGCCATGGTGATGAGATATCTGCTTGTATTCTTAGGAGAGCGTTAGATGAATTTGCTATGTGTTCTGGCCTATTTCCTAGTTTATCCAAGAGTGTTGCCTTTTTTGGAAGCGTTCCCGATCCTATTAGGAATAGAATTTTGCTTGCTATGCCATTCAAAATTGGTACACTTCCTTTGAAATATTTGGGTATTCCACTGTCTGGTAAGAGGATTACTAATGAAGATTGCAGAGATTTGATTCAAAAAGTGAAAAACCGGATTAATGATTGGAGAAACAAAACGTTATCGTTTGCTGGTAGGCTTCAGTTAATATCTTCTGTGCTTTCTTCTCTTCATATTTATTGGGCATCCATGTTCTTACTTCCTACCCATGTCTGTGACGGTATTGCCAAGATTTGTATGAACTTTTTGTGGTCTGGCGGGGGTGATGTCAGTGGTATTGCTTGTGTTTCATGGAATGATATTTGCAAACCCAAAAGTCAGGGTGGTCTTGGTCTTAAACCACTCAGACTCATGAATGAGGCTTTAATATCAAAATATCTCTGGAATGTCATTTGTAAGAAGGACTCTCTTTGAGTTAAATGGGTTCATGCGTATAGGGTTAAAGATAGAAATATTTGGTTTAATGTTAGTTTTGAGCATGGTGCATCAGGATGGAATCAGATATTAAGCCTTAGGGATAAGATTCGCTCTTTTGTTGCGTATAAGTTAGGAAATGGTAAGAATTGCTCTATGTGGTTTGATAAATGGCACGTTAATGGTCCTTTGTGCAAGATTATTACTCACAGTTTTCTTGTTGAACATGGCTTTAATGTGAACGATAAGGTTGCTGATTGGATTGATAATAATGGATGGAAATGGCCTATAGATTGGAATGGTTTATTTGGTGAATTTTTAAATGTTCCTGTTCCGATTTTAATTGATGATTTTGAGGATAAGGTATTATGGATTAATAAAAAGAATAAGGAGGCGGTGTTTACTGTTAAGGAAGCATGGAAAGCTTTAAGATTAGATAGCCCAAAGGTTATTTGGTATAAGCTTATTTGGTTTACTCAATGTATTCCTAGGCATGCCTTAGTGCTTTGGATGGCAATGCGTGGCAGACTCAAAACTACTGACAGAATTTTCAAATGGTTTAATGTCTCAAGTGTTCTGTGTCCTCTTTGCAATAATGAAGATGAGACTCATTGTCATCTGTTTTTTAAATGTGAGTTCTCTAAAAGGGTGTGGGATAATTTGAAGCTGTTATGTAAGCTTGAGGATTTGTCATGTAATTGGGCTGAAGTGGTTTCAGGTTTGTCTATTAAGACTGCTAACAACTCCATTTGGAGTGTCATTCAGCGATTAGTTTTTGGTGCTGTGGTGTATTTTTTTTGGCAAGAACGCAATGTCAGGATTTTTCAAAAAGATTTCAGGACTGACGAGACTCTTTTTAAGATTATTGTGGATACGGTGAGGCATAAATTGATGGGTTTGAAAATCAAGCAATCGTTGGAAGCAAGGAGGGCTGCTTTAGTCTGGAAGATTCCGTTGAAGACTACAAATGGTGGTAATGGTGGCAATCAGTTCTGTGATGGTAGTAGGAGTCATTATGGTGATTATGGCGTTACTTAATACTTGGCTCATGTTACTTATGCACATGCTCTGTTTCAGTTACATGAACAGATCATTGTTGCTACATGATGTTTGGTATTATCTATGGTTTAGGCATATTTTGAATCCTTGTTTTATATATTATCATATCACATCTCGATATTGTCTATTTGCTTACAGGCCCGTTGATTTTCGTGTGTGGTGGGTCTGTTGGTTCTGTCCAGGTACCGGGTTTTGGAATTGCAATCAAATTTTTGATTGTGATGATGGTGATGGTTCTGTTTACCTGTTCAGATGGAGTATTTGGATGGCTAACAAGAACTCAGTCAATTATCTTGCATGGATTTTGGTTTATTTCATCCCTAAGGAGGGCCTGCTGAGGACTATTAGGTTTTGGAATAATACTGATATCTATGGGTTTGATTGCATTGATTGTTTTCCTCTGTGGTTTCCCATGGTTTGGTTTGTTTTATGGTTATTAGCTAATTTTTTGATTGTTAGATTTCGGTATGGGTTTAGTTGGAATATCATTCTGTTCATTACTATGTTTATGGAGTTCTTTGATTCTTGGTTGGGGTATGGGGTGGTTTGTGTTAGCAGGAGTTGCGCTTTATTTGTTCTGATATTTTGGTACTCTAATGCGAATTTACCTTGTACTCTTTTTCCTTGGTCGAAGTTTTCCCACAGGGTTTTTATTTGGCAAGGTTTTTTAACGAGACAAGGTGCTTGGATGATTGATGTTATTGATGATTCATACTTTTACAGATCTGAGTTTCAAGTTATGCAGACCTGGATGCTGTCATTGGCCATTCTGTCTGGTGTTGTTATGCTGAAGTTTCATCCTTTTCCAGGTCTGAAGCTGATGTTATTACAAGATTTGAAGCTTTTTTCAAAGATCATGTAGTTTGATGCTGTTTTTGGAGTTTGGTTATCTGTTTCTACATGGTGATTACACTTGTGGTTTCTGCTGCATTTGGTCCTTTTTTTGTATTTAGTTTCTCCCCTGAGTTCAGGTTTAGGTTATTGCTTTCTATGGATTGCTTGTGAATGGTGATGTTTGGAGCTCTTTTGGTTGATTCCTTTGGAGTACCCCATGTATTCAGAGTTCACAAGTAGTTCTAGATCAAGCTGTTTCTATTCTAAATTTGATTTCAGGGGGTTGCTTGTTGGTTATGTACTTGTAGGATGGTCATTTGCTTCTTTTGTATTGCAGCCTAGTATATCAGATTGTTTTTTGTTTCATTGTTTGGTATTTTGTTCTAGGCAAGAAAGAATTGTGATAGGGGTTGTCCTATTCTCTTTCTTTTCTTGTGCTTTTGTTTGTAAATAATTTCCATTTTATTTAATATATTTTACCTTTTGAAAAAAAAAAAAAAAAAAAAAAAAAAAAAAACGTTTTCACATACTACTATGGGCGATTTTGGAACCTAGGGTTTCATACGTATTTCCTATTCATCTATACTCTTAAATCCATTTTATTTTTAATACAATCTTATTTGTTTAATCCATTCACTGTAGATCTGTGTCCTTATTCTCATTAATTCATCAGTTTCACACAATCCGCCTTTTTTTAATTTCATTTTCCGTTATAATCAACCACTCAACTGTTCATCGTTTTTTAATGATTTTGTTTCATTAATCTTCATGGATTCAAACCCTGATCCTAATACTAATCCGTCCTCTCATAGGACGGATTCATCTCTTAAACCCAAAAAAACAACTCGAACCATGAATCCTATGAGTAAATCTGCTATGAAACATACTAATATGTTATCTAAGGTTCCTAGGAATCTATACATTAAGAAGAGACAACAACTATCATCATGAAAAGGGCAATTGCTCTCATCAAGTGAGCAAGTGTTTAGGGCAACGAATCCCATAAAGTAAGGTACAATTGCTCTCAACACGGGAGTCTTAAAGGACAACGGCTCCTATTATGTAATGGAAAATTGCCTTCATAAAGTTAGCCTTTAGGGACAACGGATCATATCATGTAAGTGACAATTGCTCTTATCGAGTGTGCAAGCATAAGGGACAACGACAGTACTCATGTAAGTGACAATTGCTCTTATCAAGTGTGCTCTTAGGGACAACGGCTATCATCATGTAAAGGGCAATTGCTTTCATCAAGTGAGCAAGTGTTTAGGGACAACGGCTCCCATAAAGTAAGGTACAATTGCTCTCAACAAGTGAGTCTTTAAGGACAACGGCTCTTATCATGTAAGGGACATATTGCCCTTATAAAGATAGCCTTTAGGGACAACGTGTCTCATCATGTAATTGAAAATTGCTCTTATCAAGTGTGCAAGCATTAGGGACACCGGCTATCATCATTTAGATGGTAATTGCACTCAACAAGTGTGCGAGCGTTTAGGGACAACGGCTCCTATAAAGTAAGGTACAATTGCTCTCGACTTGTAAGCCTTTAGGGACAACGGCTCTTATCATGTATGGGACAAATCGCCCTCATAAAGTTAGCCTTTAGGGACAACGGATCTCATCACACATGCGATAATTGCTTTTGTCAAGTGTGCAAGCATTAGGGACAACGGCTATCATCATGTAAAGGGCAATTGCTCTCATCAAGTGAGCAAGCGTTTAGGGACAACGGCTCCCATAAAGTAAGGTACAATTGCTCTCAACAAGTGAGTCTTTAGGGACAACGACTCTTATCATGTAAGGGAAAAATTGCCCTCATAAAGTTAGCCTTCAGGGACAACGGATCTCATCATGTAAGTGACAATTGCTCTTATCGAGTGTGTAAGCATTAGGGACAACGGCTATCATCATGTAAAGGGCAATTGCTCTCATCAAGTGAGCAAGTGTTTAGTGACAACGGATCCCATAAAGTAAGGTACAACTGCTCTTAACAAGTGAGACTTTAGGGACAACGGCTCTTATTATGTAAGGGAAAATTACCCTCATAAAGTCAGCCTTTAGGGACAACAGATCTCATCATGTAAGTGACAATTGCTTTTATCGAATGTGCAAGCATAAGGGACAACGACAGTATTCATGTAAAGGGTAACTGCTCTCATCAAGTGAGCAAGCGTTTAGGGACAACAGATCCCATAAACTAAGGTACAATTGCTCTCAAGAAGAGAGTCTTTAGGGACGACAACTCTTATTATGTAAGGGACAAATTGACCTCATAAAGTTTACCTTTAGGGACAACGGAGCTCATCATGTAAGTTACAATTGCTCTTATCAAGTGTGCAAGCATTAGGGACAACGACTATCATCATGTAAAGGGCAATTGCTCACAATCAAGTGAGCAAGCGTTTAGGGACAATGGATCCCATAAACTAAGGTACAATTGCTCTCAACAAGTGAGCCTTAAGGGACAACGTCTTTTATTATGTAAGGGACGAATTGCCCTCATAAAGTTAGCCTTTAAGGACAACGGATCTCATCATGTATGTGACAATTGCTCGTAACGAGTGTGCAAGCATTAGGGACAATGGAAATCATCATGTAATGGACAATTGCTCTCATTAAGTGAGAAAGCCTTTAGGGACAACGGGACCCATAAACTAAGGTATAATTGCTCTCAACAAGTGAGCCTTTAGGGACTACGGATATCATCATGTAAGTGACAGTTGCTCTTATCGAGTGTGTAAGCATTAGGGACAACGACTATCATCATGTAAAGGGCAATTGCTCTCATCAAGTGAGCTTGCATTTAGGGACAACGGCTCCCATAAAGTAAGGTACAATTTCTCTCAACATGTGAGCCTTTGGGGACAACGGCTCTTTTCATGTAAGGGATAAATCGACCTCATAAAGATAGCCTTTAGAGACAACGGATCTGAACAGGCAACTGACAATTGCTTTTGTCAAGTTTGCAAGCATTAGGGACAACGGCTATCATCATGTAAAGGACAATTGCTCTCATCAATTGAGCAAGTGTTTAGGGACAACGGCTCCCATAAAGTAAGTTACAATTGCTCTCAACAAGTGAGTCTTTAGGGACAACGGGTCTCAACATGTAATTGACAATTGCTCTTATCAAGTGTGCAAGCATTAGGGACAACGGCTATCATAAAGTCAGGTACAGTTGCTCTCAACAAGTGAGCTTTAGGGACAATGGCTCTTATCATGGAAGAGACAAATTGCCCTAACAAAGTTAGCCTTTAAGAAAAACGGGTCTCAGCATGTAAGTGACAATTGCTCTTATCAAGTGTGCAACTATTAGGGACAACGGCTATCATCATGTAAAGGGCAATTGCTCACATCATGTGAGCAAGCGTCTAGGGACAACGACTGCCATAAAGTAAGGTACAATTGCTCTCAACAATTGAGTCTTTAGGGACAACGGCTCTTATCATGTAAGGGACATATTGCCCTCATAAAGTTAGCCTTTAGGGACAACGGGTCTCATCATGTAATTGACAATTGCTCTTATCAAGTGTGCAAGCATTAGGGATACCGGCTATCATCATTTAGAGGGAAATTGCACTCAACAAGTGAGCGAGCGTTTAGGGACAACGGCTCCTATAAAGTATGGTATAATTGCTCTCGACTTGTAAGCCATTAGGGACAACGGCTCTTACCATGTATGGGACAAATCACCCTCATAAAGTTAGCCTTTAGGGACAACGGATCTCATCATACAAGTGACAATTGCTCTTGTCAAGTTTGCAAGCATTAGGGATAACGGCTATCATCATGTAAAGGGCAATTGCTCTCATCAAGTGAGCAAGCGTTTAGGGACAACGGCTACCATAAAGTAAGGTACAATGGCTCTCAACAAGTGAGTCTTTAGGGACAACGGCTCTTATCATGTTAGGGACAAATTGCCCTCATAAAGTTAGCCTTTAGGGACAACAGATCTCATCATGTAAGTGACAGTTGCTCTTATCAAGTGTGTAAGCATTAGGGACACGGCAATCATCATGTAAAGCGCAATTGCTCTCATCAAGTGAGCAAGTGTTTAGGGACAACGGATCCCATAAAGTAAGGTACAACTGCTCTGAACAAGTGAAACTTTAGGGACAATGGCTCTTATTATGTAAGGGAAAATTGCCCTCATAAAGTTAACCTTTAGGGACAACGGATCTCATCATGTAAGTGACAATTGCTCTTATCGAGTGTGCAAGCATAAGGGACAACGACAGTACTCATGTAAAGGGTAACTGCTCTCATCAAGTGAGCAAGCGTTTAGGGACAACAGATCCCATAAACTAAGGTACAATTGCTCACAAGAAGAGAGTCTTTAGGGACGACAGCTCTTATTATGTAAGGGACAAATTGACCTCATAAAGTTTGCATTTAGGGACAACGGAGCTCATCATGTAAGTTACAATTGCTCTTATCAAGTGTGCAAGCATTAGGGACAACGGCTATCATCATGTAAAGGGCAATTGCTCTCAATCAATTGAGAGAGCGTTTAGGGACAATGGATCCCATAAACTAAGGTACAATTGCTCTCTACAAGTGACCCTTTAGGGACAACGGCTCTTATTATGTAAGGGACGAATTGCCCTCATAAAGTTAGCCTTTAAGGACAACGGATCTCATCATGTAAGTGACAATTGCTCGTATCGAGTGTGCAAGGATTAGGGACAACGGAAATCATCATGTAATGGACAATTGCTCTCATTAAGTGAGAAAGCATTTAGGGACAACGGGACCCGTAAACTAAGGTATAATTGCTCTCAACAAGTGAGCGTTTAGGGACAACGGATATCATCAGGTAAGTGACAGTTGCTCTTATCGGGTGTGTAAGCATTAGGGACAACGGCTATCATCATGTAAAGGGCAATTGCTCTTATCAAGTGAGCTTGCATTTAGGGACAACGGCTCCCATAAATTAAGGTACAATTTCTCTCAACAGGCCCTTAAATCCATGCAAGATAATTGAATTCTTGTTAGCCCTTACTTTATCCCTAAGACCAAGAATATGATTCCATCCCGAAGCACCATGTTCAGGCTTAATATCAAACCAAATATTTCTATCTTTGATCCTATAAGCATGAACCCATCTAACCAACAACGAGTCTTTCTTACTAATAACGTTCCAAAGGTGCTTAGCGATTAAAGCCTCATTCATAAGTCTGAGAGGTTTAAGACCATGGCCCCCCTGATTTTTCGGCTTACAAATATCTTTCCATGATACACTAGCAATACCACTACCCTCACCCCCACCGGTCCATAAAAACTTTTTACACAGTTTATCAATGCTATCACAGACATGATTAGGAAGAAGAAACATCGAAGCCCAATAAACATAAAGCGAAGTAAGAACAGATGAGATTAACTGAAGTCTACCCGCAAAAGATAAAGTTTTGTTTCTCCAATCATTAATGCGATTCTTAACCTTCTGAATCAAACTTCTACAATCCTCATTCACAATTCTCTTACCGGACAGAGGGATACCCAAGTATTTCAATGGCAGAATACCAATTCTAAAAGGCATGACAAGCAAAATATTATCCTTAACCGTATCAGGCACACACCCAAAAAAGCAACACTTTTAGTAAGACTAGGGAATAAACCAGAACACATAGCAAATTCATCTAACGCTCTTCTAAGAATACTAGCAGAGATTAAATCACCATGACATAATAAAAGAAGGTCGTCCGCAAAACATAAGTGGGTCAGTTGAAATTTCTCACAACCCCAATGAAACCTAAACCGACCATCCCTTCTAATCTGTCTCTTAACCATCATATTAAATGCTTCTATAACGATAGTGAACAAATAAGGCGAGATCGGGTCACCCTGCCTAAGACCCCTTTTACTTTTGAAAAATCCATGCAATTCACCATTTACACATAAAGAAAAGGAGGCAGAAGTTAAACATACCATAATCTACTGAATCATGGAGCTGTGGAAGCCAAAATGAACAAGACACTTCTTCAAAAAGTCCCAATTGACCGTATCGTATGCCTTCTGAATGTCCACTTTGAACGAGCATTTGCTAACATCACGCGTCTAATTATATCTCTTAACAAACTCCTGAGCAAGCAAAATGTTGTCACTAATCTGCCTACCCGGGATAAATGCACTCTGGTTACAATCAATCAGACTACAAAGACCTTCTTTAAGCCTATTCGTAATGACTTTACTGATGCACTTGTAGATGACATTTCCACAAGCAATAGGACGATAATCAGACACCTTCAAGGGAACTTGCAACTTAGGAATAAGCGAGATAACATTAGCATTAAACTCGCCAAGAAGTTTACCAGAACTAAAAAACTCTTTAACCGCAGCACAGACATCAACACTAACAACGCTCCAAGCCGCTTTAAAAAACTTTGAAGTAAACCCATCCGGGCCAGCCGCTTTGTCATCATCAATACTAAACATCGCTTCTTTGATTTCGGTATCTGAAACAAGTCTAACCATATTCAATGCAACAGAAGGATCAAGTTTCTTGGCAAAAAGATCCTCACAGTCTTCTAACGGAATGACCTCATCTTCCACCCCCAAAAACTTTTGAAAATGGTTAACAAAACACCCCGGCACATCTTCACCATAGAATTTGTTACCCTGCTCATCACACACCACTTGAATCCTACCCTTGTTCACCCTATTTTTAAGACAATTATGGAAATACGACGTATTTTGGTCACCACCGCTTCCTGATACGCATTACAGTAGACATATTCTTCTTCTCTAAGACTACTATTATTGGGATCTTTGTCTAAACACAGTTGCACTCTTTTAAGCTCAGCCTTCAAAGTCTTAACCTTATTAAAAACGTTCCCATTAACCCTATTCATATTCCTCAAATGTCTTTTCATATTTTTAAGACGTTTAGCCAAAACAGACATACGGAACCCAAAAACCTCAATACCCCAATTATCTCTAACCACAGGAAAAAAAGAATCCTTATCCGCCAAAAAGTTAGCAAACCTAAATGATCTAGGCTTAACAGGCTTGGCCAAAGAATAATTCAAAATAACAGGACAATGATCCGATGAAAGATAAGGCAAAAATTCAGCAAATCAGCTATCATAACAGGTTATGAAGCTACTATTACCCAACACTCTATCTAATTTCTTAAGAATACCAGATTCAGGATCAAGACGTTTTTGAATCCAAGTGTAAAACATACCTTTGGAAGCAATATCATCAAGCTCCAATGACTCAACACAATTCCTAAAATCATCCATATCATGGTCTTTAGCAGCAGTGACATCAGAACAATGACTAATATTCAGGGCAACGTTAAAATCACCCAGCAGAACCCATGGCTCACCCTTGACAAGATCGCTGTGAAGAGCTAAGTTCTTCCATAACACCCGTCTTTCAACACCTTTGTTCTTGGCATAGATAAAAGAAACAAAGTGCTTCCTGCAATCATGAATAAAATTAATTTCAAAATGCATAGCTTGGTCAGAATGAGAAACAAGATTGTCTCCAACTACATTGTTATCCCACCCAACTAACATTCTACACACACTTCTACAATCATCCATATTAGAAACCCGTGACCAATTACGAAACAAACTGTCACCAACACTCTTAACCGACTTCTTCCTAAGGTGAGTCTCAACCACAGCACACAAACACAACCCTTCTTCTCTAATAAGCGATATAAATTCGTCTTGTCTAGTAGTCTGAGACAGACCCCGGACATTCCAAACACCAATTTTGTAACTCATTTAAGATTGGAATCAAAAGGTGCAGGCACACCACACTCTTGAACCATAGACGTATCCACATCATTAAAGACTTCATTATGTGTCATAAAAGAAGCTGAAACAGTCGTAACCTCCTCTACTTCATCCAAGGAATGAGATCCATCCATATCAGATAAATGCCCATTAATCCTATCACTTCTTATATCCTCACATCTATTCGAAGAGTATTCCAACATCTCATCAGTCCAGGTCTCTTTACAATCCTTATCAAACGGCTTTTTAGATAAAATAAACAAGTCAACCTTTAGCAAATCACGCTCCTTTTGCAAACTACCAATCTTAGCTAACTCCGCACGATAAGCTTCATCATAACATTGCCTGAGAGAAACATCACTACTATCATGCGTAGTCAAGACAGTCTTCTGCATCATCATATCAACATTACTTTTAGCATTGGAATTGAGATTCTGGTTAAGTAACACAATACGTTTAGACAGATTTTTGATTTTAAATTCTAATTGTTGTTCATGAGACCTATTCCTCATGATTCTATTATTCCACTTTTCCGTATAGTATTTAACCATGTCCTCATTCCAACTCTTAACAACACTTTCTAAAATAGGAATACCAGAACCACACGCCTTTTCCACTGCATCCTTCACTGCATTCCAAACATCAGAATTATCACTAATCTGATCACTACCCAAAACATCAAACCTATTGCTGGTACTAACATTCTTTGATCCTAAACCATCATTCAACTTACGACCATCTCCACTCTTGCTGTTATTACCATTTTTGTTACCAGAAATGTTACCCGAATTCTTCTTCTGCACATTCTTTTTGTTACCAACTGAAGTGAAATTCTAATTACTATTACTACCGCCGCTACCCACATCAACTTTATCTTTACCCTTGTTAATAGGCTTCCCATTGTCATTCACAACTACACTCTCTACCTTACGTACATTGCCACTTTTCACGGGTTCCGACTTATTACTAACCTGCTTATCACCCATATTCCCCATATTTACCTTACTAGTGTTATTACCACTTGCCATATTAACAAAAGTGCCTCTTCTAACCTGATAACCACCAATATTCCCTTGTCGCCCATTATTTCCAACACCCCTATTCCTTCTAAAACCAGCAACAGTCCAGCCCTCTTCCACATTAACATTACCCGAACTATTGTTATTATCACTACTCTTCACATCATTAGGCTTCACATTCTCACCATCCTTATTCACTTTCCTAGCCACATTCACCTTATTAATGCAGTCACTCAAATAATGTCCAAACACCTTGCACTCCTCACATCTTGGCGGAACCCAATCATGTTCAACCCTCAGCTTTAAAACCTTACCCAACTTCTCATACCACAGTTCAACAAAATTAACGAAAGGCTTCTCAGAGTCAATCTCAACTAACACCCTAGCAAACGTAGCCCTGCCATATGGCTTTTCACAAATGGCAGTAGTCATCCGGCCCATAATAATTGGGCTACCAATTTGGCTAACAATCCTACTGATTCCATCAACATTCCAAGCTTCCAAGGGAATGTCATGAATTTTAGCCCAAACCGGAACCTTCTTAACCTCAGGTCTAGACATGCACAACCCCGGTTCCCATTTTTTCACAAACAAAGGCCTATTATTTACAAGCCAAGGGCCTTTCTCAATAACCAATTCCATCCCATCATTAGACTTAAAGTCAAAAAAACACATTCCATTCTGGTTCATAATAACATTATCCAACTGATACAGCCTCCACATACGTTTCAAATGATAAACCAAATCAGCATAATTCATACGAAACCCAACAAAAAAAACCAACCACTGTGTTACCCCACCTCTTACACCCTTCTTCCAAATCGGATCCATCTTAGCAACTTTCCTATTTTCACCAATAATAGACGGAGGAACATAATGCAATTTATTATTCCCATTCCCACCATAACTACTTGATACAGCCTCATGAAAGGACCTACTATTCTTTTCATAAACGCTATCTGTCATCACCGTATCCTTAACACCACTAGACTCACCCACAGCAAAATTACTCACATCGCTAACACCCTTACCAATATCACTAACATTCCCATTAACCTTAAACAAACCCGGAACCCTAACATCACCAAAACTGACTTTAGTAGGGCTCCTAGGCTTATCAGAACCAACATTGTGCTTCACATTAGTGTTACCCACACTAGTTTTAGACACATCAGGAACATTACCCCTATTACACAATACATTCCCCTGACCTACATCACTAGCAGGCAAACCATTAACATCCTTAGGCCCACTATTAAGACTACCCTTGTAACACCCCCAAAATCATCACGTCAGCGGAAGACTTTTTGGGTGTTACTTCGAGGATCTTTTTCACAATCATAGAAAACGACACAAAAGTGACGCTTTAAAGTTTAATTCATTCAAAATACCAAATATTCGAGACATCAAGATATTTCATAGTTTAAACAACAAGTTTATTTGAAATGTGTCAAAACGTTTATTTAAGCCCATGCCGGGTTACAAGCCCACTCCGTGCCTTCAAGTTCCTTCTTGTTTAATTACCTGAGATAAACACATGCTAAAAGTGTCAACACAAAGGTTGGTGAGTTCATAGAGTTTATAGTTTCGAATATCGATTTCCAAAATCAAAGAGTTTACAAGTTCACAGTATTTATAATAAGAGTTTATTATCCAATTAAAGTGTGAGAAAATCCATAGTGTTCATAGCTTAAATTGTTGATTTATCAAAATCAAAAAAATGAGTGATTTCCTTATTAATTCAAGAATAGTCCGTTGGTTGGCCCTTCACCGGGTCAACACCAAAATAGTAGTTTGTTTGACCTAACCGGGTCAACACCAAAATAGTTTGTTCGTTTGCCAATTATTAATAGTTTTCCTGCTATATAGTGAGCACAATCTCATAGTTTAATAAAATAGTGGGCTACAACATTGTACACTCCAAACATCAGTCGTTGTAATACTGTATCATGACTACAGTACTACCGTTCTATTGCTCTAAGCTCATGACACTCAACGATTAACAGGCATCAAAATTATCCATAATAATGATGTAAAACAGTGGCCCTCAAGATAGGTATTTACCAGTAACCTATGAAATCAAATATCGTGCATTTGGTGGCTTTCCTCTAGCGACCAAATGGGGATTGTCAATCCCTAATAGATCTATTCACAACTACTTACGCTCACCCTTTGGGTGATTAAGGTGCATGAACGAGGGACTTTTGGTAATCGGTACTTAGTCAATAGAGATCAAATATAGCATACCATTGAAAAATCACTTGTAATCATGTCTATAGCAGGTATTTCCTTATGAGGCATAAAAATGTGTAAACCAGTAAAGTTTATATGAAATACAGTCATGTATTTAGTTAATGAATACTTGTAGAAGTAAAAGCAGTAGTTAAGCATGTATCTCCCCCAAAAACGTTTATAAACCATTGTAAAACAAGTAAGAGTAGGGGCTATGACTCACCTTAGTAGTACAGTAGTAGTGGTAGTAACATAATCTCAACGATGCAAGGCAACGGCTTCACACACAACCTAAAAGATATGGTATGTTTTAGTTGATAGTCTAAATCTAGTTTTATCGCGAATATTAGTCATTTAGTTTGTTATTAAAACTCGTGTTCGTTTAAATTCTTGAAGTTCAAGAACAAAGTTATATATACATATAACTTGTGAGTGTAATGATCGATGATCGATGGGAAAATCATCATGAATAAGTCGAAGTATGTATACGATGTTTTTATGATGTTAGTTTTAAAAGAAAAGAAATAAACGTATCGTTATATATATATCGTTAAAATTAATTATAGTTACGCGAATATTTATATCGTATGAGAAAATGCAAAATACAATCTAGTTCCAACTCTCTCTCCCTTAGGGAGATTTCCGGCCGCCACCTCTTCTTCAATTTTCCGGCCATAACATGCCCTAAAATCGCCTCTCTACCATTATTCAATCTCTGATTTGTATTATTGGTATGCAATCGATCTTTGGGGACCGTTTTTTCTTTCTAAGAGGTGGCGTATGGTATATATCTCCCTAGGGTTTTCTGGCCGCAAATAACCTTTTCCATTCTGTCATTATTATTCATTAACGTTTTTTCTCTAGTAATTCTTGTGGTTATTAGATAAACGTTTTCAGATCTGATTGGGTTAGGTTATTTGTTTGATCATGTTTGTTGTTTGTCCATGTAATCGCCTTGAAACCCTAACTATTCGTTTTTATTACGATTCATGTATGGATCGTGCTTCTTTAGAAAGGAGGCAAAAAACCCTAAAAATACTCTCTCTAGGCGATTTTTATCCCCTTGCTGCCAAATCGATTTAATCATCAATATCTGCCCAAATCTTGTGATTTGTTCAACGATTTGTTTAAGCTAATTGATTTATTCATTAGTTTGATCAATATTGGTGCCGAATTCATCTTGATTCTGATTTTGGTGTTACATCTTGAAGGGTATTAAAAATCGTTTCTGCTGGAAACCCTAATCTTCCAATCGACTTCCATCCTTATTATCCCTTCCTTATCCATTCTTGCTGCGATCTAATATATATTAGGGTTAAAACTCTTTGTTTGTCTCTAGTTATCTTGGATCGTGGATCAATTCAGTACCAAAGGGATTGTTCGGGTGTTCATGCGATTAGGGTTTTATTTAAACCGATTTCATTCAAAATTGATCCTTATCTTGTTGTAAATCTGTTAAGTCGATCCTGAATCCTCTTAACCCTTTATAAGGACGATTGAGAATTTATTCTAGTCGGTTTGTTTTTATTATAATTGTCGGTTTCAATATCCTCTAAATCAGGTCGATTTAGGGTATTGAAAACTCTGATTTGCTTTCATCATTCCAATATTCTTTATTTGAAGTCGACTTGGTCGATTTTATTATTCTTGGATTGATTTGCTGCTGCTGCTACGCAAGGGTCTCATTCCAATTGCCTCCTTTTCTAGGATTGCAATTTCTGTTAATGGCGTATTAAGGGGCTTAACTCAACAGATTACTCGGTAAGGGTTTTGTGTTCATTCTCAAGTGCATGTACCTAAATTAGGGTTTGGAATTGTAAGTGCATCCTTTGTTTTGGTGTTGTGGGTCATTTGTGGTACAAGTGCTAAGCATTAGCTGCTGTTGGTTCTTTGTGATACACGTGGGTTATAGAGAGATATGGAAACTGGTCGGTTGAATGGTAATGAGCCTCCTAAGGCTGTTTATAAGCCTCCTAAGGCTACGGGGCTGGCAACTAGGATTGGGAATATTGATGGCAAGCTTCTTAATAATTCTAGTATGCCATTGAAGTCTTTGTTGAAAAGTGCAGGTTTGGAAGGAAAAACGGGGAGTTTTGTTCTACCTAAAGATCATGGTCCCATTGTTGTTTCTCCTAATGTTGATTTACAACTAAAGGTATGTTTGGATAGTCCTAATCCGGGTGTTCCTGAGTCTACTAATACTGTAGCACCTGATTTGTTGGGGGTTACAATGGTTAGTTCGGTAAAGGAAAAGGGAGAAAGGCTAGCTGATGGGAGTAGTGTTGGAGGTTCTTGTGGGCCTAATGTAACTAGTGATTCAAAATCTGGTGGAGTTGATGAAGCTACTAGGTCGGGTTCAAGAGTTGTTATTCCTTTGGCTGTTGTGGATGATATGTGTACTAAACTTACTAATTCATTGTACGGTTATTTCATCGGTCAAAGAATTGCATTTCCTATTGTGGAAGATTATGTCAAGCATGCTTGGGGTAGATTCGGCTTTGAACATGTTATACTGCGGAATGGTTTCTTTATTTTCAAGTTCTCGTCACTCGAAGGTATGAATAAAGTTCTTACTGGTGGTCCTTGGTTTATTAGATCAATGCCTTTATTCTTACATGTTTGGGTGCCTAATATGAGGCTTGAGAAGGAGAAGATTACTAAGGTACCGGTTTGGGTACGCATACATGATATACCATCCGTCGTATACTCTAAAGCTGGTATAAGTTTGATTGCAAAACAGTTGGGCCGGATCATTCGGTTTGATGCAGGTACTAATGATATGTGTAAGAACCCTTGGGGACGTTATTCATATGCTCGGGTACTTATTGAGTTATCGGCTGATTTAGATGTTTTGGAATCAATTGAGGTTGAAATTCCTTTACCTAAGGGTAAGGGTCATTACATGGAAGTTCTTGAAGTTGAGTATGAATGGTGGCCATCTTGGTGTTCTAAGTGTGTTTGTTTCAATCATGATGATCATGTATGTCCTCTTAGGCGTAAGCGGGTTACTAAGGATTCGACTCAACAAGATAATGAGGTAAAGGGTAAGGTTCACTCTACAAAGGCTGGTCATACTTATGATATGGGTAAGAAAGGAGTTATGGAGGCTTCTACGAAGCCAAATCTTATTTACCAACCTGTTTCTAAACCGGCTACCAAGAAGAAGAATCGGAAAGTACAAAATAAGGAGGGGGCTGTTCCTAAGTCTTCTAATGTTGATTCTAATTCGAGTGGTACATCTAATGGTGCTTTGAAGTGTGATTTAGGGGCTGCTGCAGTTGTGGAGGGTGGACGTTCACAATTTGAGCAACCGGTATATGTGGATACAGATGGTTTACGGGAACATGGTTCCCTTAATGATGGTGCTTCTACTAGTGTGGCCTATTCTGAATTTCATTCGTCTAGCTCGTTTACTACACCTGATGTAGTGCAGAGTCCTATGAAAAGGGTTACATTTGCTGAAGAAGTTGAAGTTGAGCTACTTGAAGATGAAGTCTATGAGAACTATGAAGACATTGCATATTATTCCAAATCCAAGAACGGTTCTCCAAGAGATTTCCAGGTGCAAGGACGCAAGAAGAAATAGTTTCTATTTGATTTTTGTGTTTTTGCTGGTTAGTTGCTTTGTTTAGCATGTTGGTTTGGTTAGCTGCACATGTTGTGCATATTAGTTTTACTGCTTAGCAGTTGTGTTTATCAAGCGCCTGTGCTTGAGGTTAATGTGGTACTTTAGCCACATTCCATTGTACTTCAATGTTTTTTGGATAATATATTTGCCAGGTCGTAGACCTTTTACCCAAAAAAAAGATCGTGCTTCTTTAGGGTTTTCAGTCGGTTTGCAAGTTATCATTGTAAGGGTATTCATTGCTGGTATGTTCCTATATGGATTCCTGTTGATTTGTACGCGGGTTAGAGAGAGGGTGGTCGTTATTGGGATGTGAGGGTTTCGTAACCCTTGTTAGGGTTTCGGTGCTTCTGGCTATACCCTTTTTGATGATCGATTATTAGGTTAGGGTTTCGATAACCCTATGTTATGTTCTATCTGGTTCCTACGTGTGTTCATGCTGTTGGAGATCGAGATGGATTTGGTATTGTAAGTTAGGGTTTGGTTTGACCCTATTCTTTGTAAGAAAGCCCTCGTTAGGGTTTTTTTGCAATTGTTATTCACATAACTGGTATTTTGCTGACATTCTTATCAAGAGGACCATTTGTGAGTAAGTGACTGGCGGTTAGGGGGCGTTTTAATTGGTATTCTGTTCCATATTGTATGGCTCAGATTGTTGTGCTCCATGGCTGCTACTTTACGACCTGTGATTCGGTTCAGAACTGGTGTTACATTCTTCTTTTGTTTTGGTATGGTTCTGTACTGTAACGTCTATGGTGGGGTCGTGGTTATTGACTCAATGTAAGTTAGATCTGCTGCATGTTGGTGGATTTGATTTTATGTGCAGCATAGTTTGGTTGTTACTATGAGCTGCTATAGGTGGTTAATTGGAGGTTGTACCTGCTGGTTAAAGTGATGTTGGTAAACCCTTGCTGGAACGATTTATCTAACTTGGGTTTGATCTGCTGTAGGTTAGGGTTTGGGAAACTCTATGTTGGTTCATCATGGTCCTTACGCTGCTATGTTGTTTTGATTTTGATGATGAGAGTGCTGGTTTGGTATAGGTTATTATTCGTATCATTCCATGGTGTGGTCTGTAAGCCGAGTTACTGGCTTTATTTGATCGATACCTTATGATTGTAAGTTAGGGTTTGTTCAAAACTCTATTCCTCGTTCATGGCAATTCTGGTTCGATTGGATTTCAATCTCTCTTCTTGTTTTAGAGGATGCTGAAGATGTAAGAATCATGCTAATGGTTGGATTTGTGATCGGTGCTGGTGGTTAGGGTTTGGGAAACCCTATGTCGGTTCATCGGTCCTTGTGCTGCTGCTTATGGATGGTCGTCTATGGCAGGCAACGTGGTAAGTTTGGACTTCTATGACGACTTTGAAGAATCAAGTTTTTACTTGGCTAGCATTTAATTGTTATTTTTTATAGTCGTTGTAGTTTATGTTCAATGTAAGTTTATGTTCAATGTTTTGGTCAGTTGCACATGTTGTGCAAGTTAGTTTTAAGAATGGTATGTCATTCTTAGATAGGTGTCTTGTAAGTGTCCTAAGGGACTGAGGGCGAGGGAAATCACCCTCGTCATTTTGTACTTCAATGTTTTTTTTTTTTTTTTTTACAAAAAGGTAAAATATATTAAATAAAATAAGGTTATGTACATAGGATAGCACAAGATAGACCAAGCATATCTTGCCTAGAAACAGAAATACAAAACAAAATGAACAAGTACAAACTGATAACCAACAATGCTAAGATAACAAAGTTAACAAACAAACAACCAAAAACTGCATAAACCAAAAAGCAACCCCTGAAACATCAAAACTCAGTATAAGACTGCATAGAACTATGACCACTTGAGAACTCTGAATACATGGGTAACTCAAAAGGAATCAACCAAAAGAGCTCCAAACATCACCATTCACAAGCAGTCATAACATGCATAAATACTGAAGTCTTAATAAACAGGAAAGAAGCTTGATACAGTAGCATTGTAACATAACACAAAGCCACAAATAGAATCTCCAAACTGCAGAATCTCAGCATAGCAACACCAGATACCATGGTCAAAAGAAACATCCAGATCAGAATAAGCTTGAACCACAGATCAGTAAAAGCTTGAACCCCCGATCAGGAACAGGATGAAACATCAAGACGTCAATCATCCAATAACCTTGTCTCGTTAAAAAACCTTGCCAAATAAAAACCCTGTGGGAAAACTTTGAACAAGGAAAAAGAGTACAAGGAATGTTTGCGTTAGAGTACCAAAAGATCAAAATAAATAAAGCGTAACACCTGCTAACATAAAACACCTCATACCCCCACCCAATAACAAAGATAACCACAAAGATAACAATATCAGCAATGAAGTTGTACCCAATAAACCTCCAAATACTGAACAGATTAGTACTAAACCTGATAGCAATCACAAACTCAGTCTCATTACTCATTAAACTCATTTGAGACCATATCAACCAATACAAGTTATCAGCGCAGAATAAAGAATCGGTTCCTATAGTGCATAGCCATCCATACCTCCATACTACAAACTGATGACCAGCGCAGGAAGCTATCCTCTCATCTGTAGTGCATAATAACTTGCAAAATCCACAAACACCCGGATCAAAAACATAGTTACATTTCCAGAAACCAGTACCCAAGAAACACCAACAAACCCAACAATAACAAGATCTGCTGAAATTACAAACCATCACAAAATAACCGTTAGAAAACTGATTAGCAGAAACATTACCAACCCAAAGCCCCAAATTCAATAAGAATTTGTGCAAACCCACAGTCGCCAAAAAGTTAAGTAACACCATTAACACCATTGTCACAGCAGCTATAACTTCTCAACGGGATTTTCCAAATATGCGCAGCCTTCACAGATTCCACAGAATACTTAATCTTCAGACTTAACAACTTATATCTAACTATATCAACGATAATCTTAAAAATAGTCTCCTCACTTCTAAAATTCTTTTGAAATAACCTAAAATTCCGCTCTTGCCAAATGTAATAGACCGCAGCTCCAAACACTAAACGCTGAATCACACTCCATATAGAATTATTAGCAGTTCTAATAGAGATTCCAGAAACAACTTCAGCCCACGTATACGAAATATCATCCAGCTTACACAAAAGTTTTAAATTATCCCAAACAACCTTAGAAAATTTGCAAGAAAAGAACAAGTGGGCATGAGATTCATCAACGGCATTACATAAAGGGCAAACAGTACTAGAAATGTTGAACCATCTAGAAATACGATCCGATGTTTTAAGTCTACCCCGCATAGCCATCCAAAGCACAAACGCGTGTCTAGGAATACATTGGGAGAACCAAACGTGCTTATACCACATAACTTTAGGACTATCAATCCTTAACGCTTTCCAAGCTTCTTTGACACTAAATTCAACATCCTTGTTATCCTTACTGATCCATAAAACCTTGTCCTCAAATTCATCAAATAAAACGGGAACAGGCACATTTAAAACATCACCAAAAATACTATTCCATTCATTAGGCCATTTCCATCCATTACTGTCAATCCAATCAGCACCCTTATCACTAGTATCCAACCCTTGCTCAGTAAGAAAACTATGAGTAATAACCTTACACAACGGGCCATTAGTGTGCCATTTATCAAACCACATAGAGCATTGTTTACCATTACCCAATCTATAAACCACAAAAGATCGAATTTTATCCCTAAGACCAAGAATATGATTCCAACCCGAAGCGCCATGTTCAGGTTTAATATCAAACCAAATATTTCTATCTTTGATCCTATAAGCATGAACCCATCTAACCCATAGCGAGTCTTTCTTACTAATAACATTCCAAAGGTGTTTAGCGATTAAAGCCTCATTCATAAGTCTAAGAGGTTTAAGACCAAGACCCCCCTAATTTTTAGGCTTACAAATATCTTTCCACGATATACTAGCAATACCACTACCCTCACCCCCACCGGACCATAAAAATTTTTTACACAGCTTATCAATACTATCACAGACATGATTAGGAAGAAGAAACATCGAAGCCCAATAAACATGAAGTGAAGTAAGAACAGATGAGATTAACTGAAGTCTACCCGCAAAAGATAGAGTTTTGTTTCTCCAATCATTAATGCGATTCTTAACCTTCTGAATCAAGCTTCTACAATCCTCATTCACAATTCTCTTACCGGACAGAGGGATACCCAAGTATTTTAATGGCAGAACACCAATTCTAAACGGCATGACAAGCAAAATATTATCCCTAACCGTATCAGGCACACTCCCAAAGAAAACAACACTCTTAGCTATACTAGGGAAGAGACCAGAGCACATAGCAAACTCATCCAACGCTCTTCTAAGAATACTAGCAGAGATTAAATCACCATGACATAATAAAAGCAGGTCATCCGCAAAACATAAGTGGGTCAATTGAAATTTCTCACAACCCCAATGATACCTAAACCGACCATCCCTTCTAATCTGTCTCTTAACCATCATATTAAATGCTTCCATAACAATAGTAAACAAATAAGGCGAGATCGGGTCACCCTGCCTAAGACCCCGTTTACTTTTGAAAAATCCATGCAACTCACCATTAACACATAAAGAAAAGGAGGCAGAAGTTAAACATACCATAATCCAGTGAATCATGGAGCTGTGGAAGCCAAAATGAACAAGACACTTCTTCAAAAAATCCCAATTGATCGTATCGTAAGCCTTCTGAATGTCCACTTTGAACGAGCATTTGCTAACATCACGCGTCCAATTATATCTCTTAACAAACTCCTGAGCAAGCAAAATGTTGTCACTGATCTGCCTACCCGGGATGAAAGCACTCTGGTTGCAATCAATCAGGCTACAAAGACCATCTTTAATCCTATTCGTAATGACTTTACTGATGCACTTGTATATGACATTACCACAAGCAATAGGACGATAATCAGACACCTTCAAAGGAACCTGCAACTTAGGAATAAGCGAGATGACATTAGCATTAAACTCACCAAGAAGTTTACCAGAACTGAAAAACTCTTTAACCGCAGCACAGACATCAACACTGACAATACTCCAAGCTGATTTAAAGAACTTAGAAGTAAAACCATCCGGACCAGCCGCTTTGTCATCATCAATACTAAACATCGCTTCTTTGATCTCTATATCAGAAACTGGTCTAACCATATTTAACGCAATAGAAGGATCAAGTTTTTTAGCAAAAAGTTCCTCACAATCTTCTAACGGAATAACCTCATCTTCCACCCCCAAAAATTTTTGAAAATGGTTAACAAAGCACCCCGGAACATCATCACCATAAAACTTATTCCCCTGCTCATCACACACAACTTGAATCCTACCCTTGTTCACCCTGCTCTTAAGAATATTGTGAAAGTATAACGTATTATGGTCCCCATCTTTCAACCATTGAATCTTAGTTTTCTGCCTAAGAAGATTCGCCTCATCCCTAACCGCTTCCTGATATGCATTACAAAAGACATATTCTTCATATCTAAGGCTGCTATTATCGGGCTCTTTATCTAAACATTTCTGCACTCTCTTAAGCTCAGCTCTCAACATATTAACCTTATTAAACACATTCCCATTAACCCTGTTCATGTTCCTCAAATGTCTTTTCATATTTTTAAGACGCTTAGCTAAAACAAACATACGGAAACCAAAAACCTCAATACCCCAATTATCTCTAACCGTAGGAATAAAAGAATCCTTATCAGCCAAAAAATTAGCAAACCGGAATGGTCTAGGCTTAACAGGTTTAGCCAAAGGATAGTTTAAAACAACTGGACAATGATCCGACGAAAGATATGGTAAAAATTCAGCAAAACAGCTATCATAACAAGATATAAAGCAGACATTACCCAACGCTCTATCTAACTTCTTAAGAATACCAGAATCAGGGTCAATACGCTTTTGAATCCAAGTGTAGAACATACCTTTTGAAGCAATATCCTCAAGCTCCAACGACTCAACACAATTCCGAAAATCTTCCATATCAATATCTTTAGCTGCTGTGACATCAGAACAATCACTAATATTTAAGGCAACGTTGAAGTCACCCAGCAGCACCCACGGATTATCCTTGACAAGAACACTATGATGAGCTAAATTCTTCCATAACACCCGTCTTTCCACTCCTTTGTTTTTAGCATAAATGAAAGAAACAAATTGCTTCCTGTGATCATGAATATAAATGATTTCAAAATGCATAACTTGATCAGAATGGGAAATAAGGTTGGCATCAACAACATTGTTATCCCATCCAACCATCATTCTGCAAACACTACGACAATCATCAACATTAGATAACCATGACCAATTACGAAATAAACTATCACCCACACCCTTGACCGACTTCTTCCTAAGATGAGTCTCAACTACAGCACACATACACAAACCCTCTTCTCTAATAAGTGATCTAACTTCATCTTGTCTAGTAGTCTGAGACAGACCCCGGACATTCCATGCACCAATTTTACAACTCATTGAATATTAGAATCAAATGGTGCAGGTGCACCACAATCTTGAACCATAGACGTATCCACATCATTAAAGACTTCATTCTGTGTCATAAAGGAAGCTGAACCAGTCGTAACCTCCTCTACTTCATCCAAAGAATGAGATCCATCCATATCAGATAAATGACCATTAATCCTATCACTTCTAATATCCTCACATCTACTTGAGTAGTATTCCAACATCTCATCAGTCCAAGTATTTTTACATTCCTTATCAAGCGGCTTTTTAGATAAAATGAACAGATCAACCTTCAATAAATCACGCTCCTTATGCAAACTTCCAACTTTGGCTAACTCCACACGATAAGCTTCATCATAACATTGACTGAATGAAACATCACTACTATCATGTGTAGTCAAGACAGCCTTCTGCATCATCAAATCAGCATTACGTTTAGCATTTGAATTAATATTCTGATTAAGTAACACAATACGATCAGATAGATTTTTGATTCTAAATTCTAATTGTTGTTCATGAGATCCATTACTCATGATTCTATTATTCCACTTTTCCGTATAGTATTTAACCATGTCTTCATTCCAACTCTTAACAACACTTTCTAAAATAGGAATACCAGAACCACACGCCTTTTCCACTGCAACCTTCACAGCATTCCAACCATCTGAATTATCACTACTCTGATCTCTACCCAAAACATCAAACCTATTACTGGTACTAACATTCCTAGATCCTAAACCATCATTCAACTTACGCCCATCTCCATTCTTGCTGTTATTACCATTTTTGTTCCCTGAATTGTTACCCGAATTCTTCTTCTGCACATTCTTTTTGTTACCAACTGAAGTGTAATTTTGATTACTATTACTACTACCACTACCCACATCAACTTTATCTTTACCTTTGTCAATAGGCTTCCCATTATCATTCACAACAACGCTCTCATCAACCTTACCTACATTACCACTTTTCACTGGAACTGTCTTATTACTAGCCTGCGTATCACCCACATTCCCCGTATTTACCTTACTAGTGTTGTTACCACTAGCTGTGTTAACGAAAGTACCTCTTCTAACCTGATGTCGAGTTTGTAAGCATTAGGGACAACGGCTATCATCAGGTAAAGGGCATTTGCTCTCATCAAGTGAGCAAGTGTTTAGGGACAACGGATCCCATAAAGTAAGGTACAACTGCTCTCAACAAGTGAGACTTTAGGGACAATGGCTCTTATTATTTAAGGGAGAAATTGCCCTCATAAAGTTAGCCTTTGGGGACAACGGATCTCATCATGTAAGTGACAATTGCTTTTATCCAGTGTGTAAGGATTAGGGACAACATCTATCATCATGAAAAGGGCAATTGCTCTCATCAAGTGAGCAAGTGTTTAGGGCAATGAATCCCATAAAGTAAGGTACAATTGCTCTCAACAAGTGAGTCTTTAGGGACAACGGCTCCTATTATGTAAGGGAAAATTGCCCTCATAAAGCTAGCCTTTAGGGACAACGGATCTCATCATGTAAGTGACAATTGCTCTTATCGAGTGTGCGAGCATAAGGGACAACGACAGTACTCATGTAAGTGACAATTGCTCTTATCAAGTGTGCAAGCATTAGGGACACGGCTATCATCATGTAAAGGTTAATTGCTCTCATCAAGTGAGCAAGCGTTTAGGGACAACGGCTCCCATAAAGTAAGGTACAATTGCTCTCAACAAGTGAGTATTTAGATACAACGGCTTTTATCATGTAAGGGACATATTGCCCTCATAAAGTTAGCCTTTAGGGACAACGGATCTCATCATGTAGGTGACAATTGCTCTTATCGAGTGTGTAAGCATTACGAACAACGGCTATCATCACGTAAAGGGCAAATGCACTCATCAAGTGAGCAAGTGTTTAGGGACAACGGATTCCATAAAGTAAGGTACAACTGCTATCAACAAGTGAGACTTTAGGGACAATGGCTCTTATTATGTGAGGGAGAAATTGCGCTCATAAAGTTAGCCTTTGGGACAACGGATCTCATCATGTTAGTGACAATTGCCCTTATCGAGTGTGTAAGCATTAGGGACAACAGCTATCATCATGAAAAGCGCAATTGCTCTCATCAAGTGAGCAAGTGTTTAGGGCAACAAATCCCATAAAGTAAGGTACAATTGCTCTCAACAAGGGAGTCTTTAGGGACAACGGCTCCTATTATGTAAGGGAAAATTGCCCTCATAAAGTTAGCCTTTAGGGACAACGGATCTCATCATGTAAGTGACAATTGCTCTTATCGAATGTGCAAGCATAAGGGACAACGACAGTACTCATGTAAGTGACAATTGCTCTTATCAAATGTGCTCTTTGGGACAACGGCTATCATCATGTAAAGGGCAATTGCTCTCATCAAGTGAGCAAGCGTTTAGGGACAACGGCTCCCACAAAGTAAGGTACAATTGCTCTCAACAAGTGAGTCTTTAGGGACAACGGCTCTTATCATGTTAGGGACAAATTGCCCTCATAAAGTTAGCCTTTAGGGACAACGGATCTCATCATGTAAGTGACAGTTGCTCTTATCGAGTGTGTAAGCATTAGGGACAACGGCTATCATCAGGTAAAGGGCATTTGCTCTCATCAAGTGAGCAAGTGTTTAGGGACAACGGATCCCATAAAGTAAGGTACAACTGCTCACAACAAGTGAGACTTTAGGGACAATGGCTCTTATTATTTAAGGGAGAAATTGCCCTCATAAAGTTAGCCTTTGGGGACAACGGATCTCATCATGTAAGTGACTATTGCTCTTCGAGTGTGCAAGCATAAAGTAGGGTACAATTGCTCTCAGTAAGTGAGTCTTTAGGGCAACGAATCCCAAAAAGTTGGGTACAATTGCTCACAGTAAAGTAGAGTACAATTGCTCTCAGTAAGTGAGTCTTTAGGGACAACGGCTCTTATTATTTAAGGTAAAATTGCCCTCATAAAGTTAGCCTTTAGGGACAACCGATCTCATCATGTAAGTGACAATTGCTCTTCGAGTGTGCAAGCATAAGGGACAATGACAGTACTCATGTAAAGGGTAACTGCTCTCACCAAGTGAGCAAGCGTTTAGGGACAACAGATCCCATAAACTAAGATACAATTGCTCTCAAGAAGTGAGTCTTTAGGGACGACAACTCTTATTATCTAAGGGACAAATTGACCTCATAAAGTTTGCCTTTAGGGACAACGGATCTGATTATGTAAGTTACAATTGCTCTTATCAAGTGTGCAAGCATTAGGAACAACGGCTATCATCATGTAAAGGGCAATTGCTCTCAATCAAGTGAGCAAGCATTTAGGGACAATGGACCCATAAACTAAGGTACAATTGCTCTCAACAAGTGAGTCTTTAGGGACAACGGCTCTTATTATGTAAGGGACGAATTGCCCTCATAAAGTTAGCCTTTAAGGACAACGGATGCTCGATAAGAGCAATTGTCACTTACCTGATGAGATCCGTTGTCCTTAAAGGCTAACTTTATGAGGGCAATTTTTCCTTACATAATAGGAGCCGTTGTCCTTAAAGACTCCCTTGTTGAGGGCAATTGTACCTTACTTTATGAGATTCGTTGCCCTAAACACTTGCTCACTTGATGAGAGCAATTGCACTTTTCATGATGATTGTTGTTGTCCCTAATTCTTACACACTCGATAAGGGCAATTGTCCCCAAAGGCTAACTTTATGAGGGCAATTTCTCCTTTACATAATAAGAGCCATTGTCCCTAAAGTCTCACTTGTTGATAGTAGTTGTACCTTACTTTATGGAATCCGTTGTCCCTAAACACTTGCTCACTTGATGAGTGCATTTGCCCTTTACATGATGATAGCCGTTGTTCGTAATGCTTACACACTTGATAAGAGCAACTGTCACTTACATGATGAGATCGGTAGTCCCTAAAGGCTAGCTTTATGAGGGCTATTTGTCCCTTACATGATAAGAGCCATTGTCCCTAAAGACTCATTTGTTGAGAGGAATTGTACCTTACTTTATCAGAGACGTTGTCCCTAAACGCTTGCTCACTTGATGAGAGCAATTGCCCTTTACATGATAAGAGCCGTTGTCCCTAAAGACTCACTTGTTGAGAGCAATTGTACCTTACTTTATGGGAGCCGTTGTCCCTAAACGCTTGCTCACTTGATGAGAGCAATTGCCCTTTACATGATGATAGCCGTTGTCCCTAATGCTTGCACACTTGATAAGACCAACAGTCACTTACATGATGAGATCCGTTGTCCCTAAAGACTAACTTTATGAGGGTAATTTCTCGCTTAGCGGTTGTCCCTAAAGGCTCACTTGTTGACAGCAATTGTACCTTACTTTATAGGAGCCAGTGTCCCTAAACGCTTGCTCACTTGATGAAAACAATTGCCCTTTACATGATGATAGCCGATGTCCCCAATGCATGCACACTTGATAAGAGAAATTGTCACTTACATGATGAGATCCGTTGTCCATAAAATCTAACTTTAAAAGGGCAATTTTCCCTTATATAATAAGAGCCGTTGTCCTAAACGCTCAGTTGTTGAGAGAAATTGTACCTAACTTTATGGGAGCCGTTGTCCCAAAATGCTTGCTCACTTGATGGGAGCAATTGCCATTTACATGATGATAGACGTTTTCCCTAATGCTTCCACACTTGATAAGAGGAATTGTCACTAACATGATAAGATCCGTTGTCTATAAAGGCTACCTTTATAAGGGCAATTTGTCCCTTACATGATAAGAGCCGTTGTCCCTAAAGGTTCACTTGTTGAGAGCAATTGTACCTTACTTTATGGGAGCCATTGTCCCTAAACGCTTGCTTACTTGATGAGAGCAATTCCCCTTTACGTGATGATAGCCGTTCTCTCTAATGCAAGCGCACTTGACAAGAGCAATTATCACTTGCATGATGAGATCCGTTGTCCCTAAGGCTAACTTTTTAAGGTCAATTTGACCCTTACATGATAAGAGCCATTGTCCCTAAAGGCTCACTTGTTGAGAGCAATTGTACCTTACTTTGTAGAAGCCGTTGTCCCTAAATGCTTGCTCACTTGATGAGAGCAATTGCCCTTTACAAGATGATAGCCGTTGTCCCTAATGCTTCAATAATTGAAAAGAGGAATTGTCACTTAAATGATAAGACCCGTTGTCTCTACAGGCTACCTTTATAAGAGCAATTTGTCCCTTACATGATAAGAGCCGTTGTCCCTAAAGGCTCACTTGTTGAGAGAGCAATTGTACCTTACTTTATGGGAGTCGTTGTCCCTAAACGCTTGCTCACTTGATGAGAGCAATTGCCTCACACATGATGATAGCTGTTGTCACTAATGCTTCCATACTTGATATAAGGAATTGTCACTTACATGATGATATCCGTTGTTTCTAAAGGCTACCTATATAAAGGCAATTTGTCCCTTCCATGATAAGAGTCGGTGTCCCTAAAGGCTCAATTGTTGAGAGCAATTGTACCTTACTTTATGGGAGCCGTTGCCCCTAAACGCTAGCTTACTTAATGAGAGCAATTCCCCTTAACATGATGATAGCCGTTGTCCCTAATGCTTCCACACTTGATAAGAGAAATTGTCACTTACATGATGAGATCCGTTGTCTGTAAAGGCTAACTTTATAAGCGCAATTTCTCCCTTCCATGTTAAGAGCCGTTGTCCATAAAGGCTCACTTGTTGAGAGCAATTTTACCTTTCTTTACGGGAGCCATTATCCCTAAACGCTTGCTCACTTGATGAAAACAATTGCCCTTTACATGATGATAGCCGATGTCCCCAATGCTTACCCACTTGATAAGAGCAATTGTCACTTACATGATGAGATCCGTTGTCCCTATATAATAAGAGCCGTTGTCGTAAACGCTCACTTGTTGAGAGAAATTGTACCTAACTTTATGGGAGCCGTTTTCCCTAAATGCTTGCTCACTTGATGAGAGCAATTGCCCGTTACATGATGATAGACGTTGTCCCTAATGCTTCCACACTTGATAAGAGGAATTGTCACTTTCATGAAGAGATCCGTTGTCTATAAAGTCTACCTTCATAAGGGCAACTTGTCCCTTACATGATAAGAGCAGTTGTCCCTAAATGTTCACTTGTTGAGGGCAATTGTACCATACTTTATGGGAGCCGTTGTCCCTAAACGCTTGCTCAGTTGATGAGAGCAATTCCCCTTTACATGATGATAGCCGTTCTCCCTAATGCTAGCACACTTGACAAGAGCAATTGTCACTTGCATGATGAGATCCGTTGTCCCTAAGGCTAACTTTATGAGGGCAATTGGTCCCTTACATGATAAGAGCCATTGTCCCTAAAGGCTCACCTGTTGAGAGCAATTGTACCTTACTTTATGGAAGCCGTTGTCCCTAAATGCTTGCTCACTTGATAAGAGCAATTGCCCTTTACAAGATGATAGCCGTTGTCCCTAATGCTTCCACACTTGATAAGAGGAATTGTCACTTACATGATGCACAAAGTAAGGTACAATTGCTCTCAACAAGTGAGTCTTTAGGGACAACGGCTCTTATCATGTAAGGGTGATAAGAGACAAATTGCCCACATAAAGTTAGCCTTTAGGGACAACGGGTCTCATCATGTAAGTGACAATTGCTCTTATCAAGTTTGCAAGCAATAGGGACAACGGCTATCATCATGTAAAAGGCAATTGCTCTCATCAATTGAGCAGGCGTTTAGGGACAACGACTCCCATAAAGTCAGGTACAATTGCTCTCAACAAGTGAGCCTTTAGGGACAACGGCTCTTATCATGGAAGAGACAAATTGCCCTTATAAAGTTAGCCTTTAGGGACAACGGGACTCATCATGTAAGAGATAATTGCTCTTATCAAGTGTGCAAGCATTAGGGACAACGGCTATCATCATGTAAAGGGCAATTGCTCTCATCAAGTGAGCAAGCGTTTTGGGACAACGGCTCCCATAAAGTAAGGTACAATTGCTCTGAACAAGTGAGTCTTTAGGGACAACGGCTCTTATCATGTAAGGGACATATTGCCCTTATAAAGTTAGCCTTTAGGGACGACTGGTCTCATCATGTAATTAACATTGCTCTTATCAAGTGTGCAAGCATTAGGGATACCAGCTATCATTATTTAGAGGGCAATTGCACTCAACAAGTGAGCAAGCGTTTAGGGACAACGGCTCGCATAAACTTAGATACAATTGCTCTCAACAAGTGAGTCTGTAGTGACAATGGCTCTTATCATGTATGGGACAAATCGCCCTCATAAAGTTAGCCTTTAGGGACAACGGATCTCATCATGCAAGTGACAATTGCTCTTGTCAAGTGTGCAAGCATTAGGGACAACGGCTATTATCATGTAAAGGGCAATTGCTCTCATCAAGTGAGCAAGCGTTTAGGGACAACGGCTCCCATAAAGTAAGGTACAATTCCTCTCAACAAGTAAGTCTTTAGGGACAATGGCTCTTATCATGTAAGGGACAAATAGCCCTCATAAAACTAGCCTTTAGGGACAATGGATCTCATCATGTAAGTGACAGTTGCTCTTATCGAGTGTGTAAGCATTACGAACAACGGCTATCTTCACGTAAAGGGCAAATGCACTCATCAAGTGAGCAAGTGTTTAGGGACAATGGATTCCATAAAGTAAGGTACAACTACTATCAACAAGTGAGCAAGTGTTTAGGGACAAATTGCCTTATAAAGTTAGACTTTAGGGACAACGGGTCTCATCATGTAAGTGACAATTGCTCTTATCAAGTGTGCAACCATTAGGGACAACGACTATCATCATGTAAAGGGTAATTGCTCTCATCAAGTGAGCAAGCATTTAGCGACAACGGCTCCCATAAAGTAAGGTACAATTGCTCTCAACAAGTGAGTCTTTAGGGAAAACGGCTCTTATCATGTAAGGGACATATTGCCCTCATAAAGTTAGCCTTTAGGGACAACGGGTCTCATCATGTAAGTAACAATTGATCTTATCAAGTGTGCAAGCTTTAAGGACACCGGCTATCAACATTTAAAGGGCAATTGCACTCAACAAGTGAGCGAGCGTTTACGGACAACGGCTCCCATAAAGTAAGGTACAATTGCTCTCAACTTGTAAGCCTTTAGGGACACCGGCTCTTATTCTGTAAGGGACAAATCACCCTCATAAAGTTCGCCTTAGGGACAACCGATCTCATCATGCAAGTGACAATTGCTCTTGTCAAGTTTGCAAGCATTAGGGACAACGGCTCTTATCATGTAAAGGGCAATTGCTCTCATCTTGTAAGGGATAACGACAGTACTCATGTAAGTGACAATATGATAAAGGACATGTGAATCAATTTGATAATATTGTCACAATATGATAAGTGACAATATGATAAAGGGCAATTCCAATTACATGATGATAGCCGTCGTTCCTATTACATGATAAAGGACAATATGTTCCTATTACATGATAAAGGACAATATGATAAAGGACATGTGAGCCTTTAGGGACAGCGGCTCTTATCTTGTAAGGGATAAATCGCCCTCATAAAGTTAGCCTTTAGCGACAACGGATCTCAACATGCAAGTGACAATTGCTCTTGTCAAGTGTGCAAGCATTAGGGACAACGGCTATCATCATGTTAAAGGCAATTGCTCTCATCAAGTGAGCAGGCGTTTAGGAACAACGGCTCCCATAAAGTCAGGTACAATTGCTCTCAACAAGTGAGCCTTTAGGGACAACGGCTCTTATCATGGAAGAGACAAATTGCCCTTATAAAGTTAGCGTTTAGGGACAATGGGTCTCATCATGTAAGTTACAATTGCTCTTATCAAGTGTGCAACCATTAGGGACAACGGCTATCATCATGTAAAGGGCAATTGCTCTCATCAAGTGAGCAAGCGTTTAGCGACAACGGCTCCTATAAAGTAAGGTACAATCGCTCTCAACAAGTGAGTCTTTAGGGACAACGGCTCTTATCATGTAAGGGACATATTGCCCTCATAAAGTTAGCCTTTAGGGACAACGGGTCTCATCATGTAAGTGACAACTGATCTTATCAAGTGTGCAAGCTTTAAGGACACCGGCTATCATCATTTAAAGGGCAATTGCACTCAACAAGTGAGCGAGCGGTTATGGACAACGGCTCCCATAATGTAAGGTACAATTGCTCTCAACTTGTAAGCCTTTAGGGACAACGGCTCTTATTCTGTAAGGGACAAATCACCCTCATAAAGTTAGCCTTAGGGACAACCGATCTCATGTTGCAAGTGACAATTGCTCTTGTCAAGCTTGCAAGCATTAGGGACAACGGCTATCATCATGTAAAGGGCAATTGCTCTCATCAAGTGAGCAAGCGTTTAGGGACAACGGCTCCAATAAAGTAAAGTACAATTTCTCTCAACAAGTGAGCCTTTAGGACAACGGCTCTTATCATGTAAGGTACAAATTTCCCTTATAAATGTAGCCTTTAGAGACAACGGATCTCATCATGTAAGTGATAATTCCTCTTATCAAGTGTGGAAGCATTAGGGACAACGGCTATTATCATGTAAATGGCAATTTCTCTCATCAAGTGCGCAAGCATTTAGGGATAACGGCTATCTTAAAGTATGGTACAATTGCTCTCAACAAGTGAGCCTTTAGGGACAACGGCTCTTATTTTGTAAGGGACAAATTACCCTCATAAACTTAGCCTTTAGGGACAATGGATCTCATCTTGCAAGTCAAAATTGCTCTTGTCAAGTGTGCAAGCATTAGGGACAACGACTATTATCATGCAAAGGGGAATTACTCTCATCAAGTGAGCAAGCGTTTAGGGACAACGGCTCCCATAAAGTAAGGTTCAATTGCTCTCAACAAGTGAGCTTTAGGGACAACGACTCTTATCATGGACAGGACAAATTGCCCTTATAAAGGTAGCCTTTAGAGACAACGGATCTCATCATGTAAGTGACAATTCCTCATATCAAGTGTGGAAGCATTTGGGACAATGAAACATCAGAGTGATCAAAACCCTAAAAAACTCTCTCTTTAGGGCGATTTTCGGCCACCTCTACCACACCACTCTCTCCTGAATTTTTCCTATCTTTTTGTTCGTTTTCTTTTAATCTCTTCATTCGGATTAGGGATCAACGATCAAGAGTCAGAGTGGTGTGGGTAGAAGGTTGTGATTTTTGTTTTTATTATCATTCAAATCGTTCTATCATATAAACCCTAACATATCATATATTTATACGATTTCATTCTTTCATACTATTCTGTTAGGGTTGTTATTTTGTCGACGTTGCATCCTAATCGCAATTCAATTCGCTTGTTTGTTTAGGTCGGTTTAATTGATTCAGATCAACTTTATCATATATTTATCTTTTGCGATTAGTTTTTCAAATCGCATATCACTTTCTATTGTTTTAGGTCGGTCTGAATTCATCCCTATTTAGGGATTTGTTTGGTCGACTCTATCACATACCTTTATTTGCGATCTATTTTTTTGGGTTGTCATTCGCTTGCTGCTGTTCTGCTTTTCAATGTTTTATCCGAAACCTTTTTAGGGTTTCTGATTTCAGCGTGCAAGGTGTATTTGGTTGGTTTGCATGAGGTACTTCAACGATCAACAAACCTTTTTATAGGATTTGGTTATTTTAAATTGGCTGGTTGATGACCCTTTGCTAGAGTTGGTATTTCCGACAGGTTGGAAGTTGGGGAATGGTTTCGGTTTGGAAGTGTCTTCGCTGCTGGTTGTGATTTTGTTTAGGGGTTATGCGAGAGATGGTAGTCGAGTTTCTGAGGGTACCTTGTTCAAAAACCCTTGTTTCGATCCAAGACTTGCTGATCATTCATATTACACTAGATGGTCTTGTTATTGTTGTTGTTGAATGTCGAAGTATAGGGATCCTTGTTCATTGTTCCAAGTCATGTTGCCACTCTTATTTATGCTTGTGATCAATGCTAATGGATTCTATGGAAGTTAGGGTTGGCTGTATATGCTAATAACCCTTGTGTTAGTCTATGGCAGCTATGATACCTCGGTTTGCATTCTGATCTTGGCAGCTTATTGGTACTCTAATCTTGTCATGGGCGGTGTGGTGGCATTGTGACTTGATTAATGATGTCTTCATGCGTTTCACTCGTATTTGTTGGAAGATTGGTTCAAGTTTGGATATGCTGGAAGGTTGGGTCGATTAGACCATGTTTATGCTTCATATTCGATTTGCTACGGAAGTCACTCTTATTAGGTTATTAGATAATGCATTTTGCATAATACTAATAGAAGACACAATTGGTTGAAGCTGGAAGTTCGAACTACTATGACGATTTGAAGATTCAAGGATTCGTCTATTTGAATAGCATTTAATGTTTTATATACAGTCGTTGTAGTTTGCTTCAATGTTTGGTATAAGCGTGGTTTGTCACGTTTATATGAGTGTCTGTAAGTGTCCTAAGGGACTGAGGCGAGGGAATCACCCTCGCCCTTTGTAATAAAAATGTTTGTTTAATAATACTTTACCAGGGTGCAGGATTACTCCCCTTTACCCAAAAAAAAAGCTTTACGGACAATGGCTATCATCATGTGAAGGGCAATTGCTCTCATCAAGTGAGCACGCATTTAGGGACAACGACTCCCATAAAATAAGGTACAATTGCTCTCTCAACAAGTGAGCCTTTAGGGACAACGGCTCTTATCATGTAAGGGACAAATTGCCCTTATAAAGGTAGCATTTAGACACAACGGCTATTATCATGTAAAGAGCAATTGCTCTCATCAAGTGAGCAAGCATTTAGGGACAACAGCTCCCATAAAGTAAGGTACAATTGCTCTCAACTAGTGAGCCTTTAGGGATAACGACTCTTATTATGTAAGGGACAAATTGCCCTCATAAACTTAGCCTTTAAGGACAACGGATCTCATCATGCAAGTGACAATTGCTCTTGTCAAGTGTGCAAGCGTTAGGGAGAACGACTATCATTATGCAAAGGGGAATTTCTCTCATCAAGTGAGCAAGCGTTTAGGGACAACAACTCCCATAAAGTAAGGTACAATTGCTCTCAACAGGTGAACCTTTAGGGACAACGGCTCTTATCATGTAAGGGACAAATTGCCCTTATAAAGGTAGCCTAGACAACGGATCTCTTCATGTAAGTGACAATTCCTCTTATCAAGTGTGGAAGCGTTAGGGACAACGTCTATCATCATGTAAAGGGCAATTGCTCTCATCAAGTGAGCAAGCAATTAGGGACAACAGCTCCCATAAAGTTAGGTACCATTGCTCTCAACAAGTGAGCGTTTAGGGACAACGGCTCTTATCATGTAAGGGACAAATCTCCCTCATAAATTTAGCCTTTAGGGACAACGGATCTCATCATGTAAGTGACAATTGCTCCTATCAAGTGTGCAAGCATTAGGGACAATGACTATCATCATGTAAAGGGCAATTGCTCTCATCAAGTGAGCAAGCATTTATGGACAACGGCTCCCATAAAGTTAGGTACAATTGCTCTCAACAAGTGAGCAATTAAAGACAACGGCTCTTATCATGTATGGGACAAATCCACCTCATAAAGTTAGCCTTTAGGAACAACGGATCTCATCATGTAAGTGACAATTGCTCCTATCAAATGTGCAAGCATTAGGGACAACGGCTATCATCAAGTGTTTAAGGACAACGGCTCCCATAAACTAAGGTACAATTGCTCTCAATAAGTGAGCCTTTAGGGACAACGGCTCTTATCATGTAAGGGACAAATCGCCCTCATAAAGTTAGCCTTTAGGGACAATGGATCTCATCATGTAAGTGACAATTGCTCCTATCAAGTGTGCAAGCATTAGGGACAACGGCGATCATCTTGTAATGGGCAATTGCTCTCATTAAGAAAGCAAGCGTTTAGGGACAGCGGCTCCTATAAAGTAAGGTACAATTGCTCTCAACAAGTGAGCCTTTAGGGACAACGACTCTTATCATGGAAAGGACAAATTGCCCTTATAAAGGTTACCTTTAGAGACAACAGATCTCATCATGTAAGTGACAATTCCTCATATTAAGTGCGGAAACATTAGGGATAACGACTACCATCATGTAAAGGGCAATTGCTCTCATCAAGTGAGGAAGCGTTTAGGGACAATAACTCCCATAAAGTAAGGTAAAATTGCTCTCTCAACAAGTGAGCCTTTAGGGACAACGACTCTTATCATGTAAGGGACAAATTGCCCTTATAAAGGTAGCCTTTAGAGACAACAGATCTATTCATGTAAGTGACAATTCCTCTTATAAAGTGTGGAAGCATTAGGGAAAACGGCTATTATCATGTAAAGGGCAATTGCTCTCATCAAGTGAGCAAGCATTTAGGGACAACGGCTCCCATAAAGTAAGGTAAAATTGCTCTCAACAAGTGAGCCTTTAGGGTCAACGGCTCCTATCATGTAAGGGATAAATTGCCCTCATAAAGTTAGACTTTAGGGACAATGGATATCATCATGAAAGTGACAATTGCTCACGTCAAGTGTGCAAGCGTTAGGGAGAACGGCTATCATCATGTAAAGGGGAATTGCTCTCATCAAGTGTGCAAGAATTTAGGGACAACGGCTCCCTTAAAGTAAGGTACAATTGCTCTCAACAAGTGAACCTTTAGGAACACCGGCTCTTATCATGTAAAGGACAAATTGCCCTTATAAAGGTAGCCTTTATAGACAACGGATCTCTTCATGGAAGTGACAATTCCCCTTATGAAGTGTGAAAGCATTAGAGACAACGTCTATCATCATGTAAAGGGCAATTGCTCTCATCAAGTGAGCAAGCATTTAGGGACAACGGCTCCCATAAAGTAAGGTACAATTGCTCTCAACAAGTGAGCCTTTAGGGACAATGGCTCTTATCATGTAAAAGATAAATTGCCCTCATAAACTTAGCCTTTAGGGACAACATATCTGATCATGCAAGTGACAATTGCTCATGTCAAGTGTGCAAGCATTAGGGACAACGGGTATCATCATGTAATGGGGAATTGCTCTCATTAAGTGAGCAAGCGTTTAGGGACAACGGCTCCAATAAAGTAAGGTACAATTGCTTTCAACAAGTGAGTCTTTAGAGACAATGGATCTCATCATGTAAGTGACAATTCCTCATATCAAGTGTGGAAGCATTAGGGACAATCGCTATCATCAAGTGAAGGGCAATTGCTTTCATCAAGTGAGCAAGTGTTTAGGGACAACGACTCCCATAAAGTAAGGTACAATTGCTCTCTCAACAAGTGAGCCTTTAGGGACATCGGCTCTTATCATGTAAGGGACAAATTGCCCTTATAAAGGTAGCCTAGACAACGGATCTCTTCATGTAAGTGACAATTCCTCTTATCAAGTGTGGAAGCGTTAGGGACAACGTCTATCATCATGTAAAGGGCAATTGCTCTCATCAAGTGAGCAAGCATTTAGGGACAACAGCTCCCATAAAATTAGGTACAATTGCTCTCAACAAGTGAGCGTTTAGGGACAACGGCTCTTATCATGTAAGGGACAAATCTCCCTCATAAAGTTAGCCTTTAGGGACAACGGATCTCATCATGTAAGTGACAATTGCTCCTATCAAGTGTGCAAGCATTAGGGACAATGACTATCATCATGTAAATGGCAATTGCTCTCATCAAGTGAGCAAGCGTTTAGGGACAACGGCTCCCATAAAGTTAGGTACAATTGCTCTCAACAAGTGAGCATTTAAAGACAACGGCTCTTATCATGTATGGGACAAATCCCCCTCATAAAGTTAGCCTTTAGGAACAACGGATCTCATCATGTACGTGACAATTGCTCCTATCAAATGTGTAAGCATTAGGGACAACGACTGTCATCAAGTGTTTAAGGACAACGGCTCCCATAAACTAAGTTACAATTGCTCTCAATAGGTGAGCCTTTAGGGACAACGGCTCTTATCATGTAAGGGACAAATCGCCCTCATAAAAAGTTAGCCTTTAGGGACAATGGATCTCATCATGTAAGTGACAATTGCTCCTATCAAGTGTGCAAGCATTATGGACAACGGCAATCATCTTGTAAAGGGCAATTGCTCTCATTAAGAAAGCAAGCGTTTAGGGACAACGGCTCCTATAAAGTAAGGTACAATTGCTCTCAACAAGTGAGCCTTTAGGGACAACGACTCTTATCATGGAAAGGACAAATTGCCCTTATAATGGTTACCTTTAGAGACAACAGATCTCATCATGTAAGTGACAATTCGTCATATTAAGTGCTGAAGCATTAGGGATAACGACTACCATCTTGTAAAGGGCAATTGCTCTCATCAAGTGAGGAAGCGTTTAGGGACAATGACTCCCATAAAGTAAGGTACAATTGCTCTCTCAACAAGTGAGCCTTTAGGGACAACGACTCTTATCATGTAAGGGACAAATTGCCCTTATAAAGGTAGCCTTTGAAATCAAATAAGTAATTGAAAACGGGGGATTTGAAATCAAATAAGTAATTGATGCAATGTACGAAAGTAAGGAATTTGTAATACTTGGGCATGTACGAAAGTAATTGATGCAATGTATTCTCCCCCGTGGGATTTGAAATCAAATAAGTAATTGAAAACGGGGCCATGAAAACTCACCTCAACTGATGATACTGCGATGATAATATGAAGTGAACAACAATGCACGGTTAACTGCCGCAACCTAATATGAATGATGAACGATCTCATTTAGATCACCAAATGATGTTATGAATGTCCATGCTCATGTTTCTATACCACTCTAATCTTTGGAAAAACACTTGTGTTGTCAAAAATATATAATCCAAGAATTTGGAAAAATATTGCTATTAGAAAATATAAATAGCTAGTTGTAATATATATATACTTATATATATATATAACGTAAGTTTCCATGTTAGCGTTGAAAAACTCGGGTTGTAATCCTTGAAATGATGAAAATATACTCGTAATAACTAATACTACATTAGTTATAAAGCTCGGTACTTAATATTACTTCTAGCTCAAAAATGTACTTCGTAGTTTTTGTGCCAAATTTATATAAAAGCTGTCAATATAAAATGGTTTTAGCCGATTTTCAAACGTGAATATCTTTGTCGTTACTTGTCCGTTTTACTTGTTCTTTATGTCCACGGTTACGTCTTAGTATGTAGTAATATATTTTGGAAAGCTCGGCTCCTCCGGGTTACGTCTAAAGTCTCTTTTTGTACCATGAAAAACGTCCAACAGCAAACAAATTTCCAGAAAATACTTTTCGTCAACAATCTTGCAAAAATCATAACTTCTTCGTTATAAGCTCTTTTTAATCCGTTCTTTCGCCTACGGATTCGTTTTTGAAAGTATTTTCTAAAAATTTTGCCAAAGTTTCCTTGGTGTTTACTGATTTTCCAGATTTTTACAAAACGGGACAGCATGTCTAAAATAGGTTCCAAATCAAGTTTTCAAGGTTTAAAACTAATTTCTACCATCACCAAACCTCTTGTAATCACCACATGACTAATCTAATCCTACCATACACCTTCTTAGGGTGCCATGGACTCCTAACCAAGTTATTAGAGCAAGGGGATTCATAACTAAAAAGTTAGGGTTTGTATGTTTCTTTTTAGACAAAATAAAGAGTGGTATAGCTAGTTGTACATGGTTTTTAGCATGATACTTATGAAATACATGTAAAAATAAGATGATCCATGAAAAATAAAGATGAAAACTTACTTGACAAAATGAGATGATTATAGGATGATTATGCTTGATGTTCTTGTGTTTTTGTTGCTTGATTCTTGATTAGGCTTGTAAAATGAACAAGTTTAGTGTTTTAATTTATGGAAAATGATCACTTGATCTTTGTGATGTGGTTTGGTCGTGGGTTTGCAAAGGGAAGAAGAAGAGATGAGATGAAAATTGTTCTTTCTAAATAAAAGTGATTTATGATTTTGTGATTTGGTAAAGTTAGGTTATTTAGAGGTTTATTAGTTAAATAAAAATGAGTTAATGCTAGGGGTTAAAAGGGTGTTTCATGGGCTGGTTTTCAAAGGGTAGAAGGGGGGGGGGGGGGTAGGGGTACTTGGTAGTTATTTAGAAATCTTGTATGAAATATGTGCTATGTTGTGTTTTTAGTTACGATCGGGTACCGGTTTTAATAGAAATAAATGTTCACGAAGTTTACCGGGATGAAATAAAGTCATAATAATATTAAAAACATATTAAAAATATGTTGGGTACATTTACTGAGTGATCGGGTGATTAATGTTTAGTTTTAACGAAAACCGTCGTTATATTCATACGCGTACGTTAAAAATAAAATAAATTTCCAAAATACTGGGTAACTGAATGTTATAACTTTTAAGATGTTAAAATGGATATAAAAATATGTCGGGACCATTGTGGGAATATTTAGATATATTCGTCGTGTATAAACCGGGTGTTAACGTTTACTATAAATACTTATACGTAAAAACGTTAAATGTATCAAATATAATAATTTGAAAATCCTGAGAGTGGTATAACATGAAAATGCAGTTATGATGATATGCAGACTATCTCCAGTCCGTATGCAGTGTACTTAACACTAATGAAATGAATTCGCACCTAAACCAATCCGGTTACGCGAATTTGAATACCCGTAAACTAAATTTACGATGAAATGAGTAATGCACGTGAATGATGAAATATTTTCCGGAAATGAATAGTGTTCAGTGAATAGTAAATTTCCCAAATGGTTCTCAGAATATCAAACTGACCTCGAAAATGATGAATAGTAAAACGATGAATAGTGTTTTGATGAATAGTGATTTATGAATAGTAAAAGTCGAAGTTTGGGAAAATGACCTGAAATGGTATATGACGTGAAATGGTGAGTTGTGACATCCGCCCACCCAAATAGGAATTCAGTCCCTGAATTCAGCTAGTGTTGGTCTCAGTAATAGGTTTGGTGAAAAGGTGTGGATACTTGCGTTGCATTTGGTCCTCTCGTTCCTAAGTAAACTCGGTTCCTCTTCGAGAATTCCAGCGAACCTTAACGATCGGAATTCTACTATGCTTTAACTGTTTGATCTCTCGGCCCATGGTTTCAACTGGTTCCTCCACAAAATTAAGCTTGTCATCTAACTAAATCTCTTCTAATGGTATAACGGATGACTCATCTGAAAGGCATTTCTTAAGGTTTGAGACATCTAATCCATACTGATAACAATGTCAAAACTTCCAAGTTCTACGGGCATAAGGTCTATATTGTATGGGTGATTTAGGAAATTGATGGTGCAACCACGGATAACGGTGTTGGTGTTAACTAAAGACCTATCGGCTAATTCGACAATATAGGGAATGTCTAAAGTAGTTGGTTCTATGTTAAGTAAAGGTGCAAATGTACTAGAAACAAAACTTCTATCCGCTCCTGAATCAAATAAAATGGATGCATAACGATTATTAACGAGGAACGTACCCGTAACAACATTCGGGTCCTCACGGGCATCTTCTCCTCCCATGACATAAGCCCTTCCTCGAGCTACTCCTCCTTGATTTCCAACTCCTTGATTCTTCCTCTTTGGGCACTCACCCCTAAAGTGTCCAATTTCTCCGCAGCCATAACATGTTACTGGTGGTTTCTGATTGTCACCCAAGTTTGGAATCCTGCAATCTTTGGTGTGGTGACCAACCTTCTTACAGTTGCCACATGTATCTGGGCAACGTCCTGGGTTATGGTGTTTCTGACACTTATCACACTTGGGTAGAATTCCAGCATACCCTCTCCCTTCAGTAGGTCCTACAGCATAGGCCCTTGCCATTTCTTGCCTCTTATTTCCACCTTGGTTACCGTCAAACCTCCTTTTGTTGTTGTTATTGTTGTTTGGGTTGTTGTTTCGGTTATTGTTGTTGTTTGCAGCAGATTTTCCTTTCAACACTTGGACCATAAGTTTCTGAGTTATACGAATGGCCTCTTCCATTGATTGTGGGTCGAAAGACATCACATCCCCTCGGATGCTTTCGGGTAGTCCTCCAGTAAAATTCTCCATCTTTTTCTCATTATCCGGAACCATAGTTGGACATAGTGTAGCCAACTCCTGAAACTTCCTGATATAAGTCTCAATGTCATCATCTTTTGTTACCAGCTCATAGAATTCAGTTTCCAACTTTTGCACCTCTGTACGAGGGCAAAACTTCCTAGTCATCAGCTTCTTGAATTCAGCCCATGTGAGTTTGTAGGCATTCTCCATACCAATAGGCTGAGCATACGAATTCCACCAAGACATGGCTTCATCCAGCAGCATTCCTGTAGCGAACTTTACCTTGTTAACCTCCTGACAACCACACATGAGAAAAACGTTCTCAGTCTTCTCAAACCAGCGGATTAAAGCAACCGCTCCCTCATTGCCCTTATACTTGATAGGATCACTAATCTTGAAATCCTTCCAAGTACATTCACGCCTAGTAGTGGGTTGAACCACTTCAGCAGTAGGTGGAACCTCAGCATTCCTAGCAGCAACTTCAGCTCTCTCAGTCTCTAGAGCTTCTGCTATACTATCCCTGACCAACTTGCGGATAGCTGCTTGTGTCATAGCAGGTTTTGGCGCCATATTTCTGATAAATAATAATCGACAACAACCATGAGAAAACTATAATAGAAATAGTCATCGTACAAAAATATACGCCCACAACATGTATATATATACAACCACAACAAGTTTAAATACAACCACGACATGTACGAGTACAACCACAACCTGTAATAAATACGTTAACCATAAGGAGCAACCATGAAACATCATAAGTATAATCACAACACATGAATATAATACATGAAAATTTCGGCCTACATGGACCGATATATATATAGCACAACATTTCCAACATAGTAGAGTCGCACTTGATATATTTGTTTGTACAACAACCAAAAGACTACAAGTTCTTGAACTACGTCCCACACCTCGGGACTAGGAAATAGTAAAAGCTAATATAATACCAGTCTATGCCTATGCTCCTCCAGATGCTCCAGATGGTCCAGGCTCTCCCCTCAAGCGGCGAATCTCACGATCCATCGCAACCACGATCTCCTCCAGATGCTGAACTCGTAACTGAGAAGAAACATCCCTGCGCTCCATCACTGTCAACCTCTCACGAAGCAATGCCAACTGATCTACCTGCTCCCACTGAGTCTCCTGTGTCGCCTGAGCTCTATCTCGAATCTCAGGTAACTCCTCCCTAAGTAGCTCAATCTCCTCCCGGTGCCTCAACTGTCGTGCCTCAAGTCCATGGTATGTCACATCAATACTGACCCTGTCCTGAACCAAATCCTCAACCTGCTCCTCGACAGTCTCAAGTCGAGTAGTAATGATCTCATCAACTCTATACCCCAACCTATCTACTTGCTCCTGCTGAGCACCCATCTGATCCTCTAATGTGACGGCTGTAGGGCTAGCCGCAGCCGCTCTAGAACTCACACCTAACAGTAAACCCTCGATCTGCTTCTCAGCCGCCTCTAGTCGAGGAATGATATCCTCATCAACCCTGTAGTCCAAACTATCAATCTGATCCTGATGAGCCCCTAGCTGGCCCTCCAATGTAACATCTGCATGCTCCCTAACAACAGTAGGCTCACTAGCAACTGTAGACTCCCTAGCAGCAGTAGGCTCCCTAGCAGCAGCTGCTCTCGAACACTCCCCTACATGGTATACTGGTGGTGGTTCTGCTGATTCTGACTCTGTAGTAGGGGAATCTGGTGTAGTAAACCTAACACGCTTCCTAAGCGGTAATAGTGAAGTCGATATGCATGTAGTAGCAGGTATGGCTGGTGGTGGTGTAGGTAACATAGGAATAGTGGGTACCTTAAAGGTAGATGTAATAGGGCAAACTCTCTTCCTAGGACCTATAGTAGTCTTACTGCGTGGAAACATAAGTCTAGGTTCTGATGGAACAGTGGTAGCAGGGGATGATGTATCAGTGGGTGTACAGGTAATCTCGGGTGGTGCAATAGGGGCAACATGAGAAATAGGTAATGGTGAACGGGCAGTAGAAGACATAGAGCCTTCGACATCGGAGTCTGTGATGGTGTACAGTATAACATTTGGGTTTGCAGACATGGTTCTGTGATAATCAAGGTGAAATAAAATAAATAACTCGTAATGAAATCACCAAAAGCAATGAACATGCACTTATGATGAAATGATGAGATGCTATGATAATGTGGTTATAGTCTAGGGTCAATGATACATCCTAGTTCTCTATAACCTTAGCTCTGGTACCAATCTGTCACACCCCCAATTTACCTGACTTGCAGCGGAATGGAATGCCTGAGGGTGTAACTGTCATAGCACCATAACAAGGAAATATTGAACGACCTAAAGTGTCGTTTTGAAAACACATCGTTTGACTTATTAAAACATTCAGAATATATTACATAGGTCCCAAAAGTCATGAAAGGTTTACAGAAATAAGTTTAGACATGTCAAACGATAATTATACATAAGTGCATGAAAGTGTCAAAGTGAGACGCGTCATCCTAGGTCCTCACTAAAATGACTCCATGCATGCCATGAAGTTTATGCTCTTAGTTACCTGAAAATACATTGCGAAAACGGTCAACATGAATGTTGGTGAATAATCATAGGTTTGTAAGTTAAATCGTATGTACATAAGCCACAAGTATAAAGTAAACCGACATAAATGTCAAAAATGCTACATTGTCTCTTATGCTCATGGCCCCGAAGCTAGACGTACTAAATCTTGCCCCAAGTGAGTGTTTACCAGACACTCGTAATTTAGAAATGAAATGCATTCGTAATTCCGTTGGAGCAACCCAAACACGAATGGAGGAGTCACCCTCAATAGATCTATTCACTCACTCTCGCTCGTACTGTAATTAACGGTCCATGAAATAAAGGGGACTTGTCGTGTCGTGGTAGCAAGGCAACTTAAGCAATGTAAGGAATTTGTAATACTTGGGCATGTACGAAAGTAATTGATGCAATGTATTCTCCCCCGTGGGATTTGAAATCAAATAAGTAATTGAAAACGGGGCCATGAAAACTCACCTCAACTGATGATACTGCGATGATAATATGAAGTGAACAACAATGCACGGTTAACTGCCGCAACCTAATATGAATGATGAACGATCTCATTTAGATCACCAAATGATGTTATGAATGTCCATGCTCATGTTTCTATACCACTCTAATCTTTGGAAAAACACTTGTGTTGTCAAAAATATATAATCCAAGAATTTGGAAAAATATTGCTATTAGAAAATATAAATAGCTAGTTGTAATATATATATACTTATATATATATATAACGTAAGTTTCCATGTTAGCGTTGAAAAACTCGGGTTGTAATCCTTGAAATGATGAAAATATACTCGTAATAACTAATACTACATTAGTTATAAAGCTCGGTACTTAATATTACTTCTAGCTCAAAAATGTACTTCGTAGTTTTTGTGCCAAATTTATATAAAAGCTGTCAATATAAAATGGTTTTAGCCGATTTTCAAACGTGAATATCTTTGTCGTTACTTGTCCGTTTTACTTGTTCTTTATGTCCACGGTTACGTCTTAGTATGTAGTAATATATTTTGGAAAGCTCGGCTCCTCCGGGTTACGTCTAAAGTCTCTTTTTGTACCATGAAAAACGTCCAACAGCAAACAAATTTCCAGAAAATACTTTTCGTCAACAATCTTGCAAAAATCATAACTTCTTCGTTATAAGCTCTTTTTAATCCGTTCTTTCGCCTACGGATTCGTTTTTGAAAGTATTTTCTAAAAATTTTGCCAAAGTTTCCTTGGTGTTTACTGATTTTCCAGATTTTTACAAAACGGGACAGCATGTCTAAAATAGGTTCCAAATCAAGTTTTCAAGGTTTAAAACTAATTTCTACCATCACCAAACCTCTTGTAATCACCACATGACTAATCTAATCCTACCATACACCTTCTTAGGGTGCCATGGACTCCTAACCAAGTTATTAGAGCAAGGGGATTCATAACTAAAAAGTTAGGGTTTGTATGTTTCTTTTTAGACAAAATAAAGAGTGGTATAGCTAGTTGTACATGGTTTTTAGCATGATACTTATGAAATACATGTAAAAATAAGATGATCCATGAAAAATAAAGATGAAAACTTACTTGACAAAATGAGATGATTATAGGATGATTATGCTTGATGTTCTTGTGTTTTTGTTGCTTGATTCTTGATTAGGCTTGTAAAATGAACAAGTTTAGTGTTTTAATTTATGGAAAATGATCACTTGATCTTTGTGATGTGGTTTGGTCGTGGGTTTGCAAAGGGAAGAAGAAGAGATGAGATGAAAATTGTTCTTTCTAAATAAAAGTGATTTATGATTTTGTGATTTGGTAAAGTTAGGTTATTTAGAGGTTTATTAGTTAAATAAAAATGAGTTAATGCTAGGGGTTAAAAGGGTGTTTCATGGGCTGGTTTTCAAAGGGTAGAAGGGGGGGGGGGGGGGGGGGGGTAGGGGTACTTGGTAGTTATTTAGAAATCTTGTATGAAATATGTGCTATGTTGTGTTTTTAGTTACGATCGGGTACCGGTTTTAATAGAAATAAATGTTCACGAAGTTTACCGGGATGAAATAAAGTCATAATAATATTAAAAACATATTAAAAATATAATAATTTGAAAATCCTGAGAGTGGTATAACATGAAAATGCTGTTATGATGATATGCAGACTATCTCCAGTCCGTATGCAGTGTACTTAACACTAATGAAATGAATTCGCACCTAAACCAATCCGGTTACGCGAATTTGAATACCCGTAAACTAAATTTACGATGAAATGAGTAATGCACGTGAATGATGAAATATTTTCCGGAAATGAATAGTGTTCAGTGAATAGTAAATTTCCCAAATGGTTCTCAGAATATCAAACTGACCTCGAAAATGATGAATAGTAAAACGATGAATAGTGTTTTGATGAATAGTGATTTATGAATAGTAAAAAGTCGAAGTTTGGGAAAATGACCTGAAATGGTATATGACGTGAAATGGTGAGTTGTGACACAACGTCTATTATCATGTAAAGGGCAATTGCTCTCATCAAGTGAGCAAGCATTTAGGGACAACGGCTCCCATAAAGTAAGGTACAATTGCTCTCAACAAGTGAGCCTTTAGGGACAATGGCTCTTATCATGTAAAAGATAAATTGCCCTCATAAAGTTAGCCTTTAGGGACAACATATCTGATCATGCAAGTGACAATTGCTCATGTCAAGTGTGCAAGCATTAGGGACAACGGCTATCATCATGTAATGGGGAATTGCTCTCATCAAGTGAGCAAGCGTTTAGGGACAACGGCTCCCATAAAGTAAGGTACAATTGCTTTCAACAAGTGAGCCTTTAGAGAGAACGGATCTCATCATGTAAGTGACAATTCCTCATATCAAGTGTGGAAGCATTAGGGACAATGGCTATCATCAAGTGAAGGGCAATTGCTTTCATCAAGTGAGCAAGTGTTTAGGGACAACGACTCCCATAAAGTAAGGTACAACTGCTCTCTCAACAAGTGAGCCTTTAGGGACAACGGCTCTTATCATGTAAGGGACAAATTGCCCTTATAAAGGTAGCCTAGACAACGGATCTCTTCATGTAAGTGACAATTTCTCTTATCAAGTGTGGAAGCGTTAGGGACAATGTCTATCATCATGTAAAGGGCAATTGCTCTCATCAAGTGAGCAAGCATTTAGGGACAACAGCTCCCATAAAGTTAGGTACAATTGCTCTCAACAATTGAGCAGTTAGGGACAACGGCTCTTATCATGTAAGGGACAAATCTCTCTCATAAAGTTAGCCTTTAGGGACAACGGATCTCATCATGTAAGTGACAATGGCTCCTATCAAGTGTGCAAGCATTAGGGACAATGACTATCATCATGTAAAGGGCAATTGCTCTCATCAAGTGAGCAAACATTTAGGGACAACGACTCCCATAAAGTTAGGTACAATTGCTCTCAACAAGTGAGCATTTAAAGACAACGGCTCTTATCAAGTATGGGACAAATCCCCCTCATAAATTTAGCCTTTAGGAACAACGGATCTCATCATGTAAGTGACAATTGCTCCTATCAAATGTGCAAGCATTAGGGACAACGGCTATCATCAAGTGTTTAAGGACAACGGCTCCCATAAATTAAGGTACAATTGCTCTCGATAAGTGAGCCTTTAGGGACAACGGCTCTTATCATGTAAGGGACAAATCGCCCTCATAAAGTTAGCCATTAGGGACAATGGATCTCATCATGTAAGTGACAATTGCTCCTATCAAGTGTGCAAGCATTAGGGACAACGGCTATCATCTTGTAAAGGGCAATTGCTCTCATTAAGAAAGCAAGCGTTTAGGGACTACGGCTCCTATAAAGTAAGGTACAATTGCTTTCAACAAGTGAGCCTTTAGGGACAACGACTCTTATCATGGAAAGGACAAATTGCCCTTATAAAGGTTTCCTTTAGAGACAACAGATCTCATCATGTAAGTGACAATTCCTCATATTAAGTGCGGAAGAATTAGGGACAACGACTACCTTCATGTAAAGGGCAATTGCTCTCATCAAGTGAGGAAGCGTTTAGGGACAATGACTCCCATAAAGTAAGGTACAATTGCTCTCTCAACAAGTGAGCCTTTCGGGACAACGACTCTTATCATGTAAGGGACAAATTGCCCTTATAAAGGTAGCCTTTAGAGACAACAGATCTATTCATGTAAGTGACAATTCCTCTTATAAAGTGTGGAAGCATTAGGGAAAACGGCTATTATCATGTAAAGGGCAATTGCTCTCATCAAGTGAGCAAGCATTTAGGGACAACGGCTCCCATAAAGTAAGGTACAATTGCTCTCAACAAGTAAGCCTTTAGGGACAACGGCTCTTATCATGTAAGGGATAAATTGCCCTCAGAAAGTTAGACTTTAGGGACAACGGATATCATCATGCAAGTGACAATTGCTCTCGTCAAGTGTGCAAGCATTAGGGAGAACGGCTATCATCATGTAAAGGGGAAGTGCTCTCATCAAGTGAGCAAGAATTTAGGGACAACGGCTCTCGTAAAGTAAGGTACAATTGATCTCAACAAGTGTACCTTTAGAAACAATGGCTCTTATCATGTAAGGGACAAATTGCCCTTATAAAGGTAGCCTTTATAGACAACGGATCTCTTCATGGAAGTGACAATTCCCCTTATGAAGTGTGAAAGCATTAGGGACAACGTCTATCATCATGTAAAGGGCAATTGCTCTCATCAAGTGAGCAAGCATTTAGGGACTACGGCTCTCATAAAGTAAGGTACAATTGCTCTCGACAGCCTTTAGGGACAATGGCTCTTATCATGTAAAAGATAAATTGCCCTCATAAAGTTAGCCTTTAGGGACAACAGATCTGATCATGCAAGTGACAATTGCTCATGTCAAGTGTGCAAGCATTAGGGACAACGGCTATCATCATGTAATGGGGAATTGCTCTCATCAAGTAAGCAAGCGTTTAGGGACAACGGCTCCCATAAGGTAAGGTACAATTGCTTTCAACAAGTGAGCCTTTAGAGATAACGGATCTCATCATGTAAGTGACAATTCCTTATATCAAGTGTGGAAGCATTAGGGACAATGGCTATCATCAAGTGAAGGGCAATTGCTTTCATCAAGTGAGCAAGTGTTTAGGGACAATGACTCCTATAAAGTAAGGTACAATTGCTCTCTCAACAAGTGAGCCTTTAGGGACAACGGCTCTTATCATGTAAGGGACAAATTGCCCTTTTGAAGGTAGCCTAGACAACGGATCTCTTCATGTAAGTGACAATTCCTCTTATCAAGTGTGGAAGCATTATGGACAACGGCTATTATCATGTAAATGGCAATTGCTCTCATCAAGTGAGCAAGCATTTAGGGACAACGGCTCCCATAAAGTAAGGTACAATTGCTCTCAACAAGTGCGCCCTTAGGGATAACCGCTCTTATTATGTAAGGGACAAATTTCCCTCATAAACTTAGCCTTTAGGGACAGCGGATGTCATCATGCAAGTGATAATTGCTCTTGTCAAGTGTGCAAGCATTAGGGACAACGGCTATCATCATGCAATGGGGAATTGCTCTCATCAAGTGAGCAAGCGTTTAGGGACAACGGCTCCCATAAAGTAAGGTACAATTGCTCTCAACAAGTGAGCCTTTAGGGACAACGACTCTTATCATGGACGGGTCAAATTGCCCTTATAAAGGTAGCCTTGAGAGACAACGGATCTCATCATGTACGTGACAATTCCTCATATCAAGTGTAGAAGCGTTAGGGACAATGGAACGTCAGAGTGATCAAAACCCTAAAAAATTTCTCTCTCTAGGGCGATTTTCGGCCACCTCTACCACACCACTCTCTCCTGAATTTTTCTTATCTTTTTTGTTCATTTTCTTTTAGTCTCTTCGTTGGGATTAGGGATCAACGATCAAGAGTCAGAGTGGTGTGCGTAGAAGGTCTTGATTTTTGTTTTTATTATCATTCAAATCGTTCTATCATGTAAACCCTAACATATCTTATACGATTTCATTCTTTCAAACTATTCTGTTAGGGTTGTTATTTGGTCGACTTTGTATCCTAATCGCAATTCAATTTGCTTGTTTGTTTAGGTCGGTTTAATTGATTCAGATCGACTTTATCATATATTTATCTTTTGCGATTAGGTTTTCAAATCGCATATCATTTTCTATTGTTTTAGGTCGGTCTGAATTCATCCCTATTTAGGGATTTTTTGGTCAACTCTATCACATACCTTTATTTGCGATCTATTTTTTTGGGTTGTGATTCGCTTGCTGCTGTTCTGCTTTTCAATGTTTTATCCGAAACCTTTTTTGGGTTTTTGATTTCAGCGTGCAAGGTGTATTTGGTTGGTTTGCATGAGGTACTTCAACGATCAACAAATTTTTTTATAAGGTTTGGTTATTTTAAATCGGCTGGTTGATGACCCTTTAGCTAGGGTTGGTATTGCCGACAGGTTGGAAGTTGGGGAATGGTTTCGGTTTGGAAGTGTCTTCGCAGCTGGTTGTGATTTTGTTTGGGGGTGATCATGTAAGTGCAATATACAATTTTCTCTCTCTCTCTATTAGGGTGATTTCCAGCCGCCACTATTCTTTTGCTTTTCCGGTCACAATCCATTACATAATCGCCTCTCTACCTCTCACTGGTCATTGATCCGTTAGTGGGTATGCAATCGATTAAGTATGGATATGTTTTTCATCGAATGGTGGCGTGTTAGGGTTTCACTCTTGGCGATCCGAGCCTTAACCTCTTTTAATCGGTCTCATCAAATCTATTTTCTGTTGATTCATTTTATCCTGTTATTTTATGTAAGTTGGTTTCTTGGCTTCCATTATTTAAAGATCGATCTCCTATCATCTGAACACGTATTCTGGTGCTTATTGAAGAATCTAAACTCGATTTGGGTTTGGTATATCCTGGTTGATGTAACCCGTTTTAGGGTTTGTATTTATTCTAGTGCGTTTGGTTTGCTGCTGAAAGTTGATTGTACGTGGGTTTTGAGAGGGAGGGAAAGTGATTGTTGCTGCTGGAAGTTAGGGTTTAACTAATCCATTCTTCATGGATTTTAGACCCTATTATCGGTTCGATTGGTGGGTTATTACGTCCTGGTGCTGCTGCTGATCGAAGTACACTTAAGCTAGGGTTGTTGCTGGTATATCATGTTTAGAGTTCGTTTCTCAAACCCTAGCGATTGGATTGTGTCAATGACCTGCTGTCTTGTGATGTTTGCTAATGGAAGTTAGGTCGAAACCCTATTGTTGGATTGCTTCTATTCATCTTGGTTAGTTCTTGCATTACAATTGATGATGGATATTAGCTATTACTGTTCGATGGCAGATCCATGGTGCTTTGGATTTCAAGTTAATGTTGCATTGATTCTTGCTATTGTGGTTTTTGGTTCATGGAATATTACATGTTGAAGATCGCATGGATGTTTATAAGTGGATTCTTCATGGAAGTTAAGGTGGACCGCCATAGTGATTTAGAAGGCTCAAGTGCTTTTCTTGAGTAGTATTGTCATGTTTTATGTACTTTTGTCATTATTGGTACGCTCATTTTATTGTAAGTTATAGGAATGGTGTGTCATTCTTATATTCGAGTCTGTAAGTGTCCTAAGGGACTGAAGTGAGGGATATCACCCTTATCCTATGTACCTCAACGTTTTTTTTGGAGTAATGCATTTTACCGGGGTGAATGAACCCTTTTACCCAAAAAAAAGATTTTGTTTGGGGGTTATGAGAGAGATGGTAGTCAAGTTTCTGAGGGCACCTTGTTCAAAAACCCTTGTTTCGATCCAAGACCTGCTAATCATTCATATTACACTAGATGGTCTTGTTATTGTTTTTGTTGAATGTCGAAGTATAGGGATCCTTGTTCATCGTTCCACGTCATGTTGCCACTCTTATTTATGCTTGTGATCGAAGCTAATGGATTCTATGGAAGTTAGGGTTGGCTGTATATGCTAATAACACTTGTGTTAGTTTATGGCAGCTATGATACCTCGGTTTGCATTCTGATCTTGGCAGCTTATTGGTACTCTAATCTTGTCATGGGCGGTGTGGTGGAATTGTGACTTGATTAATGATGTCTTCATATGTTTCACTCGTATTTGTTGGAAGATTGGTTCAAGTTTGGATATGCTGGAAGGTTGGGTCGATTAGACCATGTTTATGCTTCAAATTCGATTTGCTACGGAAGTCACTCTTATTAGGTTATTAGATAATACATTTTGCATAATACTAATAGAAGACGCAATTGGTTGAAGCTGGAAGTTCGAACTACTATGACGATTTGAAGATTCAAGGATTTGTCTATTTGAAAAGCATTTAATGTTTATATATAGTCGTTGTAGTTTGCTTCAATGTTTGTTATAAGTGTCGTTTGTCACGTTTATATGAGTGTCTGTAAGTGTCCTAAGGGACTGAGGCGAGGGAATCACCCTCGCCCTTTGTACTAAAAACATTTGGTTAATAATACTTTACCAGGGTGCAGGATTACTCCCCTTTACCCAAAAAAAAGCATTACGGACAATGGCTATCATCATGTGAAGGGAAATTGCTCTCATCAAGTGAGCAAGCGTTTAGGGACAACAACTCCTATAAAGTAAGGTACAATTGCTCTCTCAACAAGTGAGCCTTTAGGGACAACGGCTCTTATCATGTAAGGGACAAATTGCCCTTATAAAGGTAACCTTTAGAGACAACGGATCTCATCATGTAAGTGACAATTCCTCTTATCAAGTGTGGAAGCATTAGGGACAACGGCTATTATCATGTAAAGGGCAATTGCTCTCATCAAGTGAGCAAGCATTTAGGGACAACGACTCCCATAAAGTAAGGTACAATTGCTCTCAACTAGTGAGCCTTTAGGGATAACGACTCTTATTATGTAAGGGACAAATTGCCCTCATAAACTTAGCCTTTAGGGACAACGGATCTCATCATGCAAGTGACAATTGCTCTTGTCAAGTGTGCAAGCATTAGGGACAACGGCTATCATCATGCAAAGGGGAATTGCTCTCATCAAGTGAGCAAGCATTTAAGGAAAACGGCTCCCATAAAGTAAGTTACAATTGCTCTCAACAAGTGAACCTTTAGGGACAACGGCTCTTATCATGTAAGGGACAAATTGCCCGTATAAAGGTAGCCTAGACAACGGATCTCTTCAAATAAGTGACAATTCCTCTTATCAAGTGTGGAAGCGTTAGGGACAACGTCTACCATCATGTAAAGGGCAATTGCTCTCATCAAGTGAGCAAGCATTTAGGGACAACGGCTCCCATAAAGTTAGGTACAATTGCTCTCAACAAGTTAGCGTTTAAGGACAACGGCTCTTATCATGTAAGGGAAAAATATCCCTCATAAAGTTAGCCTTTAGGGACAACGGATCTCATCATGTAAGTGACAATTGCTCCTATAAAGTGTGCAAGCATTAGGGACAACGAATATCATCATGTAAAGGGCAATTGCTCTCATCAAGTGAGCAAGCATTTAGGTACAATGGCTCCCATAAAGTTAATTACAATTGCTCTCAACAAGTGAGCATTTAGGGACAACGGCTCTTATCATGTAAGGGACAAATCCCCCTCATAAAGTTAGCCTTTAGGGACAACGGATCTCATCATGTAAGTGACAATTGCTCCTATCAAATGTGCAGGCATTACGGACAATGGCTATCATCATGTAAAGGGAAATTGCTCTCATCAAATGAGCAAGCGTCTAGGGACAACGGCTGCCATAAACTAAGGTACAATTGCTCTCAACAAGTGAGCCTTTAGGGAGAATGGCTCTTATCATGTAAGGGACAAATCGCCCTCATAAAGTTAGCCTTTAGGGACAATGGATCTCATCAACTAAGTGACAATTGCTCCTATCAAGTGTGCAAGCATTACAGACAACGGCTATCATCATGTAAAGGGCAATTGGTCTTATTAAGAAAGCAAGCGTTTAGGGACAACTGCTCGCATAAAGTAAGGTACAATTGCTCTCAACAAGTGAGCCTTTACGGACAACGACTCTTATCATGGAAGGGACAAATTGCCCTTATAAAGGTTGCCTTTAGAGACAAAAGATCTCATCATGTAAGTGACGATTCCTCATATTAAGTGCGGAAACATTAGGGATAACGACTACCATCATGTAAAGGGAAATTGCTCTCATCAAGTGAGCAAGCATTTAGGGACAACGACTCCCATAAAGTAGGGTACAATTGCTCTCTCAACAAGTGAGCCTTTAGGGACAACGGCTCTTATCATGTAAGGGACAAATTGCCCTTATAAAGGTAGCCTTTAGAGACAACGAATCTCAACATGTAAGTGACAATTCCTCTTATAAAGTGTGGAAGTTGTTGGGATATAAAAGATCATGGTACTTCTGTATTTCAAAGTACTGTTGTGTCAAAGTGCTGCTTGAAGATCAAAGTCAAAGTACTGCTGTTTATTGAAGATTGTTCAAAGTACTTTGAAGAGTATAAGGACTTATGTGCAATATTGATTAAAGGATTAATATGTAACATTGTATGAATATTCTAGAATTAGTTAGGGATAATTACTTGTCGTTCAAGTTATATGATGTAAACCGACTTAAGGTTATCTATATAAGGAGCCTTATGATGGTATTAGGGATATATGTTTTTTGTTGAAGTTCTAAGAGTCTTAGAGCTTTACAAGTCGATAATAGTTAGGGATTGTTAGTGAATCTGTGTAACAAAGCAGGTTCAAGTTTGGTTTAATCTAAAAGTTCTTCTTAAGCTTTGTGTTAGTAGATTCCGCATACTTTAAAAGGTCAAACAGTGTTTCAATATTAATAGTGTTGAGTTTACTTAATTATTAAACCTTTACAAGCTACAAAGTAGTTTGGTCAGAGTATATCGATCCAACAAGTGGTATCAGAGCTTGTGTTAGAAACTCTGATTAAGAAGATAATCCTTAAACCAATTCTACTACAAACCCTTCAAGATGTCGACAGAGGCTGCACCTGCTCCATCAATCACTGCTGTTAGAATTCCTATTGTCAAGAAGGGAGAATATGACTTATGGGCAATGAAGATGAGGCAGTACATTGCTTTTACAGACCATGCTTTATGAGATGTGATTGTCAATGGCAATATGGTACTTGAAGAACCAGTAGATCTCCCAGGACAACCTAAACCACCTAAACCAACCATCCCAGCTGCTACTAAGAGAAATCAAGACAAAGCTCTCAACATATTACTGTCTGCTATTCTTGATGGACACCTACTGAAGTTTCATGAGTTTCAGGATGCAAAACAACTATGGGCTGCAATTAAGAAAAAGTTTGGAGGTAATGATGCTTCCAAGAAGATGCACAGGAACCTGTTGAAGCAACAATTTGAAACTTTCACTGTTGGTGAAAGAGAAGGTCTTGATTTTGCTTATGAAAGATTGCAAAATCTTCTGAGTATGCTAGAACTATATGGAGCTGAGGCATCAGTTGAAGATGCTAATTTGAAGTTCTTAAGAAGCTTGCCATCAGCATGGCATGTAGTTGCTAGTATGATCAGAGGATAACCAGGTTTGGACACAATGGACTTTGATGATCTCTACAACAATCTGAAGGTGTATGAGCATGAGATGAATGGTACTACAGGTTCAAGCACACATCAGAAACCCCAAAACATTGCTTTTGTATCTTCTAAAAATGGAAGCAGTACTTCCAATAAAGGTACTGCTTATCCTGTCCAAAGTACTGTGACTGAAACTCAGGTTCCATGTACAACAATGGTCACTACCACTTCATCACCATCAAACACCCCCACCTCAAATGATGTTCTATGTTCATTCTTTGCTCAACAAGCATCTCTACCAGTAACCTATCAAGAGGATGTCTTGCAAATAGATGATGATGCTTTGGAAGAGATTGATATCAGATGGCAAGTTGCCATGATCACTGCAAGGATCAAGAAGTTTATGAATAAGACAGGAAGAGGTATTAATTTCACAGCAAAGCAGGGAATAACATTTGATAAGTCCAAAATTGAGTGCTTCAATTGTCAAAGGACTGGTCACTTTGCAAGGGAATGCAAATTTGCAAAGTATCAAGCAAACAAGATGATTGAACAACCCAAGACTGAAAGAAAAGAGGTTCCTATTACTGAACCAAAACCAAAAGCTTTGGTTGCTCAATAGAATCTGTCAGATATTGATTGGTCTAATGAGTTTGATGATGAACCTGTAACCTACTCAATGGTTGCATTGGAAGACTGGAGCACAACTTTTGATGAAGAGCCTGGATATTCTGCTTTATAGTCAAGAGATGGTCTAGGAAGCTTTGATTGGAGCATGGAGTTTGAAGAAGATCCTGTTCAGCTTGCTATGGTAGCTACTTCACCAAGTTCATCCACTATCTCTGAGGTATGCTCTAAGTGTAATGATATGTATCAAAAGTTACTTAGTGAATATGTAGCTGAAAGAGATAAATTTTCAAAGGGCTAGGTCTGAGATAGCTGGCTACCAGTTGACTTTAGAGTCAATGGAGGCCAAAATAATTACACATGAAAACAATGAAGTAGCATGGGCTGAAGCATATAAGCAACAAGAGTACCAAGTAAAGTTGAGTGAATGGAAACTAGGATGTAAGGTGTCTGAACTAGAGAAAGTTACTACTGAGAGAGATAAGTTGTTAGAAAAACTTGTTGTCTTGAATGAATCAGGTCTGTCACATGTTCAATTTGTTGAAAAGCAAAGAACATCAAATATTAAAACTGACCTAGGTTATGATAATGATAGCACAGAAGGTATTCCATTTAAGAGTAAGGAACTAAATCTTACAGTAGATACCTCAACCAGTGATGAAGAATTCATAAGTTTGGATGAAAACACTTCTAGTGATGAGGAATCCCCTAGTCCAAACCTCCTGAATATAAGAATGACAAGGGATACAATGCAGTTCCTAGTCCCCCAGGTAGTTTTCAACCACCTAGGAAAGATGTCTCTTGTTATAGGGTAGATAACCTAGAGTTTAGGAAAAAGCTTAAAAGTCAATCAAATCTTGAAACTTTAGGAGAATCTGTTAAAGCACCTAGGGTTGGTGAGAAAAAGTTTTCAAAACAGGCAGTGCCTTCAAATACTCTTCAAAGTACTGCTAATCACTTAGCAGTACCTCCAAGAAAATATTTTCAAAATACTGCTAACTTTAGAAAACCTTTTGGAAAGGGATTTGGGGATATTGGTCCAAAGGTCTGTTATGTATGTTATAGTCCTCACCATTTGATTAAGGACTGTGATTATCACTCAGAATACTTAAGCAAATACCCAAGGACCAGGTCTACAAATCAAAGTCACAAGGAGAATAAGCCAAGGGATAACAAACCAGTTTGGAATTACACTAATAGGGTTAACCATAACAATTTCTCAAAAGATTATAGGTACCCTCATCAGAAAAGATCATTCTCCAAACCCTCAGTACCTTCTCAAAGTACTGATAGAAAGTTCCCTAACCAAGGTGCTGCTAGCAGAAACTCAAGTGTAAGACCTAGGAGATTCAATTACTACAAACTTAGAAGGCCTTACAACACAAGAAAAGATGCTTGAACAAAGAACCCAACTCCAAAAGTTACAACTAAATGGGTTAAGAAAGAAAGTACTGTTGGGGAAGAACCAGTACTTTCAGAGGCTAAGGGTGAAAAAGGGGAAATTGATAAGAATGAACCAAAAGTTTTGGAAACAAAGACCTTAATTCTTGATCATGTTTTCAAAGAAAGTGGTAATTACATACTCAAAAATTTTGAGTATGTCACTCCACAAGGGGAACACAAGTCAGTAATGGCTTGGATTCCTAAAAGTAACTAACCTTTTTCATGTGTATGCAGGGCAACCCAGAAGAGGAGCTTAAAGATCATCTTATTTTTGATAGTGGTTGCTCTGGAAGTATGACAGGAGAAAAGGAGATCTTGTTAGATTTTAAAGCTTATTTTGGAGGAAAAGTTGCATTTGGGAATGATCCTGATGGAGGAAAAATCACTGGCAAAGGAACTATCAAGGCAGGAAACATTGATTTTGAGAATGTTAGATATGTGAAGGAGCTTAAATTCAATCTTTTGTCAGTCTCTCAGATTTTTGATAAGAAGTATCATGTGTTATTCTTTGACACAGAATGTCTTATACTTTCTCCTGATTTTAAGTTAGAAGATAGAAACTTGGTGATGCTGAGAGCACTAAGAACTAATGATGTGTATAGCATAGACTTGAAGAACATCAACTCTGCTGAAAGAGCAACATGCTTGATTGCAAGAGCAACAATGGAAGAAGCACATCAATGGCACAGAAGATTGGGGCATGTAAATTTCAAGAACATCAATAAGCTGGTCAAAGGAAATTTAGTTAGAGGTTTACCTTCTAAAACATTCAAGAATGATCACTCATGTCTTGCTTGCAAAAAGGGTAAACAGCACAAGGCTTCCTGTAAGAAGATTGAAGAGAAAACCATTAGAGAGCCTTTGGAATTGCTGCACATGGATCTGTTTGGACCTATTTTAGTTGTTAGTTTGAACAAGAAGAAGTACTGTTTGGTTGTGACAGATGATTGTAGCAGATTTAGTTGGGTCTTTTTCTTATGCTTCAAGGATGAAACTTTTGATGCTATTCATGATCTTATAATAGCACTTGAAAATTAGTTAAGACTCAAGGTTAGAGGCATTAGATGTGATAATGGGACCGAGTTCAAGAATCAGCTAATGGATGACTTTTGTGCCAAGAAAGGAATTAAAAGAGAGTTCAGTATTGCCAGAACTCCTCAGCAAAATGGAGTTGCAGAAAGAAAGAATAGAACTCTAATAGAAGCAGCAAGGACAATGCTTGCAGACTCCCAATTACCTGTTTCATTCTGGGCTGAAGCTGTAAGTGCTGCTTGTTATGTGTTGAACAAAGTATCAGTGACAAAACCTCAAATGAAGACACCTTATGAGTTACTCATGGGAAAGAAGCCTAGCATCAAGTTTATGAAACCTTTTGGATGTCCCCTAACTATTTTGAACACTGCTGATAATTTGGGCAAATTTGATGGGAAGTCAGATGAAGGATACTTATTGGGATATTGTACCAATAGCAAAGGATTCAGAGTGTACAACAGGGCTACAAAGAAAGTTCAAGAATGTTTTCATGTTGATTTTCTAGAAGAGCAAGAAAATTCTAAAGGTAAAGGTCCTGATTGGATGTTTGATCTTGATTTAATGTCTTCATCTATGAATTATGTACCTGTTAGGGAAGAAAATCAAGTTGCTCCCACTGAAGAAGAAGTACAGTACATGGTTCATGATGTTAATTTAAGATCTGAAGATGAGTCAAATGATAAAGTCAATGATGAGAAGAAAAGTACTTCCGAGCCTCAAAGTATTGTTGAACCTAACAGTACCGTTGATCCTCAAAGTACTACTCCACCAAAGACCACAGTATCTAAACCCTAAAACTCTCTCCCCTAGGGGCGATTTCCGGCCACCCCTCCTCCTCCTCCGATCTGATTAAACCATCATCAAAACCGCCTCTCTATTATTTATATAATATGCAATCGGTGTTTGCTTGATGTTAGTATCTGGGGAGGGGTGTGTCACGCTTCTTTTTTCAACACATATACTGAAAATTGCTGCCTATCTTTAAACCCTAATCGATCCTGAATTTGGTTCTTTAGTATTGATTATTTATTAGGGTTTATATTATCGGTTTTATCTTTAATCGACTCTCTATCCCTATTGCGATCTTCTTGATCGTGGTTGGTTCTTTGGGTTTCGATTTCCTATTAAAATAAACCCTAATTGCTTTTAAAGTCGGTTTATAATGGATCCTATTTAAGAGTTTATTTGCTATCGCTGATTTACTAACCCTAAAACGATTTCTGTAATCGTTTTTTAGGGTTTATTCATTTTGGTTTTGGCCGGATCGTATGGTTGCTCATGTTTATGTTTACTTATGATCTGGTTTGGAGGATTGGATTGACATGTTCATATGGTACTTATCCTTGGTCGATCCATTGGTGTTAATGCGCGGTCATGCTTATGAAACCCTTTTTTAGGGTTTCGATCTTCTTCATGGTATGTCTCCTGGTTGTTATCATGGTGGTACCCTGTTGTGGGTTTGGTTTTTGATTGGTACATCTGGTTCTTACATGGAATTACATGGTTTGTGGGTTTGAGGGGAGATGCGTATGTGTTTAATCTATGGATTGTTAGGGTTCGTAATCCCTTGTTTGTGTTCCAGCGTTAATAGTGATGATCCTGCTGCTTTGCCTATTATTTTATGGATCATTATTGGGTATACTAGGAGTTGTGTTTCTGGTATGGATGTCGTTGGAGCTGGGTGTTTGTTTATGTTCAATCCAAGACCTGCTGAATTTTTCATCTTATGTGTTATTGTGCGGGTTGGCAACCTTTGGAATCCGTTCAAAGTTGTGGCCAGTTTTACGTAATCTTGTGATCGATGCTACTGATTTTTATGAAAATTTGAAGTTATATGGCAGATTTTGATACCAATGGTTTGCATTCTAATCTTGGTTGCTTTTGGCAGCTCATGGGTATTCAATATCGTGTCATATTGTTTGTTGCATTGTAACTTGATCCTTGGTTTTCTTCATAAGTTTCTTTCAGATCCGTTGGAAGATTGGTTCAAGTTCTTATATACTGGAAGATATGCTGGAGGTTGGGTCGCTTAGACCATGTTTATGCTTCAAATTTATTTGCTACGGAAGTCACTCTTATTAGGTTATTAGATTATGCTTTGCATAATACTAATAGAAGACGCAATTTGTTGAAGCTGGAAGTTCGCATGTTTATGATCTGGATTGCTAGGATGACTAAGAAGACTTCAATTTTATTTGAGTTATGTATTGTATTTTTATTACTAGTCATCGTTAGTTGTATTTAGATCTGGTAGTTATAAGAATGGCCTGTCATTCTTATATAGTGGTAGTGGTAGTGTCCTTAGGGAATTCGATGAGAGACTCACTCTCTTCCATTGTACTTAAACATTTTTTTTTTTGCAAAAGGTAAAATACATTAAATAAAATGGAAATTATTTACAAACAAAGCACAAGAAAAGAAAGAGAATAGGACAACCCCTATCACAATTCTTTCTTGCCTAGAACAAAAAACCAAACAATGAACAAACAACAATCTGATAAACAACTAGGCTGCAATACAAAAGAAAACAAATGACCAACCTACAAGTCCATAACTAAAGCAACCCCCTGAAATCAAATTTAGAATAGATACAGCTTAAACTAGAACTACTTGTGAACTCTGAATACATGGGTAACTCCAAAGGAATCAACCAAAAGAGCTCCAAACATCACCATTCACAAGCAGTCCATAGAAAGCAATAAAACTAAACCTGAAAACAGGGGAGAAACTGAATACAAAAAAGGACCTAATGCAGCAGAAATCACAGGTGTAATAACCATGTAGCAACAGATAATCAAACTCCAAAACAGCATCAATCTACATGATCTTTGAAGAGCTTCAGATCTTGTAATAACATCAGCTTCAGGCCTGGAAAATGATGAAACTTCAGCATAACAACACCAGACAGAATGGCCAATGAAAGCATCCAAGTCTGCATAACTTGAAACTCAGATCTGTAAAAGGATGAATCACCAATAACATCAATCATCCAAACACCTTGTCTCGTTAAAAAACCTTGCCAAATAAAAACCCTGTGGGAAAACTTTGAGCAAGGAAAAAGAGTACAAGGTAAATTCGCGTTAGAGTACCAAAAGATCAAATCAAATAAAGAGCAACTCCTGCTAACACAAACCACCCCATACCCCAACCAAGAATCAAAGAACTCCATAAACATAGTAAAGAACAAAATAATATTCCAACTGAACCCATACCCAAACCTGACAATCAAAAAATCAGCTAATATCCAGAAAACAAACCAAACCATGGGAAACCACAGAGGAAAACAGTCAATGCAATCAAACCCATAGATACCGGCATCAAAGAATACGAAGGGATTGGATGTTAGGGGCTGTTCAGCCCTATGGTTGTCATAAATTGTTCAATATTGCCAGGCAAGATGCGTATCCATGGTTCTACTTATTGTTGCTATGGTGATGTTGATGACTATGGAAGTTAGTGTTTGCTATTAACCCTAGTGTCTAAGCTGGTTCAATGGATCTAACTCTCTCCTCTTTTGTTAGAGGAGGCTGATGATGTTCGAAACATGCTACTGGTTTCCTCTTGGATTGTTGGTGGTAAGGCATGGTGCGGCTAGGGTGGGGGGCGGTCCTCTTGGGTGCGCTCTAGTCTAGTCGTGATGCTTGGACCTTTGGCCATCGATGGAGTTACTGGACGTTGGTGGTGCACTCACAGGTCAAACAATATAGAACATTGAAAACGGAGTCGCTCACTGTGGAAGTCGTTCAATGAACCTGGTTTTCTTACATTTAGATTGTTTATTTAAATGTAATTTGGTTCCTATTCTGTTTGTTTAGCAGTGTAGGGTTATTTCTGCGCTTAGCAGATGTTTGTAGCTTAGTTACATATGTTGAGTCATATCACCTATGTAACGGGCAGAGGACATGGGATGTACGTCCATGTCAATTACTTTCATTGATTTTTGGATAGCCTTTAGGGACAACGGATCTCATCATGTAAGTGACTGCTCTTAACGAGTGTGTAAGCATTAGGGACAATGGCTATCATCATGTAAAGGGCAATAGCTCTCGTCAAGTGCAAGTGTTTAGGGATGACGGATCCCATAAAGTAAGGTACAACTGCTCTCAACAAGTGAGACTTTAGGGACAATGGCTCTTATTATGTAAGGGACAAATTGCCCTCATAAAGTTAGCCTTTAGGGACAATGGATCTCATCATGTAAGTGACAATTGCTCTTATCGAGTGTGTAAGCATTAGGGACAACGGCTATCATCATGAAAAGGGCAATTTCTCTCATCAAGTGAGCAAGTGTCTAGGGCAACGAATCCCATAAAGTAAGGTACAATTGCTCTCAACAAGTGAGTCTTTAGGGACAACGGCTCTTATTATGTAAGGGAAAAATTGCCCTCATAAAGTTAGCCTTTAGGGACAACGGATCTCATCATGTAAGTGACAGTTGCCCTTATAGAGTGTGTAAGCATTAGGGACAACGACTATCATCATGTAAAGGGCAATTGCTCTCATTAAGTGAGCAAGTGTTTAGGGACAATGGATCCCCTAAACTAAGGTACAATTACCGTCAACAAGTGAGTCTTTAGGGACAACGGCTCTTATTACGTAAGGGAAAAATTGCCCTCATAAAGTTAGCCTTTAGGGACAACGGATCTCATCATGTAAGTGACTGCTCTTATCGAGTGTGTAAGCATTAGGGACAACGGCTATCATCATGTAAAGGGCAATTGCTCTCGTCAAGTGAGCAAGTGTTTAGGGACGATGGATCCCATAAATTAAGGTACAACTGCTCTCAACAAGTGAGACTTTAGGGACAATGGCTCTTATTATGTAAAGGACAAATTGCCCTCATAAAGTTAGCCTTTAGGGACAACGGATCTCATCATGTAAGTGACAATTGCTCTTATCGAGTGTGTAAGCATTAGGGACAACGGCTATCATCATGAAAAGGGTAATTTCTCTCATCAAGTGAGCAAGTGTTTAGGGCAACAAATCCCATAAAGTAAGGTACAATTGCTCTCAACAAGTGAGTCTTTAGGGACAACGGCTCTTATTATGTAAGGGAAAAATTGCCCTCATAAAGTTAGCCTTTAGGGACAACGGATCTCATCATGTAAGTGACAGTTGCTCTTATAGAGTGTGTAAGCATTAGGGACAACGACTATCATCGTGTAAATGGCAATTGCTCTCATTAAGTGAGCAAGTGTTTAGGGACAATGGATCCCATAAACTAAGGTACAATTGCTCTCAACAGGTGAGTCTTTAGGGACAACGGCTCTTATTACGTAAGGGAAAAATTGCCCTCATAAAGTTAGCCTTCAGGGACAACGGATCTCATCATGTAAGTGACTGCTCTTATCGAGTGTGTAAGCATTAGGGACAACAGCTATCATCATGTAAAGGGTAATTGCTCTCGTCAAGTGAGCAATTGTTTAGGGACGATGGATCCCATAAAGTAAGGTATAACTGCTCTCAACAAGTGAGACTTTAGGGACAATGGCTCTTATTATGTAATGGACAAATTGCCCTCATAAAGTTAGCCTTTAGGGACAACGGATCTCATCATGTAAGTGACAATTGCTCTTATCGAGTGTGTAAGCATTAGGGACAACGGCTATCATCATGAAAATTGCAATTTCTCTCATCAAGTGAGCAAGTGTTTAGGGCAACGAATCCCATAAAGTAAGGTACAATTGCTCTCAACAAGTGAGTCTTTAGGGACAACGGCTCTTATTATGTAAGGGAAAAATTGCCCTCATAAAGTTAGCCTTTAGGGACAACGGATCTCGTCATGTAAGTGACAGTTGCTCTTATAGAGTGTGTAAGCATTAGGGACAACGACTATCATCATGTAAAGGGCAATTGCTCTCATTAAGTGAGCAAGTGTTTAGGGACAATGGATCCCATAAACTAAGGTACAATTACTCTCAACAAGTGAGTCTTTAGGGACAACAGCTCTTATTACGTAGGGGAAAAATTGTCCTCATAAAGTTAGCCTTTAGGGACAACGGATCTCATCATGTAAGTGACAATTGCTCTTATCTAGTGTGCAAGCATTAGGGACAACGGCTATCATCATGTAAAAGGGCAATTGCTCTCACCATGTGAGCAAGCGTTTAGGGACAATGGATCCCATGAACTAAGGTACAATTGCTCTCAAGAAGTGAGCCTTTAGGGACAACGGCTCTTATTATGTAAGGGACAAATTGCCCCCATAAAGTTAGCCTTTAGGGACAACGGATCTCATCATGTAAGTGACAATTGCTCTTATCAAGTGTGCAAGCATTAGGGACAACGACCATAAAAAACCCCTCATGAGCTGCTCCAAATCATGATTAATACGAGCAGGAAGGATGAAAACAGACGCCCAATAAATATGCATCGAAGACAACACGGACCTAATCAATTGAAGCCTACCCGCCAACGAAAGAAACTTATTACGCCAATCATTCGCACGCCCTTCTAATTTCTCCACAAGAACCTTACAATCCCTATCGAGAAGCCTAGACGAAATGAGAGGAACGCCCAAATATCTAACCGGAAGAGACCCTTCTGCAAATGGCATAGACTGAAGAATCATAGCTTTCAAAGCACTAGGCACATTACAGAAAAAAGCAGTACTCTTGGGAATACTCGGAACAAGACCCGAAACATTCTTGAAATCCTCCAAAGCTTGCATAATAACGTTAACCGATTCTGGATGGCCTCTAGAGAATAAGAAAAGATCATCTGCAAAACAAAGGTTAATAATACGTTGTTGCTCACATAAATGATGAAACTGAAACTCCATCGTATTAGCCATCTTTTTCTGCAGAATAAGGGTTAAAACCTCCATAACCAAAGTAAACAAGTAAGGAGATAATGGGTCACCCTGCCGAAGACCTCGCTTACCTTGGAACCAGCCATGAAGATCCCCATTAACACATATGGAATACGATGTAGAAGAAACACAAACCATAATCCAATCGACCATTTTATGATGGAAACCAAAACCAATCAGAATAGACCTAAGAAAAGCCCAATTAACCGTATCATACACCTTTTGAATATCCACTTTAAAAGCACATCTAGGTGGACCTCTCCCTCTATGATTATTCCGCATAATATCTTGGGTAAGCAAAATATTATCAGAAATACGCCGCCCAGGAACAAATGCAGATTGGTTAATACTAACCAAATGACCAAGGCTGTCTTTAACACGGTTCGCAATAATTTTACTAATGCACTTAAACAACACATTGCAACAAGAAATAGGCCTATAATCAGTAATCTTAGACGGGGTAGACACTTTAGGAATCAATGATATAATAGTGTGGTTAGTTTCCTTAAGAAGCTTACCATTAGAAAAGAAATCCCGAATAGCACACGTGACATCAATACCCACAACATTCCATGCTTTCTTAAAGAAAGCGGCAGTGTACCCGTCAGGCCCAGGAGCTTTATCATCCCCCATCGAGAATATAGCTTCCCTAATTTCAGAATCCGTAACATCTCTCACCATAAAATCAGCCATTTGAGGATTAAGGACATTAGAGAATAAAGCATGATCATCAAGAGGGGTACAATCCCCTTCAATACCCAGAAACTGCTAATAATGAGAAACAAAAGCCCCTGCAACTGCACTTCCTTCATACAAAACATTAGCTGCATCTCGAACCACTTCAATTCGATTACGAGCACATTTACTTTTAACAACATTATGAAAGTAAGCCGTATTAGAATCACCTGCATGAAGCCATTGAACTTTATATTTTTGCTTTAAAAACCGCTCCTCATCTAATATTGCCTCCTTAAAAGCAAGAAGGTAATGAGCATGATCTTCCCGAAGGGCTGAATTAAACGGGTCTTTATAAATAACACGTTAGACTCTAACTCCTTATGAAGACTAGTAACCCTCTCATGAAGGTTACCTTGGTTATACAAAAGCTTACGAAAAGAAGATTTCAGCCCCTTCAAGTGTTTAACAACACGATACATAGCACAACCATTTACACTAAGATTCCACCCCGAAGTAACAGTATCAATAGAGCCCTCTTTATGCACCAGAAAATTAGAGAACTTAAAAGGTTTAGGTTTGAGTTTAGCCACCTGAGGAATACGAAGGACATAAGGAGAATGATTTGAAATACGGTAAGGTTGGAAAATAGCAAACGAACCCAGGAAATCATCACCAAACTTTAAATTACCCATAATTCTATCAATCTTCTTTAATGTTCCATTAGAGCCTCTTGGTTTTTGATTCCATGTAAAATGCAGCCCCGTACTATTAACATCCGACACCTCCATATTCAATACACATTCTTTAAATTCACACATAGCAATATCAAGAGCATAACCACCACACAAATGATCCTCCAAATTAAGAGCAGCATTAAAGTCTCCCAATAACACCCAAGGCCTACTACGCATGAATCTAACATGGCTATCAAGGTTACTCCAAAGTGCTCTCCGATTAACATAATAGTTATCTCCATAAACAAAGGAACAAAAAACGGTTTTGTTTTCATTACGAACATTAACCTGAACATGCATAACTTGGTTAGTAGAAGCCATAACCATAACATCAACAATATCATCATCCCAGCCAAGAATGATACGAGAACCCTTATTAGATAGAGTGTTGGGTAATAGTAGCTTCATAACCTGTTATGATAGCTGTTTTGCTGAATTTTTGCCTTATCTTTCATCGGATCGTTGTCCTGTTATTTTGAATTATTCTTTGGCCAAGCCTGTTAAGCCTAGATCATTTAGGTTTGCTAACTTTTTGGCGGATAAGGATTCTTTTTTTCCTATGGTTAGAGATAATTGGGGTATTGAGGTTTTTGGGTTCCGTATGTTTGTTTTGGCTAAACGTCTTAAAAATATGAAAAGACATTTGAGGAATATGAATAGGGTTAATAGGAACGTTTTTAATAAGGTTAAGACTTTGAAGGCTGAGCTTAAAAGAGTGCAACTGAATTTAGACAAAGATCCCAATAATAGTAGTCTTAGAGAAGAAGAATATGTCTACTGTAATGCGTATCAGGAAGCGGTGAGGGATGAGGCTAACCTTCTTAGACAGAAAACCAAGATTCAATGGTTGAAGGATGGTGAACAAAATACGTTGTACTTCCATAATTGTCTTAAAAATAGGGTGAACAAGGGTAGGATTCAAGTGGTGTGTGATGAGCAGGGTAACAAATTCTATGGTGATGATGTGCCGGGGTGTTTTGTTAACCATTTTCAAAAGTTTTTGGGGGTGGAAGATGAGGTCATTCCGTTAGAAGACTGTGAGGATCTTTTTGCCAAGAAACTTGATCCTTCTGTTGCATTGAATATGGTTAGACTTGTTTCAGATACCGAAATCAAAGAAGCGATGTTTAGTATTGATGATGACAAAGCGGCTGGCCCGGATGGGTTTACTTCAAAGTTTTTTAAAGCGGCTTGGAGCGTTGTTAGTGTTGATGTCTGTGCTGCGGTTAAAGAGTTTTTCAGTTCTGGTAAACTTCTTGGTGAGTTTAATGCTAATGTTATCTCGCTTATTCCTAAGTTGCAAGTTCCCTTGAAGGTGTCTGATTATCGTCCTATTGCTTGTGGAAATGTCATCTACAAGTGCATCAGTAAAGTCATTACGAATAGGCTTAAAGAAGGTCTTTGTAGTCTGATTGATTGTAACCAGAGTGCATTTATCCCGGATAGGCAGATTAGTGACAACATTTTGCTTGCTCAGGAGTTTGTTAAGAGATATAATTGGACGCGTGATGTTAGCAAATGCTCGTTCAAAGTGGACATTCAGAAGGCATACGATACGGTCAATTGGGACTTTTTGAAGAGGTGTCTTGTTCATTTTGGCTTCCACAGCTCCATGATTCACTGGATTATGGTATGTTTAACTTCTACCTCCTTTTCTTTATGTGTAAATGGTGAATTGCATGGATTTTTCAAAAGTAAAAGGGGTCTTAGGCAGGGTGACCCGATCTCGCCTTATTTGTTCACTATCGTTATGGAAGCATTTAATATGATGGTTAAGATAAGAGCAATTGTCACTTACATGATGAGATCCGTTGTCCCTAAAGGCTGACTTTATGAGGGTAATTTTCCCTTACATAATAAGAGCCGTTGTCCCTAAAGACTCACTTGTTGAGAGCTATTGTACCTTACTTTATGGGATTCGTTGCCCTAAACACTTGCTCACTTGATGAGAGCAATTGCCCTTTTCATGATGATAGCTTGTGTCCCTAATGCTTAGATACTCGATAAGAGCAATTGTCACTTACATGATGAGATCCGTTGTCCCCAAAGGCTAACTTTATGAGGGCAATTTCTCCCTTACATAATAAGAGCCACTGTCCCTAAAGTCTAGTGTTTTGAGCAATTGTACCTTACTTTATAGGAGCCGTTGTCCCTAAACGCTTGCTCACTTGATGAGAGCAATTGCCCTTTACATGATGATAGCCGTTGTCCCTAATGCTTGCACACTTGACAAGAGCTATTATCACATGTATGATGAGCTCCGTTGTCCCTAAAGGCTAACTTTATGAGGGCTATTTGTCCCATACATGATAAGAGCCGTTGTCCCTAAAGGCTTACAAGTCGAGAGCAATTGTACCTTACTTTACAGGAGCCGTTGTCCCTAAACGCTCGCACACTTGTTGAGTGCAATTACCCTCTAAATGATGATAGCCGGTGTCCCTAATGCTTGCACACTTGATAAGAGCAATTATCAATTACATGATGAGACCCGTTGTCCCTAAAGGCTAACTTTATGAGGGCAATTTCTCCTTTACATGATGATAGCCGTTGTCCCTAAGAGCACACTTGATAAGAGCAATTGTCACTTACGTGAGTACTGTCGTTGTCCCTTATGCTTGCACACTCGATAAGATCAATTGTCACTTACATGATGAGATCCGTTGTCCCTAAAGGCTAACTTTATGAGGGCAATTTTCCATTACATAATAGGAGCGTTGTCCTTAAAGACTCCCTTGTTGAGAGCAATTGTACCTTACTTTATGGGATTCGTTGCCGTAAACACTTGCTCACTTGATGAGAGCAATTGCCCTTTTCATGATGATAGTTGTTGTCCCTAATTCTTACACACTCGATAAGGGCAATTGTCGCTAACATGATGAGATCCGTTGTCCCCAAAGGCTAACTTTATGAGGTCAATTTCTCCCTTACATAATAAGAGCCATTGTCCCTAAAGTCTCACTATTTTGATAGTAGTTGTACCTTAATTTATGGAATCCGTTGTCCCTAATCACTTGCTCACTTGATGAGTGCATTTGCCCTTTACGTGATGATAGCCGTTGTTCGTAATGCTTAAACACTCGATAAGAGCGACTGTCACTTAAATGATGAGATCCGTTGTCCCTAAAGGCTAGCTTTATGAGGGCAATTTGTCCCTTACATGATAAGAGCCGTTGTCCATAAAGACTCACTTGTTGAGAGCAATTGTACTTGACTTTATGGGAGTCGTTGTCCCTAAACGCCTGCTCAATTAATGAGAGTAATTGCCTTTTACATGATGATAGCCGTTGTCCCTATTGCTTGCAAACTTGATAAGAGCAATTGTCACTTACATGATGAGACCCGTTGTCCCTAAAGGCTAACTTTATGTGGGCAATTTGTCCCTTACATAAGAGCCATTGTCCCTAAAGACTCACTTATTGAGAGCAATTGTACTTTACTTTATGGGAACCGTTGTCCCTAAATGCTTGCTCACTTGATGAGAGCAATTGTCCTGTACATGATGATAGCCATTGTCCCTAATGCTTGAACACTTGACAAGAGCAATTTTCACTTGCATGTTGAGATCTGTTGTCCCTTAAGGCTAACTTTATGAGGGCGATTTGTCCCTTACATGATAAGAGCCGTTGTCCCTAAAGGCTCACTTGTTGAGAGAAATTGTACTTTACTTTATGGGAGCCGTTGTCCCTAAATGCCAGCACACTTGACGAAAGCAATTGCCCTTTACATGATGATAGCCGTTGTCCCTAATGTTTACACACTCGATAAGAGCAGTCACTTACATGATGAGATCCGTTGTCCCTAAAGGCTAACTTTATGAGGGCAATTTGTCCCTTACATGATAAGAGCCGTTGTCCCTAAGGACTCACATGTTGAGAGCAATTGTACCTTAATTTATTGGAGCCGTTGTCCCTAAACGCTTGCTCACTTGATGAGAGCAATTGCCCTTTACATGATAAGAGCCGTTGTCCCTAATGCTTGCAAGCTTGACAAGAGCAATTGTCACTTGCATGATGAGATCGGTTGTCCCTAAGGCTAAGTTTATGAGGGTGATTTGTCCCTTACAGAATAAGAGCCGTTGTCCCTAAAGGCTTACAAGTTAAGAGCTATTGTACCTTACTTTATGGGAGCCATTGTCCATAAACGCTCGCTCACTTGTTGAGTGCAATTTCCCTCTAAATGATGATAGCCGGTGTCCCTAATGCTTGCACACTTGATAAGAGCAATTGTCAATTGTGATGAGACCCGTTGTCCCTAAAGGCTAACTTTATGAGGGCAATATGTCCTTTACATGATAAGAGCCGTTGTTCCTACAGACTCACTTGTCGAGAGCAATTGTACCTTACTTTATGGCAGTCATTGTCCCTAAACGCTTGCTCACATGATGAGAGCAATTGCCCTTTACATGATGATAGTCGTTGTCCCTAATAGTTGCACACTTGATAAGAGCAATTGTCACTTACATGATGAGACCCGTTTTTCTTAAAGGCTAACTTTGTAAGGGCAATTTGTCTCTTCCATGATAAGAGCCATTGTCCCTCAAGCTCACTTGTTGAGAGCAACTGTACCTGACTTTATGGGAGCCGTTGTCCCTAAACGCCTGCTCACTTGATGAGAGCAATTGCCTTTTACATGATGATAGCCGTTGTCCCTAATGCTTGCACAATTGTCACTTGCATGTTCAGATCTGTTGTCCCTAAAGGCTAACTTTATGAGGTCGATTTATCCCTTACATGAAAAGAGCCGTTGTCCCTAAAGGCTCCCATGTTGTGAGAAATTGTACCTTACTTTATGGGAGCCGTTGTCCCTAAATGCAAGCTCACTTGATGAGAGCAATTGCAATTTACATGATGATAGCCGTTGTCCCTAATGCTTACACACTCGATAAGAGCAACTGTCACTTACATGATGATATCCGTTGTCCCTAAAGGCTCACTTGTTAAGAGCAATTATACCTTAGTTTATGGGTCCTGTTGTCCGTAAATGCTTTCTCACTTAATGAGAGTAATTGTCCATTACATAATGATTTCCGTTGTCCCTAATGCTTGCTCACTTGATGAGAGCAATTGCCCTTTACATGATAAGAGCCGTTGTCCCTAATGCTTGCAAGCTTGACAAGAGCAATTGTCACTTGCATGATGAGATCGGTTGTCCCTAAGGCAAACTTTATGAGGGTGATTTGTCCCTTACAGAATAAGAGCCGTTGTCCCTAAAGGCTTACAAGTTGAGAGCAATTGTACCTTACTTTATGGGAGCCGTTGTCCATAAACGCTCGCTCACTTGTTGAGTGCAATTGCCCTTTAAATGTTGATAGCCGGTGTCCTTAAAGCTGATAAGATCAATTGTCACTTAAATGATGAGACCCGTTGTCCCTAAAGGCTAACTTTATGAGGGCAATATGTCCCTTACATGATAAGAGCCGTTGTCCCTAAAGACTCACTTGTTGAGAGCAATTGTACCTTACTTTATGGGAGCCGTTGTCGCTAAACGCTTGCTCACTTGATGAGAGCAATTGCCCTTTACATGTTGATAGCCGTTGTCCCTAATGGTTGCACAATTGATAAGACCGATTGTCACTTACATGATGAGACCCGTTGTCCCTAAAGGCTAACTTTATCCGGGCAATTTGTCTCTTCCATGATAAGAGCCGTTGTCCCTAAAGGCTCACTTGTTGAGGGCAATTGTACCTAACTTTATGGGAGCCGTTGTCCCTAAACACCTGCTCACTTGATGAGAGCAATTGCCTTTAACATGATGATAGTCGTTGTCCCTAATGCTTGCACACTTGATAAGAGCAATTGTCACTTACATGTTGAGACCCGTTGTCCTTAAAGACTCACTTGTTAAGAGCAATTGTACCATACTTTATGGGATCCGTTGTCCCTAAACGCTTGCTCACTTGATGAGAGCAATTGTCCTTTACATGATGATAGCCGTTGTCCCTAATGCTTACACACTTGACAAGAGCAATTGTCACTTGCATGTTGAGATCCGTTGTCGCTAAGGCTAACTTTATGAGGGCGATTTATCCCTTACAAGATAAGAGCCGTTGCCCCTAAAGGCTCACATGTTGAGAGAAATTGTACCTTACTTTATGGGAGTCGTTGTCCCTAAATGCAAGCTCACTTGATGAGAGCAATTGCCCTTTACATGATGATAGCCGTTGTCCGTAATGCTTACACACTCGATAAGAGCAACTGTCATTTACATGATGATATCCGTTGTCCCTAAAGGCTCACTTGTTGAGAGCAATTATACCTTAGTTTATGGGTCCCGTTGTCCCTAAATGCTTTCTCACTTAATGAGAGCAATTGTGCATTACATGATGATTTCCGTTGTCCCTAATGCTTGCACTCTCGATACGAGCAATTGTCACTTACATGATGAGATCCGTGGTCCTTAAAGGCTAACTTTATGAGGGCAATTCGTACCTTACATAATACGAGCCTTTGTCCCTAAAGACTCACTTGTTGAGAGCAATTGTACCTTACTTTATGTGAGCCGTTGTCCCTAAACGCTTGCTCACTTGATGAGAGCAATTGCCCTTTACATGATGATAGCCGTTGTCCCTAAGAGCACACTTGATAAGAGCAATTGACACTTACATGAGTACTGTCGTTGTCCCTTATGCTTGCACACTCGATAAGAGCAATTGTCACTTACATGATGAGATCCGTTGTCCCTTAAGGCTAACTTTATGAGGGCAAATTTTCTTTACATAATAGGAGCCGTTGTCCTTAAAGACTCCCTTGTTGAGAGCAATTGTACCTTACTTTATGGGATTCGTTGCCCTAAACACTTGCTCACTTGATGAGAGCAATTGCCCTTTTCATGATGATAGTTGTTGTGCCTAATTCTTACACACTCGATAACGGCAATTGTCGCTAACATGATGAGATCCGTTGTCCCCAAAGGCTAACTTTATGAGGGCAATTTCTCCCAAACATAATAAGAGCCATTGTCCCTAAAGTCTCACTTGTTTATAGTAGTTGTACCTTACTTTATGGAATCCGTTGTTCCTAAACACTTGGTCATTTGATGAGTGCATTTGCCCTTTACGTGATGATAGCCGTTGTTCGTAATGCTTACACACTCGATATGAGCGACTGTCACTTACCTGATGAGATCCGTTGTCCCTATAGGCTAGCTTTATGAGGGCAATTTGTCCCTTACATGATAAGAGCCATTGTCCCTAAAGACTCACTTGTTGAGAGGAATTGTACCTTACTTTATGGGAGCCGTTGTCCCTAAACGCTTGCTCACTTGATGTGAGCAATTGCCCTTTACATGATAATAGCCGTTGTCCCTAATGCTTGCACACTTGACAAGAACAATTGTCACTTGCATGATGAGATCCGTTGTCCCTAAAGGCTAACTTTATGAGGGCGATTTGTCCCATACATGATAAGAGCCGTTGTCCCTAAAGACTCACTTGTTGAGAGCAATTGTACCGAAGTTTATGCGAGCCGTTGTCCCTAAACGCTTGCTCACTTGTTGAGTGCAAATTGCCTTCTAAATGATGATAGCCGGTGTCCCTAATCCTTGCACACTTGATAAGAGCAATGTTAATTACATGATGAGACCCGTCATCCCTAAAGGCTAACTTTATAAGGGCAATATGTCCCTTACATGATAAGAGCCGTTGTCCCTAAAGACTCACTTGTTGAGAGCAATTGTACCTTACTTTACGGGAGCCGTTGTCCCTAAACGCTTGCTCACTTGATGAGAGCAATTGCCCTTTACATGATGATAGCCATTGTCCCTAATGCATGCACACTTGATAAGAGCAATTATCTCTTACATGATGAGTCCCGTTGTCCCTAAAGGCTAACATTATAAGGGCAATTTGTCTCTTCCATGATAAGAGCCGTTGTCCCTAAAGGCTCACTTGTTGAGAGCAATTGTACCTGACTTTATGGGAGTCGTTGTCCCTAAACGCCTGCTCAATTGATGAGAGCAATTGCCTTTTACATGATGATAGCCGTTGTCCCTATTGCTTGCAAACTTGATAAGAGCAATTGTCACTTAATGATGAGACCCGTTGTCCCTAAAGGCTAACTTTATGTGGTCAATTTGTCCCTTACATGATAAGAGCCGTTGTCCTTAAAGACTCACTTGTTAAGAGCAATTGTACCTTACTTTATGGGAGCCGTTGTCCCTGAATGCTTGCTCACTTGATGAGAGCAATTGTCCTTTACATAATGATAGCCGTTGTCCCTAATGCTTGAACACTTGACAAGAGCAATTTTCACTTGCATGTTAAGATCCGTTGTCCCTTAAGGCTAACTTTATGAGGGCGATTTGTCCCTTACATGATAAGAGCCATTGTCCCTAAAGGCTCACTTGTTAAGAGAAATTGTACTTTACTTTATGGGAGCCGTTGTCCCTAAATCCCAGCTCACTTGATGAAAGCAATTGCCCTTTACATAATGATAGCCGTTGTCCCTAATGCTTACACACTCGATAAGAGCAGTCACTTACATGATGAGATCCGTTGTCCCTAAAGGCTAACTTTATGAGGGCAATTTGTCCTTTAGATGATAAGAGCCGTTGTCCCTAAAGACTCACTTGTTGAGAGCAATTGTACCTTACTTTATTGGAGCCGTTGTCCCTAAACGCTTGCTCACTTGATGAGAGCAATTGCCCTTTACATGATGATAGCCGTTTTCCCTAATGCTTGCAAGCTTGACAAGAGCAATTGTCACTTGCATGATGAGATCGGTTGTCCCTAAGGCTAACTTTATGAGGGTGATTTGTCCCTTACAGAATAAGAGTCGTTGTCCCTAAAGGCTTACAAGTTGAAAGCAATTGTACCTTACTTTATGGGAGCCGTTGTCCATAAACGCTCGCTCACTTGTTGCGGACGACCTTCTTTTATTATGTCATGGTGATTTAATCTCTGCTAGTATTCTTAGAAGAGCGTTAGATGAATTTGCTATGTGTTCTGGTTTATTCCCTAGTCTTACTAAAAGTGTTGCTTTTTTTGGGAGTGTGCCTGATATGGTTAAGGATAATATTTTGCTTGTTATGCCTTTTAGAATTGGTATTCTGCCATTGAAATACTTGGGTATCCCTCTGTTCGGTAAGAGAATTGTGAATGAGGATTGTAGAAGCTTAATTCAGAAGGTTAAGAATCGCATTAATGATTGGAGAAACAAAACTTTATCTTTTGCGGGTAGACTTCAGTTAATCTCATCTGTTCTTACTTCGCTTCATGTTTATTGGGCTTCGATGTTTCTTCTTCCTAATCATGTCTGTGATAGCATTGATAAACTGTGTAAAAAGTTTTTATGGTCCGGTGGGGGTGAGGGTAGTGGTATTGCTAGTGTATCATGGAAAGATATTTGTAAGCCTAAAAATCAGGGGGGGCCTTGGTCTTAAACCTCTCAGACTTATGAATGAGGCTTTAATCGCTAAGCACCTTTGGAACGTTATTAGTAAGAAAGACTCGCTGTGGGTTAGATGGGTTCATGCTTATAGGATCAAAGATAGAAATATTTGGTTTGATATTAAGCCTGAACATGGTGCTTCGGGTTGGAATCATATTCTTGGTCTTAGGGATAAAATTCGAGCTTTTGTGGTGTATAGATTGGGTAATGGTGAACAATGTTCTATGTGGTTTGATAAATGGCACACTAATGGCCCGCTGTGTAAGGTTATTACTCATAGTTTCCTTACTGAAAATGGGTTGGATACTAATGATAAGGTTGCCGGTTGGATTGACAGTAGCGGATGGAAATGGCCCAATGAATGGAACAATCTTTTTGGTGATGTCTTAAATGTGCCTGTTCCTATTTTATTTGATGAGTTTGAGGATAAGGTTTTATGGATTAATAAGGATAATAAGGATGTGGAGTTTAGTGTTAAAGAAGCTTGGAAAGCTTTAAGGATTGATAGCCCTAAAGTTATCTGGAATAAGCATGTTTGGTTCACTCAATGTATTCCTAGACACGCTTTTGTGCTTTGGATGGCTATGCGGGGGAGACTTAAAACTTCGGATCGAATATCTAGATGGTTTAACATTTCTAGTACCTTATGCCCTTTATGTAATGCCGTTGATGAATCTCATGCTCACTTATTCTTTTCTTGTGATTTTTCTAAGGCTGTTTGGGGTAACCTTAAACTTTTGTGTAAGCTTGAAGATACTTCTTTCACTTGGGCTGAAGTTGTTTCTGGAATTTCCAATAGAACTGCTAATAATTCTATTTGGAGTGTGATTCAGCGTTTAGCTTTTGGGGCTGTGGTATATTTTTTTTTGGGTAAAAGGTCAACGACCTGGTAAAATATATTATCCAAAAAAACGTTGAAGTACAATGGAATGTGGCTGAAGTACCACATTAACCTCAAGCACAGGCGCTTGATAAACACAACTGCTAAGCAGTAAAATAACATGCACAACATGTGCATCTAACCAAACCAACATGCTAAACAAAGCAACTAAAAAGCAAAAAACACAAAAATCATAGAGATGAGTAACTATTTCTTCTTGCGTCCTTGCACCTGGAAATCTCTTGGAGAACCGTTCTTGGATTTGGAATAATATGCAATATCATCATAGTTCTCATAGACTTCATCATCAATTAACTCAACTTCAACTTCTTCAGCAAATGTAACCCTTTTCATAGGACTCTTCACTACATCAGGTGTAGTAAACGAGTTAGACGAATCAAAATCAGTATAGGCCACACTTGTAGAAGCACCATCATTATGGGAACCATGTTCCCGTAAACCATCAGTATCCACATATACCGGTTGCTCAAGTTGTGAACGTCCACCCTCCACAACTGCAGCAGCCCCTAGATCACACTTCAAAGCATCATTAGATGTACCACTCGGATTAGAATCAACATTAGAAGACTTAATAACAGCCCCCTCCTTATGTTGTAAACCCCGATTCTTCTTCTTGGTAGCCGGTTTAGAAACAGGTTGATACATAAGATTTGGCTTCGTAGAAACCCCCATAGCCCCTTTCTTACCCTTGTCATTAGTTTGACCAGCCTTTGTAGAGTGAACCTTGCCCTTAACCTCCCTATCTTGTTGAGTCGAATCCTTAGTAACCCACTTACGCCTAAGAGGACATACATGATCATCATGATTGAAACAAACACACTTAGAACACCAAGATGGCCACCATTCATACTCAACTTCAAGAACTTCCATGTAATGACCCTTACCCTTAGGTAAAGGAATTTCAACCTCAATTGATTCCAAAACATCTAAATCAGCCGATAACTCAATAAGTACCCTAGCATATGAATAACGTCCCCACGGGTTCTTACACATATCATTAGTACCCGCATCAAACCGAATTATCCGACCCAACTGTTTTGCAATCAAACTAATACCAGCTTTAGAGTATACAACGGATGGTATATCATGGATGCGTACCCAAACCGGTACCTTAGTAATCTTCTCCTTCTCAAGCCTCATATTAGGCACCCAAATATGTAAGAATAAAGGCATTGATCGAATAAACCAAGGACCACCATTAAGGACTTTATTCATACCTTCAAGTGAAGAGAACTTGAAAATGAAGAAACCATTCCGCAGTATAACATGTTCAAAGCCGAACCTAGCCCAAGCATGCTTGACATAGTCTTCCACAATAGGAAATGCAATTCTTTGACCGATGAAATAACCGTATAGTGAATTGGTAAGTTTAGTACACATATCATCCACAACGGCCAAAGGAATAACCACTCTTGAACCCGATCTAGTAGCTTCATCAACTCCACCAGAATGTGAATCACTAGATACATTAGGCCCAAAAGAACCTCCAATATTACCCCCATCAGCTAGCCTTTCAGTAATATCCTTTAACGTACCAACAAATGCAGCCCCCACATCAGATGCTACAGCATTAGTAAACACAGGACTATCAGACTTAGAACTAACCAAACGTACCCCTTGTAGTAAAGCAGCATCCGGAGAAGAAACAATGGGGCCATGATCTTTAGGTAGCACAAAACTCCCCGTTTTCCCTTCCAAACCTGCACTTTTCAATAACGACTTCAATGGCCTACTAGAATTGTTAAGAATCTTACCATCGATGTTTCCAATCCTATTGGCCAACCCCATAGCCTTAGAAGGCTTAGTAACATTCAGAGAACCAGATTCCATCCTCTCTTTAACCCACTTGTATCACTTAGAACAAACAGCAACAACCCTTTACACTTGTACCACGAATGACTAAAAACACCAACACAAGTGATGCACTTTCAATTCCAAACCCTAATAAGGGTACTTTCAATCTGAATATGAAAAGAAAACCCTAACCGAGTAATCTGTTAAGTAAAGCACCTCAAGCCAATACGCCAAGAAAACAAAAATTCGAAACCCTAATAAAAGGATTCGATAAAATGAACACCCAAAACGCAGCAGCAGCAATAATCTATCCAAATATGTATAAGTCAACCAAATCGACTCAATGGAAAGCAAAAAGATAGATAGATCCAAACCGAAACCCTAAGCAGCCTTGAATCACTTACATGAACCAAAAGAAGCACCGAATATAGATTAAGCCAATATAAAACCGACTTAAATAGAATAGCACCAGCAGGTTCGATTTAGGGATCTTAAATTAGGAAAACCCTAAAATCGATTTTTCAAATAGAGAGATAATCACAAAATCGAATTAGGGATCTTATATTTAGTAATCCCTAACAAAACGAATTATTTGTAATGTTAAGGGATTAATAAAGTCGGTTATAAACCCTTAAAAACACGAATTATATGAACGATTTGAAAGAAGGAATATAACCCAGCGATTTAAAACCCTAGCAGCACATCACCAATTATTAACCCTTTGAGGATGATTTAGGCAGCGATTAGAATGAAATTGATGATAACCACAAAGGATTAACACAATAATACTCAGATCGTTACAAACAATTAAGGATTAAGGGCAATAATTGGTGAAAACGAATTAGGTTTAGGAGGGCAGAAGATCGCCAATTGGAGAGAGACTTTTAGGGTTTTTTTTCTTTTTTTTTTTTTTTTTTTTTTTTTTTTTTTTTTGGGCTGTGGTATATTATATTTGGCAAGAGCGTAATTTCAGGTTATTTCAAAAGAATTTTAGAAGTGAGGTGACTATTTTTAAGATTATCGTTGATACTGTTAGGCACAAGCTGTTAAGTTAGTATGTAAAAAAAATAAAAAATAAAAAAAAAAAAAAAAAAAAAAAAAAACCCTAGTAGTGCTCTCTTTTCACCGGCGACTAAAATTCCTATCGTCCAATCGATCAACATCGTTTTAATTTCACTTAATCTGGTTCCACTATTGCTTTCTTAATTCAATAGTGGGTCGGTGGTAGTGATTTGCTTTTATCTCTGATTGGTGGGGTTTTGGTTCTTAACTAATTATTGAATATTGCAATCGTGGTCCTTTGGAAGATTCGTTTCTGTTTGCGGCGACAAAGGGTTTTTAATTATAATTTCACTTCCTGTCGGTTTGTGCATGGTTATTATTGGATTCTATCATTTATTCGTACGAATCATAATGAGGGTCGGTGAGGAAGTACGAGGATTCATAACATCATTATTGAGGTATCATTGCGCTGCTGTTTTTTTTTTCTTAGGGTTTTTTTACTGTTGGATCGTTGTACTGTTTCATCGTTTTTGTTAGGGTTTCGTTTGGATTATAAGTTTCTGCTTCTCGTTTGGATTTTTTGGTGACTGTGATGGATTCGTCTAACATATCTAATAAACCATCAATCTCCCCTCAATCAACTCTAATCTCTAATGCACCTATTTTAAAGTCTATCTTGAGAAACAAAGGTGCTGCTAGTGTAATTAAGCCGCATGTTTCAGCTGCTGAATTGTTATCCTCCTTTGGGCAACATGAGGGTTTAGAGGAGGATGTGATGAGGAGTGGTATTACTTCCAAGCTGAAGAGTGTTGATGGTCCGATATTGAGTAGTGATGGTAAGGTTTTGAAACCTTATCGTGTGGTGAAATTTGCTGATCAGAATATGGAGTTTGGGAATGACAAGGGTTCTAGTGGTACGTCTAAAGATGCAATGGGTGATGCAACTCAGGTTGCTAGTGCTAAACATGTTTCGATTGATACTCAAGTGACTAGTACGAAGGATTCAAGTCAACCTACTGCTGTGAGTGCTAAATTTGGTGATAATTCAAGTGCTGTTGGTTCACAACAAGCTCCTAAACTCTCTTATGCTTCTATGTTTCAATCTAAGAACACTTTCAAATCCGTTAACATATGTGAATTACGTAATGAGGAACGTGTGAAAGGAGCTCATGTCACAATTCCGTTAAAAGAGATTAATGATGTTTCGGCCAGATTTGCTCATACTCTTTATGGGTACTTTATTGGGAAACGACTTGCATTCCCTATTGTGGAGAATTATGTTAAGAATACATGGGCTAAATTTGGATTAGAACGTGTCATGTTGAATAATGGATTCTTTTTATTTCAATTTTCCACTAAGGATGGCATGGATAAAGTGTTAGAGACTAGTCCGTGGTTGATTCGTTCTATTCCTATCTTCTTGAACATTTGGACGCCTAATACTACGCTTGCTAAGGAAGAGGTTACTTCAGCCCCCTTATGGGTGAAGTTACATAAGGTTCCAATTGTTGCTTATACGGAGGTTGGATTGAGCTTGATTACGACTCAAATTGGTAAACCTATCATGTTGGATTCGTATACTAGTACTATGTGTGTTAAGTCTTGGGGTCGGAATTCATATGCTCGAGCTCTTATTGAAGTGTCTTCTATTAACAAGTTAATGGATCATGTGATTGTGGCAATTCCGTTTCCCAATGGTTTAGGTCATTCACTGGAATGTATTGAAATTGAATATGAATGGCAGCCTCCTAGGTGTGATGCATGCAAAATTTTTGATCATGATGATGTTGCTTGTCCCAAGAAGGTTAAGCAACCTAGTGTGAAGTCTACTGTTGATGAGGAGGGTTTTGTGGAAGTTACTAAGCGTAAGGGTAAGGGTAAGGTGCCAACTCATGAGAAGGTTATTGATGGAGTTCGTTTTGCTAAACCTATTTTTTTTTGGGTAAAAGGGATAACACACCCTGGTAAAATTCATTACACCAAAAAGCGTTGAAGTACAAAGGATGAGGGCGTACACCCCTCATCTCAGTCCGTTAGGACACTTACAGACACTAATATAATATAAGGTTATTTTTTTTTTGTTAAACCTAAGGTTACTTTTAATTACCGTTGGCAGCCGGTTTCTAAAACTAAAGGTGATGGAGCGTCGTCTTCTAAGGAAGGTGTGGAGAATGGTGCTTCATCTTCAAAGGCTCACGATACAAATAATGATAAGAAAGTGGAAGATGGTCTTAATTCATTGGATAATCCAGTTAATAGTGATGTTCCAGCCTTTTCTAAGTATATTCATGATGATTTAAGTGATATTATCACTAAGAATTCGTTTGGAGCTTTAAGTGGTGATGTGACCAGTTCTGAATTCGGGTTCGAGGAGGATACATCTCATGAGAATGAAGGAGTTCATGTTGTGGATAGTGATACGGATAATGAGGTTGATGAGCATATTGAATGTGGTAATCGTAACACGGTCACGAGTAATCAAAAGAAGGAAGCAAGCACTTCCTCTAGTGATGTTTTTTTTGGGTAAAAGGGTTAATTCACCCCGGCAAAATTCATTACACCAAAAAACGTTGAAGTACAAAGGATGAGAGTGACTTCCCTCATCTCAGTCCCTTAGGACACTTACAGACTCACCTATAGGAATGAAACACCATACCTATAACTTACAATATACGTGTGACAGGCCACACTTATAACTAATAATTGAACATAAATTACAACGAATATAAAAGAAAAAATAATTGCAAATCAAGTAGAAACTTGAGTCTTCAATTCGTCATAGTAGTCCAAACTTCCATAATCATCTTCATAGTCCCACAAACCTTCAACGAATCAGAATTAGAGCACATGTGATATAACCATGAGATGAACATTCACAAGCTGATCTTGACTTCCCCTTGGTAACATACAATAGGGTTAAACCCTAAAAGGCAACCAAACAGGCTGATTTGAGACTACGACACACAAATAACATTCAAGTGTCGTACAACATGCGAACCAATAACAGCCTGAACCAATAAGCATGTTACTCTAACTTCCAATAATGACGAATAGGGTGCAGCACCCTAACTTCCAATAATGACGAAAAGATCCTAACCAAATTCTCAGGACATGAATGTATCACACCCCAATCAGAAACTAGCACTGTGAGGATCTGTTATAAGATGATAATAGGGTTAAGCAACCCTAACTTCCAGCAAAAGCGATCACAAGACAAGATAATAGGGTTAAGCAACCCTAACTTCCTCTAGTGATGTTCCTCATGTATAGTATCGCTTCTTGGAATATAAGGGGAATGAACCAATCCCCTAAACAAAATGAGGTTCGACAAGTTATTTGTGAGAATAAACTTTCTGTTTGTGCTAATCTTGAATCTCATGTAGCTTGTTCTCGGTTGGAAGGGCTTTGTAAGAAGGTTTTTAGGAATTGGAATTGGACTTCTAATGGTCATTTGTGTTCTAAAGGTTCTCGCATTGTTTTGGGCTGGAATCAAGAGGATGTTGATTTAACCGTGGTTACTATGGATGATCAAGTTATACACACTTGTATTCGGTTTAAAATTGATAAGAAAGAGTTGTTTTGTTCGTTTATATATGCTCATAACCGTTATACTCATAGGCGTCCTCTTTGGCAGAATTTAATGGTTCATAAGCAATATGTTAGGAACCGTGCTTGGTGTCTTCTTGGTGATTTTAATTCTGCTCTTAACTTAGAAGATAAAGTGGAGGGTCTTCTGTCATTGATATTGCTATGAGGGAGTTTAAGGAGTGTGTTGAGGAGATTGAAGTTTTTGACGTCAATCGTTCCGGGTTGCAATTTACGTGGAATCAGAAACCTAGAGGGGTGGATGGTACTCTTAAGAAGATTGATTGTATTATGGCTAATCTTGAATGCACGGATGGTTTCGTTGGTGCTCATGCCATTTTTCAGCCGTATTGTATTTCAGACCATTCTCCGGCTATCCTCACTATTCCTACTTCTCATAAGTTTAAACCAAGGCCGTTTAAGTTTTTTAATATTCTGGTTACTAATTCTCTGTTTAAAGAGCAGGTAAAGGAGTGTTGGAGCGTGGCTACAAGTGGTTTTTATATGTACCAAGTTGTGAGCAAGCTTAAATTGCTGAAAAAGCCGCTTCGTAAAATGCTATTTAATGAAGGGAATATCCATGAGAAAGTCATTAGACTTCGTCATGAGTTAGATACTGTTCAACGTGCTTTAGATGCGGATCCTTTTAATATTTCTGTTCGAGAAGAGGAGGCTTGTTATCTTAATGCTTATAATGATGCTATTTTATTAGAGGAACAGTTTCTGAAACAAAAAGCTAAGGTTGAATGGCTCCGGGTTGGGGATTCTAATTCGGCTTAGTTTCATAAAGTGGTGAAGAGCCGAAAAGCTAGAAGTCGAATCGATGTGATCAGCAATAGTGATGGGGCTCGGTTTGATGGAGAGGAGGTTCCTAATGCTTTCGTTAGTCATTATGCTTCTTTTCTTGGTCAAGAGGGGTATACGGTTCCGTTTGATAATCATGATCTTTATATGTCTACTCTTGATCCTATTGTTGCTGAGGATATGGTTCGGGATGTTTCCAGGCAAGAAGTTAAAGATGCTTTATTCTCTATGGGGGATGACAAATCTCCTGGTCCGGATGGGTACACTGCGGCTTTCTTTAAAGGGGCTTGGGATATTGTGTCATCGGATGTTACTAAGGCGGTTCAGGAATTCTTCACGAATGGTAAGCTTTTGAAGGAAGTGAACCACACTATTATTGCACTTCTTCCTAAGGTCACTTCTCCATCTCGGATTAATGATTTTAGGCCTATTTCTTGCTGCAATGTGTTATTTAAATGTATTAGCAAGATTATTGCTAACCGTATCAAGAATAGTTTAACATCCTTAGTGAGTTTGAACCAATCAGCTTTTGTTCCGGGTAGGAGGATCTCGGATAATATTCTTCTTACTCAAGAGCTTATGCATAATTATCATGTTGATCGGGGTCCGGCTAGATGTGCTTTTAAAGTTGATATTCAGAAGGCCTATGATACGGTTGATTGGAACTTCTTACGGCAAATTCTGATTGGGTTTGGGTTTCATAACCGTATGATTTGTTGGATTATGGAATGTGTGACATCGACTTCATTTTCTATTAGTGTTAACGGTTCTTTGCATGGATATTTTAAGGGTAAGAGGGGTCTTCGGCAAGGTGATCCGTTGTCGCCTTATATATCTTACGGAGGCGGGTTCGCAATTCAGAGCTATTTACATTTCATCATCATTGCTCTAACCTTAATATCATTAATTTGTGCTTTGCTGATGATCTGTTTCTTTTTGCTCATGGTGATGTTGAATCGGCTAGAGTTATTATGGAGGCGTTGGACGAGTTTAAACATGTTTCTGGCCTTACTCCAAGTTTGCCTAAGAGCACTGCATATTTTTGTAATGTTCGTAACCATGTCAAGCTTGCTATTTTACAGGTGATTCCGTTTGTTGAAGGGAGCCTTCCTGTTAAGTATTTGGGCGTTCCTTTGGTTACTACTAGGCTGATTTTTAGAGATTGCAAGGAGTTGGTTGAGAAGTTGTCTAATCGTATTAAGGATTGGAAGAATAAATCTCTATCTTTTGCTGGTAGGCTTCAACTTATTCAGTCTGTACTGTCTTCTATGCATATTTATTGGGCTTCGGTGTTTATCCTTCCTTCACGCATTATTCTTGATCTAGAACAGCTTATGAGAGGTTTTTTGTGGGGTAATGGTGACGGGCATAAGGGTAAATCTAAAGTTGCATGGGAGGTTGTTTGTCTTCCTAAACAAGAAGGTGGGCTTGGGATTCGGAGGTTGGATACTTTTAATAATGCGTTGATCACTACACATATTTGGAGTATTGTAACTGGCAAGGAGTCCCTTTGGGTTAGATGGATTCATGCTTATAAGCTTAGGGGCGTAATTTTTGGGATATTCCTTGTCGTGGTAATATGACATGGAGTTGGCGTAAAATTCTTCAGCTTAGACCCTTGTTCGCCATTTTATATGGTATAAATTAGGTGATGGTTCCAAGGTTTCAACATGGTTTGATTCATGGTGTTTGCTTAGTCCTATTTCTCGTATTATTTCTAATCGTGATATTCACCGGGCTGGTTTTAATACTAATACTACTGTTCGGGAGATCATTGCTTCTAATGGGTGGGCTTGGCCGAATGATTGGATGGTTCGTTACCCCGTTATTGGTTCTCTTTCTATTCCTCAGTTGGTGGATAATATGGAGGATTCGTTATGGTGGCGTTCTAGTGATGGGGTGTTTAGACCGTTTTCGGTTTCTTTGGTTTGGGATTGCATTAGGTCTCGGGATATTAATGTTGATTGGTATCACCTGGTATGGTTTTCTCATCGGATTCTGAGACATGCATTTCATTTGTGGTTAGTTATGAAAAGGCGGTTACGGACTCAAGATTTGATTAGGCATCATGAGGCAGATAATGCGGACCCGTTGTTGTGTCCTCTTTGTAAGATGCAACCTGATTCTCATGACCATCTTTTCTTTGCGTGTTCGTATTCTATGCAGGTCTGGAGCTCGTTGAAGTTGTATGCTGGTTTTAGCTCATTGCCTTCGTCGTTGGATGATATTGTTCATTCTCTTATTGTGACGGCTAAATCAAGGTCTGTTCGGAGCGTTGTTTCTAAGCTTTTATTTGCTGCCACGTCTTACTTTATATGGCAAGAAAGGAACAACCGGATTTTCAAGAAGCAAATGAGATCTGAAGCTCAAGTTGTTGATTTAATCAAGTCCACGGTTCGGTTGAAGCTTCTCACATGCAGGTTTAAGAAGACAGCGAACGTGGTTGATCTCGTTCGTGTGTGGAAGTTGCCCCCTTCTCTTATGCATCATTGATGTCGTGTTTTTCTATTGAGTTTGGGCCGTTGCTTGTTGATGTGTTCTCTTTGGAAGTTGCTTGGGGCATGTTGGATTCTTCGTCGGAGTTTCAAGTGAGAGTTGTACTCTTTTTTCCCTACTCCAAGGTTTTTCCCACGGGTTTTTTCTTGGAGAGGTTTTTAAGGAGGCAGTCTCATTTGATCCATCAATCTCCTTCGAAGCAGCGTGGGGATAAGTGTGGTGATTCATGTTTCATTCATTGGAGGTTTCCTATTGGAGTTCTAGTTATTGTATGTTTCTAGTTTTTTCGCTTTGTGGCATGTCACAAACGTTTTATTGGTAGTGGTTGTTCAAGCGATTGCTTGAGGTTAATGTGGTACTTCTGCCACATTCCATTGTACTTATACTGTTTTTGTCATTAATATAGTTTGCCAGGGTGAATCCCTTTTACCAAAAAAAAAAGCTGTTAAGTCTTAAGATTAAGCATTCTGTGGAATCTGTGAAGGCTGCGCATATTTGGAAAATCCCGTTGAGGAGTTATAGCTGCTGTGACAATGGTTTTAATGGTGTTACATGACTCTTTGGCGACTATGGGTTTGCACAAATTCTTATTGAATTTGGGGCTTTGGGTTGGTAATGTTTCTGCTAATCAGTATTCTAACGGTGATTTTGTGATGGTTTGTAATTTCTTTTATTTTGACAGATCTTTTTATACTTGTGATTGTTGGGATTGTTGGCTTCTTTTGGGTACAAGTGAGCAAGTGTTTAAGGACAACGGCTCCCATAAAGTAAGGTACAATTGCTCTCAACAAGTGAGTCTTTAGGGACAACGGGTCTCAACATGTAAGTGACAATTACTCTAATCAAGTGTGCAAGCATTAGGGACAACGCCTATCATCATGTTAAAGGCAATTGCTCTCATCAAGTGAGCAGGCGTTTAGGGACAACGGCTCCCATAAAGTCAGGTACAATTGCTCTCAACAAGTGAGCCTTTAGGGACAACGGCTCTTATCATGGAAGAGACAAATTGCCCTTATAAAGTTAGCCTTTAGGGACAACGGGTCTCATCATGTAAGTTACAATTGCTCTTATCAAGTGTGCAACCATTACGGACAACGGCTATCATCATGTAAAGGGCAATTGCTCTCATCAAGTGAGCAAGCGTTTAGCGATAACGGCTCCCATAAAGTAAGGTACAATTCCTCTCAACAAGTGAGTCTTTAGGGACAACGGCTCTTATCATGTAAGGGACATATTGCCCTCATAAAGTTAGCCTTTAGGGACAACGGGTCTAGGGGTGTTGGTAATAATGGACGACAAGGGAATGTTGGTGGGCATCAGGTTAGAAGAGGTACTTTTGTTAACACGGCTAGTGGTAACAATACTAGTAAGGTAAATACGGGGAATGTGGGTGATAAGCAGACTAGTAATAAGTCTGAACCAGTGAAAAGTGGTAATGTAGGTAAGGTTGATGAGGGTGTTGTTGTGAATGATAATGGGAAGACTATTAACAAAGGTAAAGATAAAGTTGATGTGGGTAGTGGTGGTAGTAACAGTAATCAGACTAATACTTCAGTTGGTAACAAAAAGTATGTGCAGAAGAAGAACTCGGGTAATAATTCAGGGAACAAAAATGGTAATAACAGCAAGAATGGAGATGGTCGAAAGCTGAATGATGGTGTAGGATCAAAGAATGTTAGTACCAGTAATAGGTTTGATGTTTTGGGTAGTGATCAGATTAGTGATAATTCTGATGGTTGGAATGCAGTGAAGGATACTGTGGAAAAGGCGTGTGATTCCGGTATTCCTATTTTAGAAAGTGTTGTTAAGAGTTGGAATGAGGAAATGGTTAAATATTATACGGAAGAGTGGAATAATAGAATTATGAGGAATGGGTCTCATGAACAACAATTAGAATTTAAAATCAAGAATTTGTCTGAACGTATTGTATTACTTAACCAGAATCTCAATTCCAATGCTAAAAGTAATGCTGATATGATGATGCAGAAGACTGTCTTGACTACGCATGATAGTAGTGATATTTCTCTCAGGCAATGTTATGATGAAGCTTATCGTGCGGAGTTAGCTAAGATAGTTAGTTTGCAGAAGGTACGTGATTTGCTGCAGGTTGACTTGTTTATTTTATCTAAAAATCCGTTTGATAAGGTTTGTAAAGAGACCTGGACTGATGAGATGTTGGAATACTATTCGAATAGATGTAATGATATAAGTAGTGATAAGATTAATGGGCATTTATCTGATATGAATGGATCTCATTCCTTGGATGAAGTAGAGGAGGATAAGTCTGGTTCAGCTTCCTTTATGACACAGAATGAAGTCTTTAATGATGTGGATACGTCTATGGTTCAAGAGTGTGGTGTGCCTGCACCTTTTGATTCCAATCTTAAATGAGTTACAAAATTGGTGTTTGGAATGTCCGGGGTCTGTCTCAGACTACTAGACAAGACGAAGTTATTTCGCTGATTAGAGATGAAGGGTTGTGTATGTGTGCTGTGGTTGAGACTCATCTTAGGAAGAAGTCGGTTAAGAGTGTTGGTGACAGTTTGTTTCGTAATTGGTCATGGGTTTCTAATATGGATGATTGTAGAAGTGTATGTAGAATGTTAGTTGGGTGGGATAACAATGTTGTTGGAGCTACTCTTGTTTCTCATTCTGACCAAGCTATGCACTTTGAAGTTAATTTTATTCATGATTGCAGGAAGCATTTTGTTTCTTTTATCTATGCCAAGAACAAAGGTGTTGAAAGACGGGTGTTATGGAAGGACTTAGCTTTTCACAGTGATCTTGTCAAAGGTGAACCGTGGGTTTTGCTGGGTGATTTTAACGTTGCCCTAAACATTAGTGATTGTTCTGATGTCACTGCTGCTAAAGATAATGATATGGATGAGTTTAGGAATTGTGTTGAGTCATTGGAGCTTGATGATATTGCTTCCAAAGGTATGTTTTACACTTGGATTCAAAAACGCCTTGATCCAGAATCTGGTATTCTCAAGAAATTAGATAGAGTGTTGGGTAATAGTAGCTTTATTTCTTGTTATGATAGCTGCTTTGCTGAATTTTTGCCTTATCTTTCATCGGATCATTGCCCTGTTATTTTGAATTATTCTTTGGCCAAGCCTGTTAAGACTAGATCTTTTAGGTTTGCTAACTTTTTGGCGGAGAAGGATTCTTTTATTCCTACGGTTAGAGATAACTGGGGTATTGAGGTTTTTGGGTTTCGTATGTTTGTTTTGGCTAAACGTCTTAAAAATATGAAAAGACATTTGAGGAATATGAATAGGGTTAATGGGAATGTTTTTAATAAGGTTAAGACTTTGAAGGCTGAGCTTAAGAGAGTGCAAATGAGGTTAGATAAAGATCCCAATAATAGTAGTCTTAGAGAAGAAGAATATGTCTTCTGTAATGCGTATCAGGAAGCGGTGAGGGATGAGGCTAACCTTCTTAGGCAGAAAACCAAGATTCAGTGGTTGAAGGATGGTGATCAAAATACGTCGTATTTCCATAATTGTCTTAAGAATAGGGTGAACAAGGGTAGGATTCATGTGGTGTGTGATGAGCAGGGTAATAAGTTCTATGGTGATGATGTGCCGGGGTGTTTTGTTAATCATTTTCAAAAGTTTTTGGGGGTGGAAGATGAGGTCATTCAGTTAGAAGACTGTGAGGATCTTTTTGCCAAGAAACTTGATTCTTCTATTGCATTGAATATGGTTAGACCTGTTTCGGATACCGAAATTAAAGAAGCGATGTTTAGTATTGATGATGACAAAGCGGCTGGCCCGGATGGTTTTACTTCAAAGTTTTTTAAAGCGGCTTGGAGTGTTGTTAGTGTAGATGTCTGTGCTGCGGTTAAAGAATTTTTCAGTTCTGGTAAGCTTCTTGGTGAGTTTAATGCTAATGTCATCTCGCTTATTCCTAAGTTGCAGGTTCCTTTGAAGGTGTCTGATTATCGTCCTATTGCTTGTGGTAATGTCATATACAAGTGCATCAGTAAAGTCATTACGAATAGGATTAAAGATGGTCTTTGTAGCCTGATTGATTGCAACCAGAGTGCTTTCATCCCGGGTAGGCAGATCAGTGACAACATTTTGCTTGCTCAGGAGTTTGTTAAGAGATATAATTGGACGCATGATGTTAGCAAATGCTCGTTCAAAGTGGACATTCAGAAGGCTTACGATACGGTCAATTGGGATTTTTTGAAGAAGTGTCTTGTTCATTTTGGTTTCCACAGCTCCATGATTCACTGGATTATGGTATGTTTAACTTCTGCCTCCTTTTCTTTATGTGTTAATGGTGAGTTGCATGGATTTTTCAAAAGTAAACGGGGTCTTAGGCAGGGTGACCCGATCTCGCCTTATTTGTTCACTATTGTTATGGAAGCATTTAATATGATGGTTAAGAGACAGATTAGAAGGGATGGTCGGTTTAGGTATCATTGGGGTTGTGAGAAATTTCAATTGACCCACTTATGTTTTGCGGACGACCTGCTTTTATTATGTCATGGTGATTTAATCTCTGCTAGTATTCCTAGAAGAGCGTTGGATGAGTTTGCTATGTGCTCTGGTCTCTTCCCTAGTATTGCTAAGAGTGTTGTTTTCTTTGGGAGTGTGCCTGATATGGTTAGGGATAATATTTTGCTTGTCATGCCGTTTAGAATTGGTGTTCTGCCATTAAAATACTTGGGTATCCCTCTGTCCGGTAAGAGAATTGTGAATGAGGATTGTAGAAGCTTGATTCAGAAGGTTAAGAATCGCATTAATGATTGGAGAAACAAAACTCTATCTTTTGCGGGTAGACTTCAGTTAATCTCATCTGTTCTTACTTCTCTTCATGTTTATTGGGCTTCGATGTTTCTTCTTCCTAATCATGTCTGTGATAGTATTGATAAGCTGTGTAAAAAATTTTTATGGTCCGGTGGGGGTGAGGGTAGTGGTATTGCTAGTATTTCGTGGAAAGATATTTGTAAGCCTAAAAATCAGGGGGACCTTGGTCTTAAACCTCTTAGACTTATGAATGAGGCTTTAATTGCTAAACACCTTTGGAATGTTATTAGTAAGAAAGACTCGCTATGGGTTAGATGGGTTCATGCTTATAGGATCAAAGATAGAAATATTTGGTTTGATATTAAACCTGAACATGGCGCTTCGGGTTGGAATCATATTCTTGGTCTTAGGGATAAAATTCGATCTTTTGTGGTTTATAGATTGGGTAATGGTAAACAATGCTCTATGTGGTTTGATAAATGGCACACTAATGGCCCGTTGTGTAAGGTTATTACTCATAGTTTCCTTACTGAGCAAGGGTTGGATACTAGTGATAAGGTTGCTGATTGGATTGACAGTAATGGATGGAAATGGCCCAATGAACGGAATAGTATTTTTGGTGATGTTTTAAATGTGCCTGTTCCCGTTTTATTTGATGAATTTGAGGACAAGGTTTTATGGATCAATAAGGATAGCAAGGATGTTGAATTTAGTGTCAAAGAAGCTTGGAAAGCGTTAAGGATTGATAGTCCTAAAGTTATGTGGTATAAGCATGTTTGGTTCTCCCAATGTATTCCTAGACACGCGTTTGTGCTTTGGATGGCTATGCGGGGTAGACTTAAAACTTCGGATCGTATTTCTAGATGGTTCAACATTTCTAGTACTGTTTGCCCTTTATGTAATGCTGTTGATGAATCTCATGCCCATTTGTTCTTTTCTTGCAAATTTTCTAAGGCTGTTTGGGATAATTTAAAACTTTTGTGTAAGCTGGATGATATTTCGTATACGTGGGCTGAAGTTGTTTCTGGAATCTCTATTAGAACTGCTAATAATTCTATATGGAGTGTGATTCAGCGTTTAGTGTTTGGAGCTGCGGTCTATTACATTTGGCAAGAGCGGAATTTTAGATTGTTTCAAAAGAATTTTAGTAGTGAGGAGACTATTTTTAAGATTATTGTTGATATAGTTAGACATAAGTTGTTAAGTCTGAAGATTAAGTATTCTGTGGAATCTGTGAAGGCTGCTCATATTTGGAAAATCCCGTTGAGGAGTTATAGTTGCTATGACAATGGTATTAATGGTGTTACTTGACTCTTTGATGACTGTGAGTTGGCACAAATTCTTATTGAATTTGGGGCTCTGGGTTGGTATTGTTTATACTAATCAGTATTCTAATGGTGATTTTGTGATGGTTTGTAATTTTAACAGATCATGTAATTGTTGGGTTTGTTGGTGTTTCTTGGGCACTGGTTTCTGGAATTGTAATTATGTTTTTGATCCGGGTGTTTGTGATTTTTGCAAGTTATTATGCACTACAGATGAGAGGATAGCTTCCTGCGCTGGTCATCAGTTTGTAGTATGGAGGTATGGATGGCTATGCACTACAGGAACCGATTCTTTATTCTGCGCCGATAACTTGTATTGGTTGACATGGTCTCAAATGAGTTTAATGAGTAATGAGACTGAGTTTGTGATAGCTTTCAGGTTTATTACTATTCTGTTCAGTATTTGGAGATCTTATTATTCTTATGATGGTTGGGTTTGTTGGTGTTCCTTGGGTACTGGTTTCTGGAAATGTAACCTTGTTTTTGATCCGGGTGATTGTGGCTCTAGCAAGTTACTATGCACTACAGATGAGAGGATAGCTTCCTGCGCTGGTCATCATTTTGTAGTACGGAGTTATGGATGGCTATGCACTACAGGAACCGATTCTTTATTCTACGCTGGTAACTTGTATTGGAGGTTATGGTTTCATTTGAGTAGTATGAGTATGGTGACTGTGGTTGTGATTGATACCAGGTTTAGTTGCTTTGTTAATTGGTGGGGGTATAAGGTGGTTTGTGTTAGCAGGTATTGTGCTTCTTTTGTTTTTATCCTTTGGTACTCTAACGTGAACATTCCTTGTACTCTTTTTCCTTGCTCAAAGTTTTCCCTCAGGGTTTTTATTTGGCAAGGTTTTTTAACGAGACAAGGTCTTTGGATGATTGAAGACTTGATGTTTCATCCTTTCCCTGATCTGAGGTTCAAGTTTATGCTGATCTGGATGTTTTCTTTTGACCATGTTACCTGGTGTTGTTATGCTGAGATTCTGAGTTGGAGATTTTATTTGTGGCTTTCAGTTATGTTACATTGTTATTGTATCTGCTTCTTCCTATTATTTTGACTGCAGTATTTATGCTTGCTATGACTGCTTGAGTATGGTGATGTTTGGAGCTCTTTTGGTTGATTCCTTTTGAGTATCCATGTATTCAGAGTTCTCAAGTGGTCCTAGTTTCTAAGCTGTTTATATACTGTGGTTTGATTTATAGGGGTTGCTTTGGTTTTATGCAGTATGGGTTGTTCATTTGTTCTATTTTGTTATCTTAGCTTTGTTGGTTATCAGTTTGTACTCTTTCATTCTGTTTTGTATTTCTGTTCTTAGGCAAGATATGCTTGGTTAAGGGGTTGTCTTTTCCTGGCCTATCTTGTGCTATCCTATGTACATAACTTTATTTTATTTAATATATTTTACCTTTTTGTAAAAAAAAACATTGAAGTACTTTTCTTGCAAATTTTCTAAGGTTGTTTGGGATAATTTAAAACTTTTGTGTAAGCTGGATGATATTTCGTATACGTGGGCTGAAGTTGTTTCTGGAATCTCTATTAGAACTGCTAATAATTCTATATGGAGTGTGATTCAGCGTTTAGTGTTTGGAGCTGCGGTCTATTACATTTGGCAAGAGCGGAATTTTAGGTTATTTCAAAAGAATTTTAGAAGTGAGGAGACTATTTTTAAGATTATCGTTGATATAGTTAGATATAAGTTGTTAAGTCTGAAGATTAAGTATTCTGTGGAATCTGTGAAGGCTGCGCATATTTGGAAAATCCCGTTGAGAAGTTATAGCTGCTGTGACAATGGTGTTAATGGTGTTACTTAACTTTTTGGCGACTGTGGGTTTGCACAAATTCTTATTGAATTTGGGGCTTTGGGTTGGTAATGTTTCTGCTAATCAGTTTTCTAACGGTTATTTCGTGATGGTTTGTAATTTCAGCAGATCTTGTTATTGTTGGGTTTGTTGGTGTTTCTTGGGTACTGGTTTCTGGAAATGTAACTATGTTTTTGATCCGGGTGTTTGTGGATTTTGCAAGTTATTATGCACTACAGATGAGAGGATAGCTTCCTGCGCTGGTCATCAGTTTGTAGTATGGAGGTATGGATGGCTATGCACTACAGGAACCGATTCTTTATTCTGCGCTGATAACTTGTATTGGTTGATATGGTCTCAAATGAGTTTAATGAGTAATGAGACTGAGTTTGTGATTGCTATCAGGTTTAGTACTAATCTGTTCAGTATTTGGAGGTTTATTGGGTACAACTTCATTGCTGATATTGTTATCTTTGTGGTTATCTTTGTTATTGGGTGGGGGTATGAGGTGTTTTATGTTAGCAGGTGTTACGCTTTATTTATTTTGATCTTTTGGTACTCTAACGCAAACATTCCTTGTACTCTTTTTCCTTGTTCAAAGTTTTCCCACAGGGTTTTTATTTGGCAAGGTTTTTAACGAGACAAGGTTATTGGATGATTGATGTCTTGATGTTTCATCCTGTTCCTGATCGGGGGTTCAAGCTTTTACTGATCTGTGGTTCAAGCTTATTCTGATCTGGATGTTTCTTTTGACCATGGTATCTGGTGTTGCTATGCTGAGATTCTGCAGTTTGGAGATTCTATTTGTGGCTTTGTGTTATGTTACAATGCTACTGTATCAAGCTTCTTTCCTGTTTATTAAGACTTCAGTATTTATGCATGTTATGACTGCTTGTGAATGGTGATGTTTGGAGCTCTTTTGGTTGATTCCTTTTGAGTTACCCATGTATTCAGAGTTCTCAAGTGGTCATAGTTCTATGCTGTCTTATACTGAGTTTTGATGTTTCAGGGGTTGCTTTTTGGTTTATGCAGTTTTTGGTTGTTTGTTTGTTAACTTTGTTATCTTAGCATTGTTGGTTATCAGTTTGTACTTGTTCATTTTGTTTTGTATTTCTGTTTCTAGGCAAGATATGCTTGGTCTATCTTGTGCTATCCTATGTACATAACCTTATTTTATTTAATATATTTTACCTTTTTGTAAAAAAAAAAAAAAAAAAAAAAATGTTGAAGTACTAAAACACCTTCACTATGGGCGATTGTATAACCTAGGGTTTCATACAGTTTTCCTGTTCATCAATACATCCTTAAATCCATTTTATTTTAATTCCAATCTTATATTAGTATTTCTGCTACTGTAGATCCGTATTGTGTTTGTTTAATTCCACCCTTCATTTATTAATCCGCCCTTTTCTTTTCATTTTTCCGTTACATTTAACCTTGTTCACTGTTCATCGTTATCATGATTCTGTTCCGTTAATTTTCATGGATTCTAACACTGAGCCTATACCTAATCCGTCCTCTCACAGGACGGATTCATCTCTTAAACCCAAAAAAACTACTCGTACCATGAATCCTTCGAGCAAATCTGCTATGAAGCATACTAATATGTTATCTAAGGTTCCTAGGAATCTATACTCTAAGAAGAATAGATCTGCTTCTCGGGGTAACAATGAAGCTATGGATATGGACGATTTGGAATGTGATGATGGGGCTTCTGAGTCTGTGGAGGGTAGTGAAGATTTTGGAGGCTCATGCTCTGGTATTGATGATGGGGGTAGTGTTGGTGATGGTTCTGAGGCTGGTAAGGTGAATTCTGGTAAGAATACTAGTATTTCATTTGATTGTGATGTTAGTAACAAAGACATTATTGATGAAATTGCTAAAAGTTTGAATAATGAGTCTATTGCTGCTAGTGCTAAGTCTGTTGGTGATGTGGGTAATCTTAATAGTGGGTCTAGGGATGTTAATGGGTTGTCTGCTAGTGATTTAGGTCAGGGGAATGTTAAGTGTAGCAAAGATAATGGTCCTGATGTGTCTAAACCTAGTGTGGAGAGTTCTAATTTGAAGCATAATGTGGGTTCTGATAAACCTAGGAGCCCTACTAAAGTAAGTTTTGGTGATGTTAGGGTTCCGGGTTTGTTTAAGGTTAATGTGAATGTTAGTGATACTGGTAAGGGTGTTAGCGAGGTGAGTAATTTTGCTGTGGGTGAGTCTAGTGGTGTTAAGGATACGGTAATGACAGATAGTGTGTATGAAAAGAATAGTAGGTCCTTTCGTGAGGCTGTATCAAATAGTTATGGTGGGAATGGTAATAATAAGTTGCATTATGTTCCTCCGTCTATTATTGGTGATAATAGGAAAGTTGCTAAGATGGATCCGATTTTGGGAGAAGGGTGTAAGAGGTGGGGTAATACAGTGGTTGGTTTTTTTGTTGGATTTCGTATGAATTATGCTGATTTGGTTTACCATTTGAAACGTATGTGGAGGTTGTATCAGTTGGACAATGTTATTATGAATCAGAATGGAATGTGTTTTTTTGATTTTAAGTCTAATGATGGGATGGAGTTGGTTATTGAGAAAGGCCCTTGGTTGGTGAATAATAGGCCTTTGTTTGTGAAAAAATGGGAACCAGGGCTGTGCATGTCTAGACCTGAGGTTAAGAAGGTTCCGGTTTGGGCTAAAATTCATGACATTCCTTTGGAAGCTTGGAATGTTGAGGGTATCAGTAGGATAGTTAGCCAAATTGGTAGCCCTATTATTATGGACCGGATGACTACTTCCATTTGTGAAAAGCCATATGGCAGGGCTACGTTTGCTAGGGTGTTAGTTGAGATTGATTCTGAAAAGCTGTTTGTTAACTTTGTTGAATTGTGGTATGAGAAGTAGGGTAAGGTTTTGAAGCTGAGGGTTGAACATGATTGGGTTCCGCCAAGATGTGAGGAGTGCAAGGTTTTTGGACACTATTTGAGTGATTGTAAAAATAAAGTGAATGTGGCTAGGAAAGTGAATAAGGATGGTGAGAATGTGAAGCCTAATGATATGAATGGTGGTGATAATAATAATAGTTCGGGTAATGTTAATGTGGATGAAGGCTGGAATGTTGCTGGTTTTAGAAGGAATAGGGGTGTTGGTAATAATGGACGTCAAGGGAATATTGGTGGGCATCAGGTTAGAAGAGGTACTTTCGTTAACACAGCTAGTGGTAACAACACTAGTAAGGTAAATACGGGGAATGTGGGTGATACGCAGGCTAGTAATAAGACAGTTCCAGTGAAAAGTGGTAATGTAGGTAAGGTTGATGAGAGCGTTGTTGTGAATGATAATGGGAAGCCTATTGACAAAGGTAAAGATAAAGTTGATGTGGGTAGTGGTAGTAGTAATAGTAATCAAAATTACACTTCAGTTGGTAACAAAAAGAATGTGCAGAAGAAGAATTCGGGTAACAATTCAGGGAACAAAAATGGTAATAACAGCAAGAATGGAGATGGGCGTAAGTTGAATGATGGTTTAGGATCTAGGAATGTTAGTACCAGTAATAGGTTTGATGTTTTGGGTAGAGATCAGAGTAGTGATAATTCAGATGGTTGGAATGCTGTGAAGGTTGCAGTGGAAAAGGCGTGTGGTTCTGGTATTCCTATTTTAGAAAGTGTTGTTAAGAGTTGGAATGAAGACATGGTTAAATACTATACGGAAAAGTGGAATACTAGAATCATGAGTAATGGATCTCATGAACAACAATTAGAATTTAGAATCAAAAATCTATCTGATCGTATTGTGTTACTTAATCAGAATATTAATTCAAATGCTAAACGTAATGCTGATTTGATGATGCAGAAGACTGTCTTGACTACACATGATAGTAGTGATGTTTCATTCAGTCAATGTTATGATGAAGCTTATCGTGTGGAGTTAGCCAAAGTTGGAAGTTTGCATAAGGAGCGTGATTTATTGAAGGTTGATCTGTTCATTTTATCTAAAAAGCCGCTTGATAAGGAATGTAAAAATACTTGGACTGATGAGATGTTGGAATACTACTCAAGTAGATGTGAGGATATTAGAAGTGATAGGATTAATGGTCATTTATCTGATATGGATGGATCTCATTCTTTGGATGAAGTAGAGGAGGTTACGACTGGTTCAGCTTCCTTTATGACACAGAATGAAGTCTTTAGTGATGTGGATACGTCTATGGTTCAAGATTGTGGTGCGCCTGCACCATTTGATTCTAATATTCAATGAGTTGTAAAATTGGTGCATGGAATGTCCGGGGTCTGTCTCAGACTACTAGACAAGATGAAGTTAGATCACTTATTAGAGAAGAGGGTTTGTGTATGTGTGCTGTAGTTGAGACTCATCTTAGGAAGAAGTCGGTCAAGGGTGTGGGTCATAGTTTATTTCGTAATTGGTCATGGTTATCTAATGTTGATGATTGTCGTAGTGTTTGCAGAATGATGGTTGGATGGGATAACAATGTTGTTGATGCCAACCTTATTTCCCATTCTGATCAAGTTATGCATTTTGAAATCATTTATATTCATGATCACAGGAAGCAATTTGTTTCTTTCATTTATGCTAAAAACAAAGGAGTGGAAAGACGGGTGTTATGGAAGAATTTAGCTCATCATAGTGTTCTTGTCAAGGATAATCCGTGGGTGCTGCTGGGTGACTTCAACGTTGCCTTAAATATTAGTGATTGTTCTGATGTCACAACAGCTAAAGATATTGATATGGAAGATTTTCGGAATTGTGTTGAGTCGTTGGAGCTTGAGGATATTGCTTCAAAAGGTATGTTCTACACTTGGATTCAAAAGCGTATTGACCCTGATTCTGGTATTCTTAAGAAGTTAGATAGAGCGTTGGGTAATGTCAGCTTTATATCTTGTTATGATAGCTGTTTTGCTGAATTTTTACCATATCTTTCGTCGAATCATTGTCCAGTTGTTTTAAACTATCCTTTGGCTAAACCTGTTAAGCCTAGACCATTCCGGTTTGCTAATTTTTTGGCTGATAAGGATTCTTTTATTCCTACGGTTAGAGATAATTGGGGTATTGAGGTTTTTGGTTTCCGTATGTTTGTTTTAGCTAAGCATCTTAAAAATATGAAAAGACATTTGAGGAACATGAACAGGGTTAATGGGAATGTGTTTAATAAGGTTAATATGTTGAGAGCTGAGCTTAAGAGAGTGCAGAAATGTTTAGATAAAGAGCCCGATAATAGCAGCCTTAGATATGAAGAATATGTCTTTTGTAATGCATATCAGGAAGCGGTTAGGGATGAGGCGAATCTTCTTAGGCAGAAAACTAAGATTCAATGGTTGAAAGATGGGGACCATAATACGTCGTACTTTCACAATATTCTTAAGAGCAGGGTGAACAAGGGTAGGATTCAAGTTGTGTGTGATGAGCAGGGGAATAAGTTTTATGGTGATGATGTTCCGGGGTGCTTTGTTAACCATTTTCAAAAATTTTTGGGGGTGGAAGATGAGGTTATTCCGTTAGAAGATTGTGAGGAACTTTTTGCTAAAAAACTTGATCCTTCTATTGCGTTAAATATGGTTAGACCAGTTTCTGATATAGAGATCAAAGAAGCGATGTTTAGTATTGATGATGACAAAGCGGCTGGTCCGGATGGTTTTACTTCTAAGTTCTTTAAATCGGCTTGGAGTATTGTCAGTGTTGATGTCTGTGCTGCGGTTAAAGAGTTTTTCAGTTCTGGTAAACTTCTTGGTGAGTTTAATGCTAATGTCATCTCGCTTATTCCTAAGTTGCAGGTTCCTTTGAAGGTGTCTGATTATCGTCCTATTGCTTGTGGTAATGTCATATACAAGTGCATCAGTAAAGTCATTACGAATAGGATTAAAGATGGTCTTTGTAGCCTGATTGATTGCAACCAGAGTGCTTTCATCCCGGGTAGGCAGATCAGTGACAACATTTTGCTTGCTCAGGAGTTTGTTAAGAGATATAATTGGACGCGTGATGTTAGCAAATGCTCGTTCAAAGTGGACATTCAGAAGGCTTACGATACGATCAATTGGGATTTTTTGAAGAAGTGTCTTGTTCATTTTGGCTTCCACAGCTCCATGATTCACTGGATTATGGTATGTTTAACTTCTGCCTCCTTTTTTTATGTGTTAATGGTGAGTTGCATGGATTTTTCAAAAGTAAACGGGGTCTTAGGCAGGGTGACCCGATCTCGCCTTATTTGTTTACTATTGTTATGGAAGCATTTAATATGATGGTTAAGAGACAGATTAGAAGGGATGGTCGGTTTAGGTATCATTGGGGTTGTGAGAAATTTCAATTGACCCACTTATGTTTTGCGGATGACCTGCTTTTATTATGTCATGGTGATTTAATCTCTGCTAGTATTCTTAGAAGAGCGTTGGATGAGTTTGCTATGTGCTCTGGTCTCTTCCCTAGTATAGCTAAGAGTGTTGTTTTCTTTGGGAGTGTGCCTGATACGGTTAGGGATAATATTTTGCTTGTCATGCCGTTTAGAATTGGTGTTCTGCCATTAAAATACTTGGGTATCCCTCTGTCCGGTAAGAGAATTGTGAATGAGGATTGTAGAAGCTTGATTCAGAAGGTTAAGAATCGCATTAATGATTGGAGAAACAAAACTCTATCTTTTGCGGGTAGACTTCAGTTAATCTCATCTGTTCTTACTTCACTTCATGTTTATTGGGCTTCGATGTTTCTTCTTCCTAATCATGTCTGTGATAGTATTGATAAGCTGTGTAAAAAATTTTTATGGTCCGGTGGGGGTGAGGGTAGTGGTATTGCTAGTATATCGTGGAAAGATATTTGTAAGCCTAAAAATCAGGGGGGTCTTGGTCTTAAACCTCTTAGACTTATGAATGAGGCTTTAATCGCTAAACACCTTTGGAATGTTATTAGTAAGAAAGACTCGCTATGGGTTAGATGGGTTCATGCTTATAGGATCAAAGATAGAAATATTTGGTTTGATATTAAACCTGAACATGGCGCTTCGGGTTGGAATCATATTCTTGGTCTTAGGGATAAAATTCGATCTTTTGTGGTTTATAGATTGGGTAATGGTAAACAATGCTCTATGTGGTTTGATAAATGGCACACTAATGGCCCGTTGTGTAAGGTTATTACTCATAGTTTTCTTACTGAGCAAGGGTTGGATACTAGTGATAAGGTTGCTGATTGGATTGACAGTAATGGATGGAAATGGCCTAATGAATGGAATAGTATTTTTGGTGATGTTTTAAATGTGCCTGTTCCCGTTTTATTTGATGAATTTGAGGACAAGGTTTTATGGATCAGTAAGGATAACAAGGATGTTGAATTTAGTGTCAAAGAAGCTTGGAAAGCGTTAAGGATTGATAGTCCTAAAGTTATGTGGTATAAGCACGTTTGGTTCTCCCAATGTATTCCTAGACACGCGTTTGTGCTTTGGATGGCTATGCGGGGTAGACTTAAAACATCGGATCGTATTTCTAGATGGTTCAACATTTCTAGTACTGTTTGCCCTTTATGTAATGCCGTTGATGAATCTCATGCCCACTTGTTCTTTTCTTGCAAATTTTCTAAGGTTGTTTGGGATAATTTAAAACTTTTGTGTAAGCTGGATGATATTTCGTATACGTGGGCTGAAGTTGTTTCTGGAATCTCTATTAGAACTGCTAATAATTCTATATGGAGTGTGATTCAGCGTTTAGTGTTTGGAGCTGCGGTCTATTACATTTGGCAAGAGCGGAATTTTAGGTTATTTCAAAAGAATTTTAGAAGTGAGGAGACTATTTTTAAGATTATCGTTGATATAGTTAGATATAAGTTGTTAAGTCTGAAGATTAAGTATTCTGTGGAATCTGTGAAGGCTGCGCATATTTGGAAAATCCCGTTGAGAAGTTATAGCTGCTGTGACAATGGTGTTAATGGTGTTACTTAACTTTTTGGCGACTGTGGGTTTGCACAAATTCTTATTGAATTTGGGGCTTTGGGTTGGTAATGTTTCTGCTAATCAGTTTTCTAACGGTTATTTTGTGATGGTTTGTAATTTCAGCAGATCTTGTTATTGTTGGGTTTGTTGGTGTTTCTTGGGTACTGGTTTCTGGAAATGTAACTATGTTTTTGATCCGGGTGTTTGTGGATTTTGCAAGTTATTATGCACTACAGATGAGAGGATAGCTTCCTGCGCTGGTCATCAGTTTGTAGTATGGAGGTATGGATGGCTATGCACTACAGGAACCGATTCTTTATTCTGCGCTGATAACTTGTATTGGTTGATATGGTCTCAAATGAGTTTAATGAGTAATGAGACTGAGTTTGTGAATGCTATCAGGTTTAGTACTAATCTGTTCAGTATTTGGAGGTTTATTGGGTACAACTTCATTGCTGATATTGTTATCTTTGTGGTTATCTTTGTTATTGGGTGGGGTTATGAGGTGTTTTATGTTAGCAGGTGTTACGCTTTATTTATTTTGATCTTTTGGTACTCTAACGCAAACATTCCTTGTACTCTTTTTCCTTGTTCAAAGTTTTCCCACAGGGTTTTTATTTGGCAAGGTTTTTTAACGAGACAAGGTTATTGGATGATTGATGTCTTGATGTTTCATCCTGTTCCTGATCGGGGGTTCAAGCTTTTACTGATCTGTGGTTCAAGCTTATTCTGATCTGGATGTTTCTTTTGACCATGGTATCTGGTGTTGCTATGCTGAGATTCTGCAGTTTGGAGATTCTATTTGTGGCTTTGTGTTATGTTACAATGCTACTGTATCAAGCTTCTTTCCTGTTTATTAAGACTTCAGTATTTATGCATGTTATGACTGCTTGTGAATGGTGATGTTTGGAGCTCTTTTGGTTGATTCCTTTTGAGTTACCCATGTATTCAGAGTTCTCAAGTGGTCATAGTTCTATGCTGTCTTATACTGAGTTTTGATGTTTCAGGGGTTGCTTTTTGGTTTATGCAGTTTTTGGTTGTTTGTTTGTTAACTTTGTTATCTTAGCATTGTTGGTTATCAGTTTGTACTTGTTCATTTTGTTTTGTATTTCTGTTTCTAGGCAAGATATGCTTGGTCTATCTTGTGCTATCCTATGTACATAACCTTATTTTATTTAATATATTTTACCTTTTTGTAAAAAAAAAAAAAAAAAAACATTGAAGTACAAAATGACGAGGGTGATTTCCCTCGCCCTCAGTCCCTTAGGACACTTACAAGACACCTATCTAAGAATGACATACCATTCTTAAAACTAACTTGCACAACATGTGCAACTGACCAAAACATTGAACATAAACTTACATTGAACATAAACTACAACGACTATAAAAATAACAATTAAATGCTAGCCAAGTAAAACTTGATTCTTCAAAGTCGTCATAGAAGTCCAAACTTACCACGTAGCAGCCTGCCATAGACGACCATCCATAAGCAGCAGCACAAGGACCGATGAACCAACATAGGGTTTCCCAAACCCTAACCACCAGCACCGATCACAAATCCAACCATTAGCATGATTCTTACATCTTCAGCATCCTCTAAAACAAGAAGAGAGATTGAAATCCAATCGAACCAGAATTGCCATGAACGAGGAATAGAGTTTTGAACAAACCCTAACTTACAATCATAAGGTATCGATCAAATAAAGCCAGTAACTCGGCTTACAGACCACACCATGGAATGATACGAATAATAACCCATACCAAACCAGCACTCTCATCATCAAAATCAAAACAACATAGCAGCGTAAGGACCATGATGAACCAACATAGAGTTTCCCAAACCCTAACCTACAGCAGATCAAACCCAAGTTAGATAAATCGTTCCAGCAAGGGTTTACCAACATCACTTTAACCAGCAGGTACAGCCTCCAATTAACCACCAATAGCAGCTCATAGTAACAACCAAACTATGCTGCACATAAAATCAAATCCACCAACATGCAGCAGATCTAACTTACATTGAGTCAATAACCACGACCCCACCATAGACGTTACAGTACAGAACCATACCAAAACAAAAGCAGAATGTAACACCAGTTCTGAACCGAATCACAGGTTGTAAAGTAGCAGCCATGGAGCACAACAATCTGAGCCATACAATATGGAACAGAATACCAATTAAAACGCCCCCTAACCGCCAGTCACTTACTCACAAATGGTCCTCTTGATAAGAATGTCAGCAAAATACCAGTTATGTGAATAACAATTGCAAAAAAACCCTAACGAGGGCTTTCTTACAAAGAATAGGGTCAAACCAAACCCTAACTTACAATACCAAATCCATCTCGATCTCCAACAGCATGAACACACGTAGGAACCAGATAGAACATAACATAGGGTTATCGAAACCCTAACCTAATAATCGATCATCAAAAAGGGTATAGCCAGAAGCACCGAAACCCTAACAAGGGTTACGAAACCCTCACATCCCAATAACGACCACCCTCTCTCTAACCCACGTACAAATCAACAAGAATCCATATAGGAACATACCAGCAATGAATACCCTCACAATGATAACTTGCAAACCGACTGAAAACCCTAAAGAAGCACGATCCACACATGAATCGTAATAAAAACGAATAGTTAGGGTTTCAAGGCGATTACATGGACAAACAACAAACATGATCAAACAAATAACCTAACCCAATCAGATCTGAAAACGTTTATCTAATAACCACAAGAATTACTAGAGAAAAAACGTTAATGAATAATAATGACAGAATGGAAAAGGTTATTTGCGGCCAGAAAACCCTAGGGAGATATATACCATACGCCACCTCTTAGAAAGAAAAAACAGTCCCCAAAGATCGATTGCATACCAATAATACAAATCAGAGATTGAATAATGGTAGAGAGGCGATTTTAGGGCATGTTATGGCCGGAAAATTGAAGAAGAGGTGGCGGCCGGAAATCTCCCTAAGGGAGAGAGAGTTGGAACTAGATTGTATTTTGCATTTTCTCATACGATATAAATATTCGCGTAACTATAATTAATTTTAACGATATATATATATAACGATACGTTTATTTCTTTTCTTTTAAAACTAACATCATAAAAACATCGTCTACATACTTCGACTTATTCATGATGATTTTCTCATCGATCATCGATCATTACACTCACAAGTTATATGTATATATAACTTTGTTCTTGAACTTCAAGCATTTAAACGAACACGAGTTTTAGTAACAAACTAAATGACTAATATTCGCGATAAAACTAGATTTAGACTATCAACTAAAACATACCATATCTTTTAGGTTGTGTGTGAAGCCGTTGCCTTGCATCGTTGAGATTATGTTACTACCACTACTACTGTACTACTAAGGTGAGTCATAGCCCCTACTCTTACTTGTTTTACAATGGTTTATAAACGTTTTTGGGGGAGATACATGCTTAACTACTGCTTTTACTTCTACAAGTATTCATTAACTAAATACATGACTGTATTTCATATAAACTTTACTGGTTTACACATTTTTATGCCTCATAAGGAAATACCTGCTATAGACATGATTACAAGTGATTTTTCAATGGTATGCTATATTTGATCTCTATTGCCTAAGTACCGATTACCAAAAGTCCCTCGTTCATGCACCTTAATCACCCAAAGGGTGAGCGTAAGTAGTTGTGAATAGATCTATTAGGGATTGACAATCCCCATTTGGTCGCTAGAGGAAAGCCACCAAATGCACGATATTTGATTTCATAGGTTACTGGTAAATACCTATCTTGAGGGCCACTGTTTTACATCATTATTATAGATAATTTTGATGCCTGTTAATCGTTGAGTGTCATGAGCTTAGAGCAATAGAACGGTAGTACTGTAGTCATGATACAGTATTACAACGACTGATGTTTGGGGTGTACAATGTTGTAGCCCACTATTTTATTAAACTACGAGATTGTGCTCACTATATAGCAGGAAAACTATTAATAATTGGCAAACGAACAAACTATTTTGGTGTTGACCCGGTTAGGTCAAACAAACTACTATTTTGGTGTTGACCCGGTGAAGGGCCAACCAACGGACTATTCTTGAATTAATAAGGAAATCACTCATTTTTTTGATTTTGATAAATCAACGATTTAAGCTATGAACACTATGGATTTTCTCACACTTTAATTGGATAATAAACTCTTATTATAAATACTGTGAACTTGTAAACTCTTTGATTTTGGAAATCGATATTCGAAACTATAAACTCTATGAACTCACCAACCTTTGTGTTGACACTTTTAGCATGTGTTTATCTCAGGTAATTAAACAAGAAGGAACTTGAAGGCACGGAGTGGGCTTGTAACCCGGCATGGGCTTAAATAAACGTTTTGACACATTTCAAATAAACTTGTTGTTTAAACTATGAAATATCTTGATGTCTCGAATATTTGGTATTTTGAATGAGTTAAACTTTAAAGCGTCACTTTTGTGTCGTTTTCTATGATTGTGAAAAAGATCCTCGAAGTAACACCCTAAAAGTCTTCCGCTGACATTTTAAGTCTTCCGCTGACGTGATGATTTTGGGGGTGTTACAAGGGTAGTCTTAATAGTGGGCCTAAGGATTTTAATGGTTTGCCTGCTAGTGATGTAGGTCTGGGGAATGTATTGTGTAATAGGGGTAATGTTCCTGATGTGTCTAAAACTAGTGTGGGTAACACTAATGTGAAGCACAATGTTGGTTCTGATAAGCCTAGGAGCCCTACTAAAGTCAGTTTTGGTGATGTTAGGGTTCCGGGTTTGTTTAAGGTTAATGGGAATGTTAGTGATATTGGTAAGGGTGTTAGCGATGTGAGTAATTTTGCTGTGGGTGAGTCTAGTGGTGTTAAGGATACGGTGATGACAGATAGCGTTTATGAAAAGAATAGTAGGTCCTTTCATGAGGCTGTATCAAGTAGTTATGGTGGGAATGGGAATAATAAATTGCATTATGTTCCTCCGTCTATTATTGGTGAAAATAGGAAAGTTGCTAAGATGGATCCGATTTTGGAAGAAGGGTGTAAGAGGTGGGGTAACACAGTGGTTGGTTTTTTTGTTGGGTTTCGTATGAATTATGCTGATTTGGTTTATCATTTGAAACGTATGTGGAGGCTGTATCAGTTGGATAATGTTATTATGAACCAGAATGGAATGTGTTTTTTTGACTTTAAGTCTAATGATGGGATGGAATTGGTTATTGAGAAAGGCCCTTGGCTTGTAAATAATAGGCCTTTGTTTGTGAAAAAATGGGAACCGGGGTTGTGCATGTCTAGACCTGAGGTTAAGAAGGTTCCGGTTTGGGCTAAAATTCATGACATTCCCTTGGAAGCTTGGAATGTTGATGGAATCAGTAGGATTGTTAGCCAAATTGGTAGCCCAATTATTATGGGCCGGATGACTACTGCCATTTGTGAAAAGCCATATGGCAGGGCTACGTTTGCTAGGGTGTTAGTTGAGATTGACTCTGAGAAGCCTTTCGTTAATTTTGTTGAACTGTGGTATGAGAAGTTGGGTAAGGTTTTAAAGCTGAGGGTTGAACATGATTGGGTTCCGCCAAGATGTGAGGAGTGCAAGGTGTTTGGACATTATTTGAGTGACTACATTAATAAGGTGAATGTGGCTAGGAAAGTGAATAAGGATGGTGAGAATGTGAAGCCTAATGATGTGAAGAGTAGTGATAATAACAATAGTTCGGGTAATGTTAATGTGGAAGAGGGCTGGACTGTTGCTGGTTTTAGAAGGAATAGGGGTGTTGGAAATAATGGGCGACAAGGGAATATTGGTGGTTATCAGGTTAGAAGAGGCACTTTTGTTAATATGGCAAGTGGTAATAACACTAGTAAGGTAAATATGGGGAATATGGGTGATAAGCAGGTTAGTAATAAGTCGGAACCCGTGAAAAGTGGCAATGTAGGTAAGGTAGATGAGAGTGTAGTTGTGAATGACAATGGGAAGCCTATTAACAAGGGTAAAGATAAAGTTGATGTGGGTAGTGGTGGTAGTAATAGTAATTAGAATTTCACTTCAGTTGGTAACAAAAAGAATGTGCAGAAGAAGAATTCGGGTAACATTTCTGGTAACAAAAATGGTAATAACAGCAAGAGTGGAGATGGTCGTAAGTTGAATGATGGTTTAGGATCAAAGAATGTTAGTACCAGCAATAGGTTTGATGTTTTGGGTAGTGATCAGATTAGTGATAATTCTGATGTTTGGAATGCAGTGAAGGATGCAGTGGAAAAGGCGTGTGGTTCTGGTATTCCTATTTTAGAAAGTGTTGTTAAGAGTTGGAATGAGGACATGGTTAAATACTATACGGAAAAGTGGAATAATAGAATCATGAGGAATGGGTCTCATGAACAACAATTAGAATTTAAAATCAAAAATCTGTCTGAACGTATTGTGTTACTTAACCAGAATCTCAATTCCAATGCTAAAAGTAATGTTGATATGATGATGCAGAAGACTGTCTTGACTACGCATGATAGTAGTGATGTTTCTCTCAGGCAATGTTATGATGAAGCTTATCGTGCGGAGTTAGCTAAGATTGGTAGTTTGCAAAAGGAGCGTGATTTGCTAAAGGTTGACTTGTTTATTTTATCTAAAAAGCCGTTTGATAAGGATTGTAAAGAGACCTGGACTGATGAGATGTTGGAATACTCTTCGAATAGATGTGAGGATATAAGAAGTGATAGGATTAATGGGCATTTATCTGATATGGATGGATCTCATTCCTTGGATGAAGTAGAGGAGGTTACGACTGTTTCAGCTTCCTTTATGACACAGAATGAAGTCTTTAATGATGTGGATACATCTATGGTTCAAGAGTGTGGTGTGCCTGCACCTTTTGATTCCAATCTTAAATGAGTTACAAAATTGGTGTTTGGAATGTCCGGGGTCTGTCTCAGACTACTAGACAAGACGAATTTATATCGCTTATTAGAGAAGAAGGGTTGTGTTTGTGTGCTGTGGTTGAGACTCACCTTAGGAAGAAGTCGGTTAAGAGTGTTGGTGACAGTTTGTTTCGTAATTGGTCATGGGTTTCTAATATGGATGATTGTAGAAGTGTGTGTAGAATGTTAGTTGGGTGGGATAACAATGTAGTTGGAGACAATCTTGTTTCTCATTCTGACCAAGCTATGCATTTTGAAATTAATTTTATTCATGATTGCAGGAAGCACTTTGTTTCTTTTATCTATGCCAAGAACAAAGGTGTTGAAAGACGGGTGTTATGGAAGAACTTAGCTCTTCACAGCGATCTTGTCAAGGGTGAGCCATGGGTTCTGCTGGGTGATTTTAACGTTGCCCTGAATATTAGTCATTGTTCTGATGTCACTGCTGCTAAAGACCATGATATGGATGATTTTAGGAATTGTGTTGAGTCATTGGAGCTTGATGATATTGCTTCCAAAGGTATGTTTTACACTTGGATTCAAAAACGTCTTGATCCTGAATCTGGTATTCTTAAGAAATTAGATAGAGTGTTGGGTAATAGTAGCTTCATAACCTGTTATGATAGCTGATTTGCTGAATTTTTGCCTTATCTTTCATCGGATCATTGTCCTGTTATTTTGAATTATTCTTTGGCCAAGCCTGTTAAGCCTAGATCATTTAGGTTTGCTAACTTTTTGGCGGATAAGGATTCTTTTTTTCCTGTGGTTAGAGATAATTGGGGTATTGAGGTTTTTGGGTTCCGTATGTTTGTTTTGGCTAAACGTCTTAAAAATATGAAAAGACGTTTGAGGAATATGAATAGGGTTAATGGGAACGTTTTTAATAAGGTTAAGACTTTGAAGGCTGAGCTTAAAAGAGTGCAACTGTGTTTAGACAAAGATCCCAATAATAGTAGTCTTAGAGAAGAAGAATATGTCTACTGTAATGCGTATCAGGAAGCGGTGAGGGATGAGGCTAACCTTCTTAGGCAGAAAACCAAGATTCAGTGGTTGAAGGATGGTGACCAAAATACGTCGTATTTCCATAATTGTCTTAAAAATAGGGTGAACAAGGGTAGGATTCAAGTGGTGTGTGATGAGCAGGGTAACAAATTCTATGGTGATGATGTGCCGGGGTGTTTTGTTAACCATTTTCAAAAGTTTTTGGGGGTGTAAGATGAGGTCATTCCGTTAGAAGACTGTGAGGATCTTTTTGCCAAGAAACTTGATCCTTCTGTTGCATTGAATATGGTTAGACTTGTTTCAGATACCGAAATCAAAGAAGCGATGTTTAGTATTGATGCTGACAAAGCGGCTGGCCCGGATGGGTTTACTTCAAAGTTTTTTAAAGCGGCTTGGAGCGTTGTTAGTGTTGATGTCTGTGCTGCGGTTAAAGAGTTTTTTAGTTCTGGTAAACTTCTTGGCGAGTTTAATGCTAATGTTATCTCGCTTATTCCTAAGTTGCAAGTTCCCTTGAAGGTGTCTGATTATCGTCCTATTGCTTGTGGAAATGTCATCTACAAGTGCATCAGTAAAGTCATTACGAATAGGCTTAAAGAAGGTCTTTGTAGTCTGATTGATTGTAACCAGAGTGCATTTATCCCGGGTAGGCAGATTAGTGACAACATTTTGCTTGCTCAGGAGTTTGTTAAGAGATATAATTAGACGCGTGATGTTAGCAAATGCTCGTTCAAAGTGGACATTCAGAAGGCATACGATACGGTCAATTGGGACTTTTTGAAGAAGTGTCTTGTTCATTTTGGCTTCCACAGCTCCATGATTCAGTAGATTATGGTATGTTTAACTTCTGCCTCCTTTTCTTTACGTGTAAATGGTGAATTGCATGGATTTTTCAAAAGTAAAAGGGGTCTTAGGCAGGGTGACCCGATCTCGCCTTATTTGTTCACTATCGTTATAGAAGCATTTAATATGATGGTTAAGAGACAGATTAGAAGGGATGGTCGGTTTAGGTTTCATTGGGGTTGTGAGAAATTTCAACTGACCCACTTATGTTTTGCGGACGACCTTCTTTTATTATGTCATGGTGATTTAATCTCTGCTAGTATTCTTAGAAGAGCGTTAGATGAATTTGCTATGTGTTCTGGTTTATTCCCTAGTCTTACTAAAAGTGTTGCTTTTTTGGGTGTGTGCCTGATACGGTTAAGGATAATATTTTGCTTGTCATGCCTTTTAGAATTGGTATTCTGCCATTGAAATACTTGGGTATCCCTCTGTCCGGTAAGAGAATTGTGAATGAGGATTGTAGAAGCTTGATTCAGAAGGTTAAGAATCGCATTAATGATTGGAGAAACAAAACTTTATCTTTTGCGGGTAGACTTCAGTTAATCTCATCTGTTCTTACTTCGCTTTATGTTTATTGGGCTTCGATGTTTCTTCTTCCTAATCATGTCTGTGATAGCATTGATAAACTGTGTAAAAAGTTTTTATGGACCGGTGGGGGTGAGGGTAGTGGTATTGCTAGTGTATCATGGAAAGATATTTGTAAGCCGAAAAATCAGGGGGGCCATGGTCTTAAACCTCTCAGACTTATGAATGAGGCTTTAATCGCTAAGCACCTTTGGAACGTTATTAGTAAGAAAGACTCGTTGTTGGTTAGATGGGTTCATGCTTATAGGATCAAAGATAGAAATATTTGGTTTGATATTAAGCCTGAACATGGTGCTTCGGGTTGGAATCATATTCTTGGTCTTAGGGATAAAATTCGAGCTTTTGTGGTGTATAGATTGGGTAATGGTAAACAATGTTCTATGTGGTTTGATAAATGGCACACTAATGGCCCGCTGTGTAAGGTTATTACTCATAGTTTCCTTACTGAAAATGGGTTGGATACTAATGATAAGGTTGCCGATTGGATTGACAGTAGCAGATGGAAATGGCCCAATGAATGGAACAATCTTTTTGGTGATGTCTTAAATGTGCCTGTTCCCGTTTTATTTGATGAGTTTGAGGATAAGGTTTTATGGATTAATAAGGATAATAAGGATGTGGAGTTTAGTGTTAAAGAAGCTTGGAAAGCTTTAAGGATTGATAGCCCTAAAGTTATCTGGAATAAGCATGTTTGGATCACTCAATGTATTCCTAGACACGCTTTTGTGCTTTGGATGGCTATGCGGGGGAGACTTAAAACTTCGGATCGAATATCTAGATGGTTTAACATTTCTACTACCTTATGCCCTTTATGTAATGCCGTTGATGAATCTCATGCTCACTTATTCTTTTCTTGTGATTATTCTAAGGCTGTTTGGGGTAACCTTAAACTTTTGTGTAAGCTTGAAGATACTTCTTTCACTTGGGCGGAAGTTGTTTCTGGAATTTCCAATAGAACTGCTAATAATTCTATTTGGAGTGTGATTCAGCGTTTAGCTTTTCGGGCTGTGGTATATTATATTTGGCAAGAGCGTAATTTCAGGTTATTTCAAAAGAATTTAAGAAGTGAGGAGACTATTTTTAAGATTATCGTTGATACTGTTAGGCACAAGCTGTTAAGTCTTAAGATTAAGCATTCTGTGGAATCTATGAAGGCTGCGCATATTTGGAAAATCCCGTTGAGGAGTTATAGCTGCTGTGACAATGGTGTTACATGACTCTTTGGCGACTGTGGGTTTGCACAAATTCTTATTGAATTTGGGGCTTTGGGTTGGTAATGTTTCTGCTAATCAGTATTCTAACGGTGATTTTGTGATGGTTTGTAATTTCTTTTATTTTGACAGATCTTTTTAAAATTGTGATTGTTGGGATTGTTGGCTTCTTTTGGGTACAAGTGAGCAAGTGTTTAAGGACAACGGCTCCCGTAAAGTAAGGTATAATTGCTCTCAACAAGTGAGTCTTTAGGGACAACGGGTCTCAACATGTAAGTGACAATTGCTCTTATCAAGTGTGCAAGCATTAGGGACAACGGATATCATCATGTTGAAGGCAATTGCTCTCATCAAGTGAGCAGGCGTTTAGGGATAACGGCTCCCATAAAGTCAGGTACACTTGCTCTCAACAAGTGAGCCTTTAGTGACAACGGCTCTTATCATGGAAGAGACAAATTGCCCTTATAAAGTTAGCCTTTAGGGACAACGGGTCTCATCATGTAAGTTACAATTGCTCTTAACAAGTGTGCAACCATTAGGGACAACGGCTATCATCATGTAAAGGGCAATTGCTCTCATCAAGTGAGCAAGCATTTAGCGACAACGGCTCCCATAAAGTAAGGTACAATTGCTCTCAACAAGTGAGTCTTTAGGGACAACGGCTCTTATCATGTAAGGGACATATTGCCCTCATAAAGTTAGCCTTTAGGGACAACGGGTCTCATCATGTAAGTGAAAATTGATCTTATCAAGTGTGCAAGCTTTAAGGACACCGGCTATCATCATTTAAAGGGCAATTGCACTAAACAAGTGAGCAAGCGTTTATGGACAACGGCTCCCATAAAGTAAGGTACAATTGCTCTCAACTTGTAAGCCTTTAGGGACAACGGCTCTTATTCTGTAAGGGACAAATCACCCTCATAAAGTTAGCCTTAGGGACAACCGATCTCATCATGCAAGTGACAATTGCTCTTGTCAAGCTTGCAAGCATTAGGGAAAACGGCTATCATCATGTAAAGGGCAATTGCTCTCATCAAGTGAGCAAGCGTTTAGGGACAACGGCTCCAATAAAGTAAGGTACAATTGCTCTCAACAAGTGAGCCTTTAGGGACAACGGCTCTTATCATGTAAGGGACAAATCGCCCTCATAAAGTTAGCCTTAAGGGACAACGGATCTCAACATGCAAGTGAAAATTGCTCTTGTCAAGTGTTCAAGCATTAGGGACAACGGCTATCATCATGTAAAGGACAATTGCTCTCATCAAGTGAGCAAACATTTAGGGACGACGGCTCCCATAAAGTAAGGTACAATTGCTCTCAACAAGTGAGTCTTTAGGGACAACGGCTCTTATCATGTAAGGGACAAATTACCCACATAAAGTTAGCCTTTAGGGATAACGTGTCTCATCATGTAAGTGACAATTGCTCTTATCAAGTTTGCAAGCAATAGGGACAACGGCTATCATCATGTAAAAGGCAATTGCTCTCATCAATTGAGCAGGCGTTTAGGGACAACGACTCCCATAAAGTCAGGTACAATTGCTCTCAACAAGTGAGCCTTTAGGGACAACGGCTCTTATCATGGAAGAGACAAATTGCCCTTATAAAGTTAGCCTTTAGGGACAACGGGACTCATCATGTAAGAGATAATTGCTCCTATCAAGTGTGCAAGCATTAGGGACAACGGCTATCATCATGTAAAGGGCAATTGCTCTCATCAAGTGAGCAAGCGTTTAGGGACAACGGCACCCATAAAGTAAGGTACAATTGCTCTCAACAAGTGAGTCTTTAGGGACAACGGCTCTTATCATGTAAGGGACGTATTGCCCTTATAAAGTTAGCCTTTAGGGACGACGGGTCTCATCATGTAATTAACATTGCTCTTATCAAGTGTGCAAGCATTAGGGACACCGGCTATCATCATTTGGAGGGAAATTGCACTCAACAAGTGAGCAAGCGTTTAGGGACAACGGCTCGCATAAACTTAGGTACAATTGCTCTCAACAAGTGAGTCTTTAGGGACAACGGCTCTTATCATGTATGGGACAAATCGCCCTCATAAAGTTAGCCTTTAGGGACAACGGATCTCATCATGCAAGTGACAATTGCTCTTTTCAAGTGTGCAAGCATTAGGGACAACGGATCTCATCATACAAGTGACAATTGCTCTTGTCAAGTGTGCAAGCATTAGGGACAACGGCTATTATCATGTAAATGGCAATTGCTCTCATCAAGTGATCAAGCGTTTAGGGACAACGGCTCCCATAAAGTAAGGTACAATTCCTCTCAACAAGTGAGTCTTTAGGGACAATGGCTCTTATCATGTAAGGGACAAATTGCCCTCATAAAGCTAGCCTTTAGGGACAACGGATCTCATCATGTAAGTGACAGTTGCTCTTATCGAGTGTGTAAGCATTACGAACAACGGCTATCATCACGTAAAGGGCAAATGCACTCATCAAGTGAGCAAGTGTTTAGGGACAAAGGATTCCATAAAGTAAGGTACAACTACTATCAACAAGTGAGACTTTAGGGACAATGGCTCTTATTATGTAAGGGAGAAATTGCCCTCATAAAGTTAGCCTTTGGGGACAACGGATCTCATCATGTTAGCGACAATTGCCATTATTGAGTGTAACACCCCCAATTCATGGATGCAGCGGAATTCGAACTGGGTGTTACTCGATGGCACAATAGTCACAATAATAGAAAACGAACTCCAATTGAGTCGTTTTAAAAGATTTATCATTCAAATTGTATAAATATCAGAGATTACAAAATGAGGTCCCAATTGGTTCCATGTTTACAAATCACATTAAGTGAGTTTTTGAATGATAAGTAAATTTATAGCCCTCTTGAGTATCCGTGTCCTTCCGTGCCATCCTTGATCGTCATGAACCTGAAATACATGCTTGAGAGGTCAACACAAAGGTTGAGTGATATTCATAGAGTTTGTTAAATCGTTTGAACACAATGTGTTGGTAGTTAAATCGTTTGAACACCATAATCGTAGTGTTTGTAGGTAAATCGTTTGAACACAATAATCGTAGTGTGAGCTGTAGACTCACACCAATGTTTGGAAAACAAAACTGGTAGGCTACGTTATTATACGCCCATAAAATGTATTATACACTAAGCTTATGAAACCAAAACGTTAACGTGTACCAATATCGATCGGCAGATTTATCCCGGTAGGTACTTTGCCGTCATACCTAATGTCTCAAATATTAATGCATTTGTTTGAACTAATCAAAACAAATAGGATTCGTCAATCCCAATAGGCCTATTCACAATATTCGCGCTCACTTGCAAGTAACCCTCGCAAGTGATTAAATGGTTCATAATAAGGGATTTTGGTTTGGCAAGGATGTTACTTAGTGATAATAAAACATAGTCGAATAGCATACAGTAGAAAGCATTGTGTTCGAGTAGAAAAATAATAGCATGTATCCCCCCCAAGGGTTTGTAAAACATTGAAGTAATGTAAAGTGGGGCTATGAACTCACCTTAAGTAAGATAGCAAGTAATGAAGGTAATGGTCGGATCGTGTAGGTTTCTACGAGCAACCTATAATCGAATGTTGCGACTTAGGATCGGAGTAATGTCTAAGGAGACATAAACACGCCAATATATATATATCTTGCACTTAGTCCATGATGTGGTATGATGTATAATGTAAGTCTTTGAAAGAAAGGATTCATGAAACATGTATGTTTATATATTGTTTACTACCGTTCGGGCCGACATAATTCAGAAGTCATGTTAGTAAGCGTTCGAGGAGCCAGGACACTTTAATTCGTAAATCCACAACTCAACTCGACGGCTTACATAATGAACTCCTCACATGAGGCTCCCTACTATTGTAGTAGTTGATAAAGTATAAGTTTTGATCCGAAAAGTTACATGTCCGATATTTGAATAAACTTAGGAAAGTTTATTAGTACATGAAGATTGTTATTAGGGGTAGTTTCATAAGTCTTGAATGACCATTTTCTCTTGGTAATATCTCATGGTTTCCTTTTAGGTGAAGTAGATCCAAATTGCTTGTTCATGTTATCGCCTAATTCATTGTTTCATGTTTACGCCTATGTAAGTTGTTATGGTCATTTCGTCATGGCCTAGCCATGACCTTTAGTCCTTGTTCCAAGGTCATGAGACACAACCTTGGCTCTATCCATGGTGGTGGTCTTGATTATTGGTCATAAGACCCCTTTGGTCTTCATAAACCATAACCTATATGTAATGACTTTGTCTAAAAATGGGCTGTTTAGAATTTGAAGAATTTTATCACTCGGAAAGCGTTTTTAGGGCTCGAGCTTCTTTGTTCCTGAACGAAAACGTCGTTCCGGACAACTTTCGTGTTTTAACTTTTTGATGAATCGGACCAGAAGTAGGACTTTCAAAACCCAAATTTGATCAGGAAGCTATTTGGCAGTTTTGCCGGAAATCTTTGGTAATTTCAAATCGCCATAACTTTTGACTCGTATACTTGTTTTGGGTGGTTCAAATTGCTATGGTTTCCTTGTTAAGTCCTCTACTACAATATGTAATGATCCAATATCATATTTTTACCATTTTGATCAGGTCTTACCAAGAAAGTCACTAGTTTACTTGTTTTAGTAACTTGTTGTAACAATCAATAACAATAACTTGTTTTGGTCATTTTTATACATCATGGACATAACTACAAGACATAATATAGCATGAATAATATGTAAATAACATGAACATGATTATTTAACAAGAATCAAGTTAGGGTTTGGCTCACAACTTTTGGCTTTCAAAGATGAAAGGAAGTTAACATGTAAGGATAGGACTTTGATAGACTTGCTTCAACCCTTTTTCACTTCATGCAATCTTTCTACCCTTGGTATTCTTGAAAGAGATGTAATGAAAGTTGAGGTGAATTGAGTGGATTCAAACTCAAGAGAAATCACCAAGTATATGAGGTTATGGAAGTGTTTGATGAATGATAACCTATCTAGGGTTTCTACCTTGAACTAGCACTTGAATCTTGCATGAAACTAGAAGGAAATCAAGCAAAGATGAGAGTGTTGTGGTGTGGTTTGATGGCCGACCAAAGGAAGGGGATGGGGGGCTTTTATAGGGTCTTAAAGGAGGTTACTTGTGTTGACTTGTCAACCCTTGGAGGCCAAGTTCAACACATGTAAGCATCCAAGAGTTCTAAGCATGAGATCTTTCCACCTAGTGTGAATCCCCCCCCCCCTATGGCGGTTTGCCAACCTTGGGGAGCAAGGGTGTGGACTTTTCTTGGTATTATCCAAGATACTTGGTTAGTTTTGACTCCGGGAAATGCCAATCGTAAATGATTAAGCCTCAAAACGTAAAACCGGGTGTCGTAAAATTATGGAACTTGAAAGTATTGATAAACATGTCAATAAGTTCCATAATAAAATATAAAATGAGTGGTAGGTTCCATTTGGGTGGTAAACCCTGCTAAAAACTGGAAACACGGGTCTAAAACGCGTAATACGTAAAATGTACGAATTTTACGTAAAACTGAGAAAAGTAAAATGTTACTTTTCTAATGTGATAAAAATGGTTTAAAATGACTTATAATGTCTAGACTGGGCTCAGTCTAGTGTCGGTTGGTATTAAATGTCTTTTAGACATCAAACCGTAAGCCTAAAAATCACGAAATGACTTATAACATCAAGGGATGATTTTTGGTCAATGGAGGAGGGAAAATTATGTTGACTTTTTCTAATAATTTTGAAAACTCAAAATGTCTTAGAAACTCGTTTTGTGGTCTAACGGTTAATCGCTCATTCGGTTAAGCGTGCTCATGTGAGATTAGTACCGACATGGGTGACCTGCTGGGAAGTTTTTGGTCATGTTTTTCTCAGTCACGATTAATTCTCAAATAAATCATGAGTGTGTCAAACATTTTTCTGATGCGGGGTCACTTAACGTGGTCGAGTTTCGTTGTACGTAGAATTTCTGAATGACGTTTTACCCTAAAACGTGTAATTCCTTAATAACTTTTACGAAAATGATCTGACGAATGTCAAACATTTAATTTGCCATGGAAATGATTTATCACTCAAGAATATCAAATAAAAATCAACTTTCGGGAAAGTTTTGGGAAAAAAAATGAATAGTAAAAGTGAATAGTGAAATTTTCCGGGAATGGTAATTAACCTGAAATTGCGAATTGTTACAGTCTCTACCCCTTACGGGGAACTTCGTCCCGAAGTTCTTTGTGTGTTATATGTTGGAGTGGTGTCGATGAACAGGTGTGGTTACTTATGAGGACCAAAGTCTGGAATTACTAGTGATGTAGTTTGATTTGTCTCAGAATATGGTGTGTCAATAGAGATTGATAACATGGTTGAATATCAGTAGAGATCCATATAATAGTCGAATATCAAAGAAAATTGATATAGCAGTCGATTATCAATAGAAATTGATATAGTAGTTGTACAGAAATTGATATAGTTAAATATCAAAATGGAAATTGATATAGTTGTCAAGTATCAATAGCAATTGATATAGCAGTTGAACAACAATAGCAATTTACATAGGAATCCAATAAATGGAATTGATATAGTAGTGGAATATCAATGGAAATTGGGATAGTAGTCGCAATCATAGTCTAGTAGGTAATCGGTTGTTGTACCTAGTGTTTATGTCATGGTTTGAAGCGATGTTGGTGAAAAGATAGGATTTCTTGTGGCGAATATAATGTAGGTATCATGCCATACCTGAGCAATGTAATGTAGGTATCAAGCCATACCCGAGCAATGTAATGTAGGTATCAAGCCATACCCGAGCAATGTAATGTAGGTTGACTTCATACTTATGTTATTTCGGATACAATTAAGCCCACTTGTTTATAATTCTTTATTTACATAGAGAGGCATCCCAAACAATGTAAATAGAGGAATATAAACTTATGGTTCGGTGATTTACAATTTCTTTAAATGAAAAGGCATCCCAATCCATTCAAATAATTACAAATCATCCTACTTAAGAATTTCCAACACAACATTCATACTTAGCCGGTGAGTTACAAGGTAGGGTATTATGAGATGATATTGGTGTTCCAAAAGTACAAGATGAATATTCAAACTTGTAAAGCTGATGAGGGTACTTGTGGTGTAACTAAGGATGATTTGAGCTTTAAAAGTGCATCAAAATCTGTTAATGAGCTTATGGTTCCAACGGTTGTGAAGATAATGTTATGATATGTTGATGAACAAAAGTGTGTAGTGTATGTTTAACATTAATACTCTTAGGTATAGATGTTGAGTTAAAAATCTTAAGAGATTTTTAAAAGTTTATGATGGAATGGTATCCTTAGGACCTAAACAGGATAGTACTTCTACAGGATGAAGAGAATAATTGATAACTATCCCAAGATAGTAGTTCGGATTATCTCATAAATGAAAAATTTCAAGAATGAAATTAGGTAACACAAATAAGGTGTTAAGATTTCGCTGAGTGGTAAGACATTATCGTGTCTCTAGATTGTTTTAATGTATTCTGGTGGTTTATCGAGTTCATGTAGGAAATCAACCTAAACATAACCCTAGTACAACTACTCTCAGTATTTGAAATTTTAAGTCGAATATAGTTAGTCAGACTATATTCCACTGTCCCTAGGTTAAATATAGGTGACTAGTCTATATTTAGCCGAGGTTCGATAAAATTTTCAAATACCTAAATTAGGTATACTTGTGATATGTCCGTTGCTTTCGGGAAACTGTCCACTAAACAAAGGCAATGTTAAACCCTTAAGTTTGCAAGTCCCGTCCATACAAGACTTGTAACGTATGTTTTCATATTCCATTGAATAGAAGATAGTAAGGGTAGATACGTATGGAAAGGAAGTTTTAAGTAGTTCTAAAATAGAACATACTTGGCCAGGATCACGAACTTTTAATAATGAAGGTTTCATCAGAAAACTTTGATGAATGTAGAGAAAGTTCAGCTTTTGTCGATGATGGATTAGTTTGTCCTTTAGAAATCTCATATTTCTTGTTTGGAAATCGTTAGATTGTGATGGGTTTTTGATATCATAAGAAATGATATTGATGAGGTCGTGAAATAATTCCAGAGACCATTGCACAAATCACAATGTCTCGGAAGTAGGTTAGACCATTGTGCAATTCACAATGTCTGGGAAGTAGGTTAAACCATTAGGTGACTCAAAACATTTGAGAAATGATTAAGACCATTGTATCATACAATGTCTTGGAAAATGAATGAGACCATTGTATCTCACAATGTCTTGGAAAATGAATGAGGCCATTGTATCTCACAATGTCTTGAAAAATGAATGAGACCATTGTATCTCACAATGTCTTGAAAAATAAATGAGACCATTGTATCTCACAATGTCTTGAAAAATGAATGAGACCATTGTATCTCACAATGTCTTGGAAAATGAATGAGACCATTGTATCTCACAATGTCTTGGAAAATGAATGTTGGAGTAGGAATATGATTGGGAGAGTGTGGCTGTGCCGAAATGCCTTAGAATAGGCATACACAGATATGTTTAGTCCATTGTTTAGATAAATGATTGAAAATAAACCGAGTTTATATATCAATAAACTAATATGTTCATGTAGCATAAAATGCCTAGTGTGTATATATCAATATACTAATATGTGTTCATGTAGCATAAAATGCCTAGTGTGTATATATCAATATACTTATATGTGTTCATGTAGCATAAAATGCTTAGTGTGTATATATCAATATACTTATATGTGTTCATGTAGCATAAAATGCTTAGTGTATATATATCAATATACTTATATGTGTTCATGTAGCATAAAATGCTTAGTGTATATATATCAATATACTTATATGTTTGTGTAGCATAACATGCTTACTAAGTCCATAATCGTCTGGAGGATGGAAGACACAGAGAGCGGAAGGCTATAAAAATGTTTTTGCTTGTAATTGTAGTTATAGTTTAGGTCTCAATTAGACCCGTTTCTCTATAACCATGTCTCTGATACCAATCTGTAACACCCCCAATTCATGGATGCAGCGGAATTCGAACTGGGTGTTACTCGACGGCACAATAGTCACAATAATAGAAAACGAACTCCAATTGAGTCGTTTTAAAAGATTTATCATTCAAATTGTATAAATATCAGAGATTACAAAATGAGGTCCCAATTGGTTCCATGTTTACAAATCACATTAAGTGAGTTTTTGAATGATAAGTAAATTTATAGCCCTCTTGAGTATCCGTGTCCTTCCGTGCCATCCTTGATCGTCATGAACCTGAAATACATGCTTGAGAGGTCAACACAAAGGTTGAGTGATATTCATAGAGTTTGTTAAATCGTTTGAACACAATGTGTTGGTAGTTAAATCGTTTGAACACCATAATCGTAGTGTTTGTAGGTAAATCGTTTGAACACAATAATCGTAGTGTGAGCTGTAGACTCACACCAATGTTTGGAAAACAAAACTGGTAGGCTACGTTATTATACGCCCATAAAATGTATTATACACTAAGCTTATGAAACCAAAACGTTAACGTGTACCAATATCGATCGGCAGATTTATCCCGGTAGGTACTTTGCCGTCATACCTAATGTCTCAAATATTAATGCATTTGTTTGAACTAATCAAAACAAATAGGATTCGTCAATCCCAATAGGCCTATTCACAATATTCGCGCTCACTTGCAAGTAACCCTCGCAAGTGATTAAATGGTTCATAATAAGGGATTTTGGTTTGGCAAGGATGTTACTTAGTGATAATAAAACATAGTCGAATAGCATACAGTAGAAAGCATTGTGTTCGAGTAGAAAAATAATAGCATGTATCCCCCCCAAGGGTTTGTAAAACATTGAAGTAATGTAAAGTGGGGCTATGAACTCACCTTAAGTAAGATAGCAAGTAATGAAGGTAATGGTCGGATCGTGTAGGTTTCTACGAGCAACCTATAATCGAATGTTGCGACTTAGGATCGGAGTAATGTCTAAGGAGACATAAACACGCCAATATATATATATCTTGCACTTAGTCCATGATGTGGTATGATGTATAATGTAAGTCTTTGAAAGAAAGGATTCATGAAACATGTATGTTTATATATTGTTTACTACCGTTCGGGCCGACATAATTCAGAAGTCATGTTAGTAAGCGTTCGAGGAGCCAGGACACTTTAATTCGTAAATCCACAACTCAACTCGACGGCTTACATAATGAACTCCTCACATGAGGCTCCCTACTATTGTAGTAGTTGATAAAGTATAAGTTTTGATCCGAAAAGTTACATGTCCGATATTTGAATAAACTTAGGAAAGTTTATTAGTACATGAAGATTGTTATTAGGGGTAGTTTCATAAGTCTTGAATGACCATTTTCTCTTGGTAATATCTCATGGTTTCCTTTTAGGTGAAGTAGATCCAAATTGCTTGTTCATGTTATCGCCTAATTCATTGTTTCATGTTTACGCCTATGTAAGTTGTTATGGTCATTTCGTCATGGCCTAGCCATGACCTTTAGTCCTTGTTCCAAGGTCATGAGACACAACCTTGGCTCTATCCATGGTGGTGGTCTTGATTATTGGTCATAAGACCCCTTTGGTCTTCATAAACCATAACCTATATGTAATGACTTTGTCTAAAAATGGGCTGTTTAGAATTTGAAGAATTTTATCACTCGGAAAGCGTTTTTAGGGCTCGAGCTTCTTTGTTCCTGAACGAAAACGTCGTTCCGGACAACTTTCGTGTTTTAACTTTTTGATGAATCGGACCAGAAGTAGGACTTTCAAAACCCAAATTTGATCAGGAAGCTATTTGGCAGTTTTGCCGGAAATCTTTGGTAATTTCAAATCGCCATAACTTTTGACTCGTATACTTGTTTTGGGTGGTTCAAATTGCTATGGTTTCCTTGTTAAGTCCTCTACTACAATATGTAATGATCCAATATCATATTTTTACCATTTTGATCAGGTCTTACCAAGAAAGTCACTAGTTTACTTGTTTTAGTAACTTGTTGTAACAATCAATAACAATAACTTGTTTTGGTCATTTTTATACATCATGGACATAACTACAAGACATAATATAGCATGAATAATATGTAAATAACATGAACATGATTATTTAACAAGAATCAAGTTAGGGTTTGGCTCACAACTTTTGGCTTTCAAAGATGAAAGGAAGTTAACATGTAAGGATAGGACTTTGATAGACTTGCTTCAACCCTTTTTCACTTCATGCAATCTTTCTACCCTTGGTATTCTTGAAAGAGATGTAATGAAAGTTGAGGTGAATTGAGTGGATTCAAACTCAAGAGAAATCACCAAGTATATGAGGTTATGGAAGTGTTTGATGAATGATAACCTATCTAGGGTTTCTACCTTGAACTAGCACTTGAATCTTGCATGAAACTAGAAGGAAATCAAGCAAAGATGAGAGTGTTGTGGTGTGGTTTGATGGCCGGCCAAAGGAAGGGGATGGGGGGCTTTTATAGGGTCTTAAGGAGGTTACTTGTGTTGACTTGTCAACCCTTGGAGGCCAAGTTCAACACATGTAAGCATCCAAGAGTTCTAAGCATGAGATCTTTCCACCTAGTGTGAATCCCCCCCCCCCTATGGCGGTTTGCCAACCTTGGGGAGCAAGGGTGTGGACTTTTCTTGGTATTATCCAAGATACTTGGTTAGTTTTGACTCCGGGAAATGCCAATCGTAAATGATTAAGCCTCAAAACGTAAAACCGGGTGTCGTAAAATTATGGAACTTGAAAGTATTGATAAACATGTCAATAAGTTCCATAATAAAATATAAAATGAGTGGTAGGTTCCATTTGGGTGGTAAACCCTGCTAAAAACTGGAAACACGGGTCTAAAACGCGTAATACGTAAAATGTACGAATTTTACGTAAAACTGAGAAAAGTAAAATGTTACTTTTCTAATGTGATAAAAATGGTTTAAAATGACTTATAATGTCTAGACTGGGCTCAGTCTAGTGTCGGTTGGTATTAAATGTCTTTTAGACATCAAACCGTAAGCCTAAAAATCACGAAATGACTTATAACATCAAGGGATGATTTTTGGTCAATGGAGGAGGGAAAATTATGTTGACTTTTTCTAATAATTTTGAAAACTCAAAATGTCTTAGAAACTCGTTTTGTGGTCTAACGGTTAATCGCTCATTCGGTTAAGCGTGCTCATGTGAGATTAGTACCGACATGGGTGACCTGCTGGGAAGTTTTTGGTCATGTTTTTCTCAGTCACGATTAATTCTCAAATAAATCATGAGTGTGTCAAACATTTTTCTGATGCGGGGTCACTTAACGTGGTCGAGTTTCGTTGTACGTAGAATTTCTGAATGACGTTTTACCCTAAAACGTGTAATTCCTTAATAACTTTTACGAAAATGATCTGACGAATGTCAAACATTTAATTTGCCATGTAAATGATTTATCACTCAAGAATATCAAATAAAAATCAACTTTCGGGAAAGTTTTGGGAAAAAAATGAATAGTAAAAGTGAATAGTGAAATTTTCCGGGAATGATAATTAACCTGAAATTGCGAATTGTTACATTGAGTGTGTAAGAATTAGGGACAACAACTATCATCATGAAAAGGGCAATTGCTCTCATCAAGTGAGCAAGTGTTTAGGGCAACGAATCCCATAAAGTAAGGTACAATTGCTCTCAACAAGGGAGTCTTTAAGGACAACGGCTCCTATTATGTAGGAAAAATTGCCCTCATAAAGTTAGCCTTTAGGGACAACAGATCTCATCATGTAACTGACAATTGCTCTTATCGAGTGTGCAAGCATAAGGGACAACGACAGTACTCATGTAAGTGACAATTGCTCTTATCAAGTGTGCTCTTAGGGACAATGGCTATCATCATGTAAAGGGGAATTTCTCTCATCAAGTGAGCAAGCGTTTAGGGACAACGACTCCCATAAAGTAAGGTACAATTGCTCTCAACAAGTGAGTCTTTAGGGACAAAGGCTCTTATTATGTAAGGGACGAATTGCCCTCATAAAGTTAGCCTTTAAGGACCACGGATCTCATCATGTAAGTGACAATTGCTCGTATCGAGAGTGCAAGCATTAGGGACAACGGAAATCATCATGTAATGGACAATTGCTCTCGTTAAGTGAGAAAGCATTTAGGGACAACGGGACCCATAAACTAAGGTATAATTGCTCTCAACAAGTGAGCCTTCAGGGACAACGGATATCATCATGTAAGTGACAGTTGCTCTTATCGAGTGTGTAAGCATTAGGGACAACGGCTATCATCATGTAAAGGGCAATTGCTCTCATCAAGTGAGCTTGCATTTAGGGACAATGGCTCCCATAAAGTAAGGTACAATTTCTCTCAACATGTGAGCTTTTAGGGACAACGGCTCTTATCTTGTAAGGGATAAATCGCCCTCATAAAGTTAGCCTTTAGCGACAACGGATCTGAACATGCAAGTGACAATTGCTCTTGTCAAGTGTGCAAGCATTAGGGACAACGACTATCATCATGTAAAGGACAATTGCTCTCATCAAATGAGCAAGTGTTTAGGGACAACGGCTCTCATAAAGTCAGTTATAATTGCTCTCAACAAGTGAGCCTTTAGGGACAACGGCTCTTATCATGGAAGAGACAAATTGCGCTTATAAAGTTAGCCTTTAGGGACAACGGGTCTCATCATGTAAGTGACAATTGCTCTTATCAAGTGCGCAACCATTAGGGACAACGGCTATCATCATGTAAAGGGCAATTGCTCTCATCAAGTGAGCAAGCGTTTAGCGACAACGGCTTCCTTAAAGTAAGGTACAATTGCTCTCAACAAGTGAGTCTATAGGGACAACGGCTCTTATCATGTAAGGGACATATTGCCCTCATAAAGTTAGCCTTTAGGGACAACGGGTCTCATCATGTAAGTGACAATTGATCTTATCAAGTGTGCAAGCTTTAAGGACACCGGCTATCAACATTTAAAGGGCAATTGCACTCAACAAGTGAGCGAGCGTTTATGGACAACGGCTCCCATAAAGTAAGGTACAATTGCTCTCAACTTGTAAGCCTTTAGGGACAACGGCTCTTATTCTGTAAGGGATAAATCACCCTCATAATGTTAGCCTTAGGGACAACCGATCTCATCATGCATGTGACAATTGCTCTTGTCAAGCTTGCAAGCATTAGGGGCAACGACTCTTATCATGTAAAGGGCAATTGCTCTCATCAAGTGAGCAAGCGTTTAGGGACAACGACTCCAATAAAGTAAGGTACAATTGCTCTCAACAAGTGAGTCTTTAGGGACAATGGCTCTTATCATGTAAGGGACAAATTGCCCTCATAAAGTTAGCCTTTAGGGACGACGGATCTCATCATGTAAGTGACTGCTCTTATCGAGTGTGTAAGCATTAGGGACAACGGCTATCATCATGTAAAGGGCAATTGCTTTCATCAAGTGAGCTGGCATTTAGGGACAACGGCTCCCAAAAAGTAAAGTACAATTTCTCTCAACAAGTGAGCCTTTAGGGACAATGGCTCTTATCATGTAAGGGACAAATCGCCCTCATAAAGTTAGCCTTAAGGGATAACGGATCTTAACATGCAAGTGAAAATTTCTCTTGTCAAGTGTTCAAGCATTAGGGACAACGGGTTTCATCATGTAAAGGACAATTGCTCTCATCAAGTGAGCAAGCATTTAGGGACAACGGCTCCCATAAAGTAAGGTACAATTGCTCTCAACAAGTGAGTCTTTAGAGACAACGGCTCTTATCATGTAAGGGACAATTGCCCACATAAAGTTAGCCTTTAGGGACAACGGGTCTCATCATGTAAGTGACAATTGCCCTTATCAAGTTTCAAAGCAATAGGGACAACGGCTATCATCATGTTGGCAATTGCTATCGTCAATTGAGCAGGCGTTTATGGACAACGACTCTCATAAAGTCAGGTACAATTGCTCTCAACAAGTGAGTCTTTAGGGACAACGGCTCTTATCATGTAAGGGACAAATTGCCCTCATAAAGCTAGCCTTTAGGGACAACGGATCTCATCATGTAAGTGACAGTTGCTCTTATCGAGTGTGTAAGCATTACGAACAACGAGTATCATCACGTAAAGGGAAAATGCACTCATCAAGTGAGCAAGTGTTTAGGGACAACGGATTCCATAATGTAAGGTACAACTACTATCAACAAGTGAGACTTTAGGGACAATGGCTCTTATTATGTAAGGGGGAAATTGCCCTCATAAAGTTTGCCTTTGGGGACAACGGATCTCTTCATGTTAGCGACAATTGCCCTTATCGAGTGTGTAAGAATTAGGGACAACAACTATCATCATGAAAAGGGCAATTGCTCTCATCAAGTGAGCAAGTGTTTAGGGCAACGAATCCCATAAAGTAAGGTACAATTGCTCTCAACAAGGGAGTCTTTAAGGACAACGGCTCCTATTAAGTAATGGAAAATTGCCCTCATAAAGTTAGCCTTTAGGGACAACGGATCTCATCATGTAAGTGACAATTGCTCTTATCGAGTGTACAAGCATAAGGGACAACGACAGTACTCATGTAAGTGACAATTGCTCTTATCAAGTGTGCTCTTAGGGACAACGGCTATCATCATGTAAAGGTGAAATTGCCCTCATAAAGTTAGCCTTTAGGGACAACGGGTCTCATCATGTAATTGACAATTTCTCTTATCAAGTGTGCAAGCATTAGGGAAACCGGCTATCATCATTTAGAGGGTAATTGCACTCAACAAGTGTGCGAGCGTTTAGGGACAACGGCTCCTATAAAGTAAGGTACAATTGCTCTCGACTTGTAAGCCTTTAGGGACAACGGCTCTTATCATGTATGGGACAAATCGCCCTCATAAAGTTAGCCTTTAGGGACAACGGATCTCATCATACATATGATAATAGCTCTTGTCAAGTGTGCAAGCATTAGGGACAACGGCTATCATCATGCAAAGGGCAATTGCTCTCATCAAGTGAGCAAGCGTTTAGGGACAACGGCTCCCATAAAGTAAGGTACAATTGCTCTCAACAAGTGAGTCTTTAGGGACAACGACTCTTATCATGTAAGGGAGAAATTGCCCTCATAAAGTCAGCCTTTAGGGACAACGGATCCCAAAAAGTAAGGTACAACTCCTCTCAACAAGTGAAACTTTAGGGACAATGGCTCTTATTATGTAAGGGAGAAATTGCCCTCATAAAGTTAGCCTTTGGGGACAACAGATCTCATCATGTAAGTGGCAATTGCTCTCATCAAGTGAGCAAGCGTTTAGGGACAACGGCTCCCATAAAGTAAGGTACAATTGCTCTCAACAAGTGAGACTTTAAGGACAATGGCTCTTATCATTTAAGGGACAAATTGCCCACATAAAGTTAGCCTTTAGGGACAACGAGTCTCATCATGTAAGTGACAAGTGCTGTTGTCAAGTGTGCAAGCATTAGGGACAACGGCTATCATGATGCAAGTGACAATTGCTCTCATGAAGTGAGCAAGCGTTTAGGGACAACGGCTCCCATAAAGTAAGGTACAATTGCTCTCAACAAGTGTGCCTTTAGGGACAACGGCTCTTATCCTGGAAGAGACAAATTGCCCTTAGAAAGTTAGCCTTTAGGGACAATGGGACTCATCATGTAAGAGACAATGGGACTCAGCATTAAGGACAACGGCTATCATCATGTAAAGGGCAATTGCTCTCATCAAGTGAGCAAGCGTTTAGGGACAACGGCTCCTATAAAGTAAGGTACAATTGCTCTCAACAAGTGAGTCTTTAGGGACAACGGATCTTATCATGTAAGGGACATATTGCCCTTATAAAGTTAGCCTTTAGGGACGACGGGTCTCATCATGTAATTGACATTGCTCTTATCAAGTGTGCAAGCATTAGGGACACTGGCTATCATCATTTAGAGGGCAATTGAACTCAACAAGTGAGCGAGCGTTTAGGGACAACGGCTCGCATAAAGTTAAGTACAATTGCTCTCAACAAGTGAGTCTTTAGGGACAATGGCTGTTTTCATTTATGGGACAAATCGCCCTCATAAATTTTCCCTTTAGTGACAACGGATCTCATCATGCAAGTGACAATTTCTCTTATCAAGTGTGCAAGCATTAGGGACAACGGCTATCATCATGTAAACGGCAATTGCTCTCATCAAGTAAACAAGCGTTTAGGGACAACGGCTCCCATAAAGTAAGGTACAATTCCTCTCAACAAGTGAGTCTTTAGGGACAACGGCTCTTATCATGTAAAGGACAAATTGCCCTCATAAAGTTAGCCTTTAGGGACAACGGATCTCATCATGTAAGTGACAGTTGCTCTTATCGAGTGTGTAAGCATTACGGACAACGGCTATCATCATGTAAAGGGCAAATGCTCTCATCATGTGAGCAAGTGTTTAGGGATAACGGATCCCATAAAGTAAGGTACAACTGCTGTCAACAAGTGAGAATTTAGGGACAATGGCTCATATTATGTAAGGGAGAAATTGCCCTCATAAAGTTAGCCTTTGGGGACAACGGATCTCATCATTTTAGTGACAATTGCTCTTATCGAGTGTGTAAGCATTAGGGACAACGATAGTACTCATGTAAAGGGTAACTGCTCTCATCAAGTGAGCAAGCGTTTATGGACAACAGCTCCCATAAACTAAGGTACAATTGCTCTCAAGAAGTGAGTCTTTAGGGACGACAACTCTTATTATGTAAGGGACAAATTGACCTCATAAAGTTTGCCTTTAGGGCCAACGGATCTCATCATGTAAGTTACAATTGCTCTTATCAAGTGTGCAAGCATTAGGGACAACGGCTATAATCATGTAAAGGGCAATTGCTCCCCATCAAGTGAGGAAGCGTTTAGGGACAATGGATCCCGTAGACCAAGGTACAATTGCCCTTAACAAGTGAGCCTTTAGGGACAACGGCTCTTATTTTGGAAGGGACCAATTGCCCTCATAAGGTTAGCCTTTAGGGACAACAGATCTCATCATGTAAGTGACAATTGCTCTTATCAAGTGTGCAAGCGTTAGGGACAACGGCAATCAACATGCAATGGACAATTGCTATCATCAAGTGAGAAAGCGTTTAGGGAAAACGGGTTCCATAAATAAAGGTACAATAGCTCTCAACAAGGGAGCCTATAGGGACAACGGCTCTTATTATGTAAGTGACAAATTACCATCATAAAGTTAGCCTTTAGGGACAATGGATCACATCATGTAAGTGGACAGTTGCTCTTATCGAGTGTGTAAACATTAGGGACAACGGCTATCATCATGTATAGGACAATTGCCCTCATCAAGTGAGCAGGCATTTAAGGACAACGGCTCCCATAAAGTAAGGTACAATTGCTCTCAACAAGTGAGTCTTTAAGGACAACGGCTCTTATTATGTAAGGGACAAATTGCCCGCATAAAGTTAGCCTTTAGGGACAACGGGTCTCATCATGTAAGTGACAAGTGCACTTGTCAAGTGTGCAAGCATTAGGGACAACGGCTATCATCATGTAAGTGACAACTGCTCTCATCAAGTGAGCAAGCGTTTAGGGACAACGGCTCCCATTAAGTAAGGTACAATTGCTCTCAACAAGTGTGTCTTTAGGGACAACGGCTCTTATCATGGAAAAGACAAATTGCCCTTATAAAGTTAGCCTTTAGGGACAATGGGACTCATCATGTAAGAGACAATTGCTCTTATCAAGTGTGCAAGCATTAAGGACAACGGCTATCATCATGTAAAGGGCAATTGCGCTCATCAAATGAGCAAGCGTTTAGGGACAATGGCTCCCATAAAGTAAGGTACAATTGCTCTCAACAAGTGAGTCTTTAGGGACAACGGATCTTATCATGTAAGGGACATATTGCCCTTATAAAGTTAGCCTTTAGGGACGACGGGTCTCATCATGTAATTGACATTGCTCTTATGAAGTGTGCAAGCATTAGGGACACCGGCTATCATCATTTAGAGGGCAATTGCACTCATCATGTTAGTGAAAATTGCTCTTATTGAGTGTGTAAGCATTAGGGACAACAACTATCATCATGAGAAGGGCAATTGCTCTCATCAAGTGAGCAAGTGTTTAGGGCAACGAATCCCATAAAGTTAGGTACAATTGCTCTCAACAAGTGAGTCTTTAGGGAAAACGGCTCCAATTATGTAAGGGAAAATTGCCCTCATAAAGTTAGCCTTTAGGGACAACGGATCTCATCATGTAAGTGACAATTGCTCATATCGAGTGTTCAAGCATAAGGGACAAAGGGGCGATTTTTTGGCAGCCATAGCCGCCACCTCTACTTCTCTTCTCCGGTCAATTCAGCCTCTTAAATCGCCTCTCTACCTTATGGTATGCAATCGATTTATTAGGCTGTGATTATTTAGAGGTGGCGTGCTGTTTTTATTGATTATCTATCTATCCATAATCGCTCTATCCTTTAAACCCTAACCTATCCTTTCGTTCATACCATTCTGTTAGGGTTTATTTTGGTCGACTTTGTATCCTGATCGCAATCCTATTCACATGTTTTTTAGGTCGGTTTAATTACTCCTTATTTGTTAGGGTTTAATCAGATCGACTTTTTATCTTTTGCGGTTATATAAAGCAGATCACATACTACTCTTGGGTTAGGTCGGTCTTCTTTTCCCTTTTTTAGGGTTTTGTTTGATCGGTTCTTTATTATCTTTTTGTGCGATCTGTTTTCGACCTGGTGGTATTTGGTGCTGCTGCTATAATCTTTGATGATTATCCGAACCCTTTTAGGGTTTTGGTATTATTTTGTTAGCAGGAATCGACCCTTTTACTTTATTAGGGTCGATTGGTTGATTGGTCATGTTCTTAACGCCTATAAAACCTGTTTTAGGTTTTTATTTGTTCTGATTGAAAGTAAACCCTTGTTAGGGTTTTGTGTTGCTGTTCATTACAAGGTACTGATGTGTGGTATTTTGATGGCTATTAGTGGTATATGGGTTTGAGAGAGATGGAAATTTATGCACATCGTTGGCTGTTTGATCATGCAACCCTTGTTTAGGGTTTGTTATTCAAAGAATTTTATCCGCTTTTGTGATGCCATTGATGGGTGTTGTTTTACATGGAAGTTAGGGTCCGTATGTACCCTATTATGTGTTTCTTAGTTCGTATATTACAAGGACCAGTTGCTGTTTGATCGATTCCTATCCTTGGTCTGCTATACGAAGAGATTTGGTTGTTTCTTTGGGTTGATTTACCCATGGATGTGTTTGTATCATTAGGGCTGACGTCATTGAATTTTTTTTTCATGATGACTTGTTGTTGGTACGATTGTGTGGCTTGGTGGTTGTTTGATTGGAGCATCATTGGTATACAACAGGTTTGGCGAGGGTTCTTTATCCCGTTTTTGCTCATTCATGTCCTATTATTGTTGTTGCTCATGATGTCATTTCAAGTTCATCATTGTTGTTGCATATGACTTGAGCTTTCGTTGTCTTCATGTGACTCATTCTTATTTGTTGGAAGATTGGTTCAAGTTCGGATATGCTGGAAGATGTTGATACATTCGGATCTACATTCTTCTTGGTTGTCTTTGGGCAGCTTAGATATGCTGGAGGTTGCATCACTTGGACCATGTTTATGCTTCACATTTATTTGCTACGGAAGTCACTCTTATTAGCTTATTAGATTATGCTTTGCATAATATTAATAGAAGACGCAATTTGTTGAAGCTGGAAGTTCGCATGTTTATGATCTGGATCGCTAGGATGACTAAGAAAACTTCAATTTTATTTGAGTTGTGATGTATTGTATTTTTATTGCTAGTCATTGTTAGTTGTATTTAGATATGGTAGTTATAAGAATGGCATGTCATTCTTATATAGTGGTAGTGGTAGTGTCCTTAGGGACTTCGATGAGAGACTCACTCTCTTCCATTGTACTTAAACGTTTTTTATTAATGTATTTTACCGGGTGCAGGATTAATCCCCTTTACCCAAAAAAAAGCATAAGGGACAACGACAGTACTCATGTAAGTGACAATTGCTATTATCAAGTGTGCAAGCATTAGGGACAACGGCAATCATTATGTAAAGGGCAATTGCTCTCATCAAGTGAGCAAGCGTTTAGGGACAACGGCTCCCATAAAGTAAGGTACAATTGCTCTCAACAAGTGAGTCTTTAGGGACAACGGCTCTTATCATGTAAGGGACCTATTACCCTTATAAAGTTAGCCTTTAGGGACAACGGGTCTCATAATGTAATTGACAATTGCTCTTATCAAGTGTGCAAGCATTAGGGACACCGGCTATCATCATTTAGAGGGTAATAGCACTCAACAAGGGAGCGAGCGTTTAGGGACAACGGCTCCTATAAAGTAAGGTACAATTGCTCTCGACTTGTAAGCCTTTAGGGACAACGGCTCTTATCATGTATGCGACAAATCGCCCTCATTAAGTTAGCCTTTAGGGACAACGGATCTCATCATGCAAGTGACAATTACTGTTGTCAAGTGTTCAAGCATTAGGGACAACGGCTATCATCATGTAAAGGGCAATTGCTCTCATCAAGTGAACAAGCGTTTAGGGACAACGGCTCCCATAAAGTAAGGTACAATTCCTCTCAACATGTGAGTCTTTAGGGACAATGGCTCTTATCAGGTAAGGGACAAATTGCCCTCATAAAGTTAGCCTTTAGGGACAACGGATCTCATCATGTAAGTGACAGTTGCTCTTATCGAGTATGTAAGCATTACGGACATCGGCTATCATCATGTAAAAGGCAAATGCTCTCATCAAGTGAGCAAGTGTTTAGGGACAACGGATCCCATAAAGTACGGTACAACTGCTCTCAACAAGTGAGACTTTAGGGACAATGGCTCTTATTATGTAAAGGAGAAATTGCCCTCATAAAGTTAGCCTTTGGGGACAACGGATCTCATCATGTTAGTGACAATTTCTTTTATTGAGTGTGTAAGCCTTAGGGACAACAACTATCATCATGAGAAGGGCAATTGCTCTCATCAAGTGATCAAGTGTTTAGGGCAACGAATCCCATAAAGTAAGGTACAATTGCTCTCAACAAGTGAGTCTTTAGGGAAAACGGCTCCTATTATGTAAGGGAAAATTGCCCTCATAAAGTTAGCCTTTAGGGACAACGGATCTCATCATGTAAGTGACAATTGCTCTTATCGAGTGTTCAAGCATAAGGGACAACAACAGTACTCATGTAAGTGACAATTACTATTATCAAGTGTGCAAGCATTAGGGACAACGACAATCATCATGTAAAGGGCAATTGCTCTCATCAAGTGAGCAAGCGTTTAGGGACAACGACTCCCATAAAGTAAGGTACAATTGCTCTCAACAAGTGAGTCTTTAGGGACAACGGCTCTTATCATGTAAGAGACATATTGCCCTTATAAAGTTAGCCTTTAGGGACAACGGGTATCATAATGTAATTGACAATTGCTCTTATCAAGTGTGCAAGCATTAGGGACACCGGCTATCATCATTTAGAGGGTAATTGCACTCAATAAGGGAGCGAGTGTTTAGGGACAACGGCTCCTATAAAGTAAGGTACAATTGCTCTCGACTTGTAAGCCTTTAGGGACAACGGCTCTTATCATGTATGGGACAAATCGCCCTAATTAAGTTAGCCTTTAGGGACAACGGATCTCATCATGTAAGTGAAAATTGCTCTTGTCAAGTGTGCAAGCATTAGGGACAACGGCTATCATCATGTAAAGGGCAATTGCTCTCATCAAGTGCGCAAGCATTAGGGACAACGGCTATCATCATGTAAAAGGCAATTGCTCTCATCAAGTGAGCAAGCGTTTAGGGACAACGGCTCCCATAAAGTAAGGTAAAATTGCTCTCAACAAGTGAGTCTTTAGGGACAACGGCTCTTATCATGTAAGGGACATATTGCCCTCACAAAGTTATCCTTTAGGGACAACGGGTCTCATCGTGTAATTGACAATTGCTCTTATCAAGTGTGCAAGCATTAGGGACACCGGAAATCATCATTTAGAGGGCAATTGCACTAAACATGTGAGCGAGCGTTTAGGGACAACGGCGCCCATAAAGTAAGGTACAATTGCTGTCAACTTGTAAGCCTTTAGGGACAACAACTCTTATCATGTATGGGACAAATCTCCCTCATAATGTTAGCCTTTAGGGACAACGGATCTCATCATGCAAGTCACAATTGCTCTTGTCAAGTGTGCAAGCATTAGGGACAACGACTATCATCTTGTAAAGGGCAATTGCTCATCAAGTGAGCAAGCGTCTAGGGACACGGCTCCCATAAAGTAAGGTACAGTTGCTGTGAACTTGTAAGCCTTTAGGGACAACAGCTCTTATCATGTATGGAACAAATCGCCTTCATAATGTTAGCCTTTAGGGACAACGGATCTCATCATGCAAGTGACAATTGCTCATGTCAAGTGTGCAAGCATTAGGGACAACGGCTATCATCATGTAAAGGGCAATTGCTCTCATCAAGTGAGCAAGCGTTTAGGGACAATGGCTCCCATAAAGTAAGGTACAATTGCTCTCAACAAGTGAGTCTTTAGGGACAACGGCTCTTATCATGTAAGGGACATATTGCCCTCATAAAGTTATCCTTTAGGGACAACAGGTCACATTATGTAATTGAAAATTGCTCTTATCAAGTGTGCAAGCATTAGGGACACCGGAAATCATCATTTAGAGGGCAATTGCACTAAACATGTGAGCGAGCGTTTAGGGACAACGGCGCCCATAAAGTAAGGTACAATTGCTGTCAACTTGTAAGCCTTTAGGGACAACAACTCTTATCATGTATGGGACAAATCTCCCTCATAATGTTAGCCTTTAGGGACAACGGATCTCATCATGCAAGTGACAATTGCTCTTGTCAAGTGTGCAAGCATTAGGGACAACGGCTATCATCTTGTAAAGGGCAATTGCTCATCAAGTGAGCAAGCGTCTAGGGACACGGCTCCCAAAAAGTAAGGTACAATTTCTCTCAACAAGTGAGTCTTTAGGGACAACGGCTCTAATCATGTAAGGGAAAAATTGCCCTCATAAAGTTATAGCCTTTAGGGACAACGGATCTCATCATGCAAGTGACAGTTGCTCTTATCGAGTGTGTAAGCATTAGGGACAACGGCTATCATCATGTAAAGGGCAATTGCTCTCATCAAGTGAGCAAGTGTTTAGAGACAACGGATCCCATAAAGGAAGGTACAACTGCTCTCAACAAGTGAGACTTTAGGGACAATGGCCCTTATTATGTAAGGGACAAATTGCCCTCTTAAAGTTAGCCTTTACGGACAACGGATCTCATCATGTAAGTGACAATTGCTCTTATCGAGTGTGTAAGCATTATGGACAACAGCTATCATCATGAAAAGGGCAATTGCTCTCATCAAGAAAGCAAGTGTTTAGGGCAACGAATCCCATAAAGTAATGTACAATTGCTCTCGACAAGTGAGTCTTTATGGACAACGGCTCTTATTATGTAAGGGAAAAATTGTCCTCATTAAGTTAGCCTTTAGGGACAACGGATCTCATCATGTAAGTGACAATTGCTCTTATCGAGTGTGCAAGCACAAGGGACAACGATAGTACTCATGTAAAGGGTAACTGCTCTCATCAAGTGAGCAAGCGTTTAGGGACAACAGATCCCATAAACTAAGGTACAATTGCTCTCAAGAAGGGAGTCTTTAGGGACGACAACTCTTATTATGTAAGGGACAAATTGACCTCATAAAGTTTGCCTTTAGGGACAACGGATCTCATCATGTAAGTTACAATTGCTCTTATCAAGTGTCCAAGCATTAGGGACAACGGCTATCATCATGTAAAGGGCAATTGCTCCCAATCAAGTGAGCAAGCGTTTAGGGACAATGGATCCAATAGACTAAGGTACAATTGCCCTTAACAAGTGAAACTTTAGGGACAACTGCTCTTATTTTGGAAGGGACGAATTGCCCTCATAAAGTTAGCCTTTAGGGACAACGGATCTCATCATGTTAGTGACAATTGCTTTTCTCAAGTGTGCAAGCATTAGGGACAACGGCAATCAACATGTAATAGACAATTGCTCTCATCAAGTGCGAAAGCGTTTAGGGATAACGGGTCCCATAAACAAAGGTACAATAGCTCTCAAGAAGGGAGCCTTTAGGGACAACGGCTCTTATTATGTAAGTGACAAATTACCCTCATAAAGTTAGCCTTTAGGGACAATGGATCTCATCATGTAAGTGACAGTTGCTCTTATCGAGTGTGTAAACATTAGGGACAACGGCTATCATCAAGTACAGGACAGTTGCCCTCATTAAGTGAGCAGGCATTTAGGGACAACGGCTCCCATAAAGTAAGGTACAATTTCTCTCAACAAGTGAGCCTTTAGGGACAACGGCTCTTATCATGTAAGGGACAAATCGCCCTCATAAAGTTAGCCTTAAGGGACAACGGATCTCAACATGCAAGTGAAAATTGCTCTTGTCAAGTGTGTAAGCATTAGGGACAACGGCTATCATCATGTAAAGGGCAATTGCTCTCATCAAGTGAGCAAGCGTTTAGGGGCACCGGCTCCCATAAAGTAAGGTACAATTGCTCTCAACAAGTGAGTCTTTAAGGACAACGGCTCTTATCATGTAAGGGACAAATTGTTAGCCTTTAGGGACAACGGGTCTCATCATGTAAGTGACAAGTGCTCTCATCAAGTGAGCAAGCATTTAGGGACAACGACTCCCATAAAGTAAGGTACAATTGCTCTCAACAAGTGTGCCTTTAGGGACAAAGGCTCTTATCATGGAAGAGACAAATTGCCCTTATAAAGTTAGCCTTTAGGGACAACGGGACTCATCATGAAAGAGACAATTGCTCTTATCAAGTGTGCAAGCATTAGGGACAACGGCTATCATCAAGTAAAGGGCAATTGCTCTCATCAAGTGAGCAAGTGTTTAGGGACAACGGCTCCCATAAAGTAAGGTACAATTGCTCTCAACAAGTGAGTCTTTAGGGACAATGGCTCTTATTATGTAAGGGACATATTGCCCTTATAAAGTTAGCCTTTAGGGACGACGGGTCTCATCATGTAATTGACATTGCTCTTATCAAGTGTGCAAGCATTAGGGATACCGGCTATCATCATTTAGAGGGCAATTGCACTCAACAAGTGAGCGAGCATTTAGGGACAACGGCTCGCATAAAGTAAGGTACAATTGCTCTCAACAAGTGAGTCTTTAGGGACAACGGCTGTTTTCATTTATGGGACCAATCGCCCTCATAAAGTTTGCCTTTAGGGACAACGGATCTCATCATGCAAGTGACAATTGCACTTGTCAAGTGTGCAAGCATTAGGGACAACGACTATCATCATGTAAAGGGCAATTGCTCTCATCAAGTGAACAAGCGTTTAGGGTCAACGGCTCCCATAAAGTTAGGTACAATTCCTCTCAACAAGTGAGTCTTTAGGGACAACGGCTCGTATCATGTAAGGGACAAATTGCCCTCATAAAGTTAGCCTTTAGGGACAACGGACCTCATCATGTTAGTGAAAATTGCTCTTATCGAGTGTGTAAGCATTAGGGACAACAACTATTATCATGAAAAGGGCAATTGCTCTCATCAAGTGAGCAAGTGTTTAGGGCAACGAATCCCATAAAGTAAGCTACAATTGCCCTCAACAAGTGAGTTTTTGGGACAACGGCTCCTATTATGTAAGGGAAAATTGCCCTCATAAAGTTAGCCTTTAGGGACAACGGATCTCATCATGTAAGTGACAATTGCTCTTATTGAGGGTGCAAGCATAAGGGACAACAACAGTACTCATGTAAGTGACAATTGCTATTATCAAGTGTGCAAGCATTAGGGACAATGGGAATCATCATGTAAAGTGCAATTGCTCTCATCAAGTGAGCAAGCGTTTAGGGACAACGGCTCCCATAAAGTAAGGTACAATTGCTCTCAACAAGTTAGTCTTTAGGGACAACGGCTCTTATCATGTAAGGGACCTATTACCCTTATAAAGTTAGCCTTTAGGGACAACGGGTCTCATAATGTAATTGACAATTGCTCTTATCAAGTGTGCAAGCATTAGGGACACCGGCTATCATCATTTAGAGGGTAATAGCACTCAACAAGGGAGCGAGCGTTTAGGGACAACGGCTCCTATAAAGTAAGGTACAATTGCTCTCGACTTGTAAGCCTTTAGGGACAACGGCTCTTATCATGTATGCGACAAATCGCCCTCATTAAGTTAGCCTTTAGGGACAACGGATCTCATCATGCAAGTGACAATTACTGTTGTCAAGTGTTCAAGCATTAGGGACAACGGCTATCATCATGTAAAGGGCAATTGCTCTCATCAAGTGAACAAGCGTTTAGGGACAACGGCTCCCATAAAGTAAGGTACAATTCCTCTCAACATGTGAGTCTTTAGGGACAATGGCTCTTATCAGGTAAGGGACAAATTGCCCTCATAAAGTTAGCCTTTAGGGACAACGGATCTCATCATGTAAGTGACAGTTGCTCTTATCGAGTATGTAAGCATTACGGACATCGGCTATCATCATGTAAAAGGCAAATGCTCTCATCAAGTGAGCAAGTGTTTAGGGACAACGGATCCCATAAAGTACGGTACAACTGCTCTCAACAAGTGAGACTTTAGGGACAATGGCTCTTATTATGTAAAGGAGAAATTGCCCTCATAAAGTTAGCCTTTGGGGACAACGGATCTCATCATGTTAGTGACAATTTCTTTTATTGAGTGTGTAAGCCTTAGGGACAACAACTATCATCATGAGAAGGGCAATTGCTCTCATCAAGTGATCAAGTGTTTAGGGCAACGAATCCCATAAAGTAAGGTACAATTGCTCTCAACAAGTGAGTCTTTAGGGAAAACGGCTCCTATTATGTAAGGGAAAATTGCCCTCATAAAGTTAGCCTTTAGGGACAACGGATCTCATCATGTAAGTGACAATTGCTCTTATCGAGTGTTCAAGCATAAGGGACAACAACAGTACTCATGTAAGTGACAATTACTATTATCAAGTGTGCAAGCATTAGGGACAACGACAATCATCATGTAAAGGGCAATTGCTCTCATCAAGTGAGCAAGCGTTTAGGGACAACGACTCCCATAAAGTAAGGTACAATTGCTCTCAACAAGTGAGTCTTTAGGGACAACGGCTCTTATCATGTAAGAGACATATTGCCCTTATAAAGTTAGCCTTTAGGGACAACGGGTATCATAATGTAATTGACAATTGCTCTTATCAAGTGTGCAAGCATTAGGGACACCGGCTATCATCATTTAGAGGGTAATTGCACTCAATAAGGGAGCGAGTGTTTAGGGACAACGGCTCCTATAAAGTAAGGTACAATTGCTCTCGACTTGTAAGCCTTTAGGGACAACGGCTCTTATCATGTATGGGACAAATCGCCCTAATTAAGTTAGCCTTTAGGGACAACGGATCTCATCATGTAAGTGAAAATTGCTCTTGTCAAGTGTGCAAGCATTAGGGACAACGGCTATCATCATGTAAAGGGCAATTGCTCTCATCAAGTGCGCAAGCATTAGGGACAACGGCTATCATCATGTAAAAGGCAATTGCTCTCATCAAGTGAGCAAGCGTTTAGGGACAACGGCTCCCATAAAGTAAGGTAAAATTGCTCTCAACAAGTGAGTCTTTAGGGACAACGGCTCTTATCATGTAAGGGACATATTGCCCTCACAAAGTTATCCTTTAGGGACAACGGGTCTCATCGTGTAATTGACAATTGCTCTTATCAAGTGTGCAAGCATTAGGGACACCGGAAATCATCATTTAGAGGGCAATTGCACTAAACATGTGAGCGAGCGTTTAGGGACAACGGCGCCCATAAAGTAAGGTACAATTGCTGTCAACTTGTAAGCCTTTAGGGACAACAACTCTTATCATGTATGGGACAAATCTCCCTCATAATGTTAGCCTTTAGGGACAACGGATCTCATCATGCAAGTCACAATTGCTCTTGTCAAGTGTGCAAGCATTAGGGACAACGACTATCATCTTGTAAAGGGCAATTGCTCATCAAGTGAGCAAGCGTCTAGGGACACGGCTCCCATAAAGTAAGGTACAGTTGCTGTGAACTTGTAAGCCTTTAGGGACAACAGCTCTTATCATGTATGGAACAAATCGCCTTCATAATGTTAGCCTTTAGGGACAACGGATCTCATCATGCAAGTGACAATTGCTCATGTCAAGTGTGCAAGCATTAGGGACAACGGCTATCATCATGTAAAGGGCAATTGCTCTCATCAAGTGAGCAAGCGTTTAGGGACAATGGCTCCCATAAAGTAAGGTACAATTGCTCTCAACAAGTGAGTCTTTAGGGACAACGGCTCTTATCATGTAAGGGACATATTGCCCTCATAAAGTTATCCTTTAGGGACAACAGGTCACATTATGTAATTGAAAATTGCTCTTATCAAGTGTGCAAGCATTAGGGACACCGGAAATCATCATTTAGAGGGCAATTGCACTAAACATGTGAGCGAGCGTTTAGGGACAACGGCGCCCATAAAGTAAGGTACAATTGCTGTCAACTTGTAAGCCTTTAGGGACAACAACTCTTATCATGTATGGGACAAATCTCCCTCATAATGTTAGCCTTTAGGGACAACGGATCTCATCATGCAAGTGACAATTGCTCTTGTCAAGTGTGCAAGCATTAGGGACAACGGCTATCATCTTGTAAAGGGCAATTGCTCATCAAGTGAGCAAGCGTCTAGGGACACGGCTCCCATAAAGTAAGGTACAATTTCTCTCAACAAGTGAGTCTTTAGGGACAACGGCTCTAATCATGTAAGGGAAAAATTGCCCTCATAAAGTTATAGCCTTTAGGGACAACGGATCTCATCATGCAAGTGACAGTTGCTCTTATCGAGTGTGTAAGCATTAGGGACAACGGCTATCATCATGTAAAGGGCAATTGCTCTCATCAAGTGAGCAAGTGTTTAGAGACAACGGATCCCATAAAGGAAGGTACAACTGCTCTCAACAAGTGAGACTTTAGGGACAATGGCCCTTATTATGTAAGGGACAAATTGCCCTCTTAAAGTTAGCCTTTACGGACAACGGATCTCATCATGTAAGTGACAATTGCTCTTATCGAGTGTGTAAGCATTATGGACAACAGCTATCATCATGAAAAGGGCAATTGCTCTCATCAAGAAAGCAAGTGTTTAGGGCAACGAATCCCATAAAGTAATGTACAATTGCTCTCGACAAGTGAGTCTTTATGGACAACGGCTCTTATTATGTAAGGGAAAAATTGTCCTCATTAAGTTAGCCTTTAGGGACAACGGATCTCATCATGTAAGTGACAATTGCTCTTATCGAGTGTGCAAGCACAAGGGACAACGATAGTACTCATGTAAAGGGTAACTGCTCTCATCAAGTGAGCAAGCGTTTAGGGACAACAGATCCCATAAACTAAGGTACAATTGCTCTCAAGAAGGGAGTCTTTAGGGACGACAACTCTTATTATGTAAGGGACAAATTGACCTCATAAAGTTTGCCTTTAGGGACAACGGATCTCATCATGTAAGTTACAATTGCTCTTATCAAGTGTCCAAGCATTAGGGACAACGGCTATCATCATGTAAAGGGCAATTGCTCCCAATCAAGTGAGCAAGCGTTTAGGGACAATGGATCCAATAGACTAAGGTACAATTGCCCTTAACAAGTGAAACTTTAGGGACAACTGCTCTTATTTTGGAAGGGACGAATTGCCCTCATAAAGTTAGCCTTTAGGGACAACGGATCTCATCATGTTAGTGACAATTGCTTTTCTCAAGTGTGCAAGCATTAGGGACAACGGCAATCAACATGTAATAGACAATTGCTCTCATCAAGTGCGAAAGCGTTTAGGGATAACGGGTCCCATAAACAAAGGTACAATAGCTCTCAAGAAGGGAGCCTTTAGGGACAACGGCTCTTATTATGTAAGTGACAAATTACCCTCATAAAGTTAGCCTTTAGGGACAATGGATCTCATCATGTAAGTGACAGTTGCTCTTATCGAGTGTGTAAACATTAGGGACAACGGCTATCATCAAGTACAGGACAGTTGCCCTCATTAAGTGAGCAGGCATTTAGGGACAACGGCTCCCATAAAGTAAGGTACAATTTCTCTCAACAAGTGAGCCTTTAGGGACAACGGCTCTTATCATGTAAGGGACAAATCGCCCTCATAAAGTTAGCCTTAAGGGACAACGGATCTCAACATGCAAGTGAAAATTGCTCTTGTCAAGTGTGTAAGCATTAGGGACAACGGCTATCATCATGTAAAGGGCAATTGCTCTCATCAAGTGAGCAAGCGTTTAGGGGCACCGGCTCCCATAAAGTAAGGTACAATTGCTCTCAACAAGTGAGTCTTTAAGGACAACGGCTCTTATCATGTAAGGGACAAATTGTTAGCCTTTAGGGACAACGGGTCTCATCATGTAAGTGACAAGTGCTCTCATCAAGTGAGCAAGCATTTAGGGATAACGACTCCCATAAAGTAAGGTACAATTGCTCTCAACAAGTGTGCCTTTAGGGACAAAGGCTCTTATCATGGAAGAGACAAATTGCCCTTATAAAGTTAGCCTTTAGGGACAACGGGACTCATCATGAAAGAGACAATTGCTCTTATCAAGTGTGCAAGCATTAGGGACAACGGCTATCATCAAGTAAAGGGCAATTGCTCTCATCAAGTGAGCAAGTGTTTAGGGACAACGGCTCCCATAAAGTAAGGTACAATTGCTCTCAACAAGTGAGTCTTTAGGGACAATGGCTCTTATCATGTAAGGGACATATTGCCCTTATAAAGTTAGCCTTTAGGGACGACGGGTCTCATCATGTAATTGACATTGCTCTTATCAAGTGTGCAAGCATTAGGGATACCGGCTATCATCATTTAGAGGGCAATTGCACTCAACAAGTGAGCGAGCATTTAGGGACAACGGCTCGCATAAAGTAAGGTACAATTGCTCTCAACAAGTGAGTCTTTAGGGACAACGGCTGTTTTCATTTATGGGACCAATCGCCCTCATAAAGTTTGCCTTTAGGGACAACGGATCTCATCATGCAAGTGACAATTGCACTTGTCAAGTGTGCAAGCATTAGGGACAACGACTATCATCATGTAAAGGGCAATTGCTCTCATCAAGTGAACAAGCGTTTAGGGTCAACGGCTCCCATAAAGTTAGGTACAATTCCTCTCAACAAGTGAGTCTTTAGGGACAACGGCTCGTATCATGTAAGGGACAAATTGCCCTCATAAAGTTAGCCTTTAGGGACAACGGACCTCATCATGTTAGTGAAAATTGCTCTTATCGAGTGTGTAAGCATTAGGGACAACAACTATTATCATGAAAAGGGCAATTGCTCTCATCAAGTGAGCAAGTGTTTAGGGCAACGAATCCCATAAAGTAAGCTACAATTGCCCTCAACAAGTGAGTTTTTGGGACAACGGCTCCTATTATGTAAGGGAAAATTGCCCTCATAAAGTTAGCCTTTAGGGACAACGGATCTCATCATGTAAGTGACAATTGCTCTTATTGAGGGTGCAAGCATAAGGGACAACAACAGTACTCATGTAAGTGACAATTGCTATTATCAAGTGTGCAAGCATTAGGGACAATGGGAATCATCATGTAAAGTGCAATTGCTCTCATCAAGTGAGCAAGCGTTTAGGGACAACGGCTCCCATAAAGTAAGGTACAATTGCTCTCAACAAGTTAGTCTTTAGGGACAACGGCTCTTATCATGTAAGGGACATATTGCCCTTATAAAGTTAGCCTTTAGGGACAACGGGTCTCATCATGTAATTGACAATTGCTCTTATCAAGTGTGCAAGCATTAGGGACACCGGTTTTCATCATTTAGAGGGTAATTGCACTCAACAAGGGAGCGAGCGTTTCGGGACAACGGCTCCTATAAAGTAAGGTACAATTGCTCTCGACTTGTAAGCCTTTAGGGACAACGGCTCTTATCATGTATGGGACAAATCGCCCTCATAAAGTTAGCCTTTAGGGACAACGGATCTCATCATGCAAGTGAAAATTGCTCTTGTCAAGTGTGCAAGCATTAGGGATAACGGCTATCATCATGTAAAGGGCAATTGCTCTCATCAAGTGTGCAAGCATTAGGGACAACGGCTCTCAACAAGTGAGACTTTAGGGACAATGGCTCTTATTATGTAAGGGAGAAATTGCCCTCATAAAATTGGCCTTAAGGGACAACGGATCTCAACATGCAAGTGAAAATTGCTCTTGTCAAGTGTGCAAGCATTAGGTACAACGGCTATCATCATTTAAAGGACAATTGCTCTCATCAAGTGAGCAACCGTTTAGGGACAACGGCTCCCATAAAGTAAGATACAATTGCTCTCAATAAGTGAGTGTTTAGGGACAATGGCTCTTATCATGTAAGGGACAAATTGCCCACATAAAGTTAGCGTTTAGGGACAACGGGTCTCATCATGTAAGTGACAAGTGCTCTTGTCAATTGTGCAAGCATTAGGGACAACGGCTATCATCATGTAAGGTGACAATTGCTCTCATCAAGTGAGCAAGCGTTTAGGGACAACGGCTCCCATAAAGTAAGGTACAATTGCTCTCAACAAGTGAGTCATTAGGGACAACGGGTCTCAACATGTAAGTGACAATTGCTCTTATCAAGTGTGCAAGCATTAGGGACAACGGCTATCATCATGTAAATGGCAATTGCTCTCATCAAGTGAGCAGGCGTTTAGGGAAAACGGCTCCCATAAAGTCAGGTACCATTGCTCTCAACAAGTGAGCCTTTAGGGACAACGGCTCTTATCATGGAAGAGACAAATTGCCCTTATAAAGTTAGCCTTTAGGGACAACGGGTCTCAACATGTAAGTGACAATTGCTCTTATCAAGTGTGCAAGCATTAGGGACAACGGCTATCATCATGTAAATGGCAATTGCTCTCATCAAGTGAGCAGGCGTTTAGGGAAAACGGCTCCCATAAAGTCAGGTACCATTGCTCTCAACAAGTGAGCCTTTAGGGACAACGGCTCTTATCATGGAAGAGACAAATTGCCCTTATAAAGTTAGCCTTTAGGGACAACGGGTCTCATCATGTAAGTGACAATTGCTCTTATCAAGTGTGCAACCATTAGGGACAACGACTATCATCATGTAAAGGGCCTCATCAAGTGAGCAAGCGTTTAGGGACAACGGCTCCCATAAAGTAAGGTACAATTGCTCTCAACAAGTGAGTCTTTAGGGATAACGGCTCTTATCATGTAAGGGACATATTGCCCTCATAAAGTTAGCCTTTAGGGACAACGGGTCTCATCATGTAAGTGACAATTGCTCTTATCAAGTGTGCAAGCTTTAAGGACACCGGCTATCACCATTTAAAGGGCAATTGCACTCAACAAGTGAGCGAGCGTTTATGGACAACGACTCCCATAAAGTAAGGTACAATTGCTCTCAACTTGTAAGCCTTTAGGGACAACGGCTCTTATTCTGTATGGGACAAATCACCCTCATAAAGTTAGCCTTAGGGACAACGGATCTCATCATGCAAGTGACAATTGCTCTTGTCAAGCTTGCAAGCATTAGGGAAAACGGCTATCATCATGTAAAGGGCAATTGCTCTCATCAAGTGAGCAAGCGTTTAGGGACAACGGCTCCCATAAAGTAATGTACAACTGCTCTCAACAAGTGAGACTTTAGGGACAATGGCTCTTATTATGTAAGGGAGAAATTGCCCTCATAAAGTTAACCATTGGGGACAACGGATCTCATCATGTAAGTGACAATTGCTCTTATCGAGTGTGTAAGCATTATAGACAACAACTATCATCATGAAAAGGGCAATAGCTCTCATCAAGTGAGCAAGTGTTTAGGGACAACGGCTCCCATAAAGTAAGGTACAATTGCTCTCAACAAGTGAGTCTTTAGGGACAACGGCTCTTATTATGTAAGGGACGAATTGCCCTCATAAACATAGCCTTTAAGGACAACAGATCTAATCATGTAAGTGACAATTGCTCGTATCGAGTGTGCAAGCATTAGGGACAACGGAAATCATCATGTAATGGACAATTGCTCTCATTAAGTGAGAAAGCGTTTAGGGACAACGGGACCCATAAACTAAGGTATAATTTCTCTCAACAAGTGTGCCTTTAGGGACAAAGGATATCATCATGTAAGTGACAGTTGCTCTTATCGAGTGTGTAAGCATTAGGGACAACGGCTATCATCATGTAAAGGGCAATTGCTCTCATCAAGTGAGCTTGCGTTTAGGGACAACGGCTCCCATAAAGTAAGGTACAATTTCTCTCAACATGTGAGCCTTTAGGGACAACGGCTCTTATCTTGTAAGGGATAAATCGGCCTCATAAAGTTAGCCTTTAGCGACAACGGATCTCAACATGCAAGTGACAATTGCTCTTGTCAAGTGTGCAAGCATTAGGGACAATGGCTATCATCATGTAAAGGACAATTGCTCTCATCAATTGAGCAAGTGTTTAGGGACAACAGCTCCCATAAAGTAAGGTACAATTGCTCTCAACAAGTGAGCAAGCGTTTAGGGACAACGGCTATCATCATGTAAGTGACAATTGCTCTCATCAAGTGAGTAAGCGTTTAGGGACAACGGCTCCCATAAAGTAAGGTACAATTCCTCTCAACAAGTGAGTCTTTAGGGACAACGGCTCTTATCGTATAAGGGACAACGGCTCCCATAAAGTAAGGTACAATTGCTCTTGTCAAGTGTGCAAGCATTAGGGACAACGGCTATCATCATGTAAAGGGCAATTGCTCTCATCAAGTGAACAAGCGTTTAGGGACAACGGCTCCCATAAAGTAAGGTACAATTCCTCTCAACAAGTGAGTCTTTATGGACAATGGCTCTTATCATGTAAGGGACAACGGTTCCCATAAAGTAAGGTACAATTCCTCTTGTCAAGTGTGCAAGCATTAGGTACAATGGCTATCATCATGTAAAGGGCAATTGCTCTCATCAAGTGAACAAGCGTTTAGGGACAACGGCTCCCATAAAGTAAGGTACAATTCCTCTCAACAAGTGAGTCTTTAGGGACAACGGCTCTTATCATGTAAGGGACAAATTGCCCTCATAAAGTTAGCCATTGGGGACAACGGATCTCATCATGTTAGTGACAATTGCTCTTATCGAGTGTGTAAGCATTAGGGACAACAACTATCATCATGAAAAGGGCAATTGCTCTCATCAACTGAGCAAGTGTTTAGGGCAACGAATCCCATAAAGTAAAGTACAATTGCTCTCAACAAGTGAGTCTTTAGGGACAACGGCTCCTATTATGGAAGGGAAAATTGCCCTCATAAAGCTAGCCTTTAGGGACAACGGATATCATCATGTAAGTGACAGTTGCTCTTATCGAGTGTGTAAGCATTAGGGACAACGGCTATCATCATGTAAAGGGCAATTGCTCTCATCAAGTGAGCTTGCATTTAGGGACAACGGCTCCCATAAAGTAAGGTACAATTTCTCTCAACATGTGAGCCTTTAGGGACAACGGCTCTTATCTTGTAAGGGATAAATCGGCCTCATAAAGTTAGCCTTTAGCGACAACGGATCTCAACATGCAAGTGACAATTGCTCTTGTCAAGTGTGCAAGCATTAGGGACAACGGCTATCATCATGTAAAGGACGATTGCTCTCATCAATTGAGCAAGTGTTTAGGGACAACGGCTCCCATAAAGTAAGGTACAATTGCTCTCAACAAGTGAGCAAGCGTTTAGGGACAACGGCTATCATCGTGTAAGTCACAATTGCTCTCATCAAGTGAGTAAGCGTTTAGGGACAACGGCTCCCATAAAGTAAGGTACAATTCCTCTCAACAAGTGAGTCTTTATGGACAACGGCTCTTATCATGTAAGGGACAACGGCTCCCATAAAGTAAGGTACAATTCCTCTTGTCAAGTGTGCAAGCATTAGGTACAACGGCTATCATCATGTAAAGGGCAATTGCTCTCATCAAGTGAACAAGCGTTTAGGGACAACGGCTCCCATAAAGTAAGATACAATTCCTCTCAACAAGTCAGTCTTTAGGGACAACGGCTCTTATCATGTAAGGGACAAATTGCCCTCATAAAGTTAACCTTTGGGGACAACGAATCACATCATGTTAGTGACAATTGCTCTTATCGAGTGTGTAAGCATTAGGGACAACAACTATCATCAAGAAAAGGTTAATTGCTCTCATCAAGTAAGCAAGTGTTTAGGGCAATGAATCCCATAAAGTAAGGTACAATTGCTCCCAACAAGTGAGTCTTTAGGGACAACAGCTCTTATTATGTAAGGGACGAATTGCCCTCATAAAGTTAGCCTTTAAGGACAACGGATCTCATCATGTAAGTGACAATTGCTCGTATCGAGTGTGCAAGCATTAGGGACAACGGAAATCATCATGTATAGGACAATTGCTCTCATTAAGTGAGAAAGCGTTTAGGGAAAACGGGACCCATAAACTAAGGTATAATTTCTCTCAACAAGTGAGCCTTTAGAGACAACGGATATCATCATGTAAGTGACAGTTGCTCTTATCGAGTGTGTAAGCATTAGGGACAACGGTTCCCATAAAGTAAGGTACAATTCCTCTTGTCAAGTGTGCAAGGATTAGGTACAATGGCTATCATCATGTAAAGGGCAATTGCTCCCATCAAGTGAACAAGCGTTTAGGGACAACGGCTCCCATAAAGTAAGGTACAATTCCTCTCAACAAGTGAGTCTTTAGGGACAACGGCTCTTATCATGTAAGGGACAAATTGCCCTCATAAAGTTAGCCATTGGGGACAACGGATCTCATCATGTTAGTGACAATTGCTCTTATCGAGTGTGTAAGCATTAGGGACAACAACTATCATCATGAAAAGGGCAATTGCTCTCATCAACTGAGCAAGTGTTTAGGGCAACGAATCCCATAAAGTAAAGTACAATTGCTCTCAACAAGTGAGTCTTTAGGGACAACGGCTCCTATTATGGAAGGGAAAATTGCCCTCATAAAGCTAGCCTTTAGGGACAACGGATATCATCATGTAAGTGACAGTTGCTCTTATCGAGTGTGTAAGCATTAGGGACAACGGCTATCATCATGTAAAGGGCAATTGCTCTCATCAAGTGAGCTTGCATTTAGGGACAACGGCTCCCATAAAGTAAGGTACAATTTCTCTCAACATGTGAGCCTTTAGGGACAACGGCTCTTATCTTGTAAGGGATAAATCAGCCTCATAAAGTTAGCCTTTAGCGACAACGGATCTCAACATGCAAGTGACAATTGCTCTTGTCAAGTGTGCAAGCATTAGGGACAACGGCTATCATCATGTAAAGGACGATTGCTCTCATCAATTGAGCAAGTGTTTAGGGACAACGGCTCCCATAAAGTAAGGTACAATTGCTCTCAACAAGTGAGCAAGCGTTTAGGGACAACGGCTATCATCGTGTAAGTCACAATTGCTCTCATCAAGTGAGTAAGCGTTTAGGGACAACGGCTCCCATAAAGTAAGGTACAATTCCTCTCAACAAGTGAGTCTTTATGGACAACGGCTCTTATCATGTAAGGGACAACGGCTCCCATAAAGTAAGGTACAATTCCTCTTGTCAAGTGTGCAAGCATTAGGTACAACGGCTATCATCATGTAAAGGGCAATTGCTCTCATCAAGTGAACAAGCGTTTAGGGACAACGGCTCCCATAAAGTAAGATACAATTCCTCTCAACAAGTCAGTCTTTAGGGACAACGGCTCTTATCATGTAAGGGACAAATTGCCCTCATAAAGTTAACCTTTGGGGACAACGAATCACATCATGTTAGTGACAATTGCTCTTATCGAGTGTGTAAGCATTAGGGACAACAACTATCATCAAGAAAAGGTCAATTGCTCTCATCAAGTAAGCAAGTGTTTAGGGCAATGAATCCCATAAAGTAAGGTACAATTGCTCCCAACAAGTGAGTCTTTAGGGACAACAGCTCTTATTATGTAAGGGACGAATTGCCCTCATAAAGTTAGCCTTTAAGGACAACGGATCTCATCATGTAAGTGACAATTGCTCGTATCGAGTGTGCAAGCATTAGGGACAACGGAAATCATCATGTATAGGACAATTGCTCTCATTAAATGAGAAAGCGTTTAGGGACAACGGGACCCATAAACTAAGGTATAATTTCTCTCAACAAGTGAGCCTTTAGAGACAACGGATATCATCATGTAAGTGACAGTTGCTCTTATCGAGTGTGTAAGCATTAGGGACAACGGCTATCATCATGTAAAGGGCAATTGCTCTCATCAAGTGAGCTTGCATTTAGGGACAACGGCTCCCATAAAGTAAGGTACAATTTCTCTCAACATGTGAGCCTTTAGGGACAACGGCTCTTATCTTGTAAGGGAAAAATCGCCCTCATAAAGTTAGCCTTTAGCGACAACGGATCTCAACATGCAAGTGACAATTGCTCTTGTCAAGTGTGCAAACATTAGGGACAACGGCTATCATCATGTAAAGGACAATTGCTCTCATCAATTGAGCAAGTGTTTAGGGACAACAGCTCCCATAAAGTAAGGTACAATTGCTCTCAACAAGTGAGCAAGCGTGTAGGGACAACGGCTATCATCGTGTAAGTGACAATTGCTCTCATCAAGTGAGTAAGCGTTTAGGGACAACGGCTCCCATAAAGTATGGTACAATTCCTCTCAACAAGTGAGTCTTTAGGGACAACGGCTCTTATCGTATAAGGCACAACGGCTCCCATAAAGTAAGGTACGATTGCTCTTGTCAAGTGTGCAAGCATTAGGGACAACGGCTATCATCATGTAAAGCGCAATTGCTCTCGTCAAATGAACAAGCGTTTAGGGACAACGGCTCCCATAAAGTAAGGTACAATTCCTCTCAACAAGTGAGTCTTTATGGACAACGGCTCTTATCATGTAAGGGACAACGGCTCCCATAAAGTAAGGTACAATTCCTCTTGTCAAGTGTGCAAGCATTAGGTACAACGGCTATCATCATGTAAAGGGCAATTGCTCTCATCAACTGAACAAGCGTTTAGGGATAACGGCTCCCATAAAGTAAGGTACAATTCCTCTCAACAAGTGAGTCTTTAGGGACAACGGCTCTTATCATGTAAGGGACAAATCTCCCTCATAATGTTAGCCTTTAGGGACAACGGATCTCATCATGCAAGTGACAATTGCTCTTGTCAAGTGTGCAAGCATTAGGGACAACAAATATCATCATGAAAAGGGCAATTGCTCTCATCAACTGAACAAGTGTTTAGGGCAACGAATCCCATAAAGTAAGGTACAATTGCTCTCAACAAGTGAGTCTTTAGGGACAACGGCTCCTATTATGTAAGGGAAAATTGCCCTCATAAAGCTAGCCTTTAGGGACAACGGATCTCAGCTCTTATCAAGTGTGCAAGCATAAGGGACAACGACAATACTCATGTAAGTGACAATTGCTCTTATCAAGTGTGCAAGCATTAGGGACAACGGCTATCATCATGTAAAGGGTAATTGCTCTCATCAAGTGAGCAAGCGTTTAGGGACAACGGCTCCCATAAAGTAAGGTACAATTGCTCTCTACAAGTGAGTCTTTAGGGACAACGGCTCTTATCATGTAAGGGACATATTGCCCTTATAAAGTTAGCCTTTAGGGACAACGGGTCTCATCATGTAATTGATAATTGCTCTTATCAAGTGTGCAAGCATTATGGACACCGGCTATCATCATTTAGAGGGTAATTGCACTCAACAAGGGAGCGAGCGTTTAGGGACAACGGCTCCTATAAAGTAAGGTACAATTGCTCTCGACTTGTAAGCCTTTAGGGACAACGGCTCTTATCATGTATGGGACAAATCGCCCTCATAAAGTTAGCCTTTAGGGACAACGGATCTCATCATGCAAGTGACAATTGCTCTTGTCAAGTGTGCAAGCATTAGGGACAACGGCTATCATCATGTAAAGGGCAATTGCTCTCATCAAGTGAGCAAGCGTTTAGGGACAACGGCTCCCATAAAGTAATGTACAATTGCTCTCAACAAGTGAGTCTTTAGGGACAACGGCTCTTATCATGTAAGGGACAAATTGCCCTAATAAAGTTAGCCTTTAGGGACAACGGATCTCATCATGTAAGTGACAGTTGCTCTTATCGAGTGTGTAAGCATTAGGGACAACGGCTAACATCATGTAAAGGGCAATTGCTCTCATCAAGTGAGCAAGTGTTTAGGGACAACGGATCCCATAAAGTAAGGCACAACTGCTCTCAACAAGTGAGACTTTAGGGACAATGGCTCTTATTATGTAAGGGAGAAATTGCCCTCATAAAGTTAGCCATTGGGGACAACGGAGATTCATGTAAGTGACAATTGCTCTTTTCGAGTGTGTAAGCATTAGGGACAACAACTATCATCATGAAAAGGGCAATTGCTCTCATCTAGTAAGCAAGTGTTTAGGGCAATGAATCCCATAAAGTAAGGTACAACTGCTCTCAACAAGTGAGTCTTTAGGGACAACGGCTCTTATTATGTAAGGGACGAATTGCCCTCATAAAGTTAGCCTTTAAGGACAACGGATCTCATCATGTAAGTGACAATTGCTCGTATCGAGTGTGCAAGCATTAGGGACAACGGAAATCATCATGTAATGGACAATTGCTCTTATCAAGTGTGCAAGCTTTAGGGACAACGGCTATCATCATGTAAAGGGCAATTTCTCTCATCAAGTGAGCAAGCGTTTAGGGACAACGGCTCCCATAAAGTAATGTACAATTGCTCTCAACAAGTGAGTCTTTAAGGACAACGGCTCTTATCATGTAAGGGACAAATTGCCATCATAAAGTTAGCCTTTAGGGACAACGGATCTCATCATGTAAGTGACAGTTGATCTTATCGAGTGTGTAAGCATTAGGGACAACGACTATCATCATGTAAAGGGCAATTGCTCTCATCAAGTAAGCTTGCATTTAGGGACAACGGCTCCCATAAAGTAAGGTACAATGTCTCTCAACATGTGAGCCTTTAGGGACAACGGCTCTTATCTTGTAAGGGATAAATCGCCCTCATAAAGTTAGCCTTTAGCGACAACGGATCTCAACATGCAAGAGACAATTGCTCTTGTCAAGTGTGCAAGCATTAGGGACAACGGCTATCATCATGTAAAGGACAATTGCTCTCATCAAGTGAGCAAGTGTTTAGGGACAACGGCTCCCATAAAGTAAGGTAAAATAGTTCTCAACAAGTGAGTATTTAGGGACAACGGGTCTCAACATGTAAGTGACAATTGCTCTTATCAAGTGTGCAAGCATTAGGGACAACGGCTATCATCATGTAAAAGGCAATTGCTCTCATCAAGTGAGCGAGCATTTATGGACAACGGCTCCCATAAAGTAAGGTACAATTACTCTCAACTCGTAAGCCTTTAGGGACAACGGCTCTTATTCTGTATGGGACAACGGATCTCATCATGCAAGTGACCATTGCTCTTGTCAAGCTTGCAAGCATTAGAGAAAACGGCTATCATCATATAAAGGGCAATTGCTCTCATCAAGTGAGCAAGCGTTTAGGGACAACGGCTCCAATAAAGTAAGGTACAATTGCTCTCAACAAGTGAGTCTTTAGGGACAACGACTCTTATCATGTAAGGGACAAATTGCCCTCATAAAGTTAGCCTTTAGGGACAACGGATCTCATCATGTAAGTGACTGCTCTTATCGAGTGTGCAAGCATTAGGGACAACGGCTATCATCATGTAAAGGGCAATTGCTTTCATCAAGTGAGCAGGCATTTAGGGACAACGGCTTCCATAAAGTAAAGTACAATTTCTCTCAACAAGTGAGCCTTTAGGGACAACGGCTCTTATCATGTAAGGGACAAATCGCCCTCATAAAGTAAGCCTTAAGGGACAACGAATCTCAACATGCAAGTGAAAATTGCTCTTGTCAAGTGTTCAAGCATTAGGGACAACGGCTATCATCATGTAAAGGACAATTGCTCTCATCAAGTGAGCAAGCGTTTAGGGACAACGGCTCCCATAAAGTAAGGTACAATTGCTCTCAACAAGTGAGTCTTTAGGGACAACGGCTCTTATCATGTAAGGGAAAAATTGCCTACATAAAGTTAGCCTTTACGGACAACGGGTCTCATCATGTAAGTGACAATTGCTGTTATCAAGTGTGCAAGCAATAGGGACAACGGCTATCATCATGTAAAAGGCAATTGCTCTCATCAATTGAGCAGGAGTTTAGGGACAACGACTCCCATAAAGTCAGGTACAATTGCTCTCAACAAGTGAGCTTTAGGAACAACGGCTCTTATCATGGAAGAGACAAATTGCCCTTATAAAGTTAGCCTTTAGGGCCAACGGGACACATCATGTAAGAGACAATTTTCTCTTATCAAGTGTGCAAGCATTAGGGACAACGGCTATCATCATGTAAAGGGCAATTGCTCTCATCAAGTGAGCAAGCGTATAGGGAAAACGGCTCCCATAAATTAAGGTACAATTGCTCTCAACAAGTGAGTCTTTAGTGACAACGGCTCTTATCATGTAGGGGACAAATTGCCCTCATAAAGTTAGCCGTTAGGGACAACGGATCTCATCATGTAAGAGACAGTTGCTCTTATCGAGATTGTAAGCATTAGGGATAACGGCTATCATCAGGTAAAGGGCATTTGCTCTCATCAAGTGAGCAAGTGTTTGGGACAACGGATCCCATAAAGTAAGGTACAACTGCTCTCAACAAGTGAGACTTTAGGGACAATGGCTCTTATTATTTAAGGGAGAAATTGCCCTCATAAAGTTAGCCTTTGGGGACAACGGATCTCATCATGTAAGTGACAATTGCTCTTATCCAGTGTGTAAGGATTAGGGACAACATCTATCATCATGAAAAGGGCAATTGCTATCATCAAGTGGCAAGTGTTTAGGGCAATGAATCCCATAAAGTAAGGTACAATTGCTCTCAACAAGTGAGTCTTTAGGGACAACGGCTCCTATTATGTAAGGGAAAATTGCCCTCATAAAGCTAGCCTTTAGGGACAACGGATCTCATCATGTAACTGACAATTGCTCTTATCGAGTGTGCAAGCATTAAGGACAACGGCTATCATCATGTAAAGGGTGATTTCTCTCATCAAGTAAGCAAGCGTTTAGGGACAACGGCTCCCATAAAGTAAGGTACAATTGCTCTCAACAAGTGAGTATTTAGGGACAACGGCTCTTATCATGCAAGGGACATATTGCCCTCAGAAAGTTAGCCATTAGGGACAACGGATCTCATCATGTAGGTGACAATTGCTCTTATCGAGTGTGTAAGTATTACGAACAACGGCTATCATCACGTAAAGGGCAAATGCACTCATCAAGTGAGCAGGTGTTTAGGGACAACGGATTCCATAAAGTAAGGTACAACTGCTATCAACAAGTGAGACTTTAGGGACAACGGCTCCTATTATGTAAGGGAAAATTGCCCTCATAAAGATAGCCTTTAGGGACAACGGATCTCATCATGTAAGTGACAATTGCTCTTATCGAATGTGCAAGCATAAGGGACAACGACAGTACTCATGTAAGTGACAATTGCTCTTAAATGTGCACTTAGGGACAACGGCTATCATCATGTATAGGGCAATTGCTCTCATCAAGTGAGCAAGCGTTTAGGGACAACGGCTTCCATAAAGTAAGGTACAATTGCTCTCAACAAGTGAGTCTTTAGGGACAACGGCTCTTATCATGTAAAGAACAAATTGCCCACATAAAGTTAGCCTTTAGGGACAATGGATCTCATCATGTAAGTGATAGTTGATCTTATCGAGTGTGTAAGCATTAGGGACAACGGCTATCATCAGGTAAAGGGCATTTGCTCTCATCAAGTGAGCAAGTGTTTAGGGACAACAGATCCCATAAAGTAAGGTACAACTGCTCACAACAAGTGAGACTTCAGGGACAATGGCTCTTATTATTTAAGGGAGAAATTGCCATCATAAAGTTAGCCTTTGGGGACAACGGATCTCATCATGTAAGTGACAATTGCTCTTATCCAGTGTGTAAGCATTAGGGACAACAACTATCATCATGAAAAGGGCAATTGCTCTCATCAAGTGAGCAAGTGTTTAGGGCAACGAATCCCATAAAGTAGGGTACAATTGCTCTCAGCAAGTGAGTCTTTAGGGACAACGGCTCTTATTATTTAAGGGAAAATTGCCCTCATAAAGTTAGCCTTTAGGGACAACGGATCTCATCATGTAAGTGACAATTGCTCTTCGAGTGTGCAAGCATAAGGGACAACGACAGTACTCATGTAAAGGGTAACTGCTCTCATCAAGTGAGAAAGCGTTTAGGGACAACAGATCCCATAAACTAAGGTACAATTGCTCTCAAGAAGTGAGTCTTTAGGGACAACAACTCTTATTATCTAAGGGACAAATTGACCTCATAAAGTTAGCCTTTAGGGACAACGGATCTCATCATGTAAGTTACAATTGCTCTTATCAAGTGTGCAAGCATTAGGGAACAGGTATCATCATGTAAAGGGCAATTGCACTCAATCAAGTGAGCAAGCATTTAGGGACAATGGATCCTATAAACTAAGGTACAGTTGCTCTCAACAAGTGAGTCTTTAGGGACAACGGCTCTTATTATGTAAGGGACGAATTGCCCTCATAAAGTTAGCCTTTAAGGACAACGGATCTCCTCATGTAAGTGACAATTGTTCGTATCGAGTGTGCAAGAATTAGGGACAACGGAAATCATCATGTAATGGACAATTGCTCTCATTAAGTGAGAAAGCGTTTAGGAACAACGGGACCCATAAACTAAGGTATAATTGCTCTTAAAAATTGAGCCTTTAGGGACAACAGATATCATCATGTAAGTGACAGTTGCTCTTATCGAGTGTGTAAGCATTAGGGACAACGGCTATCATCATGTAAAGGGCAATTGCTCTCATCAGGTGAGCTTGCATTTAGGGACAACTGCTCCCATAAAGTAAGGTACAATTTCTCTCAACATGTGAGCCTTTAGGGACAACGGCTCTTATCTTGTTAGGGATAAATAGCCCTCATAAAGTTAGCCTTTAGGGACAACGGATCTCAACATGCAAGTGACAATTGCTCTTGTCAAGTGTGCAAGCATTAGGCATCATGTAAAGGAAAATTGCTCTCATCAAGTGAGCAAGTGTTTAGGGACAACGGCTCCCATAAAGTAAGGTACAATTGGTCTCGACAAGTGAGTCTTTAGGGACAACGGGTCTCAACATGTAAGTGACAATTGCTCTTATCAAGTTTGCAAGCATTAGGGACAACGGCTATCATCATGTAAAAGGCAATTGCTCTCATCAAGTGAGCAGGCGTTTAGGGACAACGGCTCCCATAAAGTCAGGTACAATTGCTCTCAACAAGTGAGCCTTTAGGGACAACGGCTCTTATTATGTAAGGGAAAATTTCCCTCATAAAGTTAGCCTTTAGGGACAACGGATCTCATCATGTAAGTGACAATTGCTCTTATCGAGTGTGCAAGCATAAGGGACAACGACAGTACTCATGTAAAGGGTAACTGCTCTCATCAAGTGAGCAAGCGTTTAGGGACAACAGATCCCATAAACTAAGGTACAATTGCTCTCAAGAAGTGAGTCATTAGGGACTACAACTCTTATTATGTAAGGGACAAATTGACCTCATAAAGTTTGCCTTTCGGGACAACGGGTCTCATCATGTAAGTGATAATTGCTCTTATCAAGTGTTCAACCATTAGGGACAACGGCTATCATCATGTAAAGGGCAATTGCTCTCATCAAGTGAGCAAGCGTTTAGCGACAACGGCTCCCATAAAGTAAGGTACAATTGCTCTCAACAAGTGAGTCTTTAGGGACAACGGCTGTTATGATGTAAGGGACATATTGCCCTCATAAAGTTAGCCTTTAGGGACAACGGGTCTCATCATGTAAGTGACAATTGCTCTTATCTAGTGTGCAAGCTTTAAGGACACCGGCTATCATCATTTAAAAGGCAATTGCACTCAACAAGTGAGCGAGCGTTTATGGACAACGGCTCCCATAAAGTAAGGTACAATTGCTCTCAACTTGTAAGCCTTTAAAGCATTTAGGGATAACAGGGGCCACCCCTTCCCCCTCCTTCCACTCGCAAAAACTGCCATTAAACCGCCTCTCTATTGTTCTTGTAATGATATGCAATCGGTTTTTAAGGGTAGTTATCATCTGGGAAGGGGTGTGCTATTGATTTTCATGTCTTATTGTCCTGATTTCGTCACTGTTTCTAAACCCTAATCGTTTTTTCTTTAAGTCTGTTTCTAATCGATTCTTTTGTTAGGGTTTAGATCCGTTGATTTATTTATACCCTAACCGATTACCAGCCCTATCTTTTAATCATTATATGGTTTTTCCAAACCATTAACGATTTCTTTTCTTCTTGTAATCGCTTGTTAGGGTTTGCTGTTTTGTTTTGATCGCATAGTCTTTATTGGGATTAACTTTTACGATCTACTTGCTATTGGTTTAAGATGGGACGGGGATCTTGAATCCCTAACGATTTAGGGTTTCGGATTTGGTGCTTTATTGATTAATTTATAAACACCTGTTGGGTTTTTTTGAATCGATTTGTTCTATGGTTATGTAAGTCGGTTTGACTTATAATTTATACATCGATTTCTTGTTGATTGGTTGGATCTCTTGATGTTTACACGCACGAATCCCTTTTTAGGGTTTGTATTTAATATGATCTGATCGTTGGTTGATGCTGCACTTAAAGGTTTATGAAGCCCTATTCAAGGTTTCAACATTCTCTTGGGTTGTGATCTGGTTGTTTCATGATGATTACCCTTTAGTGGGTTGGTTGTTGATTATTACTTCAGGTTATCACATGGTTCTTCATGTTTAGAAGGGTTTGAGGGGAGATGTTAAGCTTGTCGATCGTGCTGATTGTTAGGGTTTTTTCATAAACTCTATGGTTTTATCTTTCATCTCATACTAAGGTGACGATGCTGTATGTTTGGGCACATCTCTGCTTTTGGAGAATTGAGATCATGATTGTTTGATGCATGATTTGATATACGCTATATGAGGGTTTACTTCAGTTTTGCTTTTTGCGTATGGTTTGCATGCATGGGGTTATTGTTGCGTAATGGTGACTTGTTAACAACCTATGGTTTTGGCTCAAGACCTGCTGCTCATTCGCTTCTCATCAATTGGTCTTGGTATGGTTGGTGCTGGTTATCATGGCGGTTTAATGCTGTTGATCGTTATTGCTGGATGTTCTTATGGCCCTTGATTCTTAGCATGTTTCATCCTTCAAAGACAAGATTGTCATTCATATTTTTTGGTCTGCTGATCGATGATGCTGGATGTTATGGTGGTCATGTTTATTATTGGTGTTTGCATATGAATTGTTCCTTGTTTTCTTCATGTGACTCATTCGTATTTGTTGGAAGATTGGTTCAAGTTCATATATGCCGGAAGGTTGGGTCGATTAGACCATGTTTATGCTTCAAGTTCGATTTGCTACGGAAGTCACTCTTATTAGGTTATTAGATTATGCTTTTGCATAATACTAATAGAAGATGCAATTGGTTGAAGCTGGAAGTTTGCATGTTTAAGATCTGGATCGCTAAGATGACTATGAAGACTTAAATGTTTATTTGAGTTGTGATGTATTGTATTTTTATTGCTAGTCATGGTTAGTTGTATTTAGATCTGTTAGTTATAAGAATGGCATGTCATTCTTATATAGTGGTTATGGTAGTGTCCTTAGGGACTTCGATGAGAGACTCACTCTCATCCATTGTACTTAAATGTTTTCTTTTAATATATTTTACCGGGTGCAGGATTACTCCCCTTTACCCAAAAAAAACTTGTAAGCCTTTAGGGACAACGGCTATCATCATGTAAAGTTAGCCTTAGGGACAACCGACATCATGCAAGAGACAATTGCCCTTGTGAAGCTTGCAAGCATTAGGGAAAACGGCTATCATCATGTAAAGGGCAATTGCTCTCATCAAGTGAGCAAGCGTTTAGGGACAACGGCTCCAATAAAGTAAGGTACAATTGCTCTCAACAGGTGAGTCTTTAGGGACAAAGGCTCTTATTATGTAAGGGACGAATTGCCCTCATAAAGTTAGCCTTTAAGGACCACAGATTTCATCATGTAAGTGACAATTGCTCGTATCGAGAGTGCAAGCATTAGGGACAACGGAAATCATCATGTAATGGACAATTGCTCTCATTAAGTGAGAAAGCATTTAGGGACAACGGGACCCATAAACTAAGGTATAATTGCTCTCAACAAGTGAGCCTTTAGGGACAACGGATATCATCATGTAATTGACAGTTGCTCTTATCGAGTGTGTAAGCATTAGGGACAACGACTCCCATAAAGTAAGGTACAATTTCTCTCAACATGTGAGCCTTTATGGACAGCGGCTCTTATCTTGAAAGGGATAAATCGCCCTCATAAAGTTTGCCTTTAGCGACAACGGATCTCAACATGCAAGTGACAATTGCTCTTGTCAAGTGTGCAAGCATTAGGGACAACGGCTATCATCATGTTAAAGGCAATTGCTCTCATCAAGTGAGCAGCGGCTCCCATAAAGTCAGGTACAATTGCTCTCAACAAGTGAGCCTTTAGGGACAACGGCTCTTATCATGGAAGAGACAAATTGCCCTAATAAAGTTAGCCTTTAGGGACAACGGGTCTCATCATGTAAGTTACAATTGCTCTTATCAAGTGTGCAACCATTAGGGACAACGGCTATCATCATGTAAAGGGCAATTGCTCTCATCAAGTGAGCAAGCGTTTAGCGACAACGGCTCCTATAAAGTAAGGTACAATTGCTCTCAACAAGTGAGTCTTTAGGGACAACGGCTCTTATCATGTAAGGGACATATTGCCCTCATAAAGTTAGCCTTTAGGGACAACGGGTCTCATCATGTAAGTGACAACTGATCTTATCAAGTGTGCAAGCTTTAAGGACACCGCCTATCATCATTTAAAGGGCAATTGCACTCAACAAGTGAGCAAGCGGTTATGGACAACGGCTCCCATAATGTAAGGTACAATTGCTCTCAACTTGTAAGCTTTTAGGGACAACGGCTCTTATTCTGTAAGGGACAAATCACCCTCATAAAGTTAGCCTTAGGGACAACCGATCTCATCATGCAAGTGACAATTGCTCTTGTCAAGCTTGCAAGCATTAGGGAAAACGGCTATCATCATGTAAAGGGCAATTGGTCTCATCAAGTGAGCAAGCGTTTAGGGACAACGGCTCCAATAAAGTAAGGTACAATTGCTCTCAACAAGTGAGTCTTTAGGGACAACGGCTCTTATCATGTTAGGGACAAATTGCCCACATAAAGTTAGCCTTTAGGGACAACGGATCTCATCATGTAAGTGACTGCTCTTATCGAGTGTAAAAGCATTAGGGACAACGGCTATCATCATGTAAAGGGCAATTGCTTTCATCAAGTGAGCTGGCATTTAGGGACAACGGCTCCCATAAAGTAAAGTACAATTTCTCTCAACAAGTGAGCCTTTAGGGACAACGGCTCTTATCTTGTAAGGAACAAATCGCCCTCATAATGTTAGCCTTAAGGGACAACGGATCTCAACATGCAAGTGAAAATTGCTCTTGTCAAGTGTTCAAGCATTAGGGACAACGACTATCATCATGTAAAGGACAATTGCTCTCATCAAGTGAGCAAGCATTTAGGGACAACGGCTCCCATAAAGTAAGGTACAATTGCTCTCAACAAGTGACTCTTTACAGACAATGGCTCTTATCATGTAAGGGACAAATTGCCCACATAAAGTTAGCCTTTAGGGACAACGGGTCTCATCATGTAAGTGACAATTGCTCTTATTAAGTTTGCAAGTAATAGGGACAACGGCTATCATCATGTAAAAGGCAATTGCTCTCATCAATTGAGCAGGCATTTAGGGACAACGACTCCCATAAAGTCAGGTACAATTGCTCTCAACAAGTGAGCCTTTAGGGACAATGGCTCTTATCACGGAAGAGACAAATTGCCCTTATAAAGTTAGCCTTTAGGGACAACGGGACTCATCATGTAAGAGATAATTGCTCTTATCAAGTGTGCAAGCATTAGGGACAACGGCTATCATCATGTAAAGTTAGCCTTAGGGACAACCGATCTCATCATGCAAGAGACAATTGCCCTTGTGAAGCTTGCAAGCATTAGGGAAAACGGCTATCATCATGTAAAGGGCAATTGCTCTCATCAAGTGAGCAAGCGTTTAGGGACAACGGCTCCAATAAAGTAAAGTACAATTGCTCTCAACAGGTGAGTCTTTAGGGACAAAGGCTCTTATTATGTAAGGGACGAATTGCCCTCATAAAGTTAGCCTTTAAGGACCACGGATCGCATCATGTAAGTGACAATTGCTCGTATCGAGAGTGCAAGCATTAGGGACAACGGAAATCATCATGTAATGGACAATTGCTCTCATTAAGTGAGAAAGCATTTAGGGACAACGGGACCCATAAACTAAGGTATAATTGCTCTCAACAAGTGAGCCTTTAGGGACAACGGATATCATCATGTAAGTGACAGTTGCTCTTATCGAGTGTGTAAGCATTAGGGACAACGGCTCCCATAAAGTAAGGTACAATTTCTCTCAACATGTGAGCCTTTAGGGACAGCGGCTCTTATCTTGTAAGGGATAAATCGCCCTCATAAAGTTAGCCTTTAGCGACAACGGATCTCAACATGCAAGTGACAATTGCTCTTGTCAAGTGTGCAAGCATTAGGGACAACGGCTATCATCATGTTAAAGGCAATTGCTCTCATCAAGTGAGCAGGCGTTTAGGAACAACGGCTCCCATAAAGTCAGGTACAATTGCTCTCAACAAGTGAGCCTTTAGGGACAACGGCTCTTATCATGGATAAGACAAATTGCCCTTATAAAGTTAGCCTTTAGGGACAACGGGTCTCATCATGTAAGTTACAATTGCTCTTATCAAGTGTGCAACCATTAGGGACAACGGCTATCATCATGTAAAGGGCAATTGCTCTCATCAAGTGAGCAAGCGTTTAGCGACAACGGCTCCTATAAAGTAAGGTACAATTGCTCTCAACAAGTGAGTCTTTAGGGACAACGGCTCTTATCATGTAAGGGACATATTGCCCTCATAAAGTTAGCCTTTAGGGACAACGGGTCTCATCATGTAAGTGACAATTAATCTTATCAAGTGTGCAAGCTTTAAGGACACCGGCTATCATCATTTAAAGGGCAATTGCACTCAACAAGTGAGCGAGCGGTTATGGACAACGGCTCCCATAATGTAAGGTTCAATTGCTCTCAACTTGTAAGCCTTTAGGGACAACGGCTCTTATTCTGTAAGGGACAAATCACCCTCATAAAGTTAGCCTTAGGGACAACCGATCTCATGTTGCAAGTGACAATTGCTCTTGTCAAGCTTGCAAGCATTAGGGACAACGGCTATCATCATGTAAAGGGCAATTGCTCTCATCAAGTGAGCAAGCGTTTAGAGACAACGGCTCCAATAAAGTTAAGTACAATTTCTCTCAACAAGTGAGCCTTTAGGGACAACGGCTCTTATCATGTAAGGGACAAATCGCCCTCATAATGTTAGCCTTAAGGGACAAGGGATCTCAACATGCAAGTGAAAATTGCTCTTGTCAAGTGTTCAAGCATTAGGGACAACGACTATCATCATGTAAAGGACAAATGCTCTCATCAAGTGAGCAAGCATTTAGGGACAACGGCTCCCATAAAGTAAGGTACAATTGCTCTCAACAAGTGACTCTTTACGGATAACGGCTCTTATCATGTAAGGGACAAATTGCCCACATAAAGTTAGCCTTTAGGGACAACGGGTCTCATCATGTAAGTGACAATTGCTCTTATCAAGTTTGCAAGTAATAGGGACAACGGCTATCATCATGTAAAAGGCAATTGCTCTCATCAATTGAGCAGGCTTTTAGGGACAACGACTCCCATAAAGTCAGGTACAATTGCTCTCAACAAGTGAGCCTTTAGGGACAATGGCTCTTATCACGGAAGAGACAAATTTCCCTTATAAAGTTAGCCTTTAGGGACAACAGGACTCATCATGTAAGAGATAATTGCTCTTATCAAGTGTGCAAGCATTAGGGACAACGGCTATCATCAAGTAAAGTTAGCCTTAGGGACAACCGATCTCATCATGCAAGAGACAATTGCCCTTGTGAAGCTTGCAAGCATTAGGGAAAACGGCTATCATCATGTAAAGGGCAATTGCTCTCATCAAGTGAGCAAGCGTTTAGGGACAACGGCTCCAATAAAGTAAGGTACAATTGCTCTCAACAGGTGAGTCTTTAGGGACAAAGGCTCTTATTATGTAAGGGACGAATTGCCCTCATAAAGTTAGCCTTTAAGGACCACGGATCTCATCATGTAAGTGGCAATTGCTCGTATCGAGAGTGCAAGCATTAGGGACAACGGAAATCATCATGTAATGGACAATTGCTCTCATTAAGTGAGAAAGCATTTAGGGACAACGGGACCCATAAACTAAGGTATAATTGCTCTCAACAAGTGAGCCTTTAGGGACAACGGATATCATCATATAAGTGACAGTTGCTCTTATCGAGTGTGTAAGCATTAGGGACAACGGCTCCCATAAAGTAAGGTACAATTTCTCTCATCATGTGAGCCTTTAGGGACAGCGGCTCTTATCTTGTAAGGGATAAATCGCCCTCATAAAGTTAGCCTTTAGCGACAACGGATCTCAACATGCAAGTGACAATTGCTCTTGTCAAGTGTGCAAGCATTAGGGACAACGGCTATCATCATGTTAAAGGCAATTGCTCTCATCAAGTGAGCAGGCGTTTAGGAACAACGGCTCCCATAAAGTCAGGTACAATTGCTCTCAACAAGTGAGCCTTTAGGGACAACGGCTCTTATCATGGAAGAGACAAATTGCCCTTATAAAGTTAGCCTTTAGGGACAACGGGTCTCATCATGTAAGTTACAATTGCTCTTATCAAGTGTGCAACCATTAGGGACAACGGCTATCATCATGTAAAGGGCAATTGCTCTCATCAAGTGAGCAAGCGTTTAGCGACAACGGCTCCTATAAAGTAAGGTACAATTGCTCTCAACAAGTGAGTCTTTAGGGACAACGGCTCTTATCATGTAAGGGACATATTGCCCTCATAAAGTTAGCCTTTAGGGACAACTGGTCTCATCATGTAAGTGACAACTGATCTTATCAAGTGTGCAAGCTTTAAGGACACCGGCTATCATCATTTAAAGGGCAATTGCACTCAACAAGTGAGCGAGCGGTTATGGACAACGGCTCCCATAATGTAAGGTACAATTGCTCTCAACTTGTAAGCCTTTAGGGACAACGGCTCTTATTCTGTAAGGGACAAATCACCCTCATAAAGTTAGCCTTAGGGACAACCGATCTCATCTTGCAAGTGACAATTGCTCTTGTCAAGCTTGCAAGCATTAGGGACAACGGCTATCGTCATGTAAAGGGCAATTGCTCTCATCAAGTGAGCAAGCGTTTAGGGACAACGGCTCCAATAAAGTAAAGTACAATTTCTCTCAACAAGTGAGCCTTTAGGGACAACGGCTCTTATCATGTAAGGGACAAATCACCCTCATAATGTTAGCCTTAAGGGACAACGGATCTCAACATGCAAGTGAAAATTGCTCTTGTCAAGTGTTCAAGCATTAGGGACAACGACTATCATCATGTAAAGGACAATTGCTCTCATCAAGTGAGCAAGCATTTAGGGACAACGGCTCCCATAAAGTAAGGTACAATTGCTCTCAACAAGTGACTCTTTACGGACAACGGCTCTTATCATGTAAGGGACAAATTGCCCACATACAGTTAGCCTTTAGGGACAACGGGTCTCATCATGTAAGTGACAATTGCTCTTATCAAGTTTGCAAGTAATAGGGACAACGGCTATCATCATGTAAAAGGCAATTGCTCTCATCAATTGAGCAGGCATTTAGGGACAACGACTCCCATAAAGTCAGGTACAATTGCTCTCAACAAGTGAGCCTTGAGGGACAATGGCTCTTATCACGGAAGAGACAAATTGCCCTTATAAAGTTAGCCTTTAGGGACAACGGGACTCATCATGTAAGAGATAATTGCTCTTATCAAGTGTGCAAGCATTAGGGACAACCGCTATCATCATGTAAAGTTAGCCTTAGGGACAACCGATCTCATCATGCAAGAGACAATTGCCCTTGTGAAGCTTGCAAGCATTAGGGAAAACGGCTATCATCATGTAAAGGGCAATTGCTCTCATCAAGTGAGCAAGCGTTTAGGGACAACGGCTCCAATAAAGTAAGGTACAATTGCTCTCCACAGGTGAGTCTTTAGGGACAAAGGCTCTTATTATGTAAGGGACGAATTGCCCTCATAAAGTTAGCCTTTAAGGACCACGGATCTCATCATGTTAGTGACAATTGCTCGTATTGAGAGTGCAAGCATTAGGGACAACGGAAATCATCATGTAATGGACAATGCTCTCATTAAGTGAGAAAGCATTTAGGGACAACGGGACCCATAAACTAAGGTATAATTGCTCTCAACAAGTGAGCCTTTAGGGACAACGGATATCATCATATAAGTGACAGTTGCTCTTATCGAGTGTGTAAGCATTAGGGACAACGGCTCCCATAAAGTAAGGTACAATTTCTCTCATCATGTGAGCCTTTAGGGACAGCGGCTCTTATCTTGTAAGGGATAAATCGCCCTCATAAAGTTAGCCTTTAGCGACAACGGATCTCAACATGCAAGTGACAATTGCTCTTGTCAAGTGTGCAAGCATTAGGGACAACGGCTATCATCATGTTAAAGGCAATTGCTCTCATCAAGTGAGCAGGCGTTTAGGAACAACGGCTCCCATAAAGTCAGGTACAATTGCTCTCAACAAGTGAGCCTTTAGGGACAACGGCTCTTATCATGGAAGAGACAAATTGCCCTTATAAAGTTAGCCTTTAGGGACAACGGGTCTCATCATGTAAGTTACAATTGCTCTTATCAAGTGTGCAACCATTAGGGACAACGGCTATCATCATGTAAAGGGCAATTGCTCTCATCAAGTGAGCAAGCGTTTAGCGACAACGGCTCCTATAAAGTAAGGTACAATTGCTCTCAACAAGTGAGTCTTTAGGGACAACGGCTCTTATCATGTAAGGGACATATTGCCCTCATAAAGTTAGCCTTTAGGGACAACTGGTCTCATCATGTAAGTGACAACTGATCTTATCAAGTGTGCAAGCTTTAAGGACACCGGCTATCATCATTTAAAGGGCAATTGCACTCAACAAGTGAGCGAGCGGTTATGGACAACGGCTCCCATAATGTAAGGTACAATTGCTCTCAACTTGTAAGCCTTTAGGGACAACGGCTCTTATTCTGTAAGGGACAAATCACCCTCATAAAGTTAGCCTTAGGGACAACCGATCTCATCTTGCAAGTGACAATTGCTCTTGTCAAGCTTGCAAGCATTAGGGACAACGGCTATCGTCATGTAAAGGGCAATTGCTCTCATCAAGTGAGCAAGCGTTTAGGGACAACGGCTCCAATAAAGTAAAGTACAATTTCTCTCAACAAGTGAGCCTTTAGGGACAACGGCTCTTATCATGTAAGGGACAAATCACCCTCATAATGTTAGCCTTAAGGGACAACGGATCTCAACATGCAAGTGAAAATTGCTCTTGTCAAGTGTTCAAGCATTAGGGACAACGACTATCATCATGTAAAGGACAATTGCTCTCATCAAGTGAGCAAGCATTTAGGGACAACGGCTCCCATAAAGTAAGGTACAATTGCTCTCAACAAGTGACTCTTTACGGACAACGGCTCTTATCATGTAAGGGACAAATTGCCCACATACAGTTAGCCTTTAGGGACAACGGGTCTCATCATGTAAGTGACAATTGCTCTTATCAAGTTTGCAAGTAATAGGGACAACGGCTATCATCATGTAAAAGGCAATTGCTCTCATCAATTGAGCAGGCATTTAGGGACAACGACTCCCATAAAGTCAGGTACAATTGCTCTCAACAAGTGAGCCTTGAGGGACAATGGCTCTTATCACGGAAGAGACAAATTGCCCTTATAAAGTTAGCCTTTAGGGACAACGGGACTCATCATGTAAGAGATAATTGCTCTTATCAAGTGTGCAAGCATTAGGGACAACCGCTATCATCATGTAAAGTTAGCCTTAGGGACAACCGATCTCATCATGCAAGAGACAATTGCCCTTGTGAAGCTTGCAAGCATTAGGGAAAACGGCTATCATCATGTAAAGGGCAATTGCTCTCATCAAGTGAGCAAGCGTTTAGGGACAACGGCTCCAATAAAGTAAGGTACAATTGCTCTCCACAGGTGAGTCTTTAGGGACAAAGGCTCTTATTATGTAAGGGACGAATTGCCCTCATAAAGTTAGCCTTTAAGGACCACGGATCTCATCATGTTAGTGACAATTGCTCGTATTGAGAGTGCAAGCATTAGGGACAACGGAAATCATCATGTAATGGACAATGCTCTCATTAAGTGAGAAAGCATTTAGGGACAACGGGACCCATAAACTAAGGTATAATTGCTCTCAACAAGTGAGCCTTTAGGGACAACGGATATCATCATGTAAGTGACAGTTGCTCTTATCGAGTGTGTAAGCATTAGGGACAACGGCTCCCATAAAGTAAGGTACAATTTCTCTCAACATGTGAGCCTTTAGGGACAGCGGCTCTTATCTTGTAAGGGATAAATCGCCCTCATAAAGTTAGCCTTTAGCGACAATGGATCTCAACATGCAAGTGACAATTGCTCTTGTCAAGTGTGCAAGCATTAGGGGCAACGGCTATCATCATGTTAAAGGCAATTGCTCTCATCAAGTGAGCAGGCGTTTAGGAACAACGGCTCCCATAAAGTCAGGTACAATTGCTCTCAACAAGTGAGCCTTTAGGGACAACGGCTCATATCATGGAAGAGACAAATTGCCCTTATAAAGTTAGCCTTTAGGGACAACGGGTCTCATCATGTAAGTTACAATTGCTCTTATCAAGTGTGCAACCATTAGGGACAACGGCTATCATCATGTAAAGGGCAATTGCTCTCATCAAGTGAGCAAGCGTTTAGCGACAACGGCTCCTATAAAGTAAGGTACAATTGCTCTCAACAAGTGAGTCTTTAGCGACAACGGCTCTTATCATGTAAGGGGCATATTGCCCTCATAAAGTTAGCCTTTAGGGACAACGGGTCTCATCATGTAAGTGACAATTGATCTTATCAAGTGTGCAAGCTTTAAGGACACCGGCTATCATCATTTAAAGGGCAATTGCACTCAACAAGTGAGCGAGCGGTTATGGACAACGGCTCCCATAATGTAAGGTACAATTGCTCTCAACTTGTAAGCCTCTAGAGACAACGGCTCTTATTCTGTAAGGGACAAATCACCCTCATAAAGTTAGCCTTAGGGACAACCGATCTCATCTTGCAAGTGACAATTGCTCTTGTCAAGCTTGCAAGCATTAGGGACAACGGCTATCATCATGTAAAGGGCAATTGCTCTCGTCAACTGAGCAAGCGTTTAGGGACAACGGCTCCAATAAAGTAAAGTACAATTTCTCTCAACAAGTGAGCCTTTAGGGACAACGGCTCTTATCATGTAAGGGACAAATCGCCCTCATAATGTTAGCCTTAAGGGACAACGGATCTCAACATGCAAGTGAAAATTGCTCATGTCAAGTGTTCAAGCATTAGGGACAACGACTATCATCATGTAAAGGACAATTGCTCTCATCAAGTGAGCAAGCATTTAGGGACAACGGCTCCCATAAAGTAAGGTACAATTGCTCTTAACAAGTGACTCTTTAGGGACAACGGCTCTTATCATGTAAGGGACAAATTGCCCACATAAAGTTAGCCTTTAGGGACAACGGGTCTCATCATGTAAGTGACAATTGCTCTTATCAAGTTTGCAAGTAATAGGGACAACGGCTATCATCATGTAAAAGGCAATTGCTCTCATCAATTGAGCAGGCATTTAGGGACAACGACTCCCATAAAGTCAGGTACAATTGCTCTCAACAAGTGAGCCTTGAGGGACAATGGCTCTTATCACGGAAGAGACAAATTGCCCTTATAAAGTTAGCCTTTAGGGACAACGGGACTCATCATGTAAGAGATAATTGCTCTTATCAAGTGTGCAAGCATTAGGGACAACCGCTATCATCATGTAAAGTTAGCCTTAGGGACAACCGATCTCATCATGCAAGAGACAATTGCCCTTGTGAAGCTTGCAAGCATTAGGGAAAACGGCTATCATCATGTAAAGGGCAATTGCTCTCATCAAGTGAGCAAGCGTTTAGGGACAACGGCTCCAATAAAGTAAGGTACAATTGCTCTCCACAGGTGAGTCTTTAGGGACAAAGGCTCTTATTATGTAAGGGACGAATTGCCCTCATAAAGTTAGCCTTTAAGGACCACGGATCTCATCATGTTAGTGACAATTGCTCGTATCGAGAGTGCAAGCATTAGGGACAACGGAAATCATCATGTAATGGACAATGCTCTCATTAAGTGAGAAAGCATTTAGGGACAACGGGACCCATAAACTAAGGTATAATTGCTCTCAACAAGTGAGCCTTTAGGGACAACGGATATCATCATGTAAGTGACAGTTGCTCTTATCGAGTGTGTAAGCATTAGGGACAACGGCTCCCATAAAGTAAGGTACAATTTCTCTCAACATGTGAGCCTTTAGGGACAGCGGCTCTTATCTTGTAAGGGATAAATCGCCCTCATAAAGTTAGCCTTTAGCGACAATGGATCTCAACATGCAAGTGACAATTGCTCTTGTCAAGTGTGCAAGCATTAGGGGCAACGGCTATCATCATGTTAAAGGCAATTGCTCTCATCAAGTGAGCAGGCGTTTAGGAACAACGGCTCCCATAAAGTCAGGTACAATTGCTCTCAACAAGTGAGCCTTTAGGGACAACGGCTCATATCATGGAAGAGACAAATTGCCCTTATAAAGTTAGCCTTTAGGGACAACGGGTCTCATCATGTAAGTTACAATTGCTCTTATCAAGTGTGCAACCATTAGGGACAACGGCTATCATCATGTAAAGGGCAATTGCTCTCATCAAGTGAGCAAGCGTTTAGCGACAACGGCTCCTATAAAGTAAGGTACAATTGCTCTCAACAAGTGAGTCTTTAGCGACAACGGCTCTTATCATGTAAGGGGCATATTGCCCTCATAAAGTTAGCCTTTAGGGACAACGGGTCTCATCATGTAAGTGACAACTGATCTTATCAAGTGTGCAAGCTTTAAGGACACCGGCTATCATCATTTAAAGGGCAATTGCACTCAACAAGTGAGCGAGCGGTTATGGACAACGGCTCCCATAATGTAAGGTACAATTGCTCTCAACTTGTAAGCCTCTAGAGACAACGGCTCTTATTCTGTAAGGGACAAATCACCCTCATAAAGTTAGCCTTAGGGACAACCGATCTCATCTTGCAAGTGACAATTGCTCTTGTCAAGCTTGCAAGCATTAGGGACAACGGCTATCATCATGTAAAGGGCAATTGCTCTCGTCAACTGAGCAAGCGTTTAGGGACAACGGCTCCAATAAAGTAAAGTACAATTTCTCTCAACAAGTGAGCCTTTAGGGACAACGGCTCTTATCATGTAAGGGACAAATCGCCCTCATAATGTTAGCCTTAAGGGACAACGGATCTCAACATGCAAGTGAAAATTGCTCATGTCAAGTGTTCAAGCATTAGGGACAACGACTATCATCATGTAAAGGACAATTGCTCTCATCAAGTGAGCAAGCATTTAGGGACAACGGCTCCCATAAAGTAAGGTACAATTGCTCTTAACAAGTGACTCTTTAGGGACAACGGCTCTTATCATGTAAGGGACAAATTGCCCACATAAAGTTAGCCTTTAGGGACAACGGGTCTCATCATGTAAGTGACAATTGCTCTTATCAAGTTTGCAAGCAATAGGGACAACGGCTATCATCATGTAAAAGGCAATTGCTCGCATCAATTGAGCAGGCATTTAGGGACAACGACTCCCATAAAGTCAGGTACAATTACTCTCAACAAGTGAGCCTTTAGGAGCAACGGCTCTTATCACGGAAGAGACAAATTGCCCTTATAAAGTTAGCCTTTAGGGACAACGGGACTAATCATGTAAGAGATAATTGCTCACTTGACAAGAGCAATTGTTGAAAGCAATATGTCCCCTACATGATAAGAGCCGTTGTCCCTAAAGACTCACTTGTTGAGAGCAATTGTACCTTACTTTATGGGAGCCGTTGTCCCTAATGCTTACACACTCGATAAGAGCAACTGTCACTTACATGATGATATCCGTTGTCCCTAAAGGCTCACTTGTTGAGAGCAATTATACCTTAGTTTATGGGTCCCGTTGTCCCTAAATTCTTTCTCACTTAATGAGAGCAATTGTCCATTACATGATGATTTCCGTTGTCCCTAATGCTTGCACTCTCGATACGAGCAATTGTCACTTACATGATGAGATCCGTGGTCCTTAAAGGCTAACTTTATGAGGGCAATTCGTCCCTTACATAATAAGCGCCTTTGTCCCTAAAGACTCACCTGTTGAGAGCAATTGTACCTTACTTTATTGGAGCCGTTGTCCCTAAACGCTTGCTCACTTGATGAGAGCAATTGCCCTTTACATGATGATAGCCGTTTTCCCTAATGCTTGCAAGCTTCACAAGGGCAATTGTCTCTTGCATGATGAGATCGGTTGTCCTTAAGGCTAACTTTACATGATGATAGCCGTTGTCCCTAATGCTTGCACACTTGATAAGAGCAATTATCTCTTACATGATGAGTCCCGTTGTCCCTAAAGGCTAACTTTATAAGGGCAATTTGTCTCTTCCGTGATAAGAGCCATTGTCCCTAAAGGCTCACTTGTTGAGAGCAATTGTACCTGACTTTATGGGAGTCGTTGTCCCTAAATGCCTGCTCAATTGATGAGAGCAATTGCCTTTTACATGATGATAGCCGTTGTCCCTATTACTTGCAAACTTAATAAGAGCAATTGTCACTTACATGATGAGACCCGTTGTCCCTAAAGGCTAACTTTATGTGGGCAATTTGTCCCTTACATGATAAGAGCCATTGTCTGTAAAGAGTCACTTGTTGAGAGCAATTGTACCTTACTTTATGGGAGCCGTTGTCCCTAAATGCTTGCTCACTTGATGAGAGCAATTGTCCTTTACATGATGATAGTCGTTGTCCCTAATGCTTGAACACTTGACAAGAGCAATTTTCACTTGCATGTTGAGATCCGTTGTCCCTTAAGGTTAACATTATGAGGGCGATTTGTCCCTTACATGATAAGAGCCGTTGTCCCTAAAGGCTCACTTGTTGAGAGAAATTGTACTTTACTTTATGGGAGCCGTTGTCCCTAAATGCCAGCTCACTTGATGAAAGCAATTGCCCTTTACATGATGATAGCCGTTGTCCCTAATGCTTACACACTCGATAAGAGCAGTCACTTACATGATGAGATCCGTTGTCCCTAAAGGCTAACTTTATGTGGGCAATTTGTCCCTAACATGATAAGAGCCGTTGTCCCTAAAGACTCACTTGTTGAGAGCAATTGTACCTTACTTTATTGGAGCCGTTGTCCCTAAACGCTTGCTCACTTGATGAGAGCAATTGTCACTTGCATGATGAGATCGGTTGTCCCTAAGGCTAACTTTATGAGGGTGATTTGTCCCTTACTGAATAAGAGCCGTTGTCCCTAAATGCTCACTTGTTTAGAGCAATTGTACCTGACTTTATGAGAGCCTTTGTCCCTAAACGCCTGCTTACTTGATCAGAGCAATTGCCTTTTACATGACGATAGCCGTTGTCCCTAATGCTTGCACACTTGATAAGAGCAATTGTCACATACATATTGAGACCCGTTGTCCATAAAGACTCACTTGTTGAGAGTAATTGTACCTTACTTTATGGGAGCCGTTGTCCCTAAACACTTGCTCACTTGATGAGAACAATTGTCCTTTACATGATGATAGCCGTCGTTCCTATTACATGATAAAGGACAATATGTCCCCATAAAGTAAAGGACATGTGAGGGACAACGACAGTACTCATGTTGTCCCTAATGCTTGCACACTTGACAAGAGCAATTGTCACTTGCATGATGAGATCCGTTGTCCCTAAAGGCTATCTTTATGAGGGCGATTTGTCCCATACATGATAAGAGCCGTTGTCCCTAAAGACTCACTTGTTGAGAGCAATTGTACCTAACTTCATGCGAGCCATTCTCCCTTAACACTTGCTCACTTGTTGAGTGCAATTGCCCTCTAAATGATGATAGCCGGTGTCCCTAATGCTTGCACACTTGATAGGAGCAATGTTGATTACATGATGAGACCCGTCGTCCCTAAAGGCAAACTTTATAAGGGCAATATGTCCTATCACATGTATGATGAGATCCGTTGTCCCTAAAGGCTAACTTTATGAGGGCGATTTGTCCCATACATGATAAGAGCCGTTGTCCCTAAACGCTTACAAGTCGAGAGCAATTGTACCTTACTTTATAGGAGCCGTTGTCCCTAAATGCTCGCACACTTGTTGAGTGCAATTACCCTCTAAATGATGATAACCGGTGTCCCTAATGCTTGCACACTTGATAAGAGCAATTGTCAATTACATGATGAGACCCGTTGTTCCTAAAGGCTAACTTTATAAGGGCAATATGTCCCTTACATGATAAGAGTCGTTGTCCTTAAAGACTCACTTGTTGAGAGCAATTGTACCTTACTTTATGGGAGCCGTTGTCCCTAAACGCTTGCTCACTTGCTGAGAGCAATTGCCCTTTACATGATGATAGCCGTTGTCCCTAAGTGCTTGCTCACTTGCTGAGAGCAATTGCCCTTTACGTGATGATAGCCGTTGTTCGTAATGCTTACACACTCGATAAGAGCAACTGTCACTTACATGATGAGATCCGTTGTCCCTAAAGGCTAGCTTTACGAGGGCAATTTGTCCCTTACATGATAAGAGCCGTTGTCCCTAAAGACTCACTTGTTGAGAGCAATTGTACCTGACTTTATGGGAGTCGTTGTCCCTAAACGCCTACTCAATTTATGAGAGCAATTGCCTTTTACATGATGATAGCCGTTGTCCCTAAATGCTTGCTCACTTGATGAGTGCAATTGTCCTTTACATGATGATAGCCATTGTCCCTAATGCTTGAACACTTGACAAGAGCAATTTTCACTTGCATGTTGAGATCCGTTGTCCCATAAGGCTAACTTTATGAGGGCGATTTGTCCCTTACATGATAAGAGCCGTTGTCCCTAAAGGCTCACCTGTTGAGAGAAATTGTACTTTACTTTATGGGAGCCATTGTCCCTAAATGCCATCTCACTTGATGAAAGCAATTGCCCTTTACATGATGATAGTCGTTGTCCCTAATGCTTACACACTCGATAAGAGCAGTCACTTACATGATGAGATCCGTTGTTCCTAAAGGCTAACTTTATGAGGGCAATTTGTCATTTACATGATAAGAGCCGTTGTCCCTAAAGACTAACTTGTCGAGAGCAATTGTACCTTACTTTATTGGAGCCGTTGTCACTAAACGCATGCTCACTTGATGAGAGCAATTGCCCTTTACATAATGATAGCCATTTTCCCTAATGCTTGCAAGCTTGACAAGAGCAATTGTCACTTGCATGATGAGATCGGTTGTCCCTAAGGCTAACTTTATGAGGGTGATTTGTCCCTTATAGAATAAGAGCCGTTGTCCCTAAAGGCTTACAAGTTGAGAGCAATTGTACCTTACTTTATGAGAGCCGTTGTCCATAAACGCTCACTCGCTTGTTGAGTGCAATTGCCCTTTAAATGATGATAGCCGGTGTCCTTAAAGCTTGCACACTTGATAAGATCAAATGTCACTTACATGATGAGACCTGTTGTCCCTAAAGGCTAACTTTATAAGGGCAATTTGTCTCTTCCATGATAAGAGCCCTTGACCCTAAAGGCTCACTTGTTGAGAGCAATTGTACCTGACTTTATGGGAGCCGTTGTCCCTAAACGCCTGCTCACTTGATGAGAGCAATTGCCTTTAACATGATGATAGCCGTTGTCCCTAATGCTTGCACACTTGATAAGAGCAATTGTCACTTACATGTTGAGACCCGTTGTCCCTAAAGACTCACTTGTTGAGAGCAATTGTACCTTACTTTATGGGAGCCGTTGTCCCTAAATGCAAGCTCACTTGATGAGAGCAATTGCCCTTTACATGATGATAGCCGTTGTCCCTAATACTTACACACTCGATAAGAGCAACTGTCACTTACACGATGATATCCGTTATCCCTAAAGGCTCACTTGTTGAGAGCAATTATACCTTAGTTTATGGGAACCGTTGTCCCTAAATGCTTTCTAACTTAATGAGAGCAATTGTCCATTACATGATGATTTTCGTTGTCCCTAATGCTTGCACTCTCGATACGAGCAATTGTCACTTACATGATGAGATCCGTGGTCCTTAAAGGCTATCTTTATGAGGGCAATTCGTCCCTTACATGATAAGAGCCTTTGTCCCTAAAGACTCACTTGTTGAGAGCAATTGTACCTTACTTTATGGGAGCCGTTGTCCTTAAACACTTGCTCACTTGATGAGAGCAATTGTCCTTTACATGATGATAGCCGTTGTCCCTAATGCTTGCACACTTGACAAGAGCAATTGTCACTTGCATGTTGAGATCCGTTGTCGCTAAAGGCTAACTTTATGAGGGCGATTTATCCCTTACAAGATAAGAGCCGCTGTCCCTAAAGGCTCACATGTTGAGAGAAATTGTACCTTACTTTATGGGAGCCGTTGTCCCTAAATGCAAGCTCACTTGATGAGAGCAATTGCCCTTTACATGATGATAGCTGTTGTCCCTAATGCTTACACACTCGATAAGAGCAACTGTCACTTACATGATGATATCCGTTGTCCCTAAAGGCTCACTTGTTGAGAGCAATTATACCTTAGTTTATGGGTCCCGTTGTCCCTAAATGCTTTCTCACTTAATGAGAGCAATTGTCCATTACATGATGATTTCCGTTGTCCCTAATGCTTGCACTCTCGGTACGAGCAATTGTCACTTACATGATGAGATCCGTGGTCCTTAAAGGCAAACTTTATGAGGGCAATTTGTCCCTTAAATAATAAGAGCCTTTGTCCCTAAAGACTCTCTTGTTGAGAGCAATTGTACCTTACTTTATTGGAGCCGTTGTCCCTAAACGCTTGCTCACTTGATGAGAGCAATTGCCCTTTACATGATGATAGCCATTTTCCCTAATGCTTGCAAGCTTCCCAAGAGCAATTGTCACTTGCATGATGAGATCGGTTGTCCCTAAGGCTAACTTTACATGATGATAGCCGTTGTCCCTAAAGGCTTACAAGTTGAGAGCAATTGTACCTTACTTTATGGGATCCGTTGTCCCTAAACACTTGCATACTTGATGAGAGCAAATGCCCTTTACCTGATGATAGCCGTTGTCCCTAATGCTTACAAACTCGATAAGAGCAACTGTCACTTACATGATGAGATCCGTTGTCCCTAACGGCTAACTTTATGAGGGCAATTTGCCCCTTACATGATAAGAGCCGTTGTCCCTAAAGACTCACTTGTTGAGAGCAATTGTACCTTACTTTATGGGAGCCGTTGTCCCTAAACGCTTGCTCACTTGATGAGAGCAATTGCCCTTTACATGATGATAGCCATTGTCCCTAAGAGCACACTTGATAAGAGCAATTGTCACTTACATGAGTACTGTCGTTGTCCCTTACTCTGAGATCCGTTGTCCCTTACTGCCCTCATAAAAAGAGCCGTTGTCCCTAAAGACTCACCTGCTGAGAGCAATTGTACCTTACTTTATGGGATTCGTTGCCCAAAACACCTGCTCACTTGATGAGAGAAATTGCCCTTTTCATGATGATAGCCGTTGTCCCTAATGCTTACACACTCGATAAGAGCAATTGTCACTTACGTGATGAGATCCGTTGTCCCTAAAGGCTAACTTTATGAGGTCAATTTGTCCTTTACATAATAAGAGCCATTGTCCCTAAAGTCTCACTTGTTGAGAGCAGTTGTACCTTACTTTATGGGATCCATCGTCCCAAAACACTTGCTCACTTGACGAGAGCAATTGCCCTTTACATGATGATAGCCGTTGTCCCTAATGCTTACACACTCGATAAGAGCAGTCACTTACATGATGAGATCCGTTGTCCTTAAAGGCTAACTTTATGAGGGCAATTTGTCCCTTACATGATAAGAGCCGTTGTCCCTAAAGACTCACTTGTTTAGAGCAATTGTACCTTACCTTATTGGAGCCGTTGTCCCTAAACGCTTGCTCACTTAATGAGAGCAATTGCCCTTTACATGTTGATAGCCGTTGTCCCTAATGCTTGCACACTTGATAAGAGCAACTGTACCTTACTTTATGGAAGCCGTTGTCCATAAACGCTTGCTCACTTGTTGAGTGCAATTGCCCTTTAAATGATGATAGCCGGTGTCCTTAAAGCTTGCACACTTGATAAGAGCAATTGTCACTTACATGATGAAACCCGTTGTCCCTAAAGGCTAACTTTATAAGGGCAATTTGTCTCTTCCATGACAAGAGCCGTTGTCCCTAAAGGCTCACTTGTTGAGAGCAATTGTACCTGACTTTATGCGAGCCTTTGTCCCTAAACGCCTGCTTACTTCATGAGAGCAATTGCTTTTACATGATGATAGCCGTTGTCCCTAATGCTTGCACACTTGATAAGAGCAATTGTCACATACATGTTGAGACCCGTTGTCCCTAAAGACTCACTTGTTGAGAGTAATAGTACCTTAATTTATGGGAGCCGTTGTCCCTAAACAGTTGCTCACTTGATGAAAACAATTGTCCTTTACATGATGATAACCGTTGTTCCTAATGCTTGCACACTTGACAAGAGCAATTGTCACTTGCATGTTCAGATCCGTTGTCCCTAAAGGCTAACTTTATGAAGGCGATTTATCCCTTACATGAAAAGAGCCGTTGTCCCTAAAGGCTCACATGTTGAGAGAAATTGTACCTTACTTTATGGGAGCCGTTGTCCCTAAATGCAAGCTCACTTGATGAGAGCAATTGCCCTTTACATGATGATAGCCGTTGTCCCTAATGCTTACACACTCGATAAGAGCAACTGTCTCTTACTTGATGATATCCGTTGTCCCTAAACGCTCACTTGTTGAGAGCAATTATACCTTAGTTTACGGGTCCCGTTGTCCCTAAATGCTTTCTCACTTAATGAGAGCAATTGTCCATTACATGATGATTTCCGTTGTCCCTAATCCTTGCACACTCGATACGAGCAATTGTCAATTACATGATGAGATCCGTTGTCCTTAAAGGCTAACTTTATGAGGGCAATTCGTCCCTTACATAATACGAGCCGTTCTCCCTAAAGGCTCACTTGTTGAGAACAATTGTACCTTAGTTTATGGGATCCATTGTCCCTAAACGCTCTCTCACTTTATTGAGAGCAATTACCCTTTACATGATGATAGCCGTTGTCCCTAATGCTTGCACACTTGATAAGAGCAATTGTAACTTACATGATGAGCTCCGTTGTCCCTAAAGGCAAACTTTATGAGATCAATTTGTCCCTTAGATAATAAGAGTTGTCGTCCCTAAAGACTCTCTTCTAGTGAGCAATTGTACCTTAGTTTACGGGATCTGTTGTCCCTAAACGCTTGCTCACTGGATGAGAGCAGTTACCCTTTACATGAGTACTGTCGTTGTGCCTTATGCATGCACACTCGATAAGAGCAATTGTCACTTACATGATGAGATCCGTTGTCCCTAAAGGCAAACTTTATGAGGGCAATTTTCCCTTACATAATAAGAGTTGTTGTCCCTAAAGACTCACTTATTGGGAGCAATTGTACCTTACTTTATAGGATTCGTTGCCCTAAACACTTGCTCACTTGATGAGAGCAATTGCCCTTTTCATGATGATAGCTGTTATCCCTAATGCTTACACACTCGATAAGAGCAATTGTCACTTACTTGATGAGATCCGTTGTCCCCAAAGGCTAACTTTATGAGGGCAATTTCTCCCTTACATAATAAGAGCCATAGTCCCTAAAGTTTCACTTGTTGAGAGCAGTTGTACCTTACTTTATGGGATCCGTTGTCCCTAAACACTTGCTCACTTGATGAGAGCAATTGCCCTTTACATGATGATAGCCGTTGTCCCTAATGCTTACACACTCGATAAGAGCAACTGTCACTTACACGATGAGATCCGTTGTCCCTAAAGGCTAACTTTATGAGGGCAATTTGTCCCTTACATGATAAGAGCCGTTGACCCTAAAGACTCACTTGTTGAGAGCAATTATACCTTACTTTATAGGAGCCGTTGTCCCTAAACGCTTGCTCACTTGATGAGAGCAATTGCCCTTTACATGATGATAGCCGTTGTCCCTAAAGTTTCACTTGTTGAGAGCAGTTGTACCTTACTTTATGGGATCCGTTGTCCCTAAACACTTGCTCACTTGATGAGAGCAATTGCCCTTTACATGATGATAGCCGTTGTCCCTAATGCTTACACACTCGATAAGAGCAACTGTCACTTACACGATGAGATCCGTTGTCCCTAAAGGCTAACTTTATGAGGGCAATTTGTCCCTTACATGATAAGAGCCGTTGACCCTAAAGACTCACTTGTTGAGAGCAATTATACCTTACTTTATAGGAGCCGTTGTCCCTAAACGCTTGCTCACTTGATGAGAGCAATTGCCCTTTACATGATGATAGCCGTTGTCCCTAATGCTTGCACACTTGACAAGAGCAATTGTCACTTGTATGATGAGATCCGTTGTCCCTAAAGGCTAACTTTATGAATGCGATTTGTCCCATACATGATAAGAGCCGCTGTCCCTAAAGGCTTACAAGTCGAGAGCAATTATACCATACTTTATAGGAGCCGTTGTTCCTAGACGCTCGCTCACTTGTTGAGTGCAATTTCCCTCTAAATGATGATAGCCGGTGTCCCTAATGCTTGCACACTTGATAAGAGAAATTGTCAATTAAATGTTGAGACCCGTTGTCCCTAAAGGCTAACTGTATGAGGGCAATTTTTCCCTTACATAATAAGAGCCGTTGTCCCTAAAGACTCACTTGTTGAGAGCAATTGTACCTTACTTTATGGGATTCGTTGCCCAAAACACTTGCTCACTTGATGAGAGAAATTGCCCTTTTCATGATGATAGCCGTTGTCCCTAATGCTTACGCACTCGATAAGAGCAATTGTCACTTACGTGATGAGATCCGTTGTCCCTAAAGGCTAACTTTATGAGGTCAATTTGTCCTTTACATAATAAGAGCCATTGTCCCTAAAGTCTCACTTGTTGAGAGCAGTTGTACCTTACTTTATGGGATCCATCGTCCCAAAACACTTGCTCACTTGACGAGAGCAATTGCCCTTTACATGATGATAGCCGTTGTCCCTAATGCTTACACACTCGATAAGAGCAGTCACTTACATGATGAGATCCGTTGTCCTTAAAGGCTAACTTTATGTGGGCAATTTGTCCCTTACATGATAAGAGCCGTTGTCCCTAAAGACTGACTTGTTGAGAGCAATTGTACCTTACTTTATTGGAGCCGTTGTCCCTAAACGCTTGCTCACTTAATGAGAGCAATTGCCCTTTACATGTTGATAGCCGTTGTCCCTAATGCTTGCCCACTTGATAAGAGCAACTGTACCTTACTTTATGGAAGCCGTTGTCCATAAACGCTTGCTCACTTGTTGAGTGCAATTGCCCTTTAAATGATGATAGCCGGGGTCCTTAAAGCTTGCACACTTGATAAGAGCAATTGCCACTTATATGATGAAACCCGTTGTCCCTAAAGACTAACTTTATGAGGGCAATATGTCCCTTCCATGATAAGAGCCGTTGTCCCTAAAGACTCACTTGTTGAGAGCAATTGTACCTTACTTTATGGGAGCCGTTGTCCCTAAACGCTTGCTCACATGATGAGAGCAATTGCCCTTTACATGATGATAGCCGTTTTCCCTAATGCTTGCAAGCTTGACAAGAGCAATTGTCACTTGCATGATGAGATCCGTTGTCCCTAAAGACTAACCTTATGAGGGTGATTTGTCCCATACTGAATAAGAGCCGTTGTCCCTAAAGGCTCACTTGTTGATAGCAATTGTACCTTAGTTCATGGGATCCATTGTCCCTAAACGCTTGCTCACATGGTGAGAGCAATTGCCCTTTACATGATGATAGCTGTTGTCCCTAATGCTTGCACACTAGATAAGAACAATTGTCACTTACATGATGAGATCCGTTGTCCCTAAAGGCTAACTTTATGAGGGCGATTTTTCCCTTACGTAATAAGAGCCGTTGTCCCTAAAGACTCACTTGTTGAGAGCAATTGTATCTTAGTTTATGGGATCCATTGTCCCTAAACACTTGCTCACTGAATGAGAGCAATTGACCTTTACATGATGATAGTCGTTGTCCCTAATGCTTACACACTCTATAAGAGCAACTGTCACTTACATGATGAGATCCGTTGTCCCTAAAGGCTAATTTAATGAGGGCAATTTTTCCCTTACATAATAAGAGCCGTTGTCCCTAAAGACTCACATATTGAGAGCAATTGTATCTTACTTTATGGGATTCGTTGCCCTAAACACTTGCTCACTTGATGAGAGAAATTGCCCTTATCATGATGATAGCCGTTGTCCCTAATGCTTACACACTCGATAAGAGCAATTGTCACTTACATGATGAGATCCGTTGTCCCTAAAGGCTAACTTTATGAGGGCAATTTGTCCTTTACATAATAAGAGCCATTGTCCCTAAAGTCTCACTTGTTGAGAGCAGTTGTACCTTACTTTATGGGATCCATCGTCCCTAAACACTTGCTCACTTGACGAGAGCAATTGCCCTTTACATGATGATAGCCGTTGTCCCTAATGCTTACACACTCGATAAGAGCAGTCACCTACATGATGAGATCCGTTGTCCCTAAAGGCTAACTTTATGAGGGCAATTTGTCCCTTACGTGATAAGAGCCGTTGTCCCTAACTTTATTGGAGCCGTTGTCCCTAAACGCTTGCTCACTTAATGAGAGCAATTGCCCTTTACATGTTGATAGCCATTTTCACTAATACTTGCAAGCTTGACAAGAGCAATTGTCACTTGCATGATGAGATCCGATGTCCCTAAAGGCTAACTTTATGAGGGTGATTTGTCCCATACAAAATAAGAGCCGTTGTCCCTAAAGGCTTACAAGTTGAGAGCAATTGTACCTTACTTTATGGGAGCCGTTGTCCATAAACGCTCGCTCACTTGTTGAGTGCAATTGCCCTTTAAATGATGATAGCCGGTGTCCTTAAAGCTTGCACACTTGATAAGAGCAATTGTCACTTACATGATGAAACCCGTTGTCCCTAAAGGCTAACTTTATGAGGGCAATATGTCCCTTCCATGATAAGAGCCGTTGTCCCTAAAGACTCACTTGTTGAGAGCAATTGTACCTTACTTTATGGGAGCCATTGTCCCTAAACGCTTGCTCACATGATGAGAGCAATTGCCCTTTACATGATGATAGCCGTTTTCCCTAATGCTTGCAAGATTGACAAGAGCAATTGTCACTTGCATGATGAGATCCGTTGTCCCTAAAGGCTAACTTTATGAGGGTGATTTGTCCCATACTGAATAAGAGCCGTTGTCCCTAAAGGCTTACAAGTTGAGAACAATTGTACCTTACTTTATGGGAGCCGTTGTCCATAAACGCTCGCTCACTTGTTGAGTTTAATTGCCCTTTAAATGATGATAGCAGGTGTCCTTAAAGCTTGCACACTTGATAAGAGCAATTGTCACATACATGATGAGACCAGTCGTCCCTAAAGGCTAATTTTATGAGGGCAATATGTCCCTTACATGATAGAAGCCGTTGTCCCTAAAGACTCACTTGCTTAAAGCAATTGTACCTTACTTTATGGGAGCCGTTGTCCCTAAATGCTTGCTCACATGATGAGAGCAATTGCCCTTTACATGATGGTAGCCGTTGTTCCTAATGCTTGCACACTGATAAGAGCAATTGTCACTTACATGATGAGATCCGTTGTCCCTAAAGGCTAACTTTATGAGGGCAATTTGTCCCTTACATAAAAAGAGCCGTTGTCCCTAAAGACTCACTTGTTGAGAGCAATTGTACCTTAGTTCATGGGATCCATTGTCCCTAAACGCTTGCTCACATGGTGAGAGCAATTGCCCTTTACATGATGATAGCTGTTGTCCCTAATGCTTGCACACTAGATAAGAGCAATTGTCACTTACATGATGAGATCCGTTGTCCCTAAAGGCTAACTTTATGAGGGCAATTTTTCCCTTACGTAATAAGAGCCGTTGTCCCTAAAGACTCACTTGTTTAGAGCTATTGTACCTTAGTTTATGGCATCCATAGTCCCTTAACACTTGCTCACTTAATGAGAGCAATTGCCCTTTACATGATGATAGTCGTTGTCCCTAATGCTTACACACTCGATAAGAGCAATTGTCACTTACATGATGAGATCCGTTGTCCCTAAAGGCTAACTTTATGAGGGCAATTTGTCCTTTACATAATAAGAGCCACTGTCCCTAAAGTCTCACTTGTTGAGAGCAGTTGTACCTTACTTTATGGGATCCATCGTCCCTAAACACTTGCTCACTTGACGAGAGCAATTGCCCTTTACATGATGATAGCCGTTGTCCCTAATGCTTACACACTCGATAAGAGCAGTCACTTACATGATGAGATCCGTTGTCCCTAAAGGCTAACTTTATGAAGGCAATTTGTCCCTTACATGATAAGAGCCGTTGTCCCTAACTTTATTGGAGCCATTGTCCCTAAACGCTTGCTCACTTAATGAGAGCAATTGCCCTTTACATGTTGATAGCCATTTTCACTAATACTTGCAAGCTTGACAAGATCAATTGTCACTTGCATGATGAGATCCGTTGTCCCTAAAGGCTAACTTTATGAGGGTGATTTGTCCCATACAAAATAAGAGCCGTTGTCCCTAAAGGCTTACAAGTTGAGAGCAATTGTACCTTACTTTATGGGAGCCGTTGTCCATAAACGCTCGCTCACTTGTTGAGTGCAATTTCCCTTTATATGATGATAGCCGGTGTCCTTAAAGCTTGCACACTTGATAAGAGCAATTGTCACTTACATGATGAAACCCGTTGTCCCTAAAGGCTAACTTTTTGAGGGCAATATGTCCCATCCATGATAAGAGCCGTTGTCCCTAAACACTCACTTGTTGAGAGCAATTGTACCTTACTTTATGGGAGCCGTTGTCCCTAAACGCTTGCTCACATGATGAGAGCAATTGCCCTTTACATGATGATAGCCGTTTTCCCTAATGCTTGCAAGCTTGACAAGAGCAATTGTCACTTGCATGATGAGATCCGTTGTCCCTAAAGGCTAACTTTATGAGGGCAATTTTTCCATTACGTAATAAGAGCCGTTGTCCCTAAAGTCTCACTTGGTGAGAGCAATTATACCTTAGTTTATGGCATCCATTGTCCCTAAACACTTGCTCACTTAATGAGAGCAATTGCCCTTTACATGATGATAGTCGTTGTCCCTAATGCTTACACACTTTATAAGAGCAATTATCACTTACATGATGAGATCCGTTGTCCCTAAAGGCTAATTTTATGAGGGCAATTTTTCCCTTACATAATAAGAGCCGTTGTCCCTAAAGACTCACTTGTTGAGAGCAATTGTACCTTACTTTATGGGATTCGTTGCCCTAAACACTTGCTCACTTGATGAGAGAAATTGCCCTTTTCATCATGATAGCCGTTGTCCCTAATGCTTACACACTCGATAAGAGCAATTGTCACTTACATGATGAGATCCGTTGTCCCTAAAGGCTAACTTTATAAGGGCAATTTGTCCTTTACATAATAAGAGCCATTGTCCCTAAAGTCTCATTTGTTGGGAGCAGTTGTACCTTTCTTTATGGGATCCATCATCCCTAAACACTTGCTCACTTGACGAGAGCAATTGCCCTTTACATGATGATAGCCGTTGTCCCTAATGCTTACACACTCGATAAGAGCAGTCACTTACATGATGAGATCCGTTGTCCCTAAAGGCGAACTTTATGAGGGCAATTTGTCCCTTACATGATAAGAGCCGTTGTCCCTAAAGACTCACTTGTTGAGAGCAATTGTACCTTACTTTATTGGAGTCGTTGTCCCTAAACGCTTGCTCACTTAATGAGAGCAATGGCCCTTTACATGTTGATAGCCGTTGTTCCTAATGCTTGCACACTTGATAAGAGCAACTGTACGTTACTTTATGGAAGCCGTTGTCCGTAAACGCTCGCTAACTTGTTGAGTGCAATTGCCCTTTAAATGATGATAGCCGGTGTCCTTAAAGCTTGCACACTTGATAAGAGCAATTGTCACTTACATGATGAAACCCGTTGTCCCTAAAGGCTAACTTTATGAGGGCAATTTGTCCCTTACATGATAAGAGCCGTTGACCCTAAAGGCTCACTTGTTGAGAGCAATTGTACCTGACTTTATGCGAGCCTTTGTCCCTAAACGCCTCCTTACTTGATGATAGCAATTGCCTTTTACATGATGATAGCCGTTGTCCCTAATCCTTGCACACTTGATAAGAGCAATTGTCACATACATGTTGAGACCCGTTGTCCCTAAAGACTCACTTGTTGAGAGTAATAGTACCTTACTTTATGGGAGATAAGAGCCGTTGTCCCTAAAGACTCACTTGTTGAGAGCAATTGTACCTTACTTTATGGGATTTGTTGCCCTAAACACTTGCTCACTTGATGAGAGAAATTGCCCTTTTCATGATGATAGCCGTTGTCCCTAATGCTTACACACTCGATAAAAGCAATTGTCACTTACATGATGAGATCCGTTGTCCCTAAAGGCTAACTTTATGAGGGCAATTTGTCCCTTACATAATAAGAGCCATTGTCCCTAAAGTCTCACTTGTTGAGATGTAAAGGGCAATTGCTCTCATCTGGTGAGCTTGCATTTAGGGACCACGGCTCCCATAAATTAAGGTACAATTTCTCTCAACATGTGATCCTTTAAGGACAACTGCTCTTATCTTGTTAGGGATAAATCGCCCTCATAAAGTTAGCCTTTTGGGACAACGGATCTCAACATGCAAGTGAGAATTGCTCTTGTCAAGTGTGCAAGCATTAGGGACAACGGCTATCATCATGTAAAGGACAATTGCTCTCATCAAGTGAGCAAGTGTTTAGGGACAACGGCTCCCATAAAGTAAGGTACAATTGGTCTCAACAAGTGAGTCTTTAGGGACAACGGGTCTCAACATATAAGTGACAATTGCTCTTATCAAGTGTGCAAGCATTAGGGACAACGGCTATCATCATGTAAAAGGCAATTGCTCTCATCAAGTGAGCAGGCGTTTAGGGACAACGGCTCCCATAAAGTCAGGTACAATTGCTCTCAACAAGTGAGCCTTTAGGGACAACGGCTCTTATTATGTAAGGGAAAACTTCCCTCATAAAGTTAGCCTTTAGGGACAACGGATCTCATCATGTAAGTGACAATTGCTCTTATCGAGTGTGCAAGCATAAGGGACAACGACAGTACTCATGTAAAGGGTAACTGCTCTCATCAAGTGAGCAAGCGTTTAGGGACAACAGATCGCATAAACTAAGGTACAATTGCTCTCAAGAAGTGAGTCTTTAGGGACAAAAACTCTTATTATGTAAGGGACAAATTGACCTCATAAAGTTTGCCTTTAGGGATAACGGGTCTCGTCATGTAAGTGATAATTGCTCTTATCAAGTGTGCAACCATTAGGGACAACGGCTATCATCATGTAAAGGGCAATTACTCTCATCAAGTGAGCAAGCGTTTAGCGACAACGGCTCCCATAAAGTAAGGTACAATTGCTCTCAACAAGTGAGTCTTTAGGGACAACGGCTCTTATCATGTAAGGGACATATTGCCATCATAAAGTTAGCCTTTAGGGACAACGGGTCTCATCATGTAAGTGACAATTGCTCTTAACAAGGCATGCTTTTCACTTGTGGCTGGTTTTGAGAAGGAAGCTTCATACTCAGGATATGCTTCGTTCTAATGATCCCACGAGAGACGATCTTGTGTGCCCTTTATGCAAAACCCAACCAGATTCTCATAATCATCTTTTCTTTGAGTGTTTGTTTTATTTTCAGGTTTGGGACTCTTTGAAGGTGTTTGCTGGTCTTACGGATATCCCTTCTACTTTAGAGGATGTGGTGCATCACTTGATCCCTATCTCTACATCTCGGTCTGCGAGAAGTGTTGTTTCAAAGCTGTTGTTTGCAGCGACTTCTTATTTTATTTGGCAAGAGAGAAACAACAGGATCTTCAAGCAGCAACGTCGGTCTGAAAGCCAATTGATTGATGTCATTAAATCAATGGTGCGTTTGAAGCTTCTTACTTGTCGTTTTAAAAGGAGGGTGAATGTGCTTGACCTATTGCGTGTTTGGCGGCTGCCTATGACTCTTATGCATTCTTAATGGCGAGTTCAATTCTTGATGTTGCTTTCTTGGTTTGGGATTGTGAGGCTGGTCTTGAGTCCTTGGTTGTTGCTTTTGGCGGTAGTTGGAGTTCGTTGGAGATTCGGGTGAGTACTGTACTCTTTTTCCCTACTCCAAGGTTTTCCCTCTGGGTTTTTACTTGGAAAGGGTTTTTAAGGAGGCAGGCTCATCTGGTTCATCAATCTCCCTCTAAGAGACGGGCAGATATATGTGGTCTTTCTTGTGTCATAAGATGGTTATTTCCGGTTGGTGTATTGGTTAGTGTAATTATTTATTGTTTTAACGCTTAGTGGCCTGTCACAAGTGTTTTAGTTGGATTTTCAAGCGTTGCTTAAGGTTTATGTGGTACTTCTGCCACATTCCATTGTACTTAAACGATTTTTTGGTGTAATGTAATTTACTGGGTGGAATGCCCTTTACCCAAAAGGGTTCACAAAGTTCGGCCCTAGGGTTTCTCCACACAAGTTTCTCTCAATGAATGAAAAATAGAAAACTATATATAGATTTTAGAAGGTGACGGCGTCAAGAACAAATATCTGACGCCGTCATCTCGCCGCCAAATAGTTTCTCGGACTGCCTAGATCTGGGTCTGACGCCGTCATGTGTACTCCTTATGCAGGCCGTCATGAATTTAACTCTTGACGCTCTTGTTGTGACGCCTTCAGGTTTCTTCTGGGTCGTCATGGATTTTACTCTTGACGCCGTCAGGATTTCCTTCTTGATGCCGTCATACACTGTTTCCAGCATGGAAAATTAAGTCTTTGGCGTTTTCTTCACTTTTATGCTCCAAAAACGTCTGAATTGCTTCCTTTTCCAAATTTCACTCCTAAAGTACTTAAAATCACAAAAGGAACGATTTAGGGTAATATTTGATCAAATAAATTCAATTCCGGGCTTAAATGACCCCCTAAAAGTGGTTCAGTTTTCGCCTCATCAGGACTAAGAGATGAAATGCAATACATGTTTTCTCACATTGAAAACTTGTTGCATCAACCACCAACAACAAACACAACTCCTCCACCACCATCAACAAACACTTCTCCACCATCACCATCTCCATGTTCACCATCCATTCCTCCCAATTAAACATGCTTGGTGTCTTACAAATAAAATTGTCTTAAAACCATTTTGGATGGCAAGCTCTAGAGAGGACTCTCATGTTTGAGCTTTGGTTTATTGTTTAAGTGATGATTGTAAGCCTTTAAGGCTTTTGTTAGTTGCATTACTTGTTATGTTTGTTAATGTAATGCTTGTTGTATCTATTTAACTTTATCAATGTTATGGTTATGTTTAGTCTCTACTCTTGCATGCTATATACACATATATGTTGCTTGTTCACTAAATATTTTTGCAAGAATTCCATATCTTGATTTCTTTTTTACTTCAAAACGAGGGGGAGCTCCAATAAAATCGGGATAACCTTTTTTATGCTAACAAAAAGGGGGAGAATTGATATAAACTCACAATAATACTTGTATATATACTAATTTTCGATTAATGAGTTTAAATTTTGTAATCATCAAAAAGGGGGAGATTGTTGACATAAATAATGAATGAAAACGTTATTTATATTTTTCGATATCTCTATATTTTGACGATCACAAAATGTAAACTCGTCAAATGAAAGATTACTACGTAAACAAGTATTAAGCTAGTTTATATCATTATATCCAACTTAATCACTTAAGGTATGGATAAACAAGTGCTTAATACATCTCATGATCAAAGGGGTATTTAATTAACTAATACAAAGTTTATTTAATTATATAAACATATTATATATTTTTGAAAAACACTTTTGGTAATAAAGAAAAATGTTTTAATCATACTAAATATATGATTTCAAATTTTTAACCAAAATCAGTTAGTTTTTCACCAAATAAACTTTCTCCACTAAAAGACAAGTTTTCTGGCCGTTACAGATGGGCGGCCCCCTTAATTATAAGGGGCGGTCCCCTTAATTTTAAGGGGGCCGGCCTTGATTTAAGTGGACCGGCCACGCTCCTCTGTCAAAATTTGTTGCCTATAAACATCCTCCAAAACCCTTTGATTTAAGGGGACCGGCCACGCTCCTCTGTCAGAATTTGTTGATTTAAATCTGGAATTTTTCTCACCTTTTGCACGAAATTTTCAGATCTCAAACTCTCTAAACATCCTCCAAAACCCTTTGATCATTAGTATATTAATCCTTGTTTCAAGTGATTCAATCCCTTCTCATCCATCATCATCCAAAGTGCAAAAGAAGAACACTCCTTCTACAACTAAGTTCAAGTATTATTGAAGAGTAGTTGTGCATTGTGTGTGTATATATATATATATATATATATATATATATATATATATATATATATATATATATATATATATATATATATATTTGTGAAGTTGTGTTGTGTTTATAATAAGTAGTTTAGAACAAATAGAAGTTGTGTAGGAAGTAGAAGTTGGTTAGTAGTGAAGTAGTGTAGTTGTGAAGAAGATAGATGTGAAGTAGATTGTAGTGAAGAAGTTAGTTGTGAAGAAGGAAGGTGTAAAGAAGATAGTTGTGAAGAAGAAAGGTGTGTAGAAGATAGGTGTGAAGTAGATAGGTGTGAAGAAGTTGTGTAGAAGTTGTGATCAAGTTGTGACGTAGTTGTGGTGTGTAAATTGGTGTGTAAGGTTTTCTCCGCCATAAGGGAGTTTGTTGACATAGTGAAGAAAACTCTCGAGTAGGTGACTCGGGGAGTGGAGTAGGAACAAGAAAGGTGACCTTCTAGCCGAACCACTATAAATCCTTGTGTTGTGGTTTGATCTCTCCAACTCTTTTCAATACTTACTTATTTACCTATACTATATTAGCTTAGTTAGTTACTTACTATATAATTGTTCATATAGTGCAAGTATTGAGATTACATAAACTAGAATCGAAGTTTTTAAAACAAACTTGTTTTTATAGATTTTAAAAGGACGGAAAACTATTCAACCCCCCCCCCTTCTAGTTTTCCACAAGAACCCTATCAACCTCCGCGTCATCCTCATCTTCCATGTCATCCGAATCGAGCGCAGAGTCAAGAGCTTCATTTACATACTATTCAATAACACCTGCCCGAAGTAACATCATAAAATTCAATCATACAGAAGGCAACCGTACAAATGAATGTTGCTATTTAAGTAATACTCGATGAATTTTAGAAAAAAAATGACTTGGTTTACTAATAGTTCATTCAACATTCTACATGAACAAAGATTTCCACAATGGATATATTTAAAGTTATATGAACAAAGGCGTGCAGTAGAAATAATCTATAAGCTTTTACGAAAAAGAATTAAGTGAACTAATTTAAAAAGAAAGAATGGTCGATACCTTAAATTACCGCTATAATCTTTATCCCTCAACCCGAAACTAATCTCCCATATATCAAAACCAATACCATAACAGCCTATTTCCAGAATTTAAAATCAAACAATTTTTACACTTACCAAGCAGGAACCATTGAAAAAGCAATACTCCCATCGAGAAAAAATCATCATATTTTAAAGTTTGTGTGCTTAACAATCAACATGCTTTAAGGTTTGCATGTCAAGCATGTCCAATGTTTGAATCCATAAGACCATTATTATTAGATGCATTCGGTGAGTGTAATGCATAAATTTATTAACCACTTCTCGATAGTATTTTTGTCACCTAGTTGTTATAACAGTTTACCATACATTAGTCGTTCACAAATAAAAACTGGGACATATTTGGTGTATAGCTGCACAATATACCCATCTAGTTCAAAAAAAAGGCAATCTTTTAAGCAATTTCTTGTACAATATATCCATCTCACATAAACATTGAGACATGTTTGGCTGGAAATTGCTTACATTCTAATATGGCATTGCATTCTCAAAACGATTATCTGATTATTTCACATTTTTATTTCCAAGCCAAATAAGTCCAGGTATATGCAAGACACTCAAAAGTTGGCGTCACCTTCCGTAAAAGTAGTAAACATATGAACTTGATCCTAACACAAATTCACGAAGAAACATTTTTCGGGACCAACAACAGAAGAAAATGCAAAACAATAGTGATCAAAATACTATTTTCCACACACGCTAAGGGGTTGTTAGAACAACTTATTTGTTCGCTTGTCGGTGTATTAAAATTTTTAAAAGGCACTTCAATTAGCTTATGAGCTTGCCAACTTCAGTTTATAGCCTAATAAATTAATAACGCTAAACTAATTAGCTCATAAAATGGAAAAAGTAAGGTCCCTAATTCTTGAAATCTCAATAATCCGATAAACTCAACAAATATGAATTTCCTAAAAAACGCTCTATTGAAAAAAATAATAACAATAAATAATACCTTCAATGCTTGATCCTCCACTAATGAGACCCTGCAAATGCCTCGACTGTCAACCAAGAATACGAAGCCACCATCTTTCCTGGAAAAAAAAGAGCAAACAATGACGATACATTATCGTTTCTCAAAATGAAAATAACAGCATAAAAAGATTATAACCCATTTAGCAAAAAGTGTGACATAATACCTTCAAAAAGAAGCCCTCCTTTTAATCTGCAACTTGTTATCCAACTCCAGTATCCACTCATTCTATAATATTCATTTCATATTTAGCAAAAAATAAACCTTATCAGCTTTACAAAATAAATAAGCTCATAAGCAGGGAAAATAAGCTAATCCAGCCATCTTCAAATCATATCTTATTAATAAACTATAAGCTCAACAAACCAACCCCATTAAATTCAAAACAAAATTGGAAACAGAAAAGTTTCGGTACTGTATAAAATTCTATAAAAACCACTCATAAACAAAACCCATTTCAGCCCCATGTCATCACCCAAAGGCATCCATTTCAGCCCCAAGTGCACCCACTTCAGTGCCCATTTGAGGACCCAAACACACCCATTTTAGCACCTACTTCAGCCCCCAATCCCACCCGCATGTCAGCCCCTAAACTGACACACTTCAGACCCCAAATCCACCCATTTGCCTACCATCAGAAAAATATATAACCATGTTGTAAAAAAAATGGGTGGGAGGGGCGATTGGGTAACGGGTCAAAATGGGTTTTTTTGTAATTGGTAAAAATGGGTCAAGTCGGCTAATGGCCACAAATATTTCAACCAACCAAACCCACCGACTGAACACACCCGCTAAACCAATTCCCTGAACACCCCCTGAACCCACACGCACATTTGTGTTTGGTTTAAATTTATACACAAAAACTGCAAAGTTTATTCGACATGGCATCAAATTTACGGGTTCTTTGCGTTCATACATCTATTGCTTAAAATATCTAACTAATCACTAAAATACGTTTTCTTCCTCTAAACAAAAGTAAGGAACAATAAAAGCATACCATTACATAATGCAGAAGAGGGTATTTCACATTGCAGATTTGGTGAACGTGTGAGGGTATTCTGAGTCGGCATTGCTCATAGGAACCCATCATAGGTGGAATGTCGAATCAGATTGCAGGTCTATAGCTAGTTGGTAAGCCCAAAACCTAAGTCATTCCAAACACCCCTAAGTTATTTGACTCGGCTAATATACCAAATTATAATAAGCTGAGAAGTTTAAGGATTAAACAGACGCAAAAAATATCAAATATCCATACGCAAACAAATCTACATTAAATCACACTTTACTACAATTCCAATTCAGAAACATAAGTCATACACTGCCACTAAGGATTCGCTACTTGCCGCATTTGATTTCTTAAACTACAATCAAATATATAAGTACTTAGTTCGCACACTCGTTACCCGTCATCACATAAACACTGCTATTAGGCTATTACTACTATGCATAAACAAATCTATAACTCAACAAATCCAAAAACCTCAATTAAACACGTTTGGCAACATTCTCAATTCCGAACAACGTTCAACCTACACCACATGTCACATTTCATTAAAAGTACATAATGCACAAAATTCAACTTCACTTCCACGTAACCACAAACATATAACGAATACTCATAATTCAATTACACAATTCCAAGCCATATTTTCACCCATACAACTTAGCCTGAGAACCAACTGAACTATAAACAAAAGAGAATTCAGTAAAAAAAATCCAAAATGATTTACCAAAAACTGGGATTTTTTTGAAATCGTAAACTTTATTCATATGAACCTTGGATGAGGAGAACCTTTGATACGCTTCTGTCCATCAACAAAGGAACCTGCAAAAGATTAACAGGGGGAAAAATTAACACATGCTATAAATTATGACAAAACATTAAGTTCAAAATAATAAAAGCCGGGAACAAACACCTCAAAAGGCCTAGCTGCAAACATCATCAGCAACCCAACCTTGTAAACAAATAAAAAAGCACCCAAATTAATGAAACCCTAACTTAAACGAAATTAATGAAACCCTAATTTTAAAAAAAAGAAAAAAAAGAAAAACCCAATCGGATAAAAGCACATACCAAAGTCTGTGGTAAACAGATTTGTGAATAATATATGAGTGTGTGTGAGTGTGTGTGGGTTTTTAGAGAGAGGAATATAAGAGGGCCAGATGATAGATCTTGAAGATCATTTGTGTGTCTCTGTGTTTTGTGTTTGTGTTTTGTGGAGAAGTGAAGAAGCTTTACGAATATGAATGTGTGTGTGTGTGTGTGTGTGGACTGTGTTTTGTGGTTGTGAGGGGGAGTGTTTTGTGAGGAAGAATCGGGAAGAGTGTGAATAAAATATTATTAGGGTGGAACGTTACTGTTCCTAAGAAGCCCAATGAATGTTAGTTAGTATAATAATTAAAGATTAGTATATGTATAGGCCATGTGAGAAAATAAAAAGATATTTTAAAAATAATAAAGATATTATTAGTTAAATGGCTTGGGAGATAAGATTTGTGAGTTTTTGATAACATCTAGTGTTTACGGAGTGAGTTTTGTTTCCGTTAATCGCTAACTGTAAGTCGTTAAGTCACGAAACATAAAACCGTATGTCGTAAAAATATGAAATTTGTAGAAATTATTAAACTTATCAATATACTTATTATTATCTCATAAAAATGAGTGATAAGTTTAATGTGACCGGTTAAATGGGCATCTATCTCATATGGATGGTTCTTAGACTATGGATGATGTGGAGGAGGTTACTACCGGTTCTGCTTGTTTCATGGTTCAGAATGAAGTTATTAACGACATTGATAGCTCTATGGTGCAGAATAGTGGTGCTACTACATCACACTCCTCTACTGTTCAATGATAGTCAAGATTGGAGCTTGGAATGTTTATGGTTTGTCTCTTAAAACCCGACAAGATGAAGTGATAACACTTATTAGAGACGACGGTCTTAGTATGTGTGCCGTGGTTGAGACCCACCTTAGAAAGAAATTCGTTAAACCTGCTGGTGACTATACATTTGGTAATTGGTCTTGGGTGTCGAATATTGGTGATTGCAGAAGTGTGTGTAGGATCATGGTTGGGTGGGATACTAATGTCATTGGTGCCAACCTGATATCAAATTTTGATCAAGCCATGCACTTTGAAGTGAATTTTTTTCATGATCCCAGGAAACAAATTGTCTCCTTCATTTATGCTAAAAACAAAGGATGTGAAAGGAGGGCATTATGGAAGAATCTGGTGGAACATAGCAGCATTGTCAATGGTGAGCCGTGGGTTCTTTTAGGAGATTTCAACATTCCTCTAAACATTGGGGATTGCTCTGATCTAACTGCTGCTAAGGATGGTGATATTGAAGACTTTAGAAACTGTTTGGAGATGTTGGAACTTGATGATATAGCAAGTTAAGGTATGTTCTATACTTGGATACAAAAGTGTCTTGATCCTGAAACTTGTATCCTTAAGAAGCTAGATAAAGTTTTGGGAAATTCCAAATTTATATCCTTGTGCTAGTTGTTTTGCTAAATTCTTGCCTTTCATTACATCGGATCATTGCCCTATGGTTTTGGTTTATTATTTGGATAAGCCTGCTAGGTCCTTTCGTTTCGCTAATTTTTTAGCTGATAAGGATTCGTTCATTCCAACTGTTAGAGATGATTGGGGCATTGATGTTCAGGGTTTTAAAATGTTTATCTTAGCTAAGAGATTGAAAAATATGAGGAGACATTTAAGAAATATGAACAGGATTAATGGGAATGTTTTCAATAAGGTGAAATCGTTGAGAGTTGAGCTCAAGAGGGTTAAACAAAACCTTGATAAAGAACCTCACAATAGTAGCCTAAGAGAAGAAGAGATTATTTATTGTAGAGCTTATCAGGAAGCGGTTAAGGATGAGGCGAATCTTCTAAAACAAAAAACAAGGATTCAATGGTTAAAGGATGGGGACCCAAACACATCTTTCTTCCATAATGTGCTTAAGAGTAGGGCTAATAAGAGTAGGATCCAAATGGTTGCTGATGTGCAGGGTAACAAGTTTTACGGGGATGATGTTCCAGGTTGTTTTGTTAGTCATTTTCAAAATTTTCTCAGAGTGGAAGATGAAGTTATTCCTATTCAAGATTGTGATGATTTGTTTACTAAGAAGCTTGATCCAGCGATTGCTTTGAATATGGTTAGGCCAGTTTCTGATTTGGAAATCAAAGAGGCGATGTTTAGTATTGAAGATGACAAAGCTGTAGGCCCGGATGGATTTACTTCTAAGTTTTTTAAAGCCGTGTGGTGTATCGTTAGTATTGATGTGTGGCTGTAGTTAGAGAGTTCTTCTGTTTGGGAAAGTTGCTTGGTGAATTTAATGCCAATCTTATTTCCTTAATTCCTAAGAGTCAAATTCCATTGTTGGTTTCTGATTACAGGCCTATTGCATGTGGAAATGTTATCTACAAGTGTATTAGTAAAGTTATCACAAACAGGCTTAAGGAAGGGTTGGGTAATTTGATTGATATAAACCAAAGCGCCTTCATTCCGGGTAGACAGATCAGCGATAATATCCTCTTGGCTCAGGAACTAATAAAGGGATACAGTTGGAATCGTACTACTAGCAAGTGTGCTTTCAAGGTTGACATTCAGAAAGCATACGATACGGTCAATTGGGATTTTTTTGAAGACCATTCTCATCAGATTTGGCTTTCATAATTCTATGGTGTATTGGATAATGGTATGTCTCACTTCTGCTTCTTTTTCTATTTGCATAAATGGTGAATTGCATGGCTTTTTTAAGAGAAAACGGGTTCTTAGGCAGGGTGACCCCATATTGCCTTATCTGTTTACTATTGTTATGGAAGCGTTTAAATTGATGGTTAAGAGACAAATTAGGAATGATGACAGGTTTCACTGTCATTGTGGGTGTAAGAAGTTGCTTTTGACCAATCTTTGTTTTGCGTACGACCTTTTATTATTATGTCATGGAGATGAAATTTCAGCGTGTATTTTGAGAAGGGCGTTAGATGAGTTTACCATGTGTTCTGGCCTTTTCCCTAGTATTGTTAAGAGTGTAGCCCTTTTTGGGGAATTTTTTTGATACGGTTAAATCTAGGATCCTTCTTGCTATGCCGTTTAGTGTTGGTGAACTCCCTATTAAATTTTTGGGTATTCCTTTGACGGGTAAGCGTATTTCTAATAATGATTGTAGATTGCTGATTGAGAAGGTTAAGAATAGGATTCATGATTTTAACCTTGTTGTTTGCGGGTAAACTTCAATTAATTTCTTCTTTTCTTACTTCTCTTCATATATATTGGGCATCTATGTTCATCCTGCCTACCCATATTTGTGTTAGTATTGATAAGCTGCTCAAGAAGTTTCTGTGGTCGGGTGGGGGCGATGGAAGTGGGATTGCTAGTATTGCGTGGAAAGATATTCTTTTGGGTAAAGGGCAATACACCCGGTAAAATATATTACACCAAAAAACGTTTAAGTACAATGGAATGTGGCTAAAGTACCACATTAACCTCAAGCAACGCTTGAACTACCAAAACAACTAAACGCTTGTGACATGCCACAAAGCGAACAAAACTAAAACCATACAGTAACAATAGCACCAATGGGAAACCACCAACGAATATAACAAGAATCACCACAAATGTCCACACGCCTCTTCGAAGGAGATTGATGAATCAACTGAGACTGCCTCCTTAAAAACCTTTCCAAGTAAAAACCCAGAGGGAAAACCTTGGAGAAGGGAAAAAAGAGTACAGCTCTCAATTGAATCTCCTCCGAACAATCCACCATGCCCCAAGCAACATCCAAATCGAAAACATCGACATGCAAAAGCCAACTATCCATAAAAGAAACCGACATCATGAATGAATAAGCGAAGTTGGCAGCTTCCACACGCGAACAAGATCAATAACGTTCACCGTCTTCTTAAACCTGCACGTAAGCAGCTTCATCCTAACCGTAGACTTGATAAAATCAACAACCTGAGCTTCTGATCTAGATTGCTTCTTGAAAAGCCGGTTGTTGCGTTCTTGCCATATAACATAAGCCGCGGCAGCAAACAAGAGCTTAGATATAACACTCCGAACAGACCTTGACTTTGCCGACCCAATAAGGACATTAACAATAGAATCCAAAGAGGAAGGCAACACGGTAAGACCAGCAAACATCTTCAACGTGTCCCAAACCTGCATAGAATAAGAACAAGCAAAGAAAAGGTGATCATGAGAATCAGGTTGCATTTTACAAAGAGGACACAACAACGGGTCCTGATTTGCTGCATCATGATGCCTCAACATATCTTGAGTTCGAAGCCTCCTCTTCAACACAAGCCACAAGTGAAATGCATGTTTCGGATTCCGATGAGAAAACCACACAAGATGATACCAATCAACATTAATATCCCGATGCCTTATGCAATCCCAAACTAAAGAAACCGAAAATGGCCTTAAAACCCCATCATTCGAACGCCAACATATAGAATCCTCCATATGATCCACCAACAAAGGAACCGAAATAGAACCAAGAGTTGGATAACGAACCAGCCATTCATTAGGCCACGCCCACCCATTAGACATAACGAGCTCCCGAACAGTAGTATTAGAATTAAAACCAGCACGGTGAATGTCACGAGAAGAAACAATAGAAGCGATAGGACTAATCGAGCACCAAGAGTCAAACCAAGCAGAAACCTTTGATCCATCCCCTAATTTATACCATATAAAGTTACGGATAATAGGCCTAAGTTGAAGAATCTTCCGCCAACTCCAAGACATATTACCACGACATGGGATATCCCAAAAGTTACGCCCCCTTAGCTTATATGCATGAATCCATCTAACCCAAAGAGACTCTTTACCAGTAATAATACTCCAAATGTGCGTGGAAATCAACGCACTATTAAAAGTATCAAGCCTCCGAATCCCAAGACCTCCTTCCTGTTTAGGAAGACAAACAACCTCCCATGCGACTTTAGATTTACCCTTAAGCCCCGTACCATTACCCCACAAAAACTCCGCATAAGCTGTTCCAAATCATAAATAATACGAGATGGAAGGATAAAAACCGACGCCCAGTAAATGTGCATAGAAGATAGAACCGATTGAATAAGTTGAAGCCTACCAGCAAATGAGAGAGATTTATTCTTCCAATCCTTAATACGATTAGACAGCTTTTCAACTAACTCCTTGCAATCTCTAAAAATCAGCCTAGTAGTAACCAAAGGAACTCCCATATACTTAACCGGGAGGTTACCTTCAACAAACGGAATGACCTGTAAAATAGCATGCTTAACATGATTACGAACATTACAAAAATAAGCAGTGCTCTTAGGAAGACTCGGAGTGAGACCAGACACTTCTTTAAACTCATCCAAAGCCTCCATAATAACTCTAGCCGACTCCACATCACCATGAGCAAAGAGAAATAGATCATCAGCAAAACATAAATTAATAATGTTAAGGTTAGAACAATGATGATGAAAAGTAAACATCTCAGAATCGCGAACCCGCCTCCGAAGCATAAGAGTAAGAATCTCCATAACAAGAGTAAAAAGATACGGCGATAACGGATCACCTTGACGAAGACCCCTCTTACCCTTAAAATAACCATGCATAGATCCGTTAACACTAATAGAAAATGAAGTCGAAGTCACACATTCCATAATCCAACCAATCATACGGTTATGAAAACCAAAACCAATCAGAATTTGCCTCAAAAAATTCCAGTCAACCGTATCATACGCCTTCTGAATATCCACTTTAAAAGCACATCTAGCCGGACCCCGATCAACATGATAGTTGTGCATAATCTCCTGAGTAAGTAAAATATTATCCGAAATCCTCCTACCCGGAACAAACGCTGATTGGTTCAAACTAACTAAGGAGGTTAAACAAGACTTAATACGGTTAGCAATAATCTTGCTAATACATTTAAATAAAACATTGCAGCAAGATATAGGCCGAAAATCATTAATCCGAGATGGAGAAGGAACCTTAGGAAGAAGAGCAATAATAGTATGGTTCACTTCTTTCAAAAGTTTACCGTTAATGAAAAATTCTTGAACCGCCTTAGTAACATCAGACGCCACAATATCCCAAGCACCTTTAAAGAAAGCCGCCGAGAACCCATCCGGACCAGGAGATTTGTCATCTCCCATAGAAAATAACGCATCCTTAACTTCTTGGGTCGAAACAGCCCGAACCATATCATCCGCCACACTAGGATCCAATGTCGACACAAAAAGATCATTGCCATCAAACGGAACCGTATACCCCTCTTGACCAATGAAGGAAGCATAATGACTTACGAAAGCGTTAGGCACCGCCTCCCCATCAAACCGCACCCCATCACTGTTACTGATCACATCAATTCGACTTCTAGCTTTCCTGCTCTTAACCACCTTATGAAAATAGGCCGAGTTAGAATCCCCTACCCTCAGCCATTCTACCTTCGCTTTTTGTTTAAGAAACTGCTCCTCCACAACGATAGCATCATTATATGCATTAAGATAACAAGCCTCCTCCTCCCGCAAGGTAATATTAAAAGGATCCACATCAAGGGCACGTTGGACCGTATCTAATTCGTGACGAAGTCTAATGGCTTTCTCATGAATATTACCTTCATTAAAGAGCAGCTTACGAAGAGGCTTCTTCAGCAATTTAAGCTTACAAACCACTTGGTACATGTAAAACCTACTCTTAGCCACACTCCAACACTCCTTAACCTGATCTTTTAACCGAGAATTCTCAACCAGAATATTAGCAAACTTGAACGGCCTTGGTTTAAACTTATAAGGAGTAGGAATAGTAAGGATAGCCGGAGAATGGTCAGAAATACGATAAGGCTGAAAAATAGCATGAGCACCAACAAAACCATCCGTGCATTCAAGATTAGCCATAATTCGATCAATCTTTTTAAGAGTACCATCCATCCCTCTAGGCTTTTGATTCCACGTATATTGCAAACCTGAGCGATTAACATCAAAAACCTCTATCTCCTCAACACATTCTTTAAACTCCCTCATAGCAATATCAATAACGGAAGAACCTTCCACTTTATCTTCTAAATTAAGGGCAGAATTAAAATCACCAAGAAGACACCAAGCACGGTTCCTAACATATTGCTTATGCACCAATAAATTCTGCCAAAGAGTCCTCCTATGAATATAACGGTTATGAGCATAAATAAACGAGCAAAACAACTCTTTTTTATCTATTTTAAACCGAATACATGTGTGTATAACTTGATCATCCATAGCAATAACGGTTAAATCAACATCAGCTTGATTCCATCCTAAAACAATACGTGATCCTTTAGAACACAAATGCCCATTAGAAGTCCAATCCCAACTCCGAAAAACCTTTTTACAAAGCACATCCAATCGAGAACAAGCTATATGAGATTCAAGAATAGCACAAACAGAAAGTTTATTCTCACAAATAACTTGACGAACCTCATTTTGTTTAGGGGATTGGTTCATACCCCTTATATTCCAAGAAGCGATACTATACATGAGGAACTTCACTAGAGGAAGTGCTTGCTTCCTTACGGTTACTCGTGTCCGTTTTAGGTTTGCCAATCTCAATAACTTCGTCAACCTCATTATCACTATCTATAACTACATCATGAACCCTTTCATCCACCTTAGACGAATCCTCCTCATACACAAATTCAGAATTAAAAACATCATCACTAAGAGCTCCAAAAGGATTCTTCTTTACAATATCACTTAGATCATCATGAATATACTTAGACGGGGCTGGAACTTGACGATTACCCTGATGTTCCAAAGAATTAGAATCAGCATCCACATTTGTATCACTCGATCCCTTAGTTGTAGCATGAGTCTTAGATGATGACTCACCATGCTCCATACCCTCCTTATGTAACTTCGGCTCCATATAAGTGTTATTGCCCTTATTTGAACCATTTCCTCTAGAAGAAGAGGCTCCATCAGCTCCCACTTTAGTTTTCGAAACCGGCTGCCAACGATAGTTAAATGTGACCTTAGGTTTAGCAAAACGAACTCCATCAATCACCTTTTCATGAGTTTGCACCTTACCCTTACCCTTACGCTTAGTAGCTTCAACAAAGCCCTCCTCATCTACATTAGACTTAACACTCGCTTTTTTTACCTTCTTGGGACATGCATCATCATTATGGTCAAAAATTTTGCACAAAGCACACCTAGGAGGCTGCCATTCGTACTCAACATCGATACGAACCAAAGAATGACCAGGTTGATTAGGATACGGAATAGCAACAACCACATGATCCATTAACTCATTCAGAGAAGACACTTCAACAAGAGCACGCGCATATGAATTCCTACCCCACGACTTAACACACATAGAACTAGTATATGAATCCAACATAATAGGCTTACCAATTTGAGTTGTAATCAAACTCAAACCAACCTCCGTATAAGCAACAATTGGAACGTTATGAAGCTTCAACCAAATAGGAGCAGAAGTAATTTCTTCCTTAGTAAGCGTAGTATTGGGGGTCCAGACGTTCAAAAAGATAGGAACTGATCGAATTAACCAAGGACCAGCTTCTAACACTTGGTCCATACCATCCTTTGTGGCAAATTGAAATAAAAAGAACCCGTTATTCAACATAACTCGTTCTAATCCAAACTTAGCCCAAGTATTCTTCACATAGTTCTCCACAATAGGAAATGCAAGACGTTTTCCTATGAAATACCCATAGAGGGTATTAGCAAATCGAGCTGACACATCCTTAATCTCCTTTAACGGAATCGTTACATGAGCTCCTTCAACACGATCATCATTACGTAGCTCAAAAATGTTAACTGATTTAAACGCATTCTTAGACTTGAACATTGAAGCATATGAAAGTTTAGGGGCTGATTGTGATTCAGCCTGACTATCCATTCGTTCATTATTAGACGTACCACTTACCACCGGATCAGAATTAGGAGTCTTTGTTGCATGAGCATTCATACCCTCCACGTTCTTAGTCACATCATAATCAGCTTGAGTCTTACCTTCAGCTTGTGTAGCATTAGATGTCACCCCATGACTCGTAACATTCTCCATATTCTGACTCACGTTCAAATGATCCTCTTGATCAGCAAAAGTAACATCACGATAGGGTTTCAAAACCCTACCGTCCCTACCCAAGATTGTACCATCAACTTGTTTGACTTTAGCAGCAACATCACTCACTAACTTACCATCCTCAACACCCTTTTGTTGCCCAACAGATCGTAAATCATCATTAGAAACAGCCGAGGTTGAACCAGCAGTCACCGACTTCTTCAAAATCGACTTTAATATTGGAGCATCACCAAGCAAAGTCGATTTAGCTAAGTTAGAAGATTTAGTAGATGAATCCATAATCAAGACAATTATAATCAATGAAATAGTCCCAGCAGAAAACGATCAAAGAAACCCTAAATAAAATTGAACAGGAAAACCCTAAAAAAACCACTACCAAAGAAACGACCAGCACACCAATAATGAAAACGAAACCCTAAAAAGGGTTTAAATACCCATCAATAAACACTAACCGATACTCATAATTGCAGCAGATAAAGTAATGATTCATCAATGATAACCCTAAATCCCTAAACCGATTCCCTTATAAAAAATAAAATCGAAACCCTAGCCTCCTCAAACCAGCAACCAAATAATAAATCGACTAAAGGGAGATAATACTTAGATTATTCCACAGTAGTAGAAGTTTTATAAGGTATAGGATTCAAAGAAAGAAGAGGGAAACGATCAGATGTGAAGGAAGAAGAGAATCGCCATTTTCACCAGAGAAAAGTTTATGAGGAAAATTTTTACTTACATGATGCGTGGAAAGATATTTGTAAACCCAAAAATCAAGGTGGACTTGGCCTAAAACCCTTGAGAATTATGAATGAGGCGTTAATGTCTAAACATCTTTGGAAAATTATTAACAAAAAAGGATTTTCTTTGGGTTAAGTGGGTTCATATGTATGGGATTAAGGATAAGAATATATGGCATAATGTCAGTTTTGAGCACGGGGCCTGGAGTTGGAATCAAGTTTTGATGCTTAGGGACAAAATTCGCAACTTTGTGGCTTATAAGTTAGGTAATGGTAGAACCTGCTCTGTTTGGTTTGATAAATGGCATAGTAATGGCCCGTTATGCAAACTTATTACTCACAGTTTCCTTACGGCTAATGGGTTTAATTTGAGTGATAAAGTGGCTGATTGGATTGACGATAATGGATGGAAGTGCCCTTCTGATTGGAACAATATGTTTGGAGAAGTTTTAACTATTATGGTTCCTACTTTAGTCCAGGATTGTAATGATAAACCTATATGGATTAATAAAAAGAATAAGGAGCTTAATTTTAAAGAAGCCAGGAAATGTTTGAGAGTTGACTGTCCTAAGGTTATTTGGCAAAAGCAGGTATGGTGTTCTCAATGTATTCCTAGGCATGCTTTTGTGCTTTGGATGGCGATGAGGGGTAGATCGAAGACCACTGATAGACTCTCTAAGTGGTTTCATGTTTCTAGTATTTTATGTCCTCTGTGTAAAAGTGAAGATGAGACTTTCAGTCACCTATTTTTCAAATGCATGTTTTCTAGAATGGTGTAGGAGAATCTGAAGCTGCTAAGTAAGCTTGAAGATTTCTCTTGTACTTGGGGTGAAATTGTGTCGGATATGTCTATTAAAACTGCTAATAACTCCATTTGGAGTGTCATTCAGCGTTGGTTTTTGGAGCAGCGGTTTATGTCATTTGGCAAGAAAGGAACATTCGCATTTTCCAGAATGAATTTAGGACTGATGAATCTGTGTGTTTAGAATTATTGTGGATACGGTGAGACATAAATTATTGGGATTGAAAATTAAGCGTTCTTTTGAAGCGGAGAAGGCTGCTGCTATTTGGAAGATCCCGTTAAAGTGCTTAAATGGTGGTGATTGTAGAAGTCAGAATAAGTGTGATAATGGTGTTACGTAGACATATGGGGGGACCTGTTCTGCACATAATCACATTGAGTTGTGTGCATATTTCTTGGTTGTTGTTTGGTGGTTGGTCTTATATTTTGATCACATTTATTTTGAACCTATTCACTAACTGTTATTGTATTGGTTCTTTCTATTTTGTGTTTTCCTGCAGACTTGTTGATTTTCGTGTGTACTGGGTCTGTTGGTTCTGTCCAGGCACTTGCTTTTGGAGGTGCAATCTTATTTTTGATTGTGATGATAAAGCTGGTCTCCTATGCCTGTTCAGATGGTTTATTTGGATGACTAACATGTTTACAGCAAAATATCTTCCATGGAGCTTGGTTTATTTCAGCCCTAATGAGGGCCTGGTGAGGACTGTTAGTTGGTGGAATATTACCGAGTTTCATGGTTTTGATGTTTTTTTTCTGGGTAAAAGGGATTTTTCACCCTGGAAAACTGCATGGTTTTGATGTTTTTTTTTTTTGGGGTTGGGGGTGGATTTCCATATTTAAATTGCTGAAATCTTTCATCAGATTTGGTTGTTGTCTTGGTATTAATGTTCAGCTTGCTGTTAAAATCATGTATGAGGATCTCATTGAATTTTGGTTGGGGTAAGGGCTGTTTAGTGTTAATTGGAGTTTTGGTTTATTTGATTGGATATTTTGGTACTCTAACACGAACAAACCTTGTACTCTTTTTCCTTGTTCAAAGTTTTCCCTCAAGGTTTTTATTTAGCAAGGTTTTTTAACGAGACAAGGTCTTTGGATGATTTTCTACTATGATGATTCATCCTCTCCTAAATTTGCTATGGAGTTTAAGGCAGATGTGGATTATTTATGGTTCATGCACTTTGATGGTGATTTGCTGCATTTTATCTGGATTTATGGCTCAAGTTATTTGGAGATTACTTTAATTTGTATCATGGAACAGCCTCCTAGGGGTGACTGCAGCAGCCTCCTCTTCATCCTTTTTCCAGCTAAACACCTCCTCTAAAATCACCTCTCTACTGCTAAATTGTAACACCCCGAAATTTGAATAAGCAGCGGAAGTCTAATCGGGGTCATTACAGTTTAGTACACAGTCATACTCATAGAAAACAATTCAAAAGATAGTCAATATCATTCCATGAAAACTCAAATATTCAGAGTTACAAACATTTTTCCAAAATGTTAATTGTTTAGCAAAAGAAGTGATGAGTTTGTAAAGAATGATATAATTTATTGAAATCAAAAGGGAGGTCCTGTGCCCTTTGCCAGCTCCGTGCCGCCATGCTTGCTAATTTCCTGAGATAAACATGCTTAAAAAGTCAACATAAAGGTTGAGTGAATCCATAGTAGTTTAAATAGTAATAGTGTGAACACAAGTCAAGCATTTGAAATAAACAAGCCAAGATAGACAGGTCTTGACTAAACGGGTGTAATATTGCTCCTAAGCCTCACGAAACGCAAGCCTTAACATCGATTTGACATATCATAAAGATAATAACAATCACCTACACCACAGCGGATGTAAATGACAAGGGGCCCTCGGTGACAGGAAATGTGCCAAATTTCCATAATACCTCGAATATAGCACACCTCCTGCCAAGTGATCACCTTGACAGAGGCGGGCTGCCATACCAATAGATCTATCAACTATATTCGTGCTCACTCGCAAGTGATTAAGGTTCGTGATATGAGGGACTTCTAACACAGGTGTCAACTTAGGCAATATCAGGTGATAACAGCATACAGAAAAATATTTGTGTTCGATTTATAGCATGTATCTCCCCACGGGGTTTAAAAACAATTAAAAATGTAAGACCATGAACTCACCTGACAGGTGGATGTGAATTACAACGGTGCTCAAAGGTGATGGTGTACTGCTATGACTAGCAATGAAATTCCTCCGACTTGCGACCTATAAATATATTGTAATCGGTGTTTTAGATTCGTGTTGTAAATGACATGTGATATGTCAAGTGTATGGTGATATCCGTTCGGGTGTCTTAATATATTCCAAAATAACTTTACGTAGTTATTTGTAACGTTGTTACGAACCGGTGTTTAATAAATATTAACTCATTTGTGATAATAATAACATTTAGTAAAAATATTTATAATTAAATATTTTTAGTAAAATTACATATTTACTTTATAGTTTCAAAATATATACATATTTATATATACAAAATTATATTATATAAAATAGTTAATTAATAAAGTGCCTTTGTCCAAATCTTACCCTTAACTTTAACTAAGTTACGCTTTTTACCCCTTGGTCAAAATAATTTCATTTTAGTCCCTTTTGTACTTTTTACACTTTATTCCCCAAACTTTTGAAAAATACAATTTCTACCCTTCGATTTTATCCAAGATCAATTGTTTTTAAATTAAGTCCGAAAGTTTTATGGTTTTGCCATTTTTAGTCCCATGCTAGGCCCAAACGATGTTTAGTTTGTAAAAAAAATAGGTTCGACTAAGGTTTAGTTTAGGTCTCGATTTCGTGATATAAGGTCGCGTGAGTTTTGCATGTTGGGTTAGTTCGATTAAGGGTGAGTCGTAGGTATGGGTGGTCGAAAAGTATAGATGGGTCGTACGTATACAAATTAAATGGTGCGGTCATTTCTAGGGGTGTCGAGGCGTTTTCATACTACAATATTACGAGTGCAACATGAGTAAAAGTGTGTGTGTCGTGTGTGTGCATGGTATGAGTATAAGTAAAAATGAAAAAGGGTGGTGATGACTTACAACACCAAAGATGGTGGTGAAGAATTCTTGCGTACGAGGTGAGAGTAAGAGAACAACTAGATTCGTGAGCTCCTTCTTGACCCAATACTTTGCTTGTGATAACCCAACACTTCCGAACCCGAAACTATGCTTGTGCGCCTAGGTCCTCTCGACAACAACCAAGGAAGAAAAAGAGTTTTGTGCTTTGAGAGCTTTGGTGGGATTGAGTGTGTGTGAGACTTATTGCATTTAATGTGGCTTTTATAGGGTGGTGAGGGTGGTTCGAATGTCTCCAAGAGACACAACACCACCGAGTGGTCATGTCTCATTCGACAACCTTGTCTTGGCTTCCCTTGTATAGTCTTATCGAGTGTAAAAGGTTTGGAGGGCTACAAGTTCATGTCAACACTAGGTGTTAGGAGCTTTTAGACATGTGTGTACTTATAAACCTTGTTTATAGTTTGTGTTAGGGATTTAAGAAACATATGATCTAGAGGTTAAAGTGTTTTAAGGGTGCAATGGAATTATCCAAGGGTCGGACGGCTCTTGGTCGGCTTGGTGTTTTGGGTTTGACTTACCTCTCGTACATGGACAAAGCAAAATGGAAGTTACATGTTTCTTGTTGAGTTGTGGGGGAACCAAGGCATTCGTGTGTATATATATATATAGAAGTAAGGGATTTGGCTTCTGCTTTGGTGACATGCTACCCAAAGAAAGAAAACAAATAAGCCAAGTGGGCTTGGCAAGCTCGGCCCAAAACGAAAACAAGAAAAGGAAAATTTGTGTGGGCTAGTGGGGGTGTTTCGGCCCAAGTAAATTAAAGAGATAAAGAAATTCGTGTGGGCTTGTGATCAGCCCAAAAATGACGGGGCGTCGGTGATTCGTATAATTGTGAAGTTAATTTCAGTGTCGGTGTCGGTTCGTGAAAAACCAAAAATATATAAACGGTGTCGTCTTACATATATATATATATATATATATATATATATATATATATATATATATATATATATATATATATATATATATATATATATATATATATATATATATATATATATATAGTAATAATAAATTGTTCTAATTAATATATATACATATCATTATATATATTAATAATATTTCGGTGTCCAAAATAGAGTGTCAGGTCGCAAGTGGGAGTTACCGGTGTTTAACCTCGTTGGGTGATATCCAAGAGTGACAATCGGGTGATATCGGGTGACAAAACATAATCGGGTGTTAAACCAACGGTGTTTCATATAAAAATTTCAAATTAGCCCTAAAAAATGGCTTAGTTTAGAATAGTGTCGATAATTAGCATTAATAAATGACCTGGGATTTTTACGGTGTATTACAGTACCCACCCGTTAGATTGGATTCGTCCCGGAATCCAAAGTTGAATCGGTGCTCGGGGTTGTCTCATCAAATAGTTGTGGGTATTTGGCACGCATTTGATCCTCGCGTTCCCATGTGTACTCAGGTCCTCTCTTAGAGTTCCATCTGACCTTAATAATGGGAATGCGACTATGCTTAAGTCGTTTGACCTCCCTGTCCATAATCTCAACGGGTTCCTCAATAAAGTTCAACTTATCATCGATTCTGATCTCTTTCAACGGAATCACAAGTGTTTCATCCGATAAACACTTTTTCAAATTTGACACGTGGAAGGTGTTGTGTACTCTACTGAGTTCCTCAGGTAGCTCAAGTTTGTATGCCACGGGACCGATCCTTTCAATGATCTCGAGGGGTCCAACGTATTTCCACGTTTTCCAAACCTAATCATTCCTTTCCAAGGTGATACCTTAAGCATGACCTTGTCTCCAACTTGAAACTCTATTGGTTTCCTTCGCACATCGGCATAACTCTTTTGCCGATCCCTAGCGGCTTGTAATCGTTGCCTAATCTTCACTATCTTTTCAGTGGTTTCAAGAATCAACTCGGGACCTGAGAGTTGTACATCTCCAATCTCAGCCCAACAAACTGGTGATCTACACTTTCTTCCATAAAGTGCTTCAAAGCCTTAATGCTAGCGTGATAATTGTTGTTGTATGAGAACTCTGCTAACGGTAGGTGTTTATCCCAGCCTTTTCCAAAATCAATCACACATGCCCTAAGCATGTCCTCTAGGGTTTGTATAGTCCTTTCACTTTGACCATCAGTCTGTGGATGGTAAGTTGTACTCATATCTAACTTAGTTCCCAAGGCTTTCTGTAAAGATCGCCAAAAGTTAGACGTGAAACGGCTGTCTCGGTCGGAGATAATCGAAATAGGCACTCCATGCCGGGAAACTATCTCCTTAAGGTACAAACTTGCGAGAACGTCCATATCATCAGTCTCTTTGATCGGTAAAAAGTGCGCTGACTTCGTGAGACGATCGACAATAACCCAAATAGTGTCCAACCCACTTGATGTCTTGGGTAATTTCGTAATAAAATCTATGGTAATCCTTTCCCATTTCCACATTGGTAGCTCGGGTTGAATCAAAACCGGATGGTTTTTGATGTTCAGCCTTTACTCTTGAGCAGGTCAAACACTTACCGACATATTCTGCAATGTCAGATTTCATGTTTGGCCAGCAATACAACTTTTTTAAATCTTGATACATCTTGTCCGAACCAGGATGAATGGAATATTTAGACTTATGAGACTCGTGCATGATGAGGTCTCGTATTCCTCCATACAATGGAATCCAACTTCTGTCCTTGAAACACAGCCTTCCATCTGGTTTCTTGACAAATCCATTCGTGCTTTCTGGCATGCCGTAAATCTTCTCGTGCGGTCTATTCTCTTCCTTAAGGGCCTCAGTTTGAACTTCAAGAATTTAAGACGGCAGTGGTGATCTAATTTTCATACCCAATGACCTAACTCTGAGGGGTCTAAGTCATTCCTTTCGACTCAAGGCATCTGCTACAACGTTTGCCTTCCCTGGGTGATAACGAATCTCACAATCATAGTCACTTAATAACTCTAGCCATCGACGTTGCCTCATGTTCAACTCCTTTTGATCCAAAATGTGCTGAAGACTCTTGTGATCGGTGAAAACCATACACTTGGTTCCGTATAGGTAGTGTCTCCAGATCTTGAGAGCGAATACTACCGCTCCTAATTCTAGATCATGAGTGGTGTAGTTCTCCTCGTGGGGTTTAAGTTGTCTAGAAGCGTAAGCGATTACTTTAAGTCTCTGCATCAATACGGCACCCAAACCTTGGATTGATGCGTCACAATATACCACGAAGTCCTCACTTCCTTCGGGTAGTGCTAATATCGGTGCTTCACAAAGCTTCTGCTTCAAAAACTGAAATGCCGATTCTTGCTCATCTCTCCAATCAAACTTCTTCTTCTTCTTCTGCGTTAACTCAGTCAAAGGTTTAGCAATCCTTGAAAAACCTTCTATAAACCTTCGATAGTATCCGGCAAGACCTAAAAATTGGCGTATCTCAGTAGGACTCGTAGGTGACGCCCAATTTTTAACAGCTTCGATCTTGGCGGGATCAACATGAATACCTTTACTGTCGATAACATGCCCAAGAAATTGTACTTTCTCAATCCAAAAACCACACTTGGAAAATTTGGCGTATAATTTCTCTTCTCTGAGCAGTGTTAGTATCGCCTTCAAATGTTCTGCGTGCTCCTCCTTACTACGTGAATAAATAAGGATATCATCGATGAATACAATCACAAACTTATCCAAATAGGGTTTGCACACTCGGTTCATTAAGTCCATAAATACAGCGGGTGCATTTTTTAGACCGAATGGCATTACTTGGAATTCGTAATGACCATATCTTGTCCTGAAAGCCGTCTTAGGGATGTCTTCTTCCCTAACTCTCAGTTGGTGATATCCCGATCTCAAATCAATCTTCGAGTAGACACTCGATCCTTGTAGTTGATCAAATAAATAGTCAATCCTTGGCAACGGATATCGATTCTTAACCGTCAGTTTGTTCAACTCACGATAATCGATACACATCCTGAAGGTTCCATCCTTCTTCTTCACAAACAACACCGGGGCTCCCTACGGTGATGAACTTGGGCGAATAAATCCTTTATCTGACAATTCCTCCAATTGTCCAGATAACTCCTTCATTTCTGACGGTGCTAGTCTATAGGGTGCTCATGCTACAGGTGCTGCTCCTGGCATCAAGTCAATTTGAAATTCCACTTGACGAGTCGGCGGAAGGCCAGGCAAGTCCTCAGGGAAAACTTCTGGAAAGTTCCTGACCACTGGCACATCCTCAAGTCGCTTCTCTTCCGACTTCTTCTCGGTGACTTGAGCCAAAAAGACTTGACATCCTCGATCGATGTACTTCACAACTTTGACGCAAGAAATGATGCTCAGACGTGTTTTACTTCGCTCTCCGCGAACAATTAGGGTTTCGTTGTCCAGGGGGATGTAAACGACCTTTTCGTCACAAATGATCTTAGCGCGGTTCTCGGATAACCAATCCATTCCTACAACGACGTCGAAACTACCGAGTCTAATAGGCATAAGGTCAATGACAAGTGGGGTGTCTAGTAGGCGTAGGGTGCAACCTCGGAGTATAGTGTTAGTACTTACTAGCTTTCCATCGGCTAGTTCAATCTCATATGTGGTGTCTAGTTGGGTGGGTGTAATATTAAGCAGGGGTGCAAGGGAAATAGATACGAAACTTTGATCGGCTCCGGAATCAAATAAAACTTTAACGAGGCGGTTGTTTAGAAAGAACGTACCCGTGACTACGTTCGGATCCTGTTGGACATTTCCATCCCCCAGCAAGTATGCTCTTCCACGTGCATTGTTGTCCTTGTTAGGGCACTGATGCCTGTAGTGTCCTTTCTCTCCACAAGCATGGCATACTACAGCCACGGGTTGCAAGTTAGCTCCTGTAGCCTTGCAATCTTGTGTCTTATGTCCAACCCTTGAACATTTCCCACACTTAGCATAGCAGGGTCCATTGTGATGCATCCTACACTTGTCACAGAATGGAAGAGGTCCAGCATACCTAGCATCCTTAACTGGTGCGGCGACATAAGCTCTGACAGCTTCCTGTCGTCGGTTCTGTTGGTTGTGGTGGGTGTTCCTGTCATGGTGGTAGTTACGGTTGGGGTTACGGTTGTTGTTGTTGCTGCTGCTGTTGTTGTTGTTGTTTGTCTTCCAATCATCAAACTTCCTTTTGTGATCGTTGTTCCCCTGAGCAGAGTTACGCTTAATCTCCTGGTCTAGCAGTCTTTGGGCAATAGTCATTGCTTCTTCCAAAGATTGAGGCTTAGACGAGGTGACGTTTCCCTCAATGCTCCTGGGTAATCCCTCAATGTACCTTTCCAACAACTTTTCCAAGTCGGGAACCTTTGAAGGGAAAAGCGTGGCAAGCTCCTGAAATCTCCTATCATAAGCCCTGAGATCATTTCCTTTCACAACCAACGTGTGAAACTCATCTTCTAACTTCTTGATCTCGCCTCTAGGGCAGAACTTCTTTAGCATCTTCTCCTTAAAGTCAGCCCAGGTAATCTGATAGGCCTCCTCCACGCCTATCTTCTGAGCAGTTGCATTCCACCAAGACAACGCGTCTTCCAACAATGTTCCAGTAGCAAACGAGACTCGGCTTTCAGCGGCACAACCGCTCCTCACAAACACAGTCTCAGTTCGCTCAAACCATCGAGCAAGCTCTGTTACTCCTTCAGTTCCTTTGAAGTGAGATGGTTTACAAGCTATGAAGTCCTTATAGGTGCACCTTCGAGTCGCAGCAGACTCGCTCTCAGCAGTGGCTCGGTTATTGCTACTAGTTCGTGCCATTGCAGCAGCCTGCTCTTCTAAAGCTGCAGCAACACTGTCGGCAACCAACTTTCTGATAGCAGCCTGGGTCATAGCGGGTGATGAAGTAGCAGTAGCGGTTTTCCTTGGGGCCATAACTCTATAAAATTGCAAGTGCATAAGTACAAATCCCAACAACAATAATAAAAGAAATAATGTAGCCTAAACTCATAATAGTCGAGATCATCACAAAGTACATATTACAACCACACCATAAATATATACATCAACATAAACCATATCATTCATAAATAAACATCACAACATGTAACAACACACATGGAAATTATAATGAATCTCAATATGGGAGCATAATAAAAGATCAAACAACTAGAACATCGTAAATCAATATCAATACATTACAATCATAACCAACATAAAGTTTAAATAATTTTGAATTCATTGTTACAAAACAATAAGATACAACATTATTAATGCCACAGGCAGCAAGTTAAGATGTCTCTATAAGTAATGACATGTCATAGATCTATGAAGGTCCAGGTGCGCCTCCTGATCTCCTCTCCAGCTCTCTGATGATCCTGATCATCCCTAACATCTCCAAATCTCTGGATCTCTCACGGGCCTGAATCTCCTCAATAGTAGCTGAAAGAGTGTGGATGGTAGAACTAGATGCAGCTAACTCCTGTGCCTGATGCTCCATCATCTCCTGTGTGATGGCTGCAATCGCTCTCAAATCATCTATCTCGTGCCTTTGAATATCTAGTCGATGACCAAACTCAGTGATGGTAGCCTGTGCCTCCTCGATCTCTGTCCCCATCATCTCAAATACCATCTCTAAAGCTGTCCTATGTACCACGAGGTTCGTGACCTCCTCCTGCATACACTCAATCCTCTCCAAGGATATATCCTCAATAACGCTCAACAGCTCATCAAGACGATCCTCATGTCTAACTAACCTAGCAGCCAAAAGAGGGATAGTATGGTGTATCGGCTCTCCAGTGACCGGTAACACCGCTGAAGAGCCATCTCCAAGCTCAGCAGCCCTAGGCGATCCCTCAACCAATCTCCATCTACGTATGTAGTCTAACAAAAACGACCATCGACGAGCATCAACCAATCTATGAATGCCGGGTGAGGTGGGGGTCTCGGTGGGAGCAGGTGATGGTACAGGTGATGTAGCAGGTGATGGTATCGGTACAGTGGTAGTCTGAGAGTAGAAAACTATAGGTGGTGGCATGGGTGGCAAAACCTCAGAGGAGTGGGGTGCGGTGTAAGTAGGTAACATGTAAGGATGTGGCTCAGGTGGGGGTGATACGGGTGCTGGTGGGGGTGCTGGTGATGCCACAGGTGTCAAATCTGACATAGAAACAGGTGGTAATACAGATATGGGTGATGATACAGGTGTAGGTACAGGTGTATGTACAGGTGGTGTAATAGTAGAAGCAGGCAAAATACAGACTCGTTTCCGAGCTGTGCATTTGCGGGTATAGTCTCCCTCATGATATCGAAACAACTCTCCGAAAGGCTCAGGCTCATAGGGCTCAAGGATCCTCACTCGCTTGCGCCGACGAATCGGTGCAGGCGGGGATGATGGTGGAACAGAAGCAGCAGTGTCAGAAGTATCGGAGTCAGAAGACTCGTCATCAGCATCTAAACCGGAGTGGTGACTAGCAGGTGGTGTAGGACGATCATCAGCCGCAAGAAACTGCTGAGATGTCAGGTACTGGTCATAAAGGTACTGTCCCTGTGTCATAGATCCACAGACAGGACGAAATAGAGGCTAAATATCAAAAGAATCAATGGGTGTAGAAGCAACCTCACCCTCCTCAAAGGGCTCAGTATCAGCAGATGGGTCTCCAGATGGAACAGGAGATGGTATGGCAGGTGATACAGGTTGGGTGTCATGGTCAGAATCATGGGTGTCTTGGGTGTCATGGGTGTCATAGTCAGATAAGTCAATAGTAGGGTGAGTGGATGATGCTGGTACGACGTCGTCACTGTCGGACAAAATAATAACCGGGGGCGACATGGTACTGTAATATCCCAAAAATAGCAGTGATATAAGTCATTTAGTCTACATAATGCTGCATGCACTGCGATCATAGTGTCATAGTGAGCTAAATGCAATGGGTGCTAAAAATCAAACCTCAAAACATGACGTTGGCAAGCGCTGGCACGGAGGGCACTTCGGTGATAAATAGTTTGTTTAGAAATCCGGTGAGGTTATAGTCCAATGTTTTGAAAAATCATTTGGTTCTCTATAACCCTGGCTCTGATGCCAATCTGTAACACCCCGAAATTTGAATAAGCAGCGGAAGTCTAATTGGGGTCATTACAGTTTAGTACACAGTCATACTCATAGAAAACAATTCAAAAGATAGTCAATATCATTCCATGAAAACTCAAATATTCAGAGTTACAAACATTTTTCCAAAATGTTAATTGTTTAGCAAAAGAAGTGATGAGTTTGTAAAGAATGATATAATTTATTGAAATCAAAAGGGAGGTCCTGTGCCCTTTGCCAGCTCCGTGCCGCCATGCTTGCTAATTTCCTGAGATAAACATGCTTAAAAAGTCAACACAAAGTTTGAGTGAATCCATAGTAGTTTAAATAGTAATAGTGTGAACACAAGTCAAGCATTTGAAATAAACAAGCCAAGATAGACAGGTCTTGACTAAACGGGTGTAATATTGCTCCTAAGCCTCACGAAACGCAAGCCTTAACATCGATTTGACATATCATAAAGATAATAACAATCACCTACACCACAGCGGATGTAAATGACAAGGGGCCCTTGGTGACAGGAAATGTGCCAAATTTCCATAATACCTCGAATATAGCACACCTCCTGCCAAGTGATCACCTTGACAGAGGCGGGCTGCCATTCCAATAGATCTATCAACTATATTCGCGCTCACTCGCAAGTGATTAAGGTTCGTGATATGAGGGACTTGTAGCACAGGTGTCAACTTAGGCAATATCAGGTGATAACAGCATACAGAAAAATACTTGTGTTCGATTTATAGCATGTATCTCCCCATGGGGTTTAAAAACAATTAAAAATGTGGGACCATGAACTCACCTGACAGGTGGATGTGAATCACAACGGTGCTCAAAGGTGATGGTGTACTGCTATGACTAGCAATGAAATTCCTCCGACTTGCGACCTATAAATATATTGTAATCGGTGTTTTAGATTCGTGTTGTAAATGACATGTGATATGTCACGTGTACGGTGATATCCGTTCGGGTGTCTTAATATATTCCAAAATAACTTTACGTAGTTATTTGTAACGTTGTTACGAACCGGTGTTTAATAAATATTAACTCATTTGTGATAATAATAACATTTAGTAAAAATATTTATAATTAAATATTTTTAGTAAAATTACATATTTACTTTATAGTTTCAAAATATAAACATATTTATATATACAAAATTATATTATATAAAATAGTTAATTAATAAAGTGCCTTTGTCCAAATCTTACCCTTAACTTTAACTAAGTTACGCTTTTTACCCCTTGGTCAAAATAATTTCATTTTAGTCCCTTTTGTACTTTTTACACTTTATTCCCCAAACTTTTGAAAAATACAATTTCTACCCTTCGATTTTATTCAAGATCAACTGTTTTTAAATTAAGTCCGAAAGTTTTATGGTTTTGCCATTTTTAGTCCTTTAACGCGAGTCTTTGCAAAAATAGTCCTTGGTTATATTTTTGAAAACAAACCTTTTTATTACAATAAAATGGTAATTATAACTTGTAGCAATCTTTAAAATCTGTTTTTATACCTTTCGCTATTTTCAAGTTTTCGAACCGAAAATCTCTCTTTGAAACAAAATGGGCTCGTTAGCCCATGCTAGGCCCAAACGATGTTTAGTTTGTAAAAAAAAAATAGTTTCGACTAAGGTTTAGTTTAGGTCTCGATTTCGTGATATAAGGTCGCGTGAGTTTTGTATGTTGGGTTAGTTCGATTAAGGGTGAGTCGTAGGTATGGGTGGTCGAAAAGTATAGATGGGTCGTACGTATAAAAATCAAATGGTGAGGTCATTTCTAGGGGTGTCGAGGCGTTTTCATACTACAATATTACGAGTGCAACGTGAGTAAAAGTGTGTGTGTCGTGTGTGTGCATGGTATGAGTATAAGTAAAAATGAAAAAGGGTGGTGATGACTTACAACACCAAAGATGGTGGTGAAGAATTCTTGCGTACGAGGTGAGAGTAAGAGAACAACTAGATTCGTGAGCTCCTTCTTGACCCAATACTTTGCTTGTGATAACCCAACACTTCCTAACCCGAAACTATGCTTGTGCGCCTAGGTCCTCTCGACAACAACCAAGGAAGAAAAAGAGTTTTGTGCTTTGAGAGCTTTGGTGGGATTGAGTGTGTGTGAGACTTATTGCGTTTAATGTGGCTTTTATAGGGTGGTGAGGGTGGTTCGAATGTCTCCAAGAGACACAACACCACCGAGTGGTCATGTCTCATTCGACAACCTTGTCTTGGCTTCCCTTGTATAGTCTTATCGAGTGTAAAAGGTTTGGAGGGCTACAAGTTCATGTCAACACTAGGTGTTAGGAGCTTTTAGACATGTGTGTACTTATAAACCTTGTTTATAGTTTGTGTTAGGGATTTAAGAAACATATGATCTAGAGGTTAAAGTGTTTTAAGGGTGCAATGGAATTATCCAAGGGTCGGACGGCTCTTGGTCAGCTTGGTGTTTTGGGTTTGACTTACCTCTCGTACATGGACAAAGCAAAATGGAAGTTACATGTTTCTTGTTGAGTTGTGGGGGAACCAAGGCATTCGTGTGTATATATATATAGAAGTAAGGGATTTGGCTTCTGCTTTGGTGACATGCTACGCAAAGAAAGAAAACAAATAAGCCAAGTGGGCTTGGCAAGCTCGGCCCAAAACGAAAACAAGAAAAAGAAAATTTGTGTGGGCTAGTGGGGGTGTTTCGGCCCAAGTAATTTAAAGAGAGAAAGAAATTCGTGTGGGCTTGTGATCGGCCCAAAAATGACGGGGTGTCGGTGATTCGTATAATTGTGAAATTAATTTCGGTGTCGGTGTCGGTTCGTGAAAAACCAAAAATATATAAACGGTGTCGTCTTACATATATATATACTCATATATATATATATATATATATATATATATATATATATATATATATATATATATATATATATATATATATATATATATATATATATATATATATATATATATATATATATATATATAATAAATTGTACTAATTAATAGATATACATATCATTATATATATTAATAATATTTCGGTGTCCAAAATAGAGTGTCAGGTCGCAAGTGGGAGTTACCGGTGTTTAACCTCGTTGGGTGATATCCAAGAGTGACAATCGGGTGACAAAACATAATCGGGTGTTAAACCAACGGTGTTTCATATAAAAATTTCAAATTAGCCCTAAACAATGGCTTAGTTTAGAATAGTGTCGATAATTAGCATTAATAAATGACCTGGGATTTTTACGGTGTATTACATAAATAATCTTATGATTCGTTTAGTTAATATGCAATCGATTTTAGATTTGTGTTAATTCAAAGAGGAGGTACGTGATTGCAAGTTCTAGTCTAGATATGCGTGTAATGTATGTGGGTTTTTGAGAGAGGTAAGTCAAGTTTGAAGGGAAGCTTGTTCAAAACCTTTACTATTTTCACTGATCTTGTGATTGTTCTTTGTGGAAATTGGAAGTTAGGGTGCTAAAAACCCTAGTGGTCGTCTATGGCAGCCTTTTTGTTATGGATTATTGACGATCCTCTTGTTTTCTCGAGGGTATTGTATTCGGATTAAAGATGTCCATAGTGATTTGTTGATTGTATGTACGAGTCCTTGATCGTAAGTATGGTTCTGAAGGTGGTTCGATGTGCCTGTTCATACTTGGTGGTAGGGACTTGTGGATTGTCATTGAGCCATTAGGGAGGGTGCTGAAATGTCTTACATGTTCCTTACTAACCATCTGGTCTCTTTGTGTATGTTCATCTCCTTGTTTATCATAGCCATGCTCTGATTCTTGTTGAAGCTTGTTTGTGGGACAATGAAGATGATTGGAAGTTCTACGGTGACTATGCTTTTGGTGCTACTTGTGATGCAAGCTGTTAATTTCATGATATTTATTCACTTGTATAGTCATTGTAGGTTGCTAGTTTTTATTTTGTAAGTTATAAGAATGGCATGTCATTCTTATATAGACTTGCTTGTAAGTGTCTTAAGGGACTGAGATGGGGGATTCACCCTCATCCTATGTACTTCAATGTTTGGTTTGTTAATATATTTTACCAGGGTGTAGGATTACTCCCCTTTACCCAAAAAAAGGTTATTTGGAGATTCTGTTTGTTTATGATTGTTATTATGTATAGCTTCTCCCCTGTATTCAGATTTAGTGTATCTGCTTTCTATGGGCTTTATGTATATGGTGATATTTGGAACTCCATTGGTTGGTCCCTTTGGAATCCTCCATGTATTCAGAGTATACATATGGCCTTAGATCAAGCTTGTCTCTATGCTGAGTTTGGGTTCAGGGGGTTGTCTAGGTTATGTAATTGTGGTTTAGTTATTAATATTTCTAGTTATTTGCTTCTTAGTTGTATCAGAATGGATATGTCCATTTCTGTTATGATTCATTTTGTTTCTAGGCAAGAGAGAATTGAGGTAGGGGTTGTCCTATCCTTTTTCTTCTCTTGTGCTATCTTCTATACATAACCCTTTCATTTTATTTAATATATTTTACCTTTTTGTAAAAACAAAAAAAAATGTATACATGAGTAAAGTTGGTGCATACATTAGTAAAATAAAGCAAGAAAGGCGACAGAAACATAAATTATAACTTGCATATAATCAAAGTGCATACATAGGTGATCTATTTGTTGAACATTGTTTTTTGAGCTACTAAACTTAGATCTTTTGCAAGCTTCTTTTTCTTCCTCATTCTTTGAGTTTGTTGCATCATTGATGACCTTTATTTCTGCACTTAGATTGACTCTCCTGCAAAATAGAATTTTAATTAAGGGATGCGAACGAAGTAAGCACCTCCGACCAGAATAAGTAGTTCTAATTAGTAATAGATTATTAACAGTAATGGTAGGATATATGTATTAAATATAGTTCATTGGGTACATGAGAACAATATAGATTGCTCCTAATAAGTCAAAATGTGCCAATAAAAAGTACACACAGAAAAATATCGCATAACACAGTAACCGTAAAACTAATACATGGTAGTAAACTTTTAGCAGTTGTAATATATTGTTACTCCCTGCTAATGTCTATACGTACATGTGGTTATTGATCCTAACAATGTTCGTAAGTATGCAAATATTTATATGCTTTATTAGTCACTCTCCTCCAGTATTTTTAAGTCATTAACCAAGCACAAACATTTCAATTTCCTGTTTTAAATACAACCTTGAAAAAAGCTGTTAAAATCAACATTTACCTTCATATCTAACCTAAACTCCAGTTTCTTTGATATGTTAACAAAACACAAATGAAAAAAATAAGCTTTGAAATATTATAACCAAAATAGCAGATAACTCATTACCTGAATGATGCCAGTATGGTCTCACAGATTAATTCCCGGGAAGCCTGCATTAAAATAACAGAACATCGAAATATTAAGTATCGTTTCATATATTTAAAAAATTAGTTACAAAAGTATGTATATCGAAATTCTATGATTGCACATGATCTATTTTAGTGATCAAGTAGCCGAAAGTGATTTTGCCGGGTACCTTCACAAAATGCTTATCAGAACATCCGTTTACTTAAGTGACTAATTTCTATCGGCATAATGGCATAATGTATGACAGGAGCTATAAATTATATGTGTTCTTGCTATGTTTTTTGGCTTAGAATTAGAACTGTTAATACTTCTATTTTACTAATGGGCATGCGTCGAGAACCAATCTCATTATCAAATAAAAGTTTTAATGGTGTTGCCTTGGGGTCCAGGTGATGGTGGAGTTGCTGCATCAAGTCCGTTCCTCACACAAATCCAAACACCCCTTAAATCCCCGCCCTCTGTGTGTCAGCTTTCAAACCAGAACTGACCATTTATTTGGCTTCTTCAGTAGCTCCTACGACTACTCTAATTACTGGTGTAAGGTGGTGAGTATGTAAATGACCATAATATAGGCGTACCTAATCATCAAAATCCATTCTTTTCAATATTTTGAAACATATAGTCTATAAATTAATCTTAGCAGATTGGAATAAAAGGCTTGAAATTAACTAAAGCCAAATAAACATACCCAAAAAAAAGAGATCAGATGGAACTAAATGAGAAGAAAAAAAAAATAGTTGAGGCTTTAAATTCTATAGTGCGTGATATAAAATATGAGCAAGTTCATTTAAATTCAAACAGAATCTCATAATGAAATTGAAACGAATGTCTGTGACATAAAAGAAAATAGCAAAAGTAAGAATACGATAATATGACTTTCCGATGCAGGCTTATGCCCGGCAGCCCAATTCATGAGCACTTTTTCCCCTAATTGGCGACAAATAGGTAAACCAATCTGCAATAGTGTAGGATTAAATTAGTGATGAAAGAAGAAGCACTGATAGTGAAAATCAACAAAAGAAAAATGACCACCTAATAATCGTTTTTCAAACTCACAAGTATGAGAGTCTGAAGGTCATATGCACGCTTGTCACTTTACTCTATGATCATGGTCATAATCACCAATTTTCTAACGACAAACTTGCGAAACAGCCTGTAAGTATAAGCAATCCAAAACAGCCTGTAAGTATAATGGTCTTAGTTGCATATTGTTCGTTTTAAAATGATGTTGGTGGTACTTACAGATATGATTTTAGATGTCATGCCTTTTGATTTGCTAGACACGGAGGGCCCACGTGTTTAAATTAAAAATGAATGTTCAAATATAATATCATAAGACCTTTGGTCGCTTACTCTTTGGTCACACCATAATCTGTTGACATTTTTTGAAGGCATTTCTGTGACACCTAATACAATAACAATACGGGACATCAATATAGAAAGGACCACAATTCATATAAAACTGAATTATCAGATCATGAAAATAGTAAGAAAAATATGAACCCGGAGTTACCTTGCAGTGGACCCTTCTCTCTGTTAAGATTGTGCTCATTATTAAGGGCTGACCAACTTTGTGGCATCTCACTGCTCGTGACACCATCAAATGAAGAAGTGGCAACCTGCACAGTTTCTGTTCGAATAGTAGCTGACACAAAGTCTGGCGTAACCGGTCCACACCTCGTAGCTATACACATTCTGAATAAAATATTGTTTATTACTTACCAATTACTTTGGATTATACTCAGGGGCGGAGCTACGTTAATAGTAGTGGGGGGGGGGGGGCGCTGCCCGTCACCAACTACTTGTGAAGACACAAATTATGTACGAAAAGAACTCAGTTTCATAGAAGGTTGGTCAGGTGCCGTCAAACTATTTAATAAGGGTGTAATCCAAAATGTATTACAGTTGTGAAGTAGATGCGTGTTTAGAATACCTACCACCAACTCCTACTTGATGACCTTTACTTTTTGCGAACACCGGGCTCAATATGATCACCTGCTGTTATTAAAAAAATGTCAGTAACAACTAACATGTAGCCATAAAGGCAAGTGACTGAGAGATCGTAACAAACGTTTAAACCAAGAGCAACCTACCGCATCAGCGGCAACAATTAGAAGTATAGCCAATGCACATGTATTTTGGGCAAACTTGAACCATGTCCGGTGATGTGATTCTTCACGATCACAACCTCCAAACCCTGACCACAACACAACAATGCATCAAACAATAACATAAATTTCCACAAATAATGATACCCATTATATTAACATTGGTGGCCTTTTATTAACCTTCTATACATATGTGATGCAAATGACGGCGTGTTGTCCTTCTCCACCATGGCTGCAAACACATGAATAAGCCATAATTTCAAGTAAGCAACCTTGTAAGCCAAAAAAGGCAAGCCAACCCAGATCCTAAATTAGACTCATACCCAATTGAACATAAGCTCAATTTAAAAAATACCAAACTCATAAAAACACAAACACAATCAAAAGCCTAATTTTAACAACAAAAAAATTAACGAAATTAGAAATTGTAGTTTTTTTTTTTTCTTTTTCTTTTTCTTTTTCTTTTTTTTTCTTTTTTTGGTACAGAAAAAGCAAGTCTGAATCCTATTTACTAAAGTGCTTGTATCTAAGCAGCTTATAAGTGCTGATTTGTAAACTTAAAAATAAGCAATCCCAACTACCCTCTAAAAAAACTAATTAAATAAGCATAAAAAAACTAATTAAATAAGCAGATAGCTACTTAAAAAAGCACTTCGAAAACACCTTCTTTAGCCACCACTATTAAAGAAACATACATATGAACATATAACATCAAGAAAAGATTCGTAGAAACCTGAGTAAAATCACTATCTTCTTCATAACACTCTATCACCCCAAAGTATCCCAAAAAACTGCAATTAACAAAAGCCCCAAACTATTACAAAACCCTAATTTCAAAATTCAATTTTAATATACGTATAAGCTGTAAAATTATTAAACTTGAAAGAAGTAAGAGTTAATTTCACACAAAGAATTTCGTACCTTATTTTTTTATTTCTTGATTTTGTACTGATTCCCCTCTACTTCCGCCGAGTGTGGATTCGTGGTGAGTTTCTATAGATCATGTGGGAAGCGTAATGTAACACCCCCAAAATTTGGGTCCAGCGGAAGCATACATGCATTGGGGTGCTACGAAATTGGTAACACAACATAAGTACAAAGAACGGTTTTTATTTCATTTATTGAGAATAAAATGCATTAACAAAAATGTTAGGTTTACATTTTGTAAAAGAAGTGCGGAAATAGGCCCATAAAACAATTAAAGTGGTCCCAAATATATATCTGAGTCGCCTATGACCAATGCCCCTTGCCAAGCGCCTTCAAATAGTGAGCTAACGCCTTAAACCTGAAAATACATGTTAAAACGGTCAGCTTACGCTGGTGAGTCCATAGAGTTTTAGTTAAAACAGTGTAGTTGAACCAAAGGGTTTTCGAGTTCAAATCATCCTTTTCAACAAGTCAAACTTAACGTAGGCTTACACAGCTTAAATCACAATTCCAATTCAAATAACTGTAAATCAACTCATAATCAAACAACTTGAATCAATAATCAATCACATAGATACTACACTCATATAGAGTCACACAAAGTTACCCTGTTACACTGGCTAAGTCAAACCACAAAAGAATTCCTTATAGGTGCACACTATACTCCAAAACCAATCAAATCAATATGCATTCGCAAGGATGCGACATGCCCATCATTCGTAAGAATACGACATGTTCTTGCACTCATAAGAATACGACATGCGATGCATTCGTAAGAATACGACATGCTCTAAAACTTACCAAGTTCTATAAGCATACACAGCACAAATCACCAAAAACTTATACTAATCTCTATCTCCAACTCATATCCGAAATTCACAACTTCAATAATTAACGGCCGACTACGGCTCGTCTCTAATCCTAATCTCCGTCAAACTAAACCATAATAATAACTTCCGCAACAACAATATCCATGCTGAGACCCTAATGGTCTCAGCTCCTATCCTCGGCCACGACAAAAAATAACCAAACGGACCCGTGCCGTTTGGCTGCCAAACTCAAGCAACAAGGCCACAAACAACAACAACATACCACGACAACAAGAACTCCTCGACAAGAATAAACAATCCCGAGAACAATAACAGCGAGAAAACATCAGAAATCACTCCAAATTCAACGACAAGAACAACAAGAATCACAACCTCAAGAATAACAACCAAATACTCTAACACTCCTACATCAGACTCTCGGCAACAGATCTACACACAAATCCACTCCCAACTCCGAATCCTGTCTACTCATAACTCACGGTAACAGCAACAACATCCAAATCCATCCCCGAAACCAAACATGACACACAAACACGGCCCAAAATAACTAGGTCGTGAGTTTGAGACTCACGACATACAATCAACACGATTCGAACAACAGCAAAATGAACAAATGATACCAAACAACCATTCTTTTCTTGTTCTTATTAATATTAATTCGTTATACTTAATAACTTCTTCAAGATCCATGGGTTTTGGACCAACACGTGGTACAACGACACCATAAGGACGATTCCCACCAACCTTGACTTCGAAAACTAAGAAACATAAGAAAGTGGTGGTGTGGGGTGTCGATTCGTGACTGATACGCAAACAATGGAGATGTTTGGTGATGTTTTGTCGCGCGTGAAATACGCAGGAGTGGAGAGGAGATGACGAGGTTTAAGGTGGTGGTGGCGGTATGGTATGACTCGCGGCGGTAGTGAGGGTTTGGCCGAAATATGTGGCCGGAAAATATGTGATGGGGTGTGTGTGTAGCGGCTAAGAAAGAAGAAGAAAGAAGCAATAACCCTAAGTGTGATATGTTAGATATATATGCATGTTTCCAACTTGTAAAAACAAAGTGAAAAGTTTCAAATAGATGGAGGGTGTGAATGAAAGTATAACACAGGGACCAGATTTGTAATTTATGATATCTCTCTCGAAATGAGGCTCGGGGCTATTTTAAGCAAGTAAACGGAAGATTCGTGATACGGGAATAACACCAATACGCTCAGAATAATATTTCTAATAAAATTGACCATAATTATGCCTCGTTTCTTACAAACGATACCAATCTCAAAATAAATTGCAATTTCTCCGAATAAAACAAGTCATGAAATTTTGCGGGTTGTCACAGCCTCACCTCCTTAACGGAATCGACTCCTCTCGATTCAATGCAAGTTACCCGTTAAAGTCAAAAAGAAATGAGCACATACGCACGAGGAGTCATCTTCACATTTTCTGCGGAAGTTTTAGGATCTTTCGCGAGTTCCAACGAACTTTGTCAGTAGGGATGCGACTTTACGATAGTCGTCTGATTCCAAGGTTCAAGATTCCAATAGGTCAACAAGGTTTGAACGTCATAAGATTTGAATTTTTCCCAGAGGAGTAACGGCTGTCTTATCGGCAAGTCATCACTTAGATTATACTCATGAAAACGTCGCGAACATTGCTGAGTCCTGACAGCAGCTCGAGTCTGTGAGCTGCCAGTCCAAATCCAGCTAAAATTTTGAAAGGTTTAATAGGACGAGGATTCAAGAGGTTCATAGTATCAGGGTTTCAAATCATAGCTTGCGTCTTCGTTTTGCCTTCGAATGATTTCCTCGGTGGTTTCATGAATGGGTTCAGGGTCAAGAAGTTGGGTATCTCCATTTCTGCCCAACATATCGGCGATCGGCACTTACGACCATAGAGGGTCATTGCAGTGCCATTGAAATACTGAAATGGTAGGAAGTGTAATAAGAGAATTTGACTAACGGGAGGCGAACAGGTTGGGTAGGATTATCAAAAGTGATTACTCAGGTAAAGGTGCGAGGTTAACTTCTAAGGTTTTGCTTGCGGTATAGTTGATTGATCGGTAAGAATGTAGTAAGGATATCAGGTACTTCTCGAAGGACGAGATAAGGACTAGATGGTTCTCCCATGGAACGTGATTCAGATTACTCCTTAAGAATTTCAAGATTTTCGTTGAGCACGAAATCTCTACCGAACAGTGAGTTTAACAAGTCTCAGGGTACGATTCTGAAAAAGGCTGTCTAATTGCTACTAGCAATTAGCCGATTGACTTAACAGGGTACTTAGAGTAGAGGTGGAAAGTACAACCTCTTTTGAACGTCGCTACTAAAACAACATTGATTTGAACAACATCAATCGGAAAAACAAATAAACATCATCAATTTAGAAAATGAATATCATCGATTTAGCACAGGGCTTAGGGTAGAGGAGGTTGTGACAAGATCATTAACGAAACAAGGCTGAATATCCAATCCAAATTCGAAACAAGATCGAAAATCACGAAATCCAACTATCCAAATTCGCAATAAGAACCAAATCAAAACATAATCAAGACCAGCTCCACAAATATTCGAGAGTCATATTAAGACATAGTCGTAAATCGAATCAAGACAATACCAAAAATCAAATCCAAACATAATAAAATCCATTTCAATGTAGCCGAGATCATATCCAAACGAAACCAGAATTAAATCCAAAATGGTCAAAACCAACCCAATATAGCTAAGATTTTCTACTCCCTCCCTATTCCTAATCGATTTTCATCTTTAACCACTTTATTCTTGTGTTTTTTGCAGCAATCTGCCTAGATTGTTTGATTAGAGTTAGTGTGTTTCATTAATTCTACCATCTTTGCTGCTTTGTTCACATAATTTTTTGGTTTTGGAGGGTTAGCAGATCGCTTTTATCTAAGATCCCTAAATCGTCTTTTAGGGTTCTTTTTGGGTCGGTTTCCTTAATACTCCCGTGTACCTCAACTCCGATTGTTAGGGTTTTGTTGGAACCGCCTTTTGGGTTTTCATATTGATCGATATATTCTTATCGATTTTACTCTTGTTACACAGTTTAATCTGTTAAGGATTAAGGGCTTTAAGGTTTAACGATTCTTTTAGGGTTTCGTTTTCTATTGTGTGCAAGACTCTTGGTGCTACTTGCTGCTGTCGTGTATCCATTCTTATTCTATACCCAGTTTTAGGGTTTGTGATTAAGCATGCAAATGGGTTTGTTTGGTGCTTTAATGATTTTATTCAACTCAGTTTGGAAGATTGTGTGGAACAAAACCCTAATTCATAGGGACTGTCTTGTGTCGTGGTTCTTAATTGGATTATTAATTGGACGTGGGTTTATGAGAGAGATGGAGAAAGGTTTTCTCAACAATTCGACTAGGGCTTCAAAGAAGATTGATGGTAGTTCGGTGTTGAGTAATTTGGCTAAACAGTTTAAAAAATCTGATGGTATTAGTTCGGGAAGAGATGGTAAACATAGGTTGCCATATCGTTGTGTTACTAATAAAGAATCATCTACTGGTTTTAATGAGGAGACAGCTGCATTTGTTAACAAGGATTATGAGGCTGATAACCACATGTTTGCAGCTGCTAATGTCGATGTTAATGTCATTGAGACCAAGTTAGACGGTTGTGAGGTGGGATGCTCTACATCCACTTCGGTTTTGATTGATGATAGTAGCCATGTTGCTGCTGGTATTCCGAGGGTTGATAAGGTTTTTAATCATGATGCTAAGGTGGATTTAGCTTTGGCTGATGTTGTAATACCGCAGGAAGAGGTGGACACAGTTTGCTCACGATTTAATAATTCACTTTATGGCTATTTTGTTGGACAAAGACCTGCATTTCCTGTGGTCCAAAATTTTGTACGTAACGTTTGGAAGAAATTCGGGTTATTGCATGTCATGATACATCAAGGGTTCTTTATGTTTCAGTTCTCAAGTAGGGAAGGTATGGAAAATGTTCTTAATCATGGTTCTTGGCGTATTAGGTCTATTCCACTCATTCTCCACATTTGGAATCCTAATTCTGTTTTGATTAAACATGACATTAAGAAAGTTCATGTTTGGGTGAAAATGTATAACGTGCCGGTGGTGGCATATTCTAAGGTGGGGCTGAATCTGATCGCGGCTAAACTTGGACAAATCATTATGTATGATGAGCACACAAGTAATATGTGCCTCAATTCGTGGGGTATGAATTCGTATGCTAGAGTGTTAGTTGAGATTTCGGCTGATAATGATTATGTGGAATCTCTCGTTGTGGCCATTCCTAATCCTAAGACTAATGAGCATCTATGGTAAGAATTGATATTGAATTTGAATATAAACCGCCTAGATGTTCTATATGTAAAATTTTTGACCATGTTGATAAGGAGTGCCATAGGAAAGAGAAGGAAGTTAAACGGACATCACGTGTGGATGATGGTGGTGGGGCTGCAAAGAGTAAATCTAAGGGTGTTAAAAAGGTGCGGGTGTCTAGTAAGCCTAAATTGATATATCGACCCGTTTCTAAGCCTAGTAATAACAACCAGACTACTACGTCCATATCGAAGGTTAATTCTCCTCTTATCTCTATGGAGGGACTGGAGTTGGTTTGTGATAGCCTAATGATACTGAATTGCCACATGCTACTCCAATTGTGCCTAATGATGTTTCCAACAGCTCTAATACTGATGGAAAGTACTTCAAAGATGATATTAACTTGGATGACTTGAGGAGTTTTATTGATCAAAGTATGGAGAATGAGAAGGTGTTTGATATTCCTAAGGATGATGTGCCTAAGGATGTTAATGATGGATGTGTAATGGCGGATACTACTTATGTCTCCTCCATTAATGATATTTCATTACATGAGCCGCCTGGAAGTTTGCTTTTGGATAAGGGTAAGGAGGCTGGTCCGTCTAGTTCCTCCTTATCCCTTGTTAATTCTACTACTAAAAGAAGTAACCCTTTCTCTAAGGTTGGTGATGTAATTGATTCTGATAGTGAGGTGGATGAGGTTCTTAATCCGTATGATGAGTCTGTGAATTTATTTGATATGCCCATGGGTACAATATCATCAACGGGTGGTGGACAGGACCAGGAAGAGTACTATGAGTATGATGACTTTACGGATCAGCTACACGAAATACCAAGACACTTGGCTGCATATTATGAAGATTTCAAGCTCCAAGGTCGGACCAGGTAGTAGTTGGTTTTATTGTAGTCATGTTTTGTTTATGTGGTAGTGGTCTTTTTCTTGTTACAAAGAAATGTTTATGCCTATGTTACGGGCTTAGATATGGGATTTCACCCATATCCAGTGTACTTAAATGTTTTTGGTTAATGTTATTTACCGGGGTACAGGATTATTCCCCTTTACCCAAAAAAAAAAAAACCCAATATAGCTAAGAGTCGAATCAAGACATAGCCGGAAATCAAATCCATACGTAGCCAAAATTGTATCCGAACGAGGCCAAGAATCAAATCTAAACGTAACAAATCCAAGTGTAACCGAAAATAAAGTCCAAACGTAACCGAAGATCAAGTTCCAAAATGGTCAAAACCAAGTCCCAAAACACCAAAAGTCAACTCGAGACGTAACCGGAAATCAATTCCATACAATGCTGAAAATCAATTCCAAACATTCCAATAAGATCAACGAGACTTATGACGATAAGCAACTCAAATTCGAATGGTGCCAATCGGGTCTAGCCCGACCCATGGCAAACTATGCTCGATGGCGACAACAAGAATTCCACGTAAACAAGGACGTTTAGTGGCGCTAGAAGCACTTCGATCCATGTGATGCCAGTGTGTCGTGTGTGTGGAAGTAATATTCAATGCCCGTGTACACACACAAAACTCATCATTCCAAAATCAAACTCTAACCCAGACATAATCATGTTATAACTACTCTCAGTATCGCAAAATTCACCTCTGAGTCGGACATAGTTGATCAGGCCATGTCCCACTATCCCTGGTTGAATGTAGGTGATCAGTCTACATTCACCCGAGGTTCAATAAATTTTGAAACACTCGCCCTAGTTATACTAGTAATATGTCATTCATATCTCAATATCATTCCCAATACTACGACAAGTGTCAAAAACTCAAAATCAATTCATGATATTACGCAAGGAAATAGCGTAACTCCGTGACAGGTATAGTGTGTGTATTGTGAGAATGCTTATAGTGAATAATTACCATAGGTGGATTTAAATCATCCACTAGATAAAGATATATATCGACAAATAAATCATCAAACAATTCGTCAAGTAAACTATAAACATCTCATCACATATACCATCAAATATCTCATCAAACTTATCATTCAATATCTCATCCATCATATCCTTAGTCATCTAATCGATTACATCCTTAAACAAAATCATACGCGAGGCATCGGCTTGGCAGGCAGGCACGTAGCAGTCATAGGATTAAGTTTTTGCAAAAATGGTTATAGTCAAGGTTTTAAAATTACCCAGTTCTCTATAACCTAGGCTCTGATACCAACTATAACACCCCCAAAATTTGGGTCCAGCGGAAGCATACATGCATTGGGGTGCTACGAAATTGGTATCACATCATAAGTACAAAGAACGGTTTTTATTTCATTTATTGAGAATAAGTCAAAAATGTTAGGTTTACATTTTGTAAAAGAAGTGCGGAAATAGGCCCATAAAACAATTAGAGCGGTCCCAAATATATATCAGAGTCGCCTATGACCAATGCCCCTTGTGAAGCGCCTTCAAATAGTGAGCTAACGCCTTAAACCTGAAAATACATGCTAAAACGGTCAGCTTACGCTGGTGAGTCAATAGAGTTTTAGTTAAAACAGTATAGTTGAACCAAAGGGTTTTCGAGTTCAAATCATCCTTTTCAACAAGTCAAACTTAACGTAGGCTTACACAGCTTAAATCACAATTCCAATTCGAATAACCACAAATCAACTCATAATCAAACAACTTGAATCAATAATCAATCACATAGATACTACACTCATATAGAGTCACACAAAGTTACCCTGTTACGCTGGCTAAGTCAAACCACAAAAGAATTCCCTATAGGTGCACACTATAGTCCAAAACCAATCAAATCAATATGCATTCGCAAGGATGCGACATGCCCAACATTCGTAAGAATACGACATGTTCTTGCATTCGTAAGAATATGACATGCGATGCATTCGTAAGAATACGACATGCTCTAAAACTTACCTAGTTCTATAAGCATAGCAAGTTGCTCTTGCTAGCTAGACTAGGCCTCGTTCTACTAAACCAATTCAATCTGCATTCGCAAGGATGCAACATGCCTTTAGCCAGCTCATGTAACAGTTTCATAAACCACAATCACAAATTTCATACCACATAAATAAACAAGTAATCACATAATGCATTCAATTAACCAAATCAAATATTCCAACCAAACAGTCAAATCTTGGGTAAACAATTCACACATCCAAATAAGCAAACTTGAGTTTAATTGAAGAAAACTGTTAAAAAGTAGGGGCTATGAACTCACCTGGGCCACAGCAACGCAAAGATCACGATTGACACAACTGGCATCCAACAGATTCACAACAGCATCAAAGAGGCGGTACATCGATACGGAAAACATGTTCTTGCATTCGTAAGAATATGACATGCGATGCATTCGTAAGAATACGACATGCTCTAAAACTTACCTAGTTCTATAAGCATAGCAAGTTGCTCTTGCTAGCTAGACTAGGCCTCGTTCTACTAAACCAATTCAATCTGCATTCGCAAGGATGCAACATGCCTTTAGCCAGCTCATGTAACAGTTTCATAAACCACAATCACAAATTTCATACCACATAAATAAACAAGTAATCACATAATGCATTCAATTAACCAAATCAAATATTCCAACCAAACAGTCAAATCTTGGGTAAACAATTCACACATCCAAATAAGCAAACTTGAGTTTAATTGAAGAAAACTGTTAAAAAGTAGGGGCTATGAACTCACCTGGGCCACAGCAACGCAAAGATCACGATTGACACAACTGGCATCCAACAGATTCACAACAGCATCAAAGAGGCGGTACATCGATACGGAAAACGGCGAAGCCTTCTATATGCAAAACTTATTCTAACACGAGATCCCCAACGATGAACCAAGTTTTCCATAAGTTAACTACTTCCAAGTAATACCCAATCTTTTATCTCCAAATCTCTCATTATCCATTTATTTGTGTTTGTGTTTGGTATCATTGTGGGTGTAGTGAGAACACGACATATAATCAAGTGAACTCACGCCAAAGACTAAACAAGCGAAGTCAACAAGAATCGAGACAAGACTCAAGAGTACTCACGCCAAGAGATGAATAACATACGACTTCAATAAAAAAACGTGACAAAACTCAATACGAAACATCCAGGTCAAAGCTACATAATCAATCCAAAGCAATCATACTTAAATGGCTACTAAGTCAACCTTATGGTCAAAGTCAACGTTATGTAACCAAAAGCTTAACAAGGGAAATGGTACGAATTATTGAATACTTATCGTCTTTACCAATACGATAATTTCAACAATTCCCACAATACGCTTGTTAATCCAAAGTTACTCATACCTAATAAAGGTATGGTAAGTCGTAGGACGGATCACCCATTAATATTGTCCCCCGACACGTTTGTCGACCCTAATTGGGTTTAGTATCCCAATTAGTCCGTTAACCGTGTCGGATGATTATATTAATGTTAACAATTCCGTAACTCGGCAAATACTAACACGAACCTTAATAACTCCTATAGGGTAAGTCTTGATAAATGTGCCCTCGAAACGTTTAATAACTCGTCAGTATTAAAGTAAATACCGTTTCCTTTATTATTTCCATAAAATGTTAAATAACGTTGTTTTAGTTATTTAACGTTTTCTTTCTAATTTAAAAAACATTAATTGACGTTTTAACGTCGCTTAATATTTCTTATTAATTAGAAAACATTATATCAAGGTTTTCAAGATCGGGATCCTACCCAGGATCGTTTTTGTCTTTGCAAGATCGTGATCGTAAGATCGGATCAGGATCGTAAGATCCTACTATAATGTTATTTTCTTAATAATTTTTGTAATATTATACAAATTTATAAATTATTATATATTATAAAAACAAAATTATATGAATGTTGCATCAAAATGTTGTCATAAATTATGATTATGAAATGTTTAATAAGATTAACATGTTATTTTTTAAAATCTATAAAAAATAATCTAGAAATGTGTAGTTTTTTAGTTTGTTATCCGAGAAAAGTAGGATCGGATCGGATTAGATCTTAAGATCCTATGGTCAAGATCGGGATCCTATAAGATCTTAAGCTTTCAAAGATCCTATGTAAGATCCGGATCGTTTTTGCTTTGCAGTATCGTAAAATCGTAAGATCCTAAGATCAGGATCGGGATCCTGACAACCATGCATTATATAACTTTTTAGCGTCATTTAACCCTGGTCGTCAACTTGTAAATATTAAGTAACAACTTTGAAATCGCTAGTTAGTATTTAAAGTTAACTAATATGTATACATATAACCATAACATTAGCCGTCAAATTATAATTATATTTTCCGGGTTATTTCACGTTTCGAGTTCATTTTTATCATTGGTCAAATAATAACCAATATAATCTAAGTCCATTTTGACTCGTCGGGTGCCACACGAGACTAGAAAGTCTAGGTGACTGTGACAACTGGCAAATTAAGGAGCCATTTTAAAAACCCGCATTACGTTAAAAGTTCGTTTATAAATTTATGTTGGAAATTTTATTCGTAATGAACTTATAAAACCTATATTGTGGATGATCATATTTAAAATTTTTATGGAATCAAATTTGGATTATCGAGGTGATGAGAATTTATTTCGAGATTTTATTTGGCACTACGTTGACTCCGGCACTAGGATAACCTAACAAAAAATTAATGTTTTGAATTTACGGCTCGATTATATATTTTTGGAACGTATCTTGGCATTTCATGATTTTGGGAACGAGCTCGGTTCGAGAAAGTTGGTTTATTTTAAGAGTTTCGGGTTTTGGTCCGTGTGTTTTACACCTAGCCACCTTACCCTTAAATACTAATAATACCCTTATTATTATTATTATTATTATTATTATTATTATTATTATTATTATTATTATTATTATTATTATTATTAGTTAAAAAGAAAGAAAAGAAAGAATAAATACAAAACCGTCCTTGTGTCTCCTGGATTCACACAAACACCATTTTCACACTCATCTCTCTCTCTCTATATATATCCATCACCTACATCTAAAAACCCTAGCCATCATCAATTTTGGCTGCATAAAACAATTAAAGCCAAAATTGGTGGTGTGGGGTGTCAATTCGTGACTGATACGCAAACAATGGAGATGTTTGGTGATGTTTTGTCGCGTGTGAAATACGCAGGAGTGGAGAGGAGATGACGGCGTTTAAGGTGGTAGCGGCGGTGTGGTATGACTCGCGGCGGTAGTGAGGGTTTGGCCGGAATATTTGGCCGAAAAATATGTGATGGGGTGTGTGTGTGTAGCGGCTGAGAAAGAAGAAGAAAGAAGCAATAACCCTAAGTGTGATATGTTAGATATATATGCATGTTTCCAACTTGTAAAAACAAAGTGAAAAGTTTCAAATAGATGGAGGGTGTGAATGAAAGTATAACACAGGGACCAGATTTGTAATTTATGATATCTCTCGCGAAATGAGGCTCGGGGCTATTTTAAGCAAGTAAACGGAAGATTCGTGATACGGGAATAACACCAATACGCTCAGAATAATATTTCTAATAAAATTGACCATAATTATGCCTCGTTTCTTACAAACGATACCAATCTCAAAATAAATTGCAATTTCTCCGAATAAAACAAGTCATGAAATTTTGCGGGTTGTCGCACGTAAGATTGTCACCGCCCTTATGTTGAGTACCGAAATTTGTGTGTTTAGGATGAGAATCATCGGAATGGATGAATGATGAATGTCGAAGGTTCGAGATATTAGGTATAACATAAATGGGGGGGGGGGATTTGGCAAAAGCAGGCCAAAATTGGCCCAGAAAAATTGGTGGGAAACCCAGACACAGAACAACGTCATTTTCATCCTGTTTTAATATATAGTATATTTGGTTCCGGAATCGAGAACCGATGGAACCGAACCAAACTGACCCAAGAACCAAAAAATCTCAAACTCAAGAACTGGAACTGGAACCTTTGGTTCTGGTTCCATTTCGGTTCTTCGTGGTTCCGGTCCGATTCTTGGTCCGGTAAAGTTCTTTGGTTCTTTTGCTCATCCCTAAGCAACACACTACTATTTGAACCCACAGGTTCTAGAAACAGCTGAGATTCTTAGTGTGAAAGCATTACAACAAACAAACATACATATTTCTCTAAACCAATATATACCAGCTAACATGGCTAAACAAACTACACATGTACAATGAAATTGTGGACCTCCCGCCAGTACTCAATGTCTGTAGACAAAGATTTGATGATGAGGAGCTAGAGAAAAAAAGAAACAGATTCCCGCTTGATATACTCGTACAAGTCATCCCTTAAAATTATGAGGTAAAACTGAGAAAATTTACATATACCAATTGAAAATGTTCCAATACTAAGAAAAAAACCATTAGTCCTCATGCCACCTCCTATTTACTCAATTCCAACACCAACTACACGAGGTAACAAATCCCCTGAACAAGCATCAGAGACTACTGCTGAAGTACAGACGACACCTACCACAGAAGTTGAACACCAGGTTAAGACAAAAACGAAAGATGCCGAAGAAAATGAACCAAAAAGGAAATTAGTAACGACCGCTCTTTTAAGGAACTACACAAGGACCAAGCAAAAAGGTGAGCAAGAAACAAAAACATGAAGGATGATCATTTATGATGTCACCTAAACATTAACAACTGACGAACAAAAGTGTTTGTTAACTGTATATCCTGAAGGTTATAGACAACCTGGAATGCTCATTGCAGTAGCAAACAAACAATCTTTTTGAAACCGTATCTATATAACATAATTAGTGCTAATATCAGTTGCGTGTCTTGCTCTTGGCACAACCTAAGAGGAGTCAAAGCTTCATGAGCAACACGATCATCCTAGCATCGACCTCATCACAGACCTTCTTCAGATCCCTCTTATCAGATAAATTAGCATCCCTCTCCCTATGAAACAAAAAATAAAGCATCATTCCCATCTTATTTTTGTTAGCTTGGCGAGCTAGCGCACGACAATGAGGGAAACGCTCAGTCATTGTTAGATATGAGAAGGTAAAGAGATTTGATGAAGTAGTTGGAACTAATGTTAAAGAAACTGAATGATCATTGCTTTAAATAAACAAACACTATTGAACCTAACTTCTTATAGACATAGTGAATAATGAATTAGGGCATGCTTGGTGGGAGGTTATTTGTACTAAGCAATGGGAAAGGTAATTAATAATGATGGTTAGTTAGAAGGAATGCAATCACCCATTACCGTATAGTGGGTAATCCACCATTCCTCAACAATTTGGGGGTAATGAAAATTGCCCCTTAATATTTTGTACTTGCAATACTCTCATGCAGAAATATCTTCTAAAAATGAAAAGAAAAAAACTATACCCAAAAGTATTAATACAATATCATTATAAACTTTTAAACATCCAAAAACTAAAACCTAGTTCAGACCTTGATACAAAAAAATTCTTAACGAACATAATATTAAAACAAATGTAACACACCTTTAAATATAACTTAAAAAAAACCGAAAACTACAACCACAGTCAAAAGAAAAAATAAATAAATAATAAAATAAAACAAATAACTTTAAAAGTAAGTAAAATTGGTTACAACTGAATTTATGCTTTTTATGGGCCGAATGATAATGAATTACGTTTTTTAGCCTGCAAAAAATTGCCGTTACTGTGACATGCATTATACGTGACGTGACTAATCTTTTTCACTGTAGCTCAAGTACTATAGCTAAAATAGCATCATAACAAACCTTAAAACATGAAACCTAGAATCAAAATACTTATAAAACAACAAATTTAAAACATCTTTATGAATAGTAGATAACTACATCAACATAAAAACCACAGTATTCGATAAACTTATGCACATAAAAAACAAGATGAAACTCGTAAACTTATTAATTAGCTAAATATAAAAGTTACCGTAAGGCGTAATCAAATAGTTAGTATATACGTGATATTTAATATTTAACAAGATTAAACATTAGGCACATAAAATAAAAAGAATACAATCATCCAACATACCGCAAGTCCCTCCCTTTATATTTTCTTCGCATATTTATATAAATAGGATAAGACTTCACCCCGGTGAACTCATGCGGTTCCGACGTGCGCAGAGGCGAATCCGTACAGGGGAAGCAGCGATTCGTTTTCCATCATCTCAGGTATCTTTCTATAATCAAAACACTACACAATTAGATTCAATCATAAAGAATCAAATCGTTTGTAAGGGTTAGGGTTTTGAATTTGCAGGGGTGGGGATTTTGTGAAAAAAGAACTGGTGTTTGTTTGTTTGAATTAAAATTCAATTGACGGATTTTATTTTTATAAAAACTTTAGTTAAGAATAGAATTATGTCGATTATTAGGGTTTTGTTTATATTATTGTTGATGTGAGATTGCTGCGTTTTGATTGTCAATTTTCTTTGTTTCGTAGGTTACGTCAATTAGTTCAATAAACGTTTTCATTAGGACAGAGCATTAGGGTTTTGAATATGCAGGGATGGGTGGGTGAGGGGATTTTGTGAGAAAACAACTGGTGTTTGTTTGTTTGAATTAAAAACTCAATTGAAAACTTTAGTTCTTATGGTATAGTACTTAAACTGTTCCATTATACTGGTCGATTATTAGGGTTTTGTTTATATTATTGTTGATGTGAGATTGCTGCATTTTGATTGTCGATTTTCTTTGAAGCTTAACTGTTCCATTATAATCGGATTTTATTTTTCTTCCAATAACTATCAGTGTAGAAAGTTTTTGGGTAAAGGGTGTTACCCCGGTAAATACACCCTTTACCCAACAACTTTCTACACTCATAGTTATTGGAAGAAAAATTGCCTTAAATTATAATAACTGATATCATGCATAGAATAATGCAGTGATTTCCTTTGCTTCTCATGTATGCAGGCAATTTGTTATAACTATGATTTGAAGGTTGAGAATCTTGCTTCATTAGTCAATGGTAAAGCCGTGTGGTGTTTGATTATTACTTCCGAAAAGAACTTTGTAATGATACATCTAACAAGGTATTAACTCTTAGCACAAGAAAGCCGTGTTTTGTATTCCATCTTTATTTCTTTTATGTTCATGTTTCTCATTGTATGTTTGTGAATGCTTAGGAACTACAGGAAACAAATGAAGTCTCGATCATGTCAGCTTCAGATTATGTTGACGCACTACATAACTTCTTGCTGTCACAAAGTTGACAACACTATTGGGGAATTTCCCAGGTATAATTACTCTTACATGGATATACCTTTATTCTATGTATTACTCCTTTATCTAGAACTTAGTTTTTAATTGTCATGATTCGTGTTTTCCTATGTTTAGGTTGTGCAAGTTAGTGATATACTTGAGAATATAAAGGCGAGTGCACTGATCGGGGTGTCATCATCTTGTTGGTTTTCCTATCATCCCAACTAATTGTCAAGAGAAATCTGGTAATACCATCATACCATCATCTTCTAGGGTAAAAGTTAGAATACGTTGAAGACAAATAGGTTTTAACTTAATAAAACATTATTTTTTGTATACCAGCAACAGATAAATTTTCATAAGCTCTTGGGTCATAATCAAACTTCGGAGAGGAAATGTGTCAACGAGACCGACACCTTGAAAATCATGATGAGGCGCTTCATGTGGATGAAACTTGTCAGAACCGCAATGAAGGTTTCCAAGGATAACAGCAAATAATGGCAGATAATGGAGTGGTGTAAAGAAATGGCTCAGAACAGCAAAGCCAATGAGAAGCTAGTTTATGCAGCGTTACAAAGCTTTCCTTGCAAAGAATTTAGTGATGATCAACCAGGTTATCATTATAAACCTTTTATCTTTATTTACCTTAGCAATCTGTTTCTTTAGCTGCCTTGTAGAATTATCATAACCTTGTTTATGGTTTCAGGAAATGCTGCAAAAATCATACAATCCCATTTCAGGCAATTGGTTGAACACCGGAACTATACATGAACAAAAAAGGCAGTTTCTTTTATACAATGCGCCATACGGAATTTAATTGCTCGAAGGCAACAAACTGATACTGCGATTTTAATTCAAACTTGTTATCGTGGATGGATCTTAAGGAAACGTTTCTTGAATCAGAAGCAAGTAGCAGTTAAAGTTCAAGCTTTTTATCGTATTTGGATATTGAGTAAAAGTTTCTTGAATCAGAAGCAAGCAGCAGTTAAAGTTCAAGCTTTTTATCGTAGTTGGATATTAAGGAAGAATTTTTTGACAGGGGTACAATTTGGATTCTGTTTCGGTTTTGTATGTGTGGTTTAAAAAGGGGAGAAAAAAAAAAGAAAGGAAAAAAAAATGAAAAAGAAAGAAGAAAAAAAAGAAAAAGAAAAAAGAAAAAAAAGAAAACAAAAGAAGAAAAAGAAAAAAAAAAGAAAAAGAAAAAGAAGGCATCGTGATGATGGATTTTTGTTGTCATCAAGCTGGTAGAAAAAATCTTGAGATGACATATGTTAGGTCAGAGTTTGAAAATGGAAGCGAGAGTGATGAACAGGCAAGGTCCGACCCAAGTGAGGATGATGGGTATAATGTGGTAATTGCTGATAACTGTCGGCGTATTTTTGTCTATGGACTGAAGCTACTATGGACGATTGATAATAGAAATGCTATTTGGTCTTGGGTTGGTGAGTTATCTAAAGCATTTGCACTTCCAAAACCTTCTCCTTCACGTCAGTATGCCCAGAGGAAGCTGCCAGAAGGAACCCAGATGCACGATAAAAACGAATCCCTTCAAGATGATGCCTCAAAGAGCTCTTCTACTGGTCAAGGCGCAAGTTCATCTATACAAAAGGAGGCATCAGGATCAGACCCATCTCTAAGGAGTTCATCTAAAGCAGAGAGTCAATCATTTAGTGCTATTGGTAAGTGCAAATTTGCTTTAAGGTTTTCTTTGAGAAGCATATGTTGATCCACATATATTTTCTCACAAATTTGATTTGTATATGCATTGGCTTGGGTTTTGTTTGAATTAAGCCAAATCAGAAATTTGAAATGAGATGGCAAGAGTCAAATTGGTCAACAGTCTAAAAGTCACCCACATGCTATTACGATGCATTCAACCTGTTATTTTATTTTCTTTAAAGATTTCAATAATTTTGGTAACAGTCTCTTTTGTGATTATTAATATTATTATTATTGTTATAAGAATAGTTTTTAAGTTTAAATGGATGAAAATGTCTCTGGTTTTGCTCAACTCGTTTCAAGCAGTACTATAAGTGACCCGTTGCAAGCTAAACCCCTTTACACCTGTTAGTCAAGCTGCCTGTCGCATATTGATAGCTCTGATAAGTCACCATTATTTACATAACGTCTATTGTAAGACATTGTGTCAAAGGCTATAGTGTATTTTTTGTTTAATTGTTAGATAAGCATGGATTCGATGACTCTGAAGAGGAGGGCACTCGCCGTTTCATGGTAAACGTTATTGAGCCGCAATTTAATCTTCACTCGGACGATGCCAATGTAAGTTGTTACGGTGGTAGAAGTGACTTTTATTGGAAACTACTCCAGTTATCAAAATTGAAGAGATCTTCTTTTCCATGCATGAGTCACTATTTTCTTTTGTGTGTGTCTGCGTTTTTTTTTTTTTTTTTTTTTTTTTTTTTCCCCATGCATGAGTCACTATTTTCTTTCTGTGAGTTGAAAATATATAAATCAGAATAGAAGAGGAGATAAAATATAAATGAAGCTGCTTAGTCATGGTTTGTTCATGTTTTGCATGTTTTGCATTTAAATGGTTCATTTTTGTATGGTCAACAGGGTAGATTTTTGCTTGCTGCTGTTAGCGGGAGAGTTTTAGCTTGTTCATTTCATGCAGTTCTCAACGTCGGCATAGAGATGATAAAACAAGCACTTGGGAGTGGAGATGTTACTAATTCTGAATTGACATGGAACCGTATGCAGCTATCAGTGATGCTGGAACACGTGCAGGCTCATGTGGCTCCAACTGATGTTTATCCAAGGGCTGGACTTGTTCAGTCTAGCAGATACTACCAAATACCTCGAGTCAGTTGGAGATGCTTCTCGAGTGGAATAAGGTAATTTCTTCTTCCAATAACTGTCAGTGTAGAAAGTTTGAGAAACAATCCCTGATATCATGCATAGAATAACGCAGTGATTTTCCTTGCTTCTCATGTATGCAGGCAATTTGTGATAACTATGATTTGAAGGTTGAGAATCTTGCTTCATTAGTCAAAGGTAAAGCCGTGTGGTGTTTGATTATTACTTCCGAGAAGAACTTTGGAATGATACATCTAACAAGGTATTAACTCTTAGCAGAAGAAAGCCGTGTTTTGTATTCCTTCTTTATTTCTTTTATATTCATGTTTCTCGTTGTATGTTTGTGAATGCTTAGGAACTAGGAAACAAATGAAGTCTCGATCATGTCAGCTTCAGATTACGTTGATGCACTAGATAACTTCTTGCTGTCACAAAAGTTGACAACACTATTGGGGAATTTCCCAGGTATAGTTACTCTTATATGGATATACCTTTATTCTATGTATTACTCCCTTATCTAGAACTTAGTTTGTAAGTGTCATGATTTGTGTTTTCCTATGTTTAGGTTGTGCAAGTTAGTGATATACTTGAGAATATAAAGGCGCGTGCAGTGATCGGGGTGTCATCATCTTGTTGGTTTTCCTATCATCCCAACTAATTGTCAAGAGAAATCTGGTAATACCATAATACCATTATCTTCTAGGGTAAAAGTTAGAATATGTTGAAGACAAATAGGTTTTAACTTAATAAAACATTCTTTTTTGTATACCAGCAACAGATAAATTTTCATAAGCTCTTGGGTCATAATCAAACTTCAGAGAGGAAATGTGTCAACGAGACCGACACCTTGAAAATCATGATGAGGTGCTTCATGTGGAAGAAACTTGTCAGAACCGCGATGAAGGTTTCCAAGGATAACAGCAAATAATGGTAAAAGTTAGAATATGTTGAAGACAAATAGGTTTTAACTTAATAAAACATTCTTTTTTGTATACCAGCAACAGATAAATTTTCATAAGCTCTTGGGTCATAATCAAACTTCAGAGAGGAAATGTGTCAACGAGACCGACACCTTGAAAATCATGATGAGGTGCTTCATGTGGAAGAAACTTGTCAGAACCGCGATGAAGGTTTCCAAGGATAACAGCAAATAATGGCAGAAGGCTATTATGGAGTGGTGTAAAGAAATGGCTCAGAACAGCAAAGCCAATGTATGCACGGTTACAAAGCTTTCCTTGCAAAGAATTTAGTGATGATCAACCAGGTTATCATTATAAACCTTTTGTCTTTATTTACCTTAGCAATTTGTTTCTTAGCTGCCTTGTAGAATTATCATAACCTTGTTTATGGTTTTAGGAAATGCTGCAAAAATCATGCAATCCCATTTCAGGCGATTGGTTGAACACAGGAACTATACACGAACAAAAAAGGCAGTTTCTTTTATACAATGCGCCATACGGAATTTAATTGCTCAAAGGCAACAAACTGATGCTGCAATTTTAATTCAAACTTGTTATCGTATCTTAAGGAAACGTTTCTTGAATCAGAAGCAAGCAGCAGTTAAAGTTCAAGCTTTTTATCGTATTTGGATATTGAGGAAAGGTTTCTTGAATCAGAAGCAAGCAGTAGTTAAAGTTCAAGCTTTTTATCGTAGTTGGATATTAAGGAAGAATTTCTTGATTCAAAAGCAAGCAGCAGTCCATATTCAAACTCTTTATTGGCCACACAAGCTTTATTGGCCAATATAGTCCTTTTGGTAGCTCTTTGAGTTTCTGTTTATGGAAGAATGGGGCGATGCAAAAACAGCGACTATTTTGCATGTTTGGTAGGGGTACAATTTGGTTCTGTTTCGGTTTTGTATTGTGTGGTTTAAAAAGAAAAAAAAAAGAAATAAAAGAAAAAAAAAGGAAAAAAAAAGAAAAAGAAAAAGAAAGAAAAAAAAAGAAAAAAGAAAAAAGAAGGGAAAAAAAAATGAAAAAGAAAAAAGAAAGAAAAAAAAAAGAAAAAGAAAAAAAAGGCATTGTGATGATGGATTTTTGTTGTCCTCTGATTATTTTACAATTAGAAGGCAATCGCCAAAGGCAGATCTTGCCAGATTGTTGGCATGGCAGGAAGCTGTAGAAAAAATCTTGAGATGACATATGTTAGGTCAGAGTTTGAAAATGGAAGCGAGAGTGATGAACAGGCAAGGTCCGACCCAAGTGAGGATGATGGGTATAATGTGGTAATTGCTGATAACTGTCGGCGTATTTTTGTCTATGGACTGAAGCTACTATGGACGATTGATAATAGAAATGCTGTTTGGTCTTGGGTTGGTGAGTTATCTAAAGCATTTGCACTTCCAAAACCTTCTCCTTCACGTCAGTATGCCCAGAGGAAGCTGCCAGAAGGAACCCAGATGCATGATAAAAACGAATCCCTTCAAGATGATGCCTCAAAGAGCTCTTCTACTGGTCAAGGCGCAAGTTCATCTATACAAAAGGAGGCATCAGGATCAGACCCATCTCTAAGGAGTTCATCTAAAGCAGAGAGTCAATCATTTAGTGCTATTGGTAAGTACAAATTTGCTTTAAGGTTTTCTTTGAGAAGCATATGTTGATCCACATATATTTTCTCACAAATTTGATTTGTATATGCATTGGCTTGGGTTTTGTTTGAATTAAGCCAAATCAGAAATTTGAAATGAGATGGCAAGAATCAATTTGGTCAACAGTCTAATAGTCACCCACATGCTATTATGATGCATTCAACCTGTTATTTTATGTTATTTAAAGATTTCAATAATTTTTGCAACAGTGTCTCTTTTGTTATTATAAGAATAGTTTTTACGTTTAAATGGATGAAAATGTCTCTGGTTTTGCTCAACTCGTTTCAAGCAATACTATAAGTGACCCGTTCCAAGCTAAATCCTCTACACCTGTTAGTCAAGCTGCCTATCGCATATTGATAGATCTGATAAGTCACCATTGTTTACATAACGTCTATTGTAAGACATTGTTTCTGTGTCAAAGGCTTAAGTGTATTTTTTGATTAATTGTTAGATAAGCATGGATTTGATGATCTGACGAGGAGGGCACTTGCCGTTTCATGGTAAACGTTATCGAGCCGCAATTAAATCTTCACTGGGACGATGCCAATGTAAGTTGTTAGGGTGGTAGAAGTGGCTTTTATTGGAAACTACTCCAGTTATCAAAATTTATGAGATCTTCTTTTCCATGCGTGAGTCACTATTTTCTTTTGTGTGTGTGCGCGTTTTTTTTTTTTTTTTTTTTTTTTCTGTGTTGAAAATATATAAATCAGAACAGAAGAGGAGATAAAATATAAATGAAGCTGCTTAGTCATGGTTTGTGCATGTTTTGCATTTAAATGGTTCATTTTTGTATGGTCTACAGGGTAGATTTTTGCTTGCTGCTGTTAGCGGGAGAGTTTTAGCTCGCTCATTTCATGCCGTTCTCAACGTCGGCATAGAGATTATCAAACAAGCACTTGGCAGTGGAGATGTTACTAATTCTGAATTGACATGGAACCGTATGCAGCTATCAGTGATGCTGGAACACGTGCAGGTTCATGTGGCTCCAACTGATGTTGATCCCGGGGCTGGACTTCAGTGGTTGGCTCTACTTGAAAGAGTGTTTATGCCATGTGATATGTTCTTCCGCTACACCAGGCACAAAGGCGGAACAACAGATTTAAAGGTGCCCTCTTTCTCTCTCTCTCTCTCACACACACACACACACACCCCACTCTATATATATGCTCATTAGTTGTTCAATTCTTTGTGTTCCAGGTCAAACCTTTGAAAGAGCTTGCATTCAATTCTCAAAATATAACAGCAACTAAGAACTGGAACTGGAAACCTTCGCACCGAGGTACTAAAACTCCCCGATTTTAGCATTTGATTATGCTGAAAAGTTACCCCCTATGCTGCTCTCTAAATTGAGGAACATTTCCTAACTCCTCTTTTAAGGGTTTTAGGGTAGTGATTTTACTTGTCATGCCCAATAAAGTACAAAAAAAAATTCCCATCAATAGTAAACTAAAGATTCTTAACAGGATTCTGTTCCTCATCTGTGATGAAAGTACTAGAATATGAGCTAAAAGCTATATCAAATATGGATCATATAAATCATTTCTTAATGAATTTTTTTATTTGCAGTTCACAGCTTCCTCTTGGTTAAATGATTTGCGTGATCAAGTTGAGCAAACTAGAGTTTTGAATGTTGTATTTTGTTCTGCTACTGCCTTGGGCTCTCGTCTCCCATCAATGGCCAATGCAAGAGCCAAGGTTGCTGGTGCAGGTGCTATGCTTCGTCCTGTTTCTAGTAGCACACAGGTAAATTCTTTTTCATTTTGGTTCACGTATGGAAGGTTTAATGATAAACCTAGGGGTGGCAAAATGGGACACTGTAATTTACTCTAAAATTCTATTGTTAAAATGTTTTATCTGCTCAAAAGTACATTTAATAATAGAAGGATTAGGCATTTCATTAACACTTTGGTTTTAGGCTCTGAACCGCAAGATGACGGTCTTGATTCACGTGATCACTGGAAACGAGTTATGCAAGGCCATGCTCGAGCTAATTTGGTAAGTCAAATGTCAATACTAAACAGTCTCATGTTATATTCTGGTTTGAAGTAGCAATTTGGAACATTTTGCTCATTTATGCTATCAAATGCAACTATTACTAAGAGGCTAATGTGTATGGTTGTAGGTACCTCTTGTAGCATCAAATCGCATAGGTAAAGAGGTCATTGAGACAGAACATGGTAAAAGTGCAATCACATTCTACGGCAACTCCTTAATAGCAGGTATGTAAAATTCTAATCATTGCTCTGAACCTACAACTGTGGTTGGTTATTACTAGAGGTGGATAAATAACCTGTTTGAAATTATAAAACTTTACGTGTTCGACCTGTTGGAGACTTGGAGATAACACAACTCCTAGATAAGCCTAAGGGGGATATGTAATTTCTTTTTTGATAAATTGTAGGTAGTGATGAAGCGAGCTCAGAATGTTGCACAAGCAGTATTTAGAATCCGTTCAACCTTATCCGCCTGGTCATGCATGGGTGCACGTCGTTGTCCAGTTGGCAATGCACCAACGGATGGATTTTCTGAAACTTCCCTCATACTTGAAAAGCTTGCTGATTCTCTTACATCAGACAACAGGCTACAATAAATAACCCCAAAGTGTATCTTTTTGGAGTGGTTAAGTAATTAGGATAAAAAAAAAGGAAAAAAAAAAGAAAGAAAAAGAAAAAGAAAAAAAGGAAAAAAAAAAAGAAAAAGAAAAAGAAAGAAAAAAAAAGGAAAAAGAAAAAAAAAAAAAAGAAAAAAGAAGAAAAAGGAAAAAAAGAAAAAAAAAAAAAAAAAGAAAAGAAGAAAAACCCGAGGTTTTTGGTGGGTTGTGGGAGGAGTGGTCATGTTATATGGACCTTGTACATGAAATTCGTAGCTTAAATGGAGGAGACACAAAGCTTTTGATGGACATACGATGGTCTGTGGTTATGATCTTAATAGTGGTTTTGAAGACGGTTAGTTTCTTTGAATGAACTTAACATGGGTCAAAATCTGTGATTCTCTTTTTAGTCCGTTTTATACCTAGTCAATGTTATTTTTTGTTCTTCAGGTGGAAGAAATATACTGAGGATATGCCTAAAGAGCAGCATATTTGGTATCTTGAACCATATAATGAAATCACATCAGGTTCTTCTCAGGAAGATATTAATTTTGATTGAAGATAAAAGTCACTATCTCACAGTATTGGCTCCACAAATTGGAGCAACATGGATGCAACGCGGTACTATAAATAAAACTGAGCTATTTATGTGCAATATGATGCTATTTACTGTCACTTTAAATTATTGAAGTTTGTTTTATGTAATATTAGGGATGTTCATGACACGTGATGATATATGGAAGCTTTCTCTCTTTATTGATGCTTCTGGAGATTCATATTCAGATAAGGAAGGGAATCTTTGGATGATCACTGGTAGAAGATCCACACTGGTAAGATGCAAAATTTTTCAGCTAATTATTTGCTAAACTTCGCAATGTGTTATTAGGCTAAAACTCAATTACTGGGCTAATATATATTGAAATATGTTACTTGGGCTAGAACGTATTCAAGAACTGTTTAAATGTAGATCTTTATTTCTCACAAGCATGCATTTCGAGATGAGTTCTGTATATATTTCTTGCATCATGTTTTGAAAGCAAAACATGTAAGTTCATATATAACTATGGCTTTTCTGTTTTATGCTGTGTTGTGTTATTTTGGTGGCATCGTTGATATAAAAAAGTACTAATATTTTCAGATTTATTTTAAATTCTGAATTGACATGGAACCGTATGCATTCAATTCTCAAAATTCTGAATTGACATGTAAGTTCATAATATTTTCAGATGTATTTTAAATTCTGAATTGACATGAAAATGCCTCTGGCTTGCATTCAATTCTCAAAATATAACAGCAACTAAGAACTGGAACTGGAAACCTTCGCACCGAGGTACTAAAACTCCCTGATTTTAGCATTTGATTATGCTGAAAAGTTACCCCCTATGCTGCTCTGTAAATTGAGGAACATTTCCTAACTCCTCTTTTAAGGATTTTAGGGTAGTGATTTTACTTGTCATGCCCAATAAAGTACAAAAAAAATTCCCATCAATAGTAAACTAAAGATTCTTATCTGTGATGAAAGTACTAGAATATGAGCTAAAATCTATATCAAATATGGATCATATAAATCATTTCTTAATGAATTTTTTTATTTGCAGTTCACAGCTTCCTCTTGGTTAAATGATTTGCGTGATCAAGTTGAGCAAACTAGAGTTTTGAATGTTGTATTTCGTTCTACTGCCTTGGGCTCACGTCTCCCATCAATGGCCAATGCAAGAGCCAAGGTTGCTAGTGCAGGTGCTATGCTTCGTCCTGTTTCTAGTAGCACACAGGTAAATTCTTTTTCATTTTGGTTCACGTATGGAAGGTTTAATGATAAACCTAGGGGTGGCAAAATGGGACACTGTAATTTACTCTAAAATTCTATTGTTAAAATGTTTTACCTGCTCAAAAGAAGGATTAAGCATTTCATTAACACTTTGGTTTTAGGCTCTGAACCGCAAGATGACGGTCTTGATTCACGTGATCACTGGAAACGAGTTATGCAAGGCCATGCTGGAGCTAATTTGGTAAGTCAAATGCCAATACTAAACAGGCTCATATTGTATTCTGGTTTGAAGTAGCAATTTGGAACATTTTGCTCATTTCTGCTATCAAATGCAACTATTACTAAGAGGCTAATGTGTATGGTTGCAGGTACCTCTTGTAGCATCAAATCGCATAGGTAAAGAGGTCATTGAGACAGAACATGGTAAAAGTGCAATCACATTCTACGGCAACTCCTTTATAGCAGGTATGTAAAATTCTAATCATTGCTCTGAACGTGAACTGTGGTTGGTTATTACTAGAGGTGGATAAATAACCTGTTTGAAATTATAAAACTTTACGTGTTCGACCTGTTGGAGACTTGGAGATAACACAACTCCTAGATAAGCCCAAGGGGGATATGTAATTTCTTTTTTGATAAATTGTAGGTAGTGATGCAGCGAGCTCAGAATGTTGCACAAGCAGTATTTAGAATCCGTTCAACCTTATCCGCCTGGTCATGCATGGGTGCACGTCGTCGTCCAGTTGGCTATGCACCAACAGCTTGCTGATTCTCTTACATCAGACAACAGGCTACAATAAATAACCCAAAGTGTATGTTTTTAGAGTGGTTAAGTTATCAGGATAAAAAAAAAAGGAAAAAAAAAACAAAAAAACAAAAAAAAAACAAAAAAAAAGAAAAGAAAAAAAAAAGGAAAAAAGAAAAGAAAAAGAAAAAGAAAGAAAAAAAAAGGAAAAAAAAAAAAAAAAGAAAAAAAAAAAAAGAAAAAAAAAAAGAAGAAAAGAAAAAAAGAAAAGAAAAGAAGAAAAACCCGAGGTTTTTGGTGGGTATGTTATATGGACCTTGTACATGAAATTCGTAGCTTAAATGGAGGAGACAGAGCTTTTGATTGACATACGATGGTCTGTGGTTCTGATCTTAATAGTGGTTTTGAAGACGGTTAGTTTCTTTGAATGAACTTAACATGGGTCAAAATGTGTGATTCTCTTTTAGTCCGTTTTATACCTAGTCAATGTTATTTTTTGTTCTTCAGGTGGAAGAAATATACTGAGGATATGCCTAAAGAGCAGCATATTTGGTATCTTGAACCATATAATGAAAGCACATCAGGTTCTTCTGAGGAAGATATTAATTTTGATCGAAGATAAAAGTCACTATCTCACAGTGTTGGCTCCACAAATTGGAGCAACATGGATGCAACGCGGTACTATAAATAAAACTGAGCTATTTATGTGCAATATGATGCTATTTACTGTCACTTTAAATTATTGAAGTTTGTTTTATGTAATATTAGGGATATTGATGACACGTGATGATATACGGAAGCTTTCTCTCTTTATTGATGCTTCTGGAGATTCATATTCAGATAAGGAAGAAAATCTTTGGATGATAACTGGTAGAAGATCCACACTGGTAAGATGCAAAATTTTTCAGCTTATTATTTGCTAAACTTCGCAATGTGTTATTAGGCTAAAACTCAATTACTGGGCTAATATATATTGAAATATGTTACTTGGGCTAGAACGTATTCAAGAACTGTTTAAATGTAGATCTTTATTTCTCACAAGCATGCATTTCGAGATGAGTTCTGTATATATTTCTTGCATCATGTTTTGAAAGCAAAACATGTAAGTTCATATATAACTATGGCTTTTCTGTTTTATGCTGTGTTGTGTTATTTTGGTGGCATCGTTGATATAAAAAAGTACTAATATTTTCAGATGTATTTTAAATTCATGGATTGCAGCAATTAGACAACCCAACTGTATAAATATAGATACAAGTATATATTGCAGTTGACAGGTTTACCCGTTTGTGCTTTACATATGCACGCTGACTAAGTTTATCATGATTTGTTCTATGTTGATTTCTTAATAGTTCGATTTATTTATTTATTTTTTCTTATCACACACTTGCAATAACATGCAATAAGTTCAGAGCCCTACATCTTTTCTTAGAGTTCATACATCACATGGAGAGCTCCCCTCTAAAAACAATCAAATCTTGTGGCTAGTTATCAAACTATGATTCTTTCATTGTCTATGTATGTTCATCCCACTAGTGCATGTTCCACTTGAAACTGGTAATATCTGCAAGTTTTCAGTCGTTTAACGTAAAGGGGAGGGGGAGGGGGAGGGGGAGAGAAAGGAGGAGGGGGGGGGGGGGTGGCATGACTGGATGTAAACATGCAGCAAAGTTTGTGATTATCATTGTTGTATTCTTCATTATATTTGCAAATACTAAAATGCTTCACATGTACAGGTGTAAAGACTGAGGAAAGAATTGGCAAATGCGCAAACATCTAGAAAGATTGCTGCTGCATCTTTGAGGATGGTTATGCAGAAAGCTGCATAAATACGACTTATGGAGAAAGAGAAAAATAAAAGCCCATCATGTGTCATGCGCATATCATTGCAAATCAACAAAGTGGTTTGGGGAATGCTTGTGGATGGAAAATCTTTTGTAGAGGCTGAGATAAATGACATGGTAAGCTTTCAAAGACCTTTTGTTTGTTCTACGTTACTTTTAGGACTGAAGGTCCCTCCTACAAAAAGGCAGAAAAGAAGAATATTTGTACCCAAAGTTGTTGGGATAGACTTAAAATGGACTGAAAACAAATTACAGAACACTGCAACCCAAGAGCAAACATAATGGTATTCTTCCATGTATTCTTGTCTGAAGCCATCATTTTTGATATTTGACATGTCCATTGCATGCAAACTTTAACTCTCTTTACCCCTGTTATGAAACGTGGTGAATTTCTACTTCTCGTAACAATCTCCACCATAGGCTTATTTGAAACGTGGTGAATTTCTACCTCAACTTCTCTTAACTCCTGCAATCCAGCCTTCTCTTGCTTATCATCAGTTTTATTCCTGCCCTCATTTTGTTGCTCACATTCACATCTATGGTACACTTGTCTTTTTCCTAACAAGTTAATGTCCAAATGCACTTGTGATCCTCTTCCTTGTCCAATAAAGTTTCATTTCTCATACTCAATGTTATTTCAGCTTTATATCTATAGATCTGAAAGTGTTCTTCAAAGAATAACTTTTAACACATTGCCTAGTAGCATCAATTGTTATTCTTTCATCATGTGATCCATGTATAACATTAACAATGATAAGGCCTCGATCCAAATCTTGGGTAACTCTAGAGGCAGGGGGAATTTCTTGTCTCATGGTTGCATATGTTTTCTCACTTCTTACATTCTGGTTGTTCCTTGGTGTAAATCTTCGGCATGTATCGTAAGGACTTTTTGTTTCAGAAGTTTGTCATGTCACTTCTCAGTGTAGTCAAAAGCTAGGCGGTTTACCCTAAAGCGCGTTACTAGAGGGAGAAAAAGCTTTGTTAAGCTACCGAGAAGCACTCACTTTTTTTTTTATAATGGGTACTTTTTAAATTTATAGCTAATGAAATTTTACAGCTGGCCCTAAACTTCTAAATTAGATTAAATAATTACAAAACTAACCCTTTAATATAATATTAAATACTACACTTATTGACAATAAAGTATCCTCTCTCCCCACGTTTCAAATTTCACTGAAGCTCTCACTTTTGTCGCTTCTCGCCTTAGCGAAAGGCATGTCGCTTTGAGGTCGCTTTCGCCTTTAACTACCTTGTCACTTATCATATGTGTCGTCTAGATAAACACACCAAATGCATATTCTTTTCCCGGCTTTCATAAGATTTCATTGAGTTGTTCAACCAACAAAATAGTCTTTAAATTTATATCCTTTGTTTAGACTAAATTGAATTGATATCTTCTTCTCAAATCTTAGCCTATCCTCAAAACCCACAATTGTAGTATCATTGTGAGGCAGGTAAGCTTGATTACTCAATAACTTGTTCAGCTAAGGTACTTTTACTCCATTAACAAGAGATACTCCTTAACTTGGGATAAACATTAAATAATACGATTCTATTAGTATTGCCAAAAGAGTCGCTAAGTTTATTGTTCAGCTATGTTCATTGAACATCATATCAAATTCTCTTTCTTCATGTGACGTTTTTAGTTATTCAACTTCCATTGTATGTCACAAAATCACCTTTTATTATATAATCTAGTTGTAGCGTCTCTAAGGAAAAAAAACCTATATATTTCCTAAGGAAAAAAAACTCATGTACACTCACCACCAATAGCTATTAAATATGTGAATATATACTGGAAGATGATATTAGAAGGTAATCCATGTATATCAACCTCTACATTAAATATTAAATTCTAGTTTCTCAACCAAGTGGGTGTGGTTGCCTATAACAATAGACATTGCAAGCACTTTCGACAATAAAAATTGCACCTCATCTTTAGAGAAGAAATTTTGGAAGAATGGCGTGAAAATTGAATCTTCACGTTTCAAAAGCTTATGCTCCTTATTCTACTTTTTTGTTCTCTTGTTTGGTTGTTGAATTTTATCCCTTTGTGGGGGTCAGGAGTGGGTTTCATTCCTGACGATCTAATAAATCTTTTTGTTATATGCAGATATATGATTTTGTCAGAGATTACAAAGATGTAGGTCTGGCTAGGTTCACAACAAAGTACTTTGTTAAGTTGTGTGATATTTACATATCCTGTACTAATCAAAACGACTGTTTAATCGTTAAAGGTGGACATTTACCCTTTGAAAATGCATTTGACGGAGACGATGTACAGTGATGTGGGAGTACTTCTTCCCTGAGGAGGAGCAAGACAGTCAGCGACGACAGGTTAGGAGACTTTCTATTATTGACTTGTCAAAATTTTGGAAAACTTAGCAATTGAACATTGCCTTTTGATAAATAGGAAGTTTGGAACTACTTCTGGTTTAAGACGAGCAAAAAAAGGTTCCATTGTGAATGAGGCTTCTGCTTTAAGCAGTCACTCAACAAAAGAGTCAGAGGGATCCTCCAGATCTAACCCTTAAGTGTTTGCTTAATATATAGTTTGTTTTGCGTTGTAGTTTAAATTGGCAACATCAGCTGTGCAAAAATCAGAAGCCGAATCCGGATATAAGAACTCGGTTAGTTGATCATTCTTGTGGGCAGTCACAGTCACTATCACAGCCACAACCACAGCCACAGCCACAGCCACAGCCACAGCCACAGCCACAGCCAAATGTTGCACGAGCCCCATACCCTGTTACTAATTCGTTATTGAGCGTAGTACCTAAACCGCAGCCAGGCTTTCCTCATTTGGGTGCTCATGGTGTAAGTGATATAATTCAGCTGTATTCTTTTTATGTTTAGTTCGTTTTAACTCCAATAATCATAGTGACTCAGTCTTAATGTGTTTTTTTATGTTATTATCTGAAGCTATTTTCAGGCTGCACCATCACCTCTGCCGCCTAATCTTGCTGGGTGGATGCCGAATCCACCTGTGCATCACTCGTCGGCTTCTGCTGGACCTATTATTGGTTTTGGTCCTCTCAATGATGCTTGTATGTAATTCCTTTTTATAAAATAATTTGTTAAGATTGGCCATATCATTAACATACCGAGTCTCTAACTCTCTATTATGTTATTACCGCTGATTTAGTTGATCATTCATTTTCTGACATGGCAGCTATGTTAAAGCGTGGAAGGACTCCTCCTACCAACAATCCAGCTTTAGAGTTTCGAACGGCTGACTCGGAACATGTTTTTAAGAGGACAAGGGCCTTTGGGATATCTGATGAAGTACGGACTACTCTAGCTCTTCTTTACATAACCTCAACGCGTTTGAAAATTTGACATTTTAATGCTTCATTGGTTATTACTAGATACTAGCTGCTGAGTGCTGACATATCCCTGATCTTGGTACAGGTTAATCATCTGCCTGTAAATGTCTTAACCGTTGGTAACAGTGGACAGAGTCATGGGCAAAGCTCGTATTCATCTGATGACCTACCTAAAAAAAAAGAAAAAAAAAAAGAAGAAAGAAAAAAAAAAGGAAAAGAAAAAGAAAAAAGAAAAGGAAAAAAAAAAGAAAGAAAAAAAAGGAAAAAAAAAAGACAGAAAGAAACAAGCAGCAGTCAAAATTCAAAGTCATGGATGGTTGTCATGAAGCTGTTTCTTGAAACAGAAACAAGCAATTATGATAGGTTCTATTGGTTATTCAATCACATACACGAGGATGGATTGCGCGTAGAGTAGCATGTTGACGTAGATGTCAAATTGTGCAGATCCAAGTAAGTTTACTCAGAAATTTTGAAAAAATGACCCAAAAATATTAGTGTAGTGAGCTAGTTTCTTTCTTGTAAAGATCGTGACTTGTGTACTTTTATGAATCCAGAGTGTTTTCCTTGGTTGGTTGATGAGAAAGGAGCTTTTACTGCAATAGGAGGCCACGACAAAGATTCAAAATGCTTTTCGATGCTTTACATGCCTCGAGCTTTTAACAGTCGTAAGGATGCTGCTATTGTAATCCAGCGATACTTGAGGGGTTGCATTACTCGAAAGAGGCTTTTAGGTAAAGTCTAACCTGTTTTAATCATTTTATAATGTTCATGTCCGTGTTTATTTTGATGTTACTGAGTTGGAATCTGATCGAACAAAGTGATGCGTGCTATATCCTACATGGAAGCTTGGTTCATCATTTTCTCTCAAGAAGCCGGTGGAAAGCTTACCCAAAGTTCTGATTGATGATGATATGGATCTTATTGATGAAGACAACCTCTTATCTGAAGAGGACTTGAAGAAACCGCAACTCCCCCACCTGGTAAACGCCAGAAATTTTTACTTACATTTTGAGGATATGGATGTAAACCATCGAATTGGGCGTTATGTAGCTGTAGTGAGCTGATCTATAAAAAGGTTAGATTTTTTTTTTTTTTTTTTTTTTTTTTTTTTTTTTTTTAATTATTTTTTTCTTTGTTTTTGGTTTATTTATTTATGAATGAATTTATTGTTGTGTAGGTTGGAGCAAGAGTGATGTTATTATTTTGAGGAAATGGTGGCGAATGGTGAATGGGAGGAAGTGGTTAAGTACTTGCATGGGTTTACAAAAGTTGAGGATAATTGTTACTCGATGAAGGTATTTTCCAAGATTCACAAACAGAAGTCCTTGAAGCGTTAGATAGGTACGTTTATTACTTCCTAATTTGTTTTTATTTTACTGTCTTAGGTTTGTTAGTTACGAGTTACGGTTTGTGTGTAGTCTATTCGGTTTGATTTCTGGTTTTGTGAAAGTTAAAATGTTGCTGAATTTTCTAGGAATGATCATCCTAAAGCTTGTCAAATTCTACATAAAGACTTGAAAGTGTTTTCGGGGTTTAATCAAGAACTTTATAAGGAAATACGCTACTTTTGGGTCTAGAGAACTTCAGGTGAGGACGCTGATTGCGTTTATTTTATACGCTAGGTGCGTATGAGTTTTGTTTTGTAATGTTATCATTTATTTAACATGTGTTTAGAAAGATCGAGCAATTGTCCAAATACGCAGACGCCAAGACAGCTAGGAGTGTAATGCTTGCTGAACTTAAAAAGCTGATTGAAGCGAGGTTGAGGACACTCATCAATCAAAGGTTTGTGTTTTTTGAATATTAGGTTAGCCAAGAATATTTTGTTCAGTTATAGTGTTTGCTTAATATATAGTTTGTTTTGCGTTGTAGTTTAAATTGGCAACATCAGCTGTGCAAAAATCAGAAGCCGAATCCGGATATAAGAACTAGGTTAGTTGATCATTCTTGTGGGCAGTCACAGTCACTATCACAGCCACAACCACAGCCACAGCCACAGCCACAGCCAAAGCCAAATGTTGCACGAGCCCCATCCCCTGTTACTAATTCGTTATTGAGCGTAGTACCTAAACCGCAGCCAGGCTTTCCTCATTTGGGTGCTCATGGTGTAAGTGATATAATTCAGCTGTATTCTTTTTATGTTTAGTTCGTTTTAACTCCAATAATCATAGTGACTCAGTCTTAATGTGTTTTTTTATGTTATTATCTAAAGCTATTTCAGGCTGGCACCTCTGCCGCCTAATCTTGCTGGGTGGATGCCGAATCCACCTGTGCATCACTCGTCGGCTTCTGCTGGACCTATTATTGGTTTTGGTCCTCTCAATGATGCTTGTATGTAATTCCTTTTTATAAAATAATTTGTTAAGATTGGCCATATCATTAACATACCGAGTCTCTAACTCTCTATTATGTTATTACCGCTGATTTAGTTGATCATTCATTTTCTGACATGGCAGCTATGTTAAAGCGTGGAAGGACTCCTCCTACCAACAATCCAGCTTTAGAGTTTCGAACGACTGACTCGGAACATGTTTTTAAGAGGACAAGGGCCTTTGGGATATCTGATGAAGTACGGACTACTCTAGCTCTTCTTTACATAACCTAAACGCGTTTGAAAATTTGACATTTTAATGCTTCATTGGTTATTACTAGATACTAGCTGCTGAGTGCTGACATATCCCTGATCTTGGTACAGGTTAATCATCTGCCTGTAGTAAATGTCTTACCCGTTGGTATCAGTGGACAGAGTCATGGGCAAAGCTCGTATTCATCTGTTGACCTACCTAAAAAAAAAAAAAGAAAAAAAAAAAAAGAAAAAGAGAGAAAGAAACAAGCAGCAGTCAAAATTCAAAGTCATGGATGGTTGTCGTGAAGCTGTTTCTTGAAACAGAAACAAGCAATTATGATAGGTTCTATTGGTCTATAATTCTATTCCGTGATGGTTATTCAATTACATACACGAGGATGGATTGCGCGTAGAGTAGCATGTAGACGTAGATGTCAAATTGTGCAGATCCAAGTAAGTTTACTCAGAAAATTTTGAAAAAATGACCCAAAAATATTAGTGTAGTGAGCTAGTTTCTTTCTTGTAAAGATCGTGACTTGTGTACTTTTATGAATCCAGAGTGTTTTCCTTGGTTGGTTGATGAGGAAGGAGCTTTTACTGCAAAAGGAGGCCACGACAAAGATTCAAAGTGCTTTTCGATGATTTACATGCCTCAAGGCCTTTTAATAGTCGTAAGGATGCTGCTATTGGATCTGCACAATAGTCGTGAGGGGTTGCATTACTCGAAAGAGGCTCTTAGGTAATGTCTAATCTGTTTAAATTATTTTATAATGTTCATGTCCGTGTTTATTTTGATGTTACTGACTTGGAATCTGATTGAACAAAGTGATGCCGTGCCTACAAGAACGTGAAATATCAGGCAGCAATCATGACGCCCAGACAAGGACAAAATCAGCAATTGTTATCCAAACTAATGTTCGGAGATGGATTGCTAAAAGAAAAACAGTTCAAAGGAGGCATCTGTATTGCAGTGATCCAAGTGAGTATCATAACTTTTGTTCTTATGCTCATTATGGATCATCATATAGCCTTTTACTCACTTAGCTTACCATGAAGTATTAAGATAGAAATCGTGGTTAATATAAGTTTCTCGTACTCGTGATTTTTTTGCTTTCTTACTACCTTAATGAACTTGCTATTGTTTGTTCACATTTGCAATGTTTGTTTCATGTTTAGAGATCTGATTATTCTTATTTACCCCATGCCACAAGTTATTTAATTGCTAAATTCTGGTACGTTGATAGTGCTTGAGGGGAACGTCAAATGAGGAAAACTTTCATGACACAGTGAAATTTAGATAATTTGATAATGCTTAGAAAACACAGCAAATAGATTTCTAAACATTTCCCTTCATATTTCTCCTTGACTAAACTTAAAGTATCGTATGCTTGTAAGAGCAATTGCCGTGCAATATCTAGCAGCATGTTCTTGATGGCGGAGAAGGAGCAAGAAAATATGTTTAGAGGGGTGATAACTAGCAAAAACAAAATGCTCGACTTTCCTCGTGTAGTCTGAATAGGGACCCATCTCTGTTTACTTGTTTTGAGTGGGGTCATTTGACCCCTCTAAGTTAACTATGGCTCCGTCTTTGCTTGAGATGGTGTGGTTTATGAATTACTCGGATGAAAGGTCATACCTGATTCATATAGTCTTAACAGGATTTTCATGCTGGTAGTTTGATTCAGTAAACGAAATTAAAAAGTCTTTACCCTTTTTAGGATTATGTATTCTACGTGTATTAGTTGGATATCTTTTGTGTATCATAAACCTTTCCAACTAGTCTCATGATTCACCTTGACGTGTGGCAGGTTCCTTGCCAGTGGATGCATCGTCCACAGATTTTGTTATCTCCATTAGCAAGTCATCAGATTTTCCTGGTGACAAGTTTTTCGAGGAATTCTCACGAGTGTGGAAGCTTGGTGGAGAGATAGTTATTCATCAAACTTCTGCCGATGCCAAGGAGACGGTAGACCATCTGATATCTCATTATCTTGGAAGTACAATCATATGGAATCGAGTTTACTGATATTGTTTGACTAATTTGCAGACAAAATCTTCTCTTGTGAGGAAACTGCTGGTTGCAGGGTTTTCAGATATAGAGGTGGTTCAGGTGGCAGAACTTCAGTCTTTTGGGGTAAGTTAATACCCTCTGCATGTTTTTATTTATTTATTTGGAAGGCCTATTGTCTTTTGGACCTGGTAGGGGTACAATTTGCATGTGGAAGGCTTGGTAGGGGTACAATTTGGATTCTATTTCAGTTTTGTATGTGTGGTTTAGAAAGATGGGACTCATGTCTTAGGCTCTTAGCGATAGAAATACCTGCAAAGCTCCCTTCTGACAACCATTTCAACCTAGAAAACTCAGAGTCACATTTCTCTATATTGATCCTAGAAAACTCAGACTTCATTTACGTGTGATAAATTTTCTTCTCTTTCCAAAAGTGATTTAATTAGTGGATATGAGCAAAAAATCTATGTCAAAATAACTAAGTATGTTGTTTTTTATAATCAGGACAGAAGAGCATGCTATTTTTCATGAACACTTTGGTTTACCTGTTTGAAATTATAAAACTTTACGTGTTCGACGTGTTGGAGACTTGGAGATAATACAACTCCTAGATAAGCCCAAGGGGGATATGTAATTGTTTCTTTTTTGATAAATTGTAGGTAGTGATGAACCGTGCTCAGAATGTTGCACAAGCAGTAGTTATATGAAACGTTTGAGGAACTTTAGACGCAACAAACTTGAATTCTATTCAGCGATGGTTATTCAATCACATAAACGAGGATGGATTGCGCGTAGAGTAGCATGTTGACATAGATGTCAAATTGTGCAGATCCAAGTAAGTTTACTCACAGAAAATTTTGAAAAAATGACCCAAAAATATTAGTGTAGCGAGCTAGTTTCTTTCTTGTAAAGATCGTGACTTGTGCACTTTTATGAATCCAGAGTGTTTTCCTTGGTTGGTTGATGAGAAAGGAGCTTTTACTGCAATAGGAGGCCACGACAAAGATTCAAAGTGCTTTTCGATGCTTTACATGCCTCAAGAGCTTTTAACAGTCGTAAAGATGCTGCTATTGTAATCCAGCGATACTTGAGGGGTTGCATTACTCGAAAGAGGCTTTTAGGTAAAGTCTAACCTGTTTCAATCATTTTATAATGTTCATGTCCGTGTTTATTTTGATGTTACTGAGTTGGAATCTGAGATTTTTATATTTACTATTTTTTTTAACAGATTAAGGCTAAGAAACCTACTTGGAAGCTTGGTTCATCATTTTCTCTCAAGAAGCCGGGGGAAAGCTTACCCAAAGTTCTGATTGATGATGATATGGATCTCATTGATGAAGACAACCTCTTATCTGAAGAGGACTTGAAGAAACCGCAACTCCCCCACCTGGTAAACGCCAGAAATTTATACTTACATTTTGAGGATATGGATGTAAACCATCGAATTGGGCGTTATGTAGCTGTAGTGAGCTGATCTATAAATAGGTTAGATTATTTATTTATTTATTTATTATTATTATTTTTTTAATTTTTCTTTTTAATTATTTTTTTCTTTGTTTTTGGTTTATTTATTTGTGAATGAATTTATTGTTGTGTAGGTTGGAGCAAGAGTGATGTTATTATTTTGAGGAAATGGTGGCGAATGGTGAATGGGAGGAAGTGGTTAAGTACTTGCATGGGTTTACAAAAGTTGAGGATAATTGTTACTCGATGAAGGTATTTTTCGAGATTCAGAAACAGAAGTCCTTGAAGCGTTAGATAGGTACGTTTATTACTTCCTAATTTGTTTTTATTTTACTGTCTTAGGTTTGCTAGTTACGAGTTACGGTTTATGTGTAGTCTATTCGGTTTGAATTCTGGTTTTGTGAAAGTTAAAATGTTGCTGAATTTTCTAGGAATGATCATCCTAAAGCTTGTCAAATTCTACATAAAGACTTGAAAGTGTTTTCGGGGTTTAATCAAGAACTTTATAAGGAAATACGCTACTTTTGGGTCTAGAGAATTTCAGGTGAGGACGCTGATTGCGTTTATTTTACACGCTAGGTGCGTATGAGTTTTGTTTTGTAATGTTATCATTTATTTAACATGTGTTTAGAGAGATCGAGCAATTGTCCAAATACGCAGACGCCAAGACAGCTAGGAGTGTAATGCTTGCTGAACTTAAAAAGCTGATTGAAGCGAGGTTGAGGACACTCATCAATCAAAGGTTTGTGTTTTGTGAATATTAGGTTAGCCGAGAATATTTTGTTCAGTTATAGTGTTTGCTTAATATATAGTTTGTTTTGCGTTGTAGTTTAAATAGGCAACATTAGCTGTGCAAAAAAGCCGAATCCAGATATAAGAACTTGGTTGGTTGATCATTCTTGTGGGCAGTCACAGTCACTATCACAACCACAACCACAGCCACAGCCACATCCACAGCCACAGCCACAGCCACAGCCACAGCCACAGCCAAATGTTGCACGAGCCCCATCCCCTGTTACTAATTCGTTATTGAGCGTAGTACCTAAACCGCAGCCAGGCTTTCCTCATTTGGGTGCTCATGGTGTAATTCAACTGTATTCTTTTTATGTTTAGTTCGTTTTAACTCCAATAATCATAGTGACTCAGTCTTAATGTGTTTTTTTATGTTATTATCTGAAGCTATTTCAGGCTGCACCAGCACCTCTGCCGCCTGTGCATCACTCGTCGGCTTCTGCTGGACCTATTATTGGTTTTGGTCCTCTCAATGATGCTTGTATGTAATTCCTTTTTATAAAATAATTTGTTAAGATTGGCCATATCATTAACATACCGAGTCTCTAACTCTCTATTATGTTATTACCGCTGATTTAGTTGATCATTCATTTTCTGACATGGCAGCTATGTTAAAGCGTGGAAGGACTCCTCCTACCAACAATCCAGCTTTAGAGTTTCGAACGGCTGACTCGGAACATGTTTTAAAGAGGACAAGGGCCTTTGGGATATCTGATGAAGTACGGACTACTCTAGCTCTTCTTTACATAACCTCAACGCGTTTGAAAATTTGACATTTAAATGCTTCATTGGTTATTACTAGATACTAGCTGCTGAGTGCTGACATATTCCTGATCTTGGTACAGGTTAATCATCTGCCTGTAAATGTCTTACCTGTTGGTAACAGTGGACAGAGTCATGGGCAAAGCTCGTATTCATCTGATGACCTACCTAAAAAAAAGGAAAAAAAAAAGAAGAAAGAAAAGGAAAAAAAAAAAAACAAAAAAGAAAAAAACAAAAAAGAGAGAGAGAAACAAGCAGCAGTCAAAATTCAAAGTCATGGATGGTTGTCATGAAGCTGTTTCTTGAAACAGAAACAAGCAATTATGATAGGTTCTATTGGTCTATAATTCTATTCCGTGATGGTTATTCAATCACATACACGAGGATGGATTGCGCGTAGAGTAGCATGTAGACGTAGATGTCAAATTGTGCAGATCCAAGTAAGTTTACTCAGAAAATTTTGAAAAAATGCTCCAAAAATATTAGTGTAGTGAGCTAGATTGTACGATTTGTGTAATCAGTTGTTTGTACCAACTATACAGATTGAGGCTCATGCGGGCAGTGTTAATGATCTTGCTTTCGCTTATCCAAACAAAATACTTTCCTTTGTTACTTGCGGAGATGATAAGTTGATAAAGGTTTGTATATTTACTTATTTGCTCTGTTTAAAGTGATAACGTTTTATATAAATTGGGTATAAGTTAAAGTTCCATGCAGGCGTGGGATGCACTAACTGGGGCTATAAAGAATGAATTTCAAGGACATGAAGCACCTGTATACTCTGTATAGCCACATTTCAAGGAGAATATTCAGGTATGACCATTTTCTCATATTGAAAGCTAGAATAGCAGTCACTAATTTGTTGTATCTTATTTTCTCCTTGTACTAGTTTGTCTTTTCAACTGCTATTGATGGGCAAATAAAGGCTTATTTGTATGATAATGAGGGTCCAAGAGTGAACTACAATGCACCAGGTCAATCATCCACCAAAATGGCATATAGTGCCAACGGAACAAGGTTTGAAAATTTGTATCTCTTTATCCGATTTGATAGTCCAAGCTTGTTGCTTCTGATATTGTTCAAAATATTGATCTTGATAATGATTTGAGAACTTTTCAGGTTATTTTCATGCGGAACAAATAAACAAGGAGACTCTTTCATCGTAGAATGGAATGAAACTGAAGGTACTGCGAAGCGTACCTATAATGAGTTTGGGAAGCAAGCTGTTGGAGTTGTGCAGTTTGATACTACAAAAACCGCTTTATTGCTGCTGGGTTTGGTTAAGTTTTGGGATATGGACAATTATAACTTGTTGACAACTATTGATTCTGAGGGTGGTTTACTGGTAAATATTAGATGTTTTCAGTTAAATTTTTGGGTTTGTGCCTGCTAACAATACTGATTCTTAATTTATATGCAGACTTCTCCTTTTGTACGGTTTAACAAGGATGGAATGTTGCTGGCCGTTTCAATACATGCAAACGGAATCAAAATTCTAGCAAATCCAGATGGGGTTAGGCTACTGAGAACCGTTCTCTTGATGCATCTGGAGTTGCATTTGCATCTGCAGCGAAGGTAAAGACATTCTTAAATCCCTTCATTTATAATTCAGATTATTCTGTAAGGATTCTTTACTGTTCGCCGAGGGTCAAGTATGTCATTTGTACTTGAGGTTTCTTCTTGTGCAGACTTATGCAATGACCACATTCGGTACTGCTAGTGCATCTGGAGGACCAAGCACCACGGATATAACTTCCCCAATGCCTCCTAAGACGTTGATGGTGAGTGTTATTAGCCGTTGATACCTAATGTTTATGTTTGACATGGTTCCGAGATGGTGCTCATTTTATTACTTTCAAAACTGATGTATCCTAAATCATTGTTCATGGTGTTGAATTTGTACGGATGTGCAGAATAGTGACAATCGGGATTTGGTAGATAGGCCCAGAAGTGACAAGGCTATTGACAAATCTAGGATATGGGAAGTAACAGAAATCTCTGAACCATCACAGTGTCGCTCCTCAAGACTTCCAGATAATACATATTCGTTGATGCGGGTACATCTATAACATTTGTTTTATCACCATTTGCTGGTGTTAGAATTATTATATAAACAGATATGAAGCGGTAGTAAGAGCTATTTTGTTAACTGCAGTGCACTTTTACCCTGTTCGCCTTGCAGGTCACAAATTTGGTTTACACTAATTCAGGACATGGAGTCTTCGCACTGGCAGCCAATGCTGTCCATAAACTATGGAAATGGCCGAAAGTGACCATAATACTAGTGGGAAGGTATTTATTTAGACTCTTATAACATCTTAATGTGACTATCGCATATTAACCTAATTTTTGCTTCTTATGTTATTTGCCTCTTTTAGGCAACTACAAGAGGAGAAAGTGAAAAAGCTGGGAATCACTATGGATCAGTTGGAAAACCCTTAGTCGGCCTGTGGCAGCGTAAGTCTGTCTAATTCTTTGAGCAATTATGCTAGGAAATGTCTCACTAAAAGCACTGAGCATGTACCTGTGGCCAATAACTTAGTTAAAGTCGAACACAACCCACACAGTCACACACACACCGAAGAAGAAGATACATAATAGAAGGTTCTTATAAACCAAGTTGTTGGAGCAACTGTAGGTTGCAATGCAGATGCACAAGTTCATGTCGTAGCCTTGAGAACTAAATACATAATTTCCTTTTGAGTTAGTGTGCACTTGACATATAGCCGTTTTTTGGTGCCCATCGAAGATGACAGACTAGGAAAGGTTCTAAAAACTAGCAAAAATTTGTTGCACATTAGTGATATTATCTATATATATACTACCTTATAATGTATTTAGGACATCTATATTTAGAAGTCTTAAAATGTTTAAGACCATAAACATTTCTTTAATAGGAAAGATGCATATATGCTTGTAATTTTTTAAGGCTTACAAGAAAAGAAGTATAGTGAGTGTACACCACTTTAATGCACATAGTTTTAAGACTTACAATACAAGAAGCATAGTGTACACCACTTTAATGCAAACATTAGAAAAACATTATTGCTATTTAATGTAATCAATTAATTAATTGGTTAATAAATACAATTAATACAATTATTAAAACACCCCTTACACAAGAAATATAAATTATCAAGCATATTGTACAACCAAATTAAACATAATTCCATCATTAAATGTCACTAATACAAATAATAAAGCACATTATTCAAGCCTGAACGGGTAACGGGCCAAATGGGCTTGAGCCCGAACGAGTGCGGGCCAAACGGGCTCGAGCCCGAACGAGCTCGGGCAAAACGAAATTCTTGATATCTGTAAATTTATTATCAAAAAAACATAATAAACTAAAATACATAGTTCACCAACAAATTTAATTTCAGGGTACCCGCCCTGCAACGCGCGGGTACCCTGCTAGTTTTTCATATCTGATCTTATTTTTCCAGTTATCTAGAGTAATTAGAGGTGGTAAATTTGAACTTTTTGACATAGCATTTATTTATTAATTGGCTGATTTGGGTTGTGTCTGATCTCAAAAGAGTTGTTTCACAATAGCGAGATTATTTTTCATTCACAATGATCAGTTGGAAAACCCTTAGTCGGCCTGTGGCAGCGTAAGTCTGTCTAATTCTTTGAGCAATTATGTTAGGAAATGTCACTAAAAGCACTGACTGTGGCCAATAACTTTGTTAAAGTCGAACACAACCCACAGTCACACACACACCGAAGAAGAAGATACAGAATAGAAGGTTCTTATAAACCAAGTTGTTGGAGCAACTGTAGGTTGCAATGCAGATGCACAAGTTCATGTCGTAACCTTGAGAACTAAATACATAATTTCCTTTTGAGTTAGTGTGCACTTGACATATAGCCGTTTTTTGGTGCCCATCCAAGATGACAGACTAGGAAAGGTTCTAAAAACTAGCAAAAATTTGTTGCACATTAGTGATATTATCTATATATATACTACCTTATAATGTATTTAGGACATCTATATTTAGAAGTCTTAAAATGTTTAAGACCATAAACATTTCTTTAATAGGAAAGATGTATATATATGCTTGTAATTTTTTAAGGCTTACAAGAAAAGAAGTATACTGAGTGTACACCACTTTAATGCACATAGTTTTAAGACTTGCAATATAAGAAGCATAGTGTACACCACTTTAATGCAAACATTAGAAAAACATTATTGCTATTTAATGTAATCAATTAATTAATTGGTTAATAAATACAATTAATACAATTATTAAAACACCTTTTACACAAAAAATATAAATTATCAAGCATATTGTACAACCAAATTAAACATAATTCCATCATTAAATGTCACTAATACAAATAATAAAGCACATTATTCAAGCCTGAACGGGTAACGGGCCAAATGGGCTTGAGCCCGAACGAGTGCGGGCCAAACGGGCTCGAGCCCGAACGAGCTCGGGCTAAACGAAATTCTTAATATCTGTAAATTAATTATCAAAAAAACATAATAAACTAAAATACATAATTCACCAAAAAATTTAATTTCAGGGTACCCGCCGCTGCGACGCGCGGGTACCCTGCTAGTACCTGTGGCCAAATAATGTCACTAAAAGCACTGAGCATGTACCTGTGGCCAAATAATTAAACATAATTTCATCATTAAATGTCACTAATACAAATAATAAAGCACATTATTCAAGCCTGAACGGGTAACGGGCCAAATGGGCTTGAGCCCGAACGAGTGCGGGCCAAACGGGCTCGAGGTACCCTGCTAGTTTTTCATATACAGCTCTGATCTTATTTTTCCAGTTATCTAGAGTAATTAGAGGTGGTAAATTTGAACTTTTTGACATAGTATTTATTTATTAATTGGCTGATTTGGGCTGTGTCTGATCTCAAAAGAGTTGTTTCACAATAGCGAGATTATTTTTCATTCACAGTGATCAGTTGGAAAACCCTTAGTCGGCCTGTGGCAGCGTAAGTCTGTCTAATTCTTTGAGCAATTATGTTAGGAAATGTCACTAAAAGCACTGAGCATGTACCTGTGGCCAATAACTTAGTTAAAGTCGAACACAACCCACAGTCACACGCACACCGAAGAAGATACAGAATAGAAGGTTCTTATAAACCAAGTTGTTGGAGCAACTGTAGGTTGCAATGCAGATGCACAAGTTCATGTCGTAGCCTTGAGAACTAAATACATAATTTCCTTTTGAGTTAGTGTGCACTTGACATATAGCCGTTTTTTGGTGCCCATCGAAGATGACAGACTAGGAAAGGTTCTAAAAACTAGCAAAAATTTGTTGCACATTAGTGATATTATCTGTATATATACTACCTTATAATGTATTTAGGACATCTATATTTAGAAGTCTTAAAATGTTTAAGACCATAAACATTTCTTTAATATGCTTGTAATTTTTTAAGGCTTACAAAAAAGAAGTATAGTGAGTGTACACCACTTTAATGCACATAGTTTTAAGACTTTAATGTGCATTAAAGTGGTGTACAAGAAGCATAGTGTACACCACTTTAATGCAAACATTAGAAAAACATTATTGCTATTTAATGTAATCAATTAATTAATTGGTTAATAAATACAATTAATACAATTATTAAAACACCCCTTACACAAGAAATATAAATTATCAAGCATATTGTACAACCAAATTAAACATAATTCCATCATTAAATGTCACTAATACAAATAATTAGCACATTATTCAAGCCTGAACGGGTAACGGGCCAAATGGGCTTGAGCCCGAACGAGTGCGGGCCAAACGGGCTCGAGCCCGAACGAGCTCGGGCTAAACGAAATTCTTGATATCTGTAAATTTATTATCAAAAAAACATAATAAACTAAAATACATAGTTCACCAAAAAATTTAATTTCAGGGTACCCGCCGCTACAACGCGCGGGTACCCTGCTAGTTTTTCATATACAGCTCTCATCTTATTTTTCCAGTTATCTAGAGTAATTAGAGGTGGTAAATTTGAACTTTTTGACAGTATTTATTTATTAATTGGCTGATTTGGGCTGTCTGATCTCAAAAGAGTTGTTTCACAATAGCGAGATTATTTTTCATTCACAGGAGAGATCTTATGTTGCGAGTAAATCAGATTTATTTATTTATTTATTTATTTATTTATTTTTCATTTTTTATTTGCTGAAAGGAGAAACAAAGAGGTCAAAACTCTGTCATAGATTATCTATAGTGCAATGTGCATAGCTATTTTATTATGATAAAAAGTTATTGGGGTTTGGCGGGTTGGGGGATCAACACAACCTTAGCTGCCCATACTTATGTTTACTCGTTACAATCCAACCAACCCAACAAGTTTTGACCTTTTACTCATTTCTACGATGTTTCTATTTTGCGCCATCTATTATGTTCCTCATCTGTGATGAAAGTACTAGAATATGAGCTAAAACCTATATCAAATATGAATCATATAAATCATTTCTTAATGAATTTTTTTATTTGCAGGTTACAGCTTCCTCTTGGTGAAATGATTTGCGTGATCAAGTTGAGCAAACTAGAGTTTTGAATGTTGTATTTTGTTCTGCTATTGCCTTGGGCTCACGTCTCCCATCCAGCCAATGCAAGAGGCAAGAGCCAAGGTTGCTGGTGCAGGTGCTATGCTTCGTTGTGTTTCTAGTAGCACACAGGTAAATTCTTTTTCATTTTGGTTCACGTATGGGTGGGTCAGTGAGTATGGTACATGTCATAACGAGTTTGAGTCAAAGTGGTAATTTTTTAGTACAGGTGCAAATGGATTAGATCTGGTTATGTCCACCTGCCAACACTAGAAATTTCTTTAATTTTTTAGATTAATTTAAAAAGTAATTGATGTCCTGAATACAATTTATAGAATCAGAGTAAGTTACATAAATCATCAGTCTCTCTCAAGTGTGCAACTAATTTCTATTGGTCACTAAAGGCTAAATGGCGAGGGACCAGAAGTCAAAGCAAACAGTGCAATTAGGATACAAATAGTATCGACTAGGGACACTGTGTAATTTACTCTAGAAATTATATTGTTAAAATCTTTTACATGCTCAAAAAGTACATTTAATAATATAAGGATAAGCATTTCATGAACACTTTGGTTTACCTGTTTGAAATTTTGAAATTATAAAACTTTACGTGTTGGAGACTTGGAGATAATACAACTCCTATAAGCCTAAGGGGGATATGTAATTGTTTCTTTTTTGATAAATTGTAGGTGGTGAGGAAGCCTGCTAAAATGTTGCACAAGCAGTAGTTAGAACCCGTTCAGCTAAAATGTTGCACAAGCAGTAGTTAGAACCCGTTCAACCTTACCCGCCTGGTATGCATGGGTGCACGTCGTCGTCCAATTGGCAATGGTCCAACTGATGATTTTTCTGAAACTTCCCTCATACTCGAAAAGCATGCTGATTCTTTTACATCTGGAGCACTGAACAGGCTACAATAAATAACCTCAAAGTGTGTGTTTTTAGGGTAGTTAAGTGATTAGGGGAAAAAAAAATCAGAAAATCAAAAAAGAAAAAGAAAAAATAGAAAAAGAAAAAGAAAAAGGAAAAAAAAAAAAAAGAAAAAGAAAAAGAAAAAAAATGGAAAAGAAATAACATGTGTTTAGAGAGATCGAGCAATTGTCCAAATACGCAGACGCCAAGACAGCTAGGAGTGTAATGCTTGCTGAACTTAAAAAGCTGATTGAAGCAAGGTTGAGGAATCAAAGGTTTGTGTTTTGTCAATATTAGGTTAGCCGAGAATATTTTATTCAGTTATAGTGTTTGCTTAATATATAGTTTGTTTTGCGTTGTAGTTTAAATTGGCAACATCAGCTGTGCAAAAATCAGAAGCCGAATCCGGATATAAGAACTTGGTTAGTTGATCATTCTTGTGGGCAGTCACAGCCACAACCACAGCCACAGCCATTCTTAAAGGATTCAGAGGTGGGCCTTTCTATCACTTTCTTGTTGTCTTGAGCTATTATGGTAATAACCATTTTCTAAATAAATAAAATTTTGCACTACCATTTTGTAGGGTCCTAAGCATACAACGTATAGCAGCATATAAGACATACAATTATAGAAGTTTAGAATAATAGCGGCATTATAAGCAAACAGTGCATGAAATCATAGAATACATAAAACACATAAGAGTTATTGCACGTGGTGCCACATTATGATCAGAGATAGAAATATAAACCCATAAAAGCATAAGAGCATGCAAAGAAATTGAGCCTATTAGCAATTATACCTAAGAGCTATGTCCTAAGGGTGCAGCAAAGTTCGGAAGTGTGTATTTAAATCATCTAAAAGATATGGATTCATGTCTTTAACACAGAGCCATAGGATATGTATGAATACCCTTTCTCTTGTATCAATAACACTAGTTATAATGCCCGTGCACGCACGGGGTTTTTTCTAATTCTTTTAATTATGTATTGTTTGAGATTAGAAAACAAACAACTTAACGTATTCTAAATGGTTTTATTTGTTAGATTAAAAATATGAAATTTTTGCAATTAGTCTTAGTTTCCAAGCACCTTGGAACAATTTTTTTTTTTTTTTTTTTTTTTTTTTTTTTTTTTTTTTTTTTTTTAAATTTAGCATAGCGCTAACATGTTATGTAAGTTAAAATTGTGATATATTGAGGTAGTTAGTTGTCGTTAAAAAAATCACACTTAATCAAAATTGATTTTGTTGTTAGACAAAAATCAAATAAAGTAATAGACTGATTCTTTCTTGCAATACTTGGTTGAGCCAATGTCTGCAAAAAGACACATTGTCATGGTCATTTTCAACTTAAATATAATATGTAGTATATCAACTTGATGATGTTTTACATGGCCAATTGAGCTTTAAAGCCTCCAGTACTAAAATGTCACCACAAATCAACAAATCGTCACTTTACAAAATCGATATTATAAACCAAAGGTCCACATTATTGAATTGAGACGACTTTGATAGGCACTTATTAAAAACTTTACCTCCTTACAATTATAAAATAGTGATAAACATATACACATGATGATAACTGAGACATTTCAATAGGTATTATTTGGCCGTGCACTGCGCAGGGACATAAAAATAAACGCATTCGATCACACTTATATAACTAACATATGATAAATATAAGAGCCTTAAAAAAATGATAAATAAGGATGGTTTACTGTCTCAGTATTAGTCTTAAGTATCACTTTGCATACACGTCTTTTCTAAGACCCAACCAATTGTATGCCATAAGAAGAAATAAATGACAATTTTCAAAACCTTAATTCAGACCCGACAAAACATTAACCATATGGTTTCCCAAATAGGTTCAACTCAACCTCTAGCATTGTAAACTCGGCATCAAACCTTCCTTTCATCACACCCCTCTTATTCTTGTAAACCTACACATCTTTTCATATGAGAGTATAATTTGTCAAAATACATAAACCAATGCCCGCGCACGCGTGGGTTTTTTTTATTTATTTATTAAAAAACAAATAGCTTAATTTTTATTCATTGTTTTAATTATCCAATGCATTAGTGTGCATATAATCCATTGCATTCAGAATTCATGCTAATTTGAAGTTGTACTAACTGAACTCGTGTTTACTAAATTAACACACTTAAGGACAATAGATAAGATTAATATAATGTAAGTTTTTAGATATTGTTGTGAGTATTCATATTCAATGTATGGGAATTTATTTTACATAAACTATAATGATAATTTCACTACTTTCTGCTCACAATCCTTTTGGAAAATGTTGTGTATAATCCAGTAGTCTAATTTTAAGTAGTAGTTTTAGCATACATGGATAAAGAAGTTTGGCACATAGATACCGAGCTCTAACCTACTCATAAACAGGAAACATACCCATTCAGGATAGTTAACATATAACTGCATATATAGTTATAAAGAATTTGTAGAATATATCAAATATATGTTATATACACGAATCATAACTAAAAGGTAAAAACCCATGCATGGATACTCGAAAAAATGTTAAACTCTGCTTCATATACTAACCTGCGCTTACAGAGTTCTAGATAGTACTATCGCCGGCCACGCTCTTGTTTGCTGTAATGATGGTGTTACTCCTTCCGTCGCCTATAAACATTAATTAACTTCGTTTTGCTGCTTGGAATTTGAAAGTTCTCACTATACACCCGTCTCTATCTTAACAGTTGTATACTTCCACTACCATCGATGCCACAGTCACGTATGGAGTCACTCCCCCTGACTGCAACTATTTTGAATTTCTTTTAGATAGCTACTCGAGCCATAGTCCTTGAATCCAGAATTTGCCTTAAGCCTCGGTCTCTAAGCTACTTATGCTACGTCGCTTTCCTCGTTCTCCTTTTACCGTTTTATAAGCATCTTGTTGCAAATCTAGCTCTATCCCAGCAGAACCTATATTTTATGCTCTTATCACCATTGACAACTACGGTTGATGATGTGTTTTTCTGCTTTGAGGTATCAACTGCAGCTGGGATTGCATCTCAACTTTCATTACTTACAGCAACTATCATATAAATTCTTGTTAATCAACAGATATGTAGATAGTTTGCAAACTCTACAACATGAATGCCAAAACTCTGATCACACGCCCCTGGTTCAACCTATATAATCAACATCACAAAGAAGAATGGAAAAATAAGCTATAAACAAATACCAGTAAAGATTTAAATGTGTAACGACCGTCCGTTTATGGTATAGTATTATTTAAAAAAAATATTATATTGATAAATCGACAAACCTTGTAAAGCATTATAAGCTTTCGACTCATAGAGTCGATGTGTGCACTGACTTGATAATTTGCTATACCAGAATGTTGGCTAGAATTCTCGTGAGCTAATGACGTCAACTCATGAAAGTGAGTAGCAAACAAAGTTAGACGTTGATAATTTGCTTTAATCACTTCAAGCAAATATTCACAAATGTCCCACGCTAAACCTGCTCCCAAAATTAGACGTTGTTGTATAGAGCAAATAACAATACTGAAACTTAAACATGTGATAGATAAACCAGTGTTATTTTGACCACCAGACAACCAGACCCAAGAACAGGAATAGGAGACTGTATAGTAACTACAATATATGAATTTGAATTGTAGAGTGCAACAACGAATAGCACGAAAAATATTCATGACATGTGAATAAAAGACATTTCCTTGAGAAGTTAACAAAACTAAAATCAGGGGAACTTCTATTTGAGTTAAAATCTGATTAGCATGTCCACGTTTATGGCTTAACTATTTTCATGTATCTTCTTGTAGGTACCCACCAATTATCTTCTTGGATACCAGAACTTGAGGATAAATGGCCTTAGAATAATAACTTATCACCTTTAAACAACAGCAACCAAACACACGTTTAGTCATCAGTTAAAAAAAATATTTCTTGTAGAGTCAGGTTGACCCGATAACATAAATAATACCCTATAACGATAATATGAATTTAGATAATTAGGATATTAACTCCTTAGCCGTAGGAGTGTAAGACAATCTTGAGGCTCATATGAAAATATTTCGCCACCTATCTATCTAGTATTATTATGCCCATAAAAGATACCACTCTTGTGTTTAGAAAAATAAAGTTGCTTGACTTGTTTCACGCAAATCTAACTGAAGATAATTCGTTAGCTTTATGTGTAATTTTACTATGATACATGTGTTCCAATTAACATGATTCTGACTGCCTAAATAACCCCAAATCATTAAATCAAGAAGTGTCAAATTCATTTCCACTATAGCTATTTATTGAGGAATAATTGAATTATTTGTCAAATATTCACCCAATTCATATAGTGACACAGAGTAAATTAAACTGTTTCAACCCAAGCATGACGCTATTAAGCAGGAGTTCATATTGAATACAGGAAAAGGAAGTGCTTACCTGTTATATATGCTTAGTTGTGTCAATTTTAAGTGAGCTTTACCCTCCATTGCGTTGCAAGATTGCAAAAAATAAAAGAGCATAAAAGTAGAGGTTGCAGCGTCGATCCATTTATAAGTAAAGAGAAGTTGACTTGGGCTATAATATTCTCCTAGAAGGTCGAAAAGTAAAACTTTAGAATGTGAATAAGGTAATGATGTTTATATCAAAGCTGATTGTAACGACATTAAAACTCACCCTTAGTTTTGTATGCAATATGTCGATAGTTACAGCAGGAACAGTGAAATTTGTTGTTGTTGATGCCCACACAATAGATGGTAAATAGTATATTTTTTTCAATGATTGAAACATAAAAATTGGTTTCGAAATATTGATGATGTGTTGTCCACAGGCCGTCCACAACAAAACCAAACCTGTGCTATGAATTTTATTAACAGTGTGTCTACGGATAAGTCAATATATAACACTCGGTGACATTTTTTAATAATGAACATCATTTACATTTCTAAAGATTAATAGTGAACTCACTTATCAGGTAAAGTTGTAATTGTCAATAGAAACAACATGGGTATTTGGGATTGCATTAATGGGATTTTAACCCATATTAGAATTTGTTTTTCTTTTTTTAATTTGCTTTGAAAAAGGCCTTAAATGGTGGCACCTAATGAAAACAAACAGAGATTATGTACACAAACTTTTGACCCATATATTTAAAAGTAAACATAATACTATGCTTTTCTCTTATCAGTAAAATAACTCAAGAAAAATATGTGTATCATTTGCTAACCAACCTTTAAGAAATCAACTACGATCATTGCAGTTCACTGTGGGTTAAACATGTTGATAGGAGCGGCTCTCATTTCTTCATACGTACTGTAAACGTGTATTACATAAAGCATGGATCCAACAACCAGAAACAAAAGGAAAAAGATGAGAATGCTTCGGTTAGTTACATAAAACATGAAAAAGTTGAGTTTTTGGGTAAATATCTTAAATATAGCACGTGCAACTCGAGAATCATTTCAGTCCCTCCTATTAATTAAAAATATGAGTTAAACTAATAGAAAAAAGTTAAATCTTATTCACAATTGATAATGAACTGCAAGAATACCTTGTCTAAAAACCTTTCCACTTTTCAGATTCTGCAACTTCAAATCCACTGAAGACCCATTGGGACCTAATGAAACACCATTTATTATACTACGAACATGGAGACAAATATGCAAAACATGGGAAAATCAGTATGTACCATCAATGAATGATTAAGGTTGTCACAGTCCCACAACCCGCATACTTTATTGGCTCTTCATAAGTCACTCTTTTTAACTACATAATCATCTACCCGAATGTCATTGTTAACATAAGAAACATTCTTTGTAATATTCATTGACTTTGATATTATTAAGAGAAATCAAACAATTTGAACAAACCTTATATGTCAAAGTTTGACTACGTATTTCACATCCATGTAGACGCAAAGAGACATCCCTACAATACATAGGTTCAGAATTTTATATATGATGGATCTAAAATAAGAAAATCTTAATGTCCAAATAATCGATTTTTCTTAATAACTCATTCAAGCAAAAAGTAAACCAATATATAAAATTCAGATATTCTTAGAATTATTACCATAAGAATTCACGATTATACACACATAACCATTCAAATAGCAAATAGACTACCATTTATTTACAATAATGTAATACCTTTGAACGCCCATAAGGATTCATTGCCTTAAATACAAACTCCTCTCAAGACATCGTATAAGTTCACCTGTACAACAAAGAACCAAATAGATTTATTAGAGATATCATAAAACGAATGCTCATTAGTGACAACCTTTATTTTCTACCAATACGTGCCATGAACACTTTTAAATTGTGTGAGAAGATGGATCGGGTCTTCTATTAAGAGGTGGAGCTATCGCCATAAGAACGGTAGACCAGCTATATCAATTATAACTAATTATCCGATATTAGCATCACGATCATAAAAATAAGCATTATTTTTATCAGTATCATACCTCCTTGGCACAGACCCTTCAATCCACTATAGTAAATCAAACACACATCATGAATTTAACAAAAAAAAAATCATAACATATATATATATATACTCAACTTGTTCAATACCCAAACCAAAATTAATCAAAAGTTCAAAGGTTAATAAACTTAGCTAATTTATAAAATTTAAATTCAATGTAATCACCTGTATAAGATCGATCTGGTTTTGAGAGCATAAGGACATTCGCAACCATTGTTGTTTAGACCCGTGGAATACCTCATAGAAATCGGAATATATTTAAACAGTGAAAATTTTTGGAACCTCAATTGATCCACTAAATCAAAAACTAAAGCTTGATATTAAGGTTTTTCTTGTTTTAGGGTATTTTTGTTGTGTCGAGGGTTTTTTTTTTTTTTTTTTTTTTTTTTTTTTTTTTTTTTTTTTTTTTTTTTTTTCAGCGAGACTACTGAGGAATGTAGATGGATTCCTCAGGGTAGGAGGAAGACATGTTGTTTCAGTTTTAACCCTTAACTTATTTTAATTTAACCCCACCTTATCAAAGTTTTGTTTTTTTATATATTTGACACATGTATTTTTTTTTACTCTTTTTAAAAAAAACGAAACTTAACAAAACTTTAGCAAAATATGGAAATATTTAGGTTTTTTAATTCAACATATAGTTTTAAAAAAATAATAATTATTAAATTATTACCAAATAAGGTATGATTTGATTTTTTTGAAATGAAAAAGTCCCCACTAGGGGTTTTATTTTATTAGGTAAAAGATTATCGTGCATCATGATGTATGAATACCTCCATCTATGTAGACTTAGTCTCTTTGTAATTTTGTAACTGATACTTAAACTCGAAATGAAGTATGATACAAGTGTATTTTAGATTTTCGGGAACTAGTTCCTTTGACAAACACTTTTAGGCATGTTTTTTCTTAAGTATTATGGTAGTTGTTCGTTATAATATGTTTACATAACGTCTATTGTAAGACATTGTTTCTGTGTCAAAGGCTTTAGCGTATTTTTTGTTTAATTGTTAGATAAGCATGGATTCGATGACTCTGACGAGGAGGGCACTCGCCGTTTCATGGTAAATGTCATCGAGCCGCAATATAATCTTCACTCAGACGATGCCAATGTAAGTTGTTACGGTGGTAGAGGTGACTTTTATTGGAAACTACTCCAGTTATCAAAATTTAAGAGATCTTCTTTTCCATGCATGAGTCACTATTTTCTTTTGTGTGTGTGCGCGCGCGTTTTTTTTTTGTTTTTGTTTTTTTGTTTTTTTTTTTTTTTTTTTTTTTTTTTTTTTTTTTTTTTTTTTTTTTTTTTTCCTGAGAGTTGATAATAAATAAATCAGAATAGAAGGAGGAGATAAAATATAAATGAAGCTGCTTAGTCATGGTTTGTGCATGTTTTGCATTTAAATGGTTCATTTTTGTATGGTCACAGGGTAGTAGATTTTTGCTTGCTGCTGTTAGCGGGAGAGTTTTAGCTCGCTCATTTCATGCAGTTCTCAACGTCGGCATAGAGATGATCAAACAAGCACTTGGCAGTGGAGATGTTACTAATTGTGAATTGACATGGAACCGTATGCAGCTGTGAGTGATGCTGGAACACGTGCAGGCTCATGTGGCTCCAACTGATGTTGATCCCGGGGCTGGACTGAATTGGTTACCAAAGATTCGTAGAAGCTCTCCAAAAGTTAAGCGTACTGAGGCTCTACTTGAAAGAGTGTTTATGCCATGTGATATGTTCTTCCGCTACACCAAGCACAAAGGCGGAACAACAGATTTAAAGGTGCCCTCTCTCTCTCTCTCTCTCTCTCTTCTCTCTCTCTCTCTCTCTCTCTCTCTCTCTCTCTCTCTCTCTCTCTCTTTCTTTCTCTCTCTCTCTCTCTCTCTCTCTCTCTCTCTCTCTCTCTCTCTCTCACACACACACACACACACACACACACACACACACACACACACCACTCTATATATGCTTATTAGTTGTTCAATTCTTTGTGTTCCAGGTCAAACCTTTGAAAGAGCTTGCATTCAATTCTCAAAATATAACAGCAACTATGAACCGGAACTGGAACCTTCGCACCGTCGCACCGAGGTACTAAAACTCCCCGATTTTAGCATTTGATTCTCCTGAAAAGTTACCCCCTATGCTGTAAATTTGAGGAACATTTCCTGACTCCTCTTTTAAGGATTTTAGCCTAGTGATTTTACTCGTCATGCCCAATAAAGTACAAAAAAAGTTCCCATAAATACTAAACTAAAGATTCTTAACAGTGATGAAAGTACTAGACTATGAGTTAAAACCTATATCAAATATGGATCATATAAATCATTTCTTAATGAATTTTTTATTTGCAGTTTACAGCTTCCTCTTGGTTAAATGATTGCGCGATCAAGTTGAGCAAACTAGAGTTTTGAATGTGGTATTTCGTTCTGCTACTGCCTTGGGCTCACGTGGACATCAATGGCCAATGCAAGAGCCAAGGTTGCTGGTGCAGGTGTTATGCTTCGTCCTGTTTCTAGTAGCAGACAGGTAAATTCTTTTTCATTTTTGTTCACGTATGGAAGGTTTAATGATAAACCTAGGGGTGGCAAACTGAGACACTGTAATTTATTCTAGAAATTATATTGTTAAAATGTTTTAGCTGCTCAAAAGTACATTTAATAGTAAGCATTTCATGAACACTTTGGTTTTAGGCTCTGAACCGCAAGATGACGATCTTGATTCACGTGATCACTGGAAACGAGTTATGCAATGGCCATGCTGGAGCTAATTTGGTGAGTCAAATGTCAATACTAAACAGTCTCATGTTATATTCTGGTTTGAAGTAGCAATTTGGAACATTTTGCTCATTTATGCTAGGCTAATGTGTCCATTGTAGCATCAAATCGCATAGGTAAAGAGGTCATTGAGACAGAACATGGTAAAAGTGCAATCACATTCTACGGCAACTCCTTTATAGCAGGTATGTAAAATTCTAATCATTGCTCCGAACCTACAACTGTGGTTGGTTATTACTAGAGGTGGATAAATAACGTGTTTGAAATTATAAAACTTTACGTGTTCGACCTGTTGGAGACTTAATACAACTTCTAGATAAGCCCAAGGGGGATATGTAATTATTTCTTTTTTGATAAATTATAGGTAGTGATGAAGCGTGCTCAGGATGTTAGAACCCGTTCAACCTTATCCGCCTAGTCATGCATGGGTGCACGTCCATACTCGAAAAGCATGCTGATTCTCTTACATCATGCTACACAATAAATAACCCCAAAGTGTATGTTTTTAGAGTGGTTGAAAAGAAAAGAAAAAAAAGGGGGAAAAAAAAGAAAAGATAAAAAAAAGGATAAAAAAAAAAATGTAGAAGAGAAGCCTGAGGTTTTTGGTTGGTTGTGGTAGGAGTGCTTATGTTATATGGACCTTGTACATGAAATTCGTAGCTTAAATGGAGGAGACACATAGCTAAATTTTTATTAATCTAACTATTATTATTATTATTATTATTATTATTATTATTATTATTATTATTATCATTATTATTATTATATTATAATAATAATTAATAATAATGATAATAATAATAATAATAATTATTAATTTAAATCGCTTTTTACTAATTTATTTTATTCATTTCATAATCAATTAGCTTATGTTTATTTCTAATTAATTTAAATCATTTTTATTTATTTAAATCACTTTTAATTTATTTAAATCATTTATACATAATATGAATAATATTTATTTAATACAAATTGATAGTCGTATGAAATTATTATTATTATTATTATTATTATTATTATTATTATTATTATTATTATCATTATTATTATTATATTATAATAATAATTAATAATAATGATAATAATAATAATAATAATAATAATAATAATAATAATAATAATAATAATAATAATAATTAATTTAAATCGCTTTTTACTAATTTATTTTATTCATTTCATAATCAATTAGCTTATGTTTATTTCTAATTAATTTAAATCATTTTTATTTATTTAAATCACTTTTAATTTATTTAAATCATTTATAAATAATATGAATAATATTTATTTAATACAAATTGATAGTCGTATGAAATTATTATTATTATTATTATTATTATTATTATTATTATTATTATTATTATTATTATTATTATTTAAATAATTATTTATTAAATCACTTAAAAACCATCGAAATCTTTTATATTTAATTTAAATTATTATAAATTATTTATAAATTATTTTAGATATATTCAAATGATTTTTAAATTGTTTAAAATGTTTAATTACATTACTTATATGCGTAAAATCATTTCTAGTTAACTATTATTATTATTATTATTATTATTATTATTATTATTATTATTGTTATTATTATTATTATTATAATTATTATTATCACTATCATTATCATTATCATTATCATTATCATTATTGTTATTGGTATTGTTATTGTTATTGTTATTGTTATTGTTATTGTTATTATTATTATTATTTTCCCCAAAGGTGAAATATATTAAATAAAATGAAGTTTTGGAAAAAGGGGAGTAATCCTGCACCCTGGTAAAATATAATAACCAAAAAAATATTGAAGTACAACGGATGAGAGTGAGTCCCTCACCTCAGCCCCTTAGGACACTTACAGACTCGAATATAAGAATGAACACCATTCCTATAACTTACAATAAAATGAACCTACCAAAAATGACAAAGTACATAAGAATTTACAATACTACTCAAGAAAAGCACTTGCCTTTTATATCACTTTGGCGATCCACCTTAACTTCTATGAAGAATCCACATAGAAACCTCCAAGCGATCTTCAACATAAAATCTGTTTGTAGTATCAAAGAACACCACAAACAAAATCTCCACCATTCCTATCGTATTATAGACAATAATCATCACCAAAGAATACCTAACATTCCCATTAACCTTAAACAAACCCGGAACCCTAACATCACCAAAACTGACTTTAGTAGGGCTCCTAGGCTTATCAGAACCAACATTGTGCTTCAAATTAGTGTTACCCACACTGGTTTTAGACACATCATGAACATTACCCCTATTACACAATACATTCCCCTGACCTACATCACTAGCAGGCAAACCATTAACATCCTTAGGCCCACTATTAAGACTACCCTCATTACCAACATTCTTAACATTAGCAGAAATAGGCTCATCATTTAAACTTTTTGCAATTTCATCTATAATCATCACAGTCAAATGAAATATTATTAACTTTACCAGAATTCACCTTACCAGCCTCAGATCCATCACCAACACTACCCCCATCATAAATACCAGAACAAGAGCCTCCAAACTCCTCCACAGACTCAGAAGCCCCATCATCACACTCCAAATCGTCCATATCCATAGCAACTCTATTACCCCTTGAAGCAGATCTAGTATTCACTTTAGAATAGAGATTCTTAGGAACATTAGGCAACATACTAGAATGTTTCAAAGTAGATTTATTCGAAGGATTCATGGTTCTAGTTGTTTTTTTAGGTTTAAGCGAAGAATCCGTCCTATGAGAGGACGGATTAGGTTTAGGGTCAAAATTAGAATCCGACATAGTGATTATAGTGACAGAAACATTAACACGGACGGATTAATGGTGGAAATGAAAAGTACGATGAACAGTAACACGGGCGTTATAACAGAAAAATGAAACAAAAAAGGGCGGATTATTTAATGAAAGTGAAATTAAAACAAACACGACACGGATCTACAGTAGCAGAAGTATTATTATAAGATTGGATTAAAATAAAATGGATTAAAGGATGTATAGATGAACAGGAAAACCGTATGAAACCCTAGGTTATAATACAATCGCCCATGTTTTAGTACTTCAACATTTTTGGATAATGAACTTTACCAGGGTGCAGGATTACTCCCCTTTACCCAAAAAAAGGGTTCCCTGTCGGTAAGAACATGTACTACAGACCGAAAGCTGTTGCAACTTCATCTCAAACACCAACAGGTGTTGCTAATACTAGTTATGGTCCTCCCCCTGATAAGGTGGGAGTCTCTTCATCAAGTAGTAACTTAAAGTCTAATGATAGTATTGTGCCGTCTCATAACGATAATGTAACAACAACCTACCAAAATCCTACAGGAAGCTCATCTAAACCGACTGCTAATATTTCCACATCTAATCCTTTTGATGCTTTGGCGGTGGATGAGGGTGTTCAAGAGGATACGAAGTTGGATGAGGAGGAGGTTGTTAATGTTTTTGATGAATCTGGTAATTTGTTTGATCAATCGGGGGCAAGCACTTCCGTCCTTAATGTTCCCGATGTTTAGTATCGCTTCATGGAATATAAGGGGTCTGAACCGTTCCCCTAAACAAAAAGAGGTTCGTCATGTTGTTAATGAGAATAACCTCAGTATGTGTGCTGTTTTGGAGTCTCATGTAGATGCTTCGGGTGTGTACGATACATGTTGTAAGGTGTGTCGTCGTTGGAAATGGACGTCTAATGGGAATCTTTGTAATAAGGGTTCTCGTATCATTCTTGGCTGGAATGATGATATTGTTGATGTTATGGTTATGGCTTCTACTAACCAAGTTATGCATGTTCAGGTTAATGTTCGTAATGAAAACAAAACCATTTTTTGTTCCTTTGTTTATGGAGATAACTATTATGTTAATCGGAGAGCGCTTTGGAGTAGTAGGCCTTGGGTGTTATTGGGAGACTTTAATGCTGCTCTTAATTTGGAGGATCATTCGTGTGGTGGTTATGCTCTTGATATTGCTATGCGTGAATTTAAAGAATGTGTATTGAATATGGAGGTGTCGGATGTTAATAGTATGGGGCTGCATTTTACATGGAATCAAAAACCAATAGGCTCTAATGGAACGTTAAAGAAGATTGATAGAATTATGGGTAATTTAAAGTTTGGTGATGATTTCCCGGGTTCGTTTGCTATTTTCCAACCTTACCGTATTTCAGATCATTCTCCTTGTGTCCTTCGTATTCCTCAGGTGGCTAAACTCAAACCTAAACCTTTTAAGTTCTCTAATTTTCTGGTGCATAAAGAGGGCTCTATTGATACTGTTACTTCGGGGTGGAATCTTAGTGTAAATGGTTGTGCTATGTATCGTGTTGTTAAACACTTGAAGGGGCTGAAATCTTCTTTTCGTAAGCTTTTGTATAACCAAGGTAACCTTCACGAGAGGGTTACTAGTCTTCATAAGGAGTTAGAGTCTAACGTGCTATTGATAAAGACCCGTTTAATTCAGCCCTTCGGGAAGATCATGCTCATTACCTTCTTGCTTTTAAGGAGGCAATATTATATGAAGGAAGTGCAGTTGCAGGGGCTTTTGTTTCTCATTATTAGCAGTTTCTGGGTATTGAAGGGGATTGTACCCCTCTTGATGATCATGCTTTATTCTCTAATGTCCTTAATCCTCAAATGGCTGATTTTATGGTGAGAGATGTTACGGATTCTGAAATTAGGGAAGCTATATTCTCGATGGGGGATGATAAAGCTCCTGGGCCTGACGGGTACACTGCCGCTTTCTTTAAGAAAGCATGGAATGTTGTGGGTATTGATGTCACGTGTGCTATTCGGGATTTCTTTTCTAATGGTAAGCTTCTTAAGGAAACTAACCACACTAATATCATTGATTCCTAAAGTGTCTACCCCGTCTAAGATTACTGATTATAGGCCTATTTCTTGTTGCAATGTGTTGTTTAAGTGCATTAGTAAAATTATTGCGAACCGTGTTAAAGACAGCCTTGGTCATTTGGTTAGTATTAACCAATCTGCGTTTGTTCCTGGGCGGCGTATTTCTGATAATATTTTGCTTACCCAAGATATTATGCGGAATTATCATAGAGGGAGAGGTCTGCCTAGATGTGCTTTTAAAGTGGATATTCAAAAGGTGTATGATACGGTTAATTGGGCTTTTCTTAGGTCTATTCTGATTGGTTTTGGTTTCCATCATAAAATGGTCGATTGGATTATGGTTTGTGTTTCTTCTACATCGTATTCCATATGTGTTAATGGGGATCTTCATGGCTGGTTCCAAGGTAAGCGAGGTCTTCGGCAGGGTGACCCGTTATCTCCTTACTTGTTTACTTTGGTTATGGAGGTTTTAACCCTTATTCTGCAGAAAAAGATGGCTAATACGATGATGGAGTTTCAGTTTCATCATTTATGTGAGCAACAGCGTATTATTAACCTTTGTTTTGCAGATGATCTTTTCTTATTCTCTAGAGGCCATCCAGAATCAGTTAACTTTATGCAAGCTTTGGAGGATTTCAAGAATGTTTCGGGTCTTGTTCCGAGTATTCCCAAGAGTACTGCTTTTTTCTGTAATGTGCCTAGTACTTTGAAAGCTATGATTCTTCAGTCTATGCCATTTGCAGAAGGGTCTCTTCCGGTTAGATATTTGGGCGTTCCTCTCATTTCGTCTAGGTTTCTCTATAGGGATTGTAAGGTTCTTGTGGAGAAATTAGAAGGGCGTGTGAATGATTGGCGTAATAAGTTTCTTTCGTTGGCGGGTAGGCTTCAATTGATCAGGTCCGTGTTGTCTTCGATGCATATTTATTGGGCGTCTGTTTTCATCCATCCTGCTCGTATTATACATGATTTGGAGCAGCTCATGAGGAGTTTTTTATGGTCGTTGTCCCTAATGCTTGCACGGTGATAAGAGCAATTGTTACTTACATGATGAGATCCGTTGTCCCTAAAGGCTAACTTTATGAGGGCAATTTGTCCCTTACATAATAAGAGCTGTTGTCCCAAAAGGCTCACTTGTTGAGAGCAATTGTACCTTAGTTCATGGGATCCATTGTCCCTAAACGCTTGCTCACATGGTGAGAACAATTGCCCTTTACATGATGATAGCTGTTGTCCCAAATGCTTGCACACTAGATAAGAGCAATTGTCACTTACATGATGAGATCCGTTGTCCCTAAAGGCTAACTTTATGAGGGCAATTTTTCCCTTACGTAATAAGAGCCGTTGTCCCTAAAGACTCACTTGTTGAGAGCAATTGTACCTTAGTTTATGGGATCCATTGTCCCTAAACATGATGATAGTCGTTGTCCCTAATGCTTACACACTCTATAAGAGCAACTGTTACTTACATGATGAGATCCGTTGTCCCTAAAGGCTAACTGTATGAGGGCAATTTTTACCTTACATAATAAGAGCCGTTGTCCCTAAAGACTCACTTGTTGAGAGCAATTGTATCCTACTTTATGGGATTCGTTGCCCTAAACACTTGCTCACTTGATGAGAGAAATTGCCCTTTTCATGATGATAGCCGTTGTCCCTAATGCTTACACACTCGATAAGAGCAATTGTGTACATGAAGAGATCCGTTATCCCTAAAGGCTAACTTTATGAGGGCAATTTGTCCTTTACATAATAAGAGCCATTGTCCCTAAAGTCTCACTTGTTGAGAGCAGTTGTACCTTACTTTATGGGATCCATCGTCCCTAAACACTTGCTCAATTGACGAGAGCAATTGCCCTTTACATGATGATAGCCGTTGTCCCTAATGCTTACACACTCGATTAGAGCAGTCACTTACATGATGAGATCCGTTATCCCTAAAGGCTAACTTTATGAGGGCAATTTGTCCCTTACATGATAAGAGCCGTTGTCCCTAACTTTATTGGAGCCGTTGTCCCTAAACGCTCGCTCACATAATGAGAGCAATTGCCCTTTACATGTTGATAGCCATTTTCACTAATGCTTGCAAGCTTGACAAGAGCAATTGTCACTTGCATGATGAGATCCGTTGTCCCTAAAGGCTAACTTTATGAGGGTGATTTGTCCCATACAAAATAAGAGCCATTGTCCCTAAAAGCTTACAAGTTGAGAGCAATTGTACCTTACTTTATGGGAGCCGTTGTCCATAAACGCTCGCTCACTTGTTGAGTGCAATTGCCCTTTAAATGATGATAGCCGGTGTCCTTAAAGCTTGCACACTTGATAAGAGCAATTGTCACTTACATGATGAAACCCGTTGTCCCAAAAGGCTAACTTTATGAGGGCAATATGTCCCTTCCATGATAAGAGCCGTTGTCCCTAAAGACTAGCTTGTTGAGAGCAATTGTACCTTACTTTATGGGAGCCGTTGTCCCTAAACGCTAGCTCACATGGTGATAGCAATTGCCCTTTACATGATGATAGCCGTTTTCCCTAATGCTTGCAAGCTTGACAAGAGCAATTGTCACTTGCATGATGAGATCCGTTGTCCCTAAAGGCTAACTTTATGAGGGTGATTTGTCCCATACTGAATAAGAGCCGTTGTCCCTAAAGGCTTACAAGTTGAGAACAATTGTACCTTACTTTATGGGAGCCGTTGTCCATAAACGCTCGCTCACTTGTTGAGATTAATTGCCCTTTAAATGATGATAGTCGGTGTCCTTAAAGCTTGCATACTTGATAAGAGCAATTGTCACATACATGATGAGACCCGTTGTCCCGAAAGGCTAATTTTATGAGGGCAATATGTCCCTTACATGATAAGAGACGTTGTCCCTAAAGACTCACTTGTTGAGAGCAATTGTACCTTACTTTATGGGAGCCGTTGTCCCTAAACGCTTGCTCACATGATGAGAGCAATTGCCCTTTACATGATGATAGCCGTTGTCCCTAATGCTTGCACACTTGATGAGATCCGTTGTCCCTAAAGGCTAACTTTATGAGGGCAATTTGTCCCTTACATAATAAGAGCCGTTGTCCCTAAAGGCTCACTTGTTGAGAGCAATTGTACCTTAGTTCATGGGATCCATTGTCCCTAAACGCTTGCTCACATGGTGAGAGCAATTGCCCTTTACATGATGATAGCTGTTGTCCCTAATGCTTGCACACTAGATAAGAGCAATTGTCACTTACATGATGAGATCCGTTGTCCCTAAAGGCTAACTTTATGAGGGCAATTTTTCCCTTACGTAATAAGAGCCGTTGTCCCTAAAGACTCACTTGTTGAGAGCAATTGTACCTTAGTTTATGGGATCCATTGTCCCTAAACACTTGCTCACTTAATGAGAGCAATTGCCCTTTACATGATGATAGTCGTTGTCCCTAATGCTTACACACTCTATAAGAGCAACTGTCACTTACATGATGAGATCCGTTGTCCCTAAAGGCTAATTTTATGAGGGCAATTTTTCCCTTACATAATAAGAGCCGTTGTCCCTAAAGACTCACTTGTTGAGAGAAATTGTACCTTACTTTTTGGGATTCGTTGCCCTAAACACTTTCTCACTTGATGAGAGAAATTGCCCTTTTCATGATGATAGCCGTTGTCCCTAATGCTTACACACTCGATAAGAGCAATTGTCACTTACATGATGAGATCCGTTGTCCCTAAAGGCTAACTTTATGAGGGCAATTTGTCCTTTACATAATAAGAGCCATTGTCCCTAAAGTCTCACTTGTTGAGAGCAGTTGTACCTTACTTTATGGGATCCATCGTCCCTAAACACTTGCTCACTTGACGAGAGAAATTGCCCTTTACATGGTGATAGCCGTTGTCCCTAATGCTTACACACTCGATAAGAGCAGTCACTTACATGATGAGATCCGTTGTCCCGAAAGGCTAACTTTATGAGGGCAATTTGTCCCTTACATGATAAGAGCCGTTGTCCCTAAAGACTCACTTGTTGAGAGCAATTGTACCTTAATTTATTGGAGCCGTTGTCCCTAAACGCTTGCTCACTTAATGAGAGCAATTGCCCTTTACATGTTGATAGTCGTTGTCCCTAATGCTTGCACACTTGATAAGAGCAACTGTACCTTACTTTATGGAAGCCGTTGTCCAAAAACGCTCGCTCACTTGTTGAGTGCAATTGCCCTTTAAATGATGATAGCCGGTGTCCTTAAAGCTTGCACACTTGATAAGAGCAATTGTCACTTACATGAATAAACCCGTTGTCCCTAAAGGCTAACTTTATAAGGGCAATTTGTCTCTTCCATGATAAGAGCCGTTGTCCCTAAAGGCTCACTTGTTGAGAGCAATTGTACCTGACTTTATGCGAGCCTTTGTCCCTAAACGCCTGCTTACTTGATGAGAGCAATTGCCTTTTATATGATGATAGCCGTTGTCCCTAATGCTTGCACACTTGATAAGAGCAATTGTCACATACATGTTGAGACCCGTTGTCCCTAAAGACTCACTTGTTGAGAGTAATAGTACCTTACTTTATGGGAGCCGTTGTCCCTAAACACTTGCTCACTTGATGAAAACAATTGTCCTTTACATGATGATAGCCGTTGTTCCTAATGCTTGCACACTTGACAAGAGCAATTGTCACTTGAATGTTCAGATCCGTTGTCCCTAAAGGCTAACTTTATGAAGGCGATTTATCCCTTACATGAAAAGAGCCGTTGTCCCTAAAGGCTCACATGTTGAGAGAAATTGTACCTTACTTTATGGGAGCCGTTGTCCCTAAATGCAAGGTCACTTGATGAGAGCAATTGCCCTTTACATGATGATAGCCGTTGTCCCTAATGCTTACACACTCGATAAGAGCAACTGTCACTTACCTGATGATATCCGTTGTCCCTAAACGCTCACTTGTTGAGAGCAATTATACCTTAGTTTACGGGTCCCGTTGTCCCTAAATGCTTTCTCACTTAATGAGAGCAATTGACCATTACACGATGATTTCCGTTGTCCCTAATCCTTGCACACTCGATACGAGCAATTGTCACTTACATGATGAGATCCGATGTCCTTAAAGGCTAACTTTATGAGGGCAATTCGTCCCTTACATAATAAGAGTCGTTCTCCCTAAAGGCTCAATTGTTGAGAGCAATTGTACCTTAGTTTATGGGATCCATTGTCCCTAATGCTTGCACACTTGATAAGAGCAATTGTAACTTACATGATGAGCTCCGTTGTCCCTAAAGGCAAACTTTAGGTGGTCAATTTGTCCCTTACATAATAAGAGTTGTCGTCCCTAAAGACTCTCTTCTTGTGAGCAAAATTGTACCTTAGTTTATGGGATCTGTTGTCCCTAAAAGCTTGCTCACTTGATGCGAGCAGTTACCCTTTACATGAGTACTATCGTTGTCCCTTATGCATGCACACTCGATAAGAGCAATTGTCACTTACATGATGAGATCCGTTGTCCCTAAAGGCAAACTTTATGAGGGCAATTTTCCCTTACATAATAAGAGTTGTTGTCCCTAAAGACTCACTTATTGCGAGCAATTGTACCCTACTTTATGGGATTCGTTGCCCTAAACACTTACTCACTTGATGAGAGCAATTGCCCATTTCATGATGATAGCTGTTGTCCCTAATGCTTACACACTCGATAAGAGCAATTGTCACTTACATGATGAGATCCGTTGTCCCCAAAGGCTAACTTTATGAGGGCAATTTCTCCCTTACATAAAAAGAGCCATTGTCCCTAAAGTTTCACTTATTGAGAGCAGTTGTACCTTACTTTATGGGATCCGTTGTCCCTAAATATTTGCTCACTTGATGAGAGCAATTGCCCTTTACATGATGATAGCCGTTGTCCCTAATGCTTACACACTCGATAAGAGCAACTGTCACTTACATGATGAGATCCGTTGTCCCTAAAGGCTAACTTTATGAGGGCAGTTTGTCCCTTACATGATAAGAGCCGTTGACCCTAAAGACTCACTTGTTGAGAGCAATTGTACCTTACTTTATGGGAGCCGTTGTCCCTAAACGCTTGCTCACTTGATGAGAGCAATTGCCCTTTACATGATGATAGCCATTGTCCCTAATGCTTGCACACTTGACAAGAGCAATTGTCACTTGTATGATGAGATCCGTTGTCCCTAAAGGATAACTTTATGAGGGCGATTTGTCCCATACATGATAAGAGCCGCTGTCCCTAAAGGCTTACAAGTCGAGAGCAATTATACCTTACTTTATAGGAGCCGTTGTCCCTAAACGCTCGCTCACTTGTTGAGTGCAATTTCCCTCTAAATGATGATAGCCGGTGTCCCTAATGCTTGCACACTTGATAAGCGCAATTGTCAATTACATGATGAGACCCGTTGTCCCTAAAGGCTAACTGTATGAGGCAATTTTTCCCTTACATAATAAGAGCCGTTGTCCCTAAAGACTCACTTGTTGAGAGCAGTTGTACCTTACTTTATGGGATTCGTTGCCCTAAACACTTGCTCACTTGATGAGAGAAATTGCCCTTTTCATGATTATAGCCGTTGTCCCTAATGCTTACACACTCGATAAGAGCAATTGTGTACATGATGAGATCCGTTGTCCCTAAAGGCTAACTTTATGAGGGCAATTTGTCCTTTATATAATAAGAGCCATTGTCCCTAAAGTCTCACTTGTTGAGAGCAGTTGTACCTTACTTTATGGGATCCATCGTCCCTAAAACACTTGCTCACTTGACGAGAGCAATTGCCCTTTACATGATGATAGCCGTTGTCCCTAATGCTTACACACTCGATAAGAGTAGTCACTTACGTGATGAGATCCGTTGTCTCTAAAGGCTAACTTTATGAGGTCAATTTGTCCCTTACATGATAAGAGCCGTTGTCCCTAACTTTATTGGAGCCGTTGTCCCTAAACGTTTGCTCACTTAATGAGAGCAATTGCCCTTTACATGTTGATAGCCATTTTCACTAATGCTTGCAAGCTTGACAAGAGCAATTGTCACTTGCATGATGAGATCCGTTGTCCCTAAAGGTTAACTTTATGAGGGTGATCTGTCCCATACAAAATAAGAGCCGTTGTCCCTAAAGGCTTACAAGTTGAGAGCAATTGTACCTTACTTTATGGGAGCCGTTGTCCATAAATGCTCGCTCACTTGTTGAGTGCAATTGCCCTTTAAATGATGATAGCCGGTGTCCTTAAAGCTCGCACACTTGATAAGAGCAATTGTCACTTACATGATGAAACCCGTTGTCCCTAAAGGCTAACTTTATGAGGGCAATATGTCCCTTCCATGATAAGAGCTGTTGTCCCTAAAGACTCACTTGTTGAGAGCAATTGTACCTTACTTTATGGGAGCCGTTGTCCCTAAACGCTTGCTCACATGATGAGAGCAATTGCCCTTTACATGATGATAGCCGTTTTCCCTAATGCTTGCAAGCTTGACAAGAGCAATTGTCACTTGCATGATGAGATCCGTTGTCCCTAAAGGCTAACTTTATGGGGGTGATTTGTCCCATACAGAATAAGAGCCGTTGTCCCTAAAGGCTTAAAAGTTGAGAACAATTGTACCTTACTTTATGGGAGCCGTTGTCCATAAATGCTCGCTCACTTGTTGAGTTTAATTGCCCTTTAAATGATGATAGCCGGTGTCCTTAAAGCTTGCACACTTGATAAGAGCAATTGTCACATACATGATGAGACCCGTTGTCCCTAAAGGCTAATTTTATGAGGGCAATATGTCCCTTACATTATAAGAGCCGTTGTCCCTAAAGACTCACTTGTTGAGAGCAATTGCACCTTATTTTATGGGAGCCGTTGTCCCTAAACGCTTGCTCACATGATGAGAGCAATTGCCCTTTACATGATGAGATCCGTTGTCCCTAAAGGCTAACTTTATAGGGGCAATTTGTCCCTTACATAATAAGAGCCGTTGTCCCTAAAGGCTCACTTGTTGAGAGCAATTGTACTTTAGTTCATGGGATCCATTGTCCCTAAACGCTTGCTCACATGGTGAGAGCAATTGTCACTTACATGATGAGATCCGTTGTCCCTAAAGGCTAACTTTGTGAGGGCAATTTTTCCCTTACGTAATAAGAGTCGTTGTCCCTAAAGACTAACTTGTTGAGAGCAATTGTACCTTAGTTTATGGGATCCATTGTCCCTAAACACTTGCTCACTTAATGAGAGCAATTGCCCTTTACATGATGATAGTCGTTGTCCCTAATGCTTAACACTCTATAAAATCAACTGTCACTTACATGATGAGATCCGTTGTCCCTAAAGGCTAATTTTATGAGGGCAATTTTTCCCTTACATAATAAGAGCCGTTGTCCCTAAAGACTCACTTGCTGAGAGCAATTGTACCTTACTTTATGGGATTCGTTGCCCAAAACACTTGCTCACTTGATGAGAGAAATTGCCCTTTTCATGATGATAGCCGTTGTCCCTAATGCTTACACACTCGATAAGAGCAATTGTCACTTACATGATGAGATCCGTTGTCCCTAAAGGCTAACTTTATGAGGGCAATTTGTCCTTTACATAATAAGAGCCATTGTCCCTAAAGTCTCACTTGTTGAGAGCAGTGGTACCTTACTTTATGGGATCCATCGTCCCAAAACACTTGCTCACTTGACGAGAGCAATTGCCCTTTACATGATGATAGCCGTTGTCCCTAATGCTTACACACTCGATAAGAGCAGTCACTTACATGATGAGATCCGTTGTCCTTACAGGCTAACTTTATGAGGGCAATTTGTCCCTTACATGATAAGAGCCGTTGTCCCTAAAGACTCACTTGTTGAGAGCAATTGTACCTTACTTTATTGGAGCCGTTGTCCCTAAACGCTTGCTCACTTAATGAGAGCAATTGCCCTTTACATGTTGATAGCCGTTGTCCCTAATGCTTGCACACTTGATAAGAGCAACTGTACCTTACTTTATGGAAGCCGTTGTCCATAAACGCTTGCTCACTTGTTGAGTGCAATTGCCCTTTAAATGATGATAGCCGGTGTCCTTAAAGCTTGCACACTTGATAAGAGCAATTGTCACTTACATGATGAAACCCGTTGTCCCTAAAGGCTAACTTTATATGGGCAATTTGTCTCTTCCATGATAAGAGCCGTTGTCCCTAAAGGCTCACATGTTGAGAGCAATTGTACCTAACTTTATGCTAGCCTTTGTCCCTAAACGCCTGCTTACTTCATGAGAGCAATTGCCTTTTACATGATGATAGCCGTTGTCCCTAATGCTTGCACACTTGATAAGAGGAATTGTCACATACATGTTGAGACCCGTTGTCCCTAAAGACTCACTTGTTGAGAGTAATAGTACCTTACTTTATGGGAGCCGTTGTCCCTAAACACTTGCTCACTTGATGAAAACAATTGTCCTTTACATGATGATAGCCGTTGTTCCTAATGCTTGCACACTTGACAAGAGCAATTGTCACTTGCATGTTCAGATCCGTTGTCCCTAAAGGCTAACTTTATGAAGGCGATTTATCCTTTACATGAAAAGAGCCGTTGTCCCTAAAGGCTCACATGTTGAGAGAAATTGTACCTTACTTTATGGGAGCCGTTGTCCCTAAATGCAAGGTCACTTGATGAGAGCAATTACCCTTTACATGATGATAGCCGTTGTCCCTAATGCTTACACACTCGATAAGAGCAACTGTCACTTACCTGATGATATCCATTGTCCCTAAACGCTCACTTAATGAGAGCAATTGTCCATTACATGATGATTTCCGTTATCCCTAATCCTTGCACACTCGATACGAGCAAGTGTCACTTACATGATGAGATTTGTTGTCCTTAAAGGCTAACTTTATGAGGGTAATTCGTCCCTTACATAATAAGAGCCATTCTCCCTAAAGGCTCACTTGTTGAGAGCAATTGTACCTTAGTTTATGGGATCCATTGTCCCTAAACGCTCTCTCACTTGATTGAGAGCAATAACCCTTTACATGATGATAGCCGTTGTCCCTAATGCTTGCACACTTGATAAGAGCAATTGTAACTTACATGATGAGCTCCGTTGTCCCTAAAGGCAAACTTTATGAGGTCAATTTGTCCCTTACATAATAAGAGTTGTCGTCCCTAAAGACTTTCTTCTAGTGAGCAATTGTACCTTAGTTTATGGGATCTGTTGTCCCTAAACGCTTGCTCACTGGATGAGAGCAGTTACCCTTTACATGAGTACTGTCGTTGTCCCTTATGCATGCACACTCGATAAGAGCAATTGTCACTTACATGATGAGATCCGTTGTCCCTAAAGGCAAACTTTATGAGGGCAATTTCCCCTTACATAATAAGAGTTTTTGTCCCTAAAGACTCACTTATTGAGAGCAATTGTACCTTACTTTATGGGATTCGTTGCCCTAAACACTTGCTCACTTGATAAGAGCAATTGCCCTTTTCATGATGATAGCTATTATCCCTAATGCTTACACACTCGATAAGAGCAATTGTCACTTACTTGATGAGATCCGTTGTCCCCAAAGGCTAACTTTATGAGGGCAATTTCTCCCTTACATAATAAGAGCCATTGTCCCTAAAGTTTCACTTGTTGAGAGCAGTTGTACCTTAATTTACGGGATCTGTTGTCCCTAAACACTTGCTCACTTGATGAGAGCAATTGCCCTTTACATGATGATAGCTGTTGTCCCTAATGCTTACACACTCGATAAGAGCAACTGTCACTTACACGATGAGATCCGTTGTCCCTAAAGGCTAACTTTATGATGGCAATTTGTCCCTTACATGATAAGAGCCGTTGACCCTAAAGACTCACTTGTTGAGAGCAATTGTACCTTACTTTATGGGAGCCGTTGTCCCTAAACGCTTGCTCACTTGATGAGAGCAATTGCCCTTTACATGATGATAGCCGTTGTCCCTAATGCTTGCACACTTGACAAGGCAATTGTCACTTGTATGATGAGATCCGTTGTCCCTAAAGGCTAACTTTATGAGGGCGATTAGTCCCATACATGATAAGAGCCGCTGTCCCTAAAGGCTTACAAGTCGAGAGCAATTATACCTTACTTTATAGGACCGTTGTCCCTAAACGCTCGCTCACTTGTTGAGTGCAATTTCCCTCTAAATGATGATAGCCGGTGTCCCTAATGCTTGCACACTTGATAAGAGCAATTGTCAATTAAATGATGAGACCCGTTGTCCCTAAAGGCTAACTGTATGAGGGCAATTTTTTCCTTACATAATAAGAGCCGTTGTCCCTAAAGACTCACTTGTTGAGAGCAATTTACCTTACTTTATGGGATTCGTTGCCCTAAACACTTGCTCACTTGATGAGAGAAATTGCCCTTTTCATGATGATAGCCGTTGTCCCTAATGCTTACACACTCGATAAGAGCAATTGTGTACATGATGAGATCCGTTGTCCCTAAAGGCTAACTTTATGAGGGCAATTTGTCCTTTACATAATAAGAGCCATTGTCCCTAATGTCTCACTTGTTGAGAGCAGTTGTACCTTACTTTATGGGATCCATCGTCCCTAAACACTTGCTCACTTGACGAGAGCAATTGCCCTTTACATGATGATAGCCGTTGTCCCTAATGCTTACACACTTGATAAGAGCAGTCACTTACATGATGAGATCCGTTGTCCCTAAAGGTTAACATTATGAGGGCAATTTGTCCCTTACATGATAAGAGCCGTTGTCCCTAACTTTATTGGAGCCGTTGTCCCTAAACGCTTGCTCACTTAATGAGAGCAATTGCCCTTTACATGTTGATAGCCATTTTCACTAATGCTTGCAAGCTTGACAAGAGCAATTGTCACTTGCATGATGAGATCCGTTGTCCCTAAAGGCTAACTTTATGAGGGTGATTTGTCCCATACAAAATAAGAGCCGTTGTCCCTAAAGGCTTACAAGTTGAGAGCAATTGTACCTTACTTTATGGGAGCCGTTGTCCATAAACGCTCGCTCACTTGTTGAGTGCAATTGCCCTTTAAATGATGATAGCCGGTGTCCTTAAAGCTTGCACACTTGATAAGAGCAATTGTCACTTACATGATGAAACCCGTTGTCCCTAAAGGCTAACTTTATGAAGGCAATATGTCCCTTCCATGATAAGAGCCGTTGTCCCTAAAGACTCACTTGTTGAGAGCAATTGTACCTTACTTTATGGGAGCCGTTGTCCCTAAACGCTTGCTCACATGATGAGAGCAATTGCCCTTTACATGATGATAGCCGTTTTCCCTAATGCTTGCAAGCTTGACAAGAGCAATTGTCACTTGCATGATGAGATCCATTGTCCCTAAAGGCTAACTTTATGAGGGTGATTTGTCCCATACTGAATAAGAGCCGTTGTCCCTAAAGGCTTACAAGTTGAGAACAATTGTACCTTACTTTATGGGAGCCGTTGTCCATAAACGCTCACTCACTTGTTGAGTTTAATTGCCCTTTAAATGATGATAGCCGGTGTCCTTAAAGCTTGCACACTTGATAAGAGCAATTGTCCCTTACATGATGAGACCCGTTGTCCCTAAAGGCTAATTTTATGAGGGCAATATGTCCCTTACATGATAAGAGCCGTTGTCGCTAAAGACTCACTTGTTGAGAGCAATTGTACCTTACTTTATGAGAGCCGTTGTCCCTAAACGCTTGCTCACATGATGAGAGCAATTGCCCTTTACATGATGATAGCCGTTGTCCCTAATGCTTGCACACTTGATAAGAGCAATTGTCACTTACATGATGAGATCCGTTGTCCCTAAAGGCTAACTTTATGAGGGCAATTTGTCCCTTACATAATAAGAGCCGTTGTCCCTAAAGGCTCACTTGTTGAGAGCAATTGTACCTTAGTTCATGGGATCCATTGTCCCTAAACGCTTGCTCATATGGTGAGAGCAATTGCCCTTTACATGATGATAGCTGTTGTCCCTAATGCTTGCACACTAGATAAGAGCAATTGTCACTTACATGATGAGATCCGTCGTCCCTAAAGGCTAACTTTATGAGGGCAATTTTTCCCTTACGTAATAAGAGCCGTTGTCCCTAAAGACTCACTTGTTGAGAGCAATTGTACCTTAGTTTATGGGATCCATTGTCCCTAAACACTTGCTCACTTAATGAGAGCAATTGCCCTTTACATGATGATAGTCATTATCCCTAATGCTTACACACTCTATAAGAGCAACTGTCACTTACATGATGAGATCCGTTGTCCCTAAAGGCTAACTTTATGAGGGCAATATGTCCCTTCCATGATAAGAGCCGTTGTCCCTAAAGACTCACTTGTTGAGAGCAATTGTACCTTACTTTATGGGAGCCGTTGTCCCTAAACGCTTGCTCACATGATGAGAGCAATTGCCCTTTACATGATGATAGCCATTTTCCCTAATGCTTGCAAGCTTGACAAGAGCAATTGTCACTTGCATGAAGAGATCCGTTGTCCCTAAAGGCTAACTTTATGAGGGTGATTTGTCCCATACTGAATAAGAGCCGTTGTCCCTAAAGGCTCACTTGTTGAGAGCAATTGTACCTTAGTTCATGGGATCCATTGTCCCTAAACGCTTGCTCACATGGTGAGAGCAATTGCCCTTTACATGATGATAGCTTTTGTCCCTAATGCTTGCACACTAGATAAGAGCAATTGTCACTGACATGATGAGATCCGTTGTCCCTAAAGGCTAACTTTATGAGGGCAATTTGTCCTTTACATAATAAGAGCCATTGTCCCTAAAGTCTCACTTGTTGAGAGCAGTTGTACCTTACTTTATAGGATCCATCGTCCCTAAACACTTGCTCACTTGACGAGAGCAATTGCCCTTTACATGATGATAGCCGTTGTCACATACATGATGAGACCCGTCCCTAAACACTTGCTCACTTGACGAGAGCAATTGTCACATACATGATGAGACCCGTCGTCCCTAAAGGCTAATTTTATGCGGGCAATATGTCCCTTACATGATAAGAGCCGTTGTCCCTAAAGACTCACTTGTTGAGAGCAATTGTACCTTACTTTATGAGAGTCGTTGTCCCTAAACGCTTGCTCACATGATGAGAGCAATTGCCCTTTACATGATGATAGCCGTTGTCCCTAATGCTTGCACACTTGATAAGAGCAATTGTCACTTACATGATGAGATCCGTTGTCCCTAAAGGCTAACTTTATGAGGGCAATTTGTCCCTTACATAATAAGAGCCGTTGTCCATAAACGCTCGCTCACTTGTTGAGTGCAATTGCCCTTTAAATGATGATAGCCGGTGTCCTTAAAGCTTGCACACTTGATAAGAGCAATTGTCACTTACATGATGAAACCCGTTGTCCCTAAAGGCTAACTTTATGAGGGCAATATGTCCCTTTCATGATAAGAGCCGTTGTCCCTAAAGACTCACTTGTTGAGAGCAATTGTACCTTACTTTATGGGAGCCGTTGTCCCTAAACGCTTGCTCACATGATGAGAGCAATTGCCCTTTACATGATGATAGCCATTTTCCCTAATGCTTGCAAGCTTGACAAGAGCAATTGTCACTTGCATGAAGAGATCCGTTGTCCCTAAAGGCTAACTTTATGAGGGTGATTTGTCCCATACTGAATAAGAGCCGTTGTCCCTAAAGGCTCACTTGTTGAGAGCAATTGTACCTTAGTTCATGGGATCCATTGTCCCTAAACGCTTGCTCACATGGTGAGAGCAATTGCCCTTTACATGATGATAGCTTTTGTCCCTAATGCTTGCACACTAGATAAGAGCAATTGTCACTTACATGATGAGATCCGTTGTCCCTAAAGGCTAACTTTATGAGGGCAATTTTTCCCTTACGTAATAAGAGCCTTTGTCCCTAAAGACTCACTTGTTGAGAGCAATTGTATCATAGTTTATGGGATCCATTGTCCCTAAATACTTGCTCACTAAATGAGAGCAATTCCCCTTTACATGATGATAGTCGTTGTCCCTAATGCTTACACACTCTATAAGAGCAACTGTCACTTACATGATGAGATCCGTTGTCCCTAAAGGCTAATTTTATGAGGGCAATTTTTCCCTTACATAATAAGAGCCGTTGTCCCTAAAGACTCACTTGTTGAGAGCAATTGTACCTTAGTTAATGGGATTCGTTGCCCTAAACACTTGCTCACTTGATGAGAGAAATTGCCCTTTTCATGATGATAGCCGCTGTCCCTAATGCTTACACAGTCGATAAGAGCAATTGTCACTTACATGATGAGATCCGTTGTCCCTAAAGGCTAACTTTATGAGGGCAATTTGTCCTTTACATAATTAGAGCCATTGTCCCTAAAGTCTCACTTGTTGAGAGCAGTTGTTCCTTACTTTATGGGATCCATCGTCCCTATACACTTGCTCACTTGACGAGAGCAATTGCCCTTTACATGATGATAGCCGTTGTCCCTAATGCTTACATACTCGATAAGAGCAGTCACTTACATGATGAGATCCGTTGTCCCTAAAGGCTAACTTTATGAGGGCAATTTGTCCCTTACATGATAAGAGCCGTCGTCCCTAACTTTATTGGAGCCCTTGTCCCTAAACGCTTGCTCACTTAATGAGAGCAATTGCCCTTTACATGTTGATAGCCATTTTCACTAATACTTGCAAGCTTGACAAGAGCAATTGTCACTTGCATGATGAGATCCGATGTCCGTAAAGGCTAACTTTATGAGGGTGATTTGTCCCATACAAAATAAGAGCCGTTGTCCCTAAAGGCTTACAAGTTGAGAGCAATTGTACCTTACTTTATGGGAGCCGTTGTCCATAAACGCTCGCTCACTTGTTGAGTGCAATTGCCCTTTAAATGATGATAGCCGGTGTCCTTAAAGCTTGCACACTTGATAAGAGCAATTGTCACTTACATGATGAAACCCGTTGTCCCTAAAGGCTAACTTTATGAGAGCAATATGTCCCTTCCATGATAAGAGCCGTTGTCCCTAAAGACTCACTTGTTGAGAGCAGTTGTACCTTACTTTATGGGAGCCGTTGTCCCTAAACGCTTGCTCACATGATGAGAGCAATTGCCCTTTACATGATGATAGCCGTTTTCCATAATGCTTGCAAGCTTGACAAGCGCAATTGTCACTTGCATGATGAGATCCATTGTCCTTAAAGGCTAACTTTATGAGGGTGATTTGTCCCATACTGAATAAGAGCCGTTGTCCCTAAAGGCTTACAAGTTGAGAACAATTGTACCTTACTTTATGGGAGCCGTTGTCCATAAACGCTCGCTCACTTTTTGAGTTTAATTGCCCTTTAAATGATGATAGCCGGTGTCCTTAAAGCTTGCACACTTGATAAGAGCAATTGTCACATACATGATGAGACCCGTCGTCCCTAAAGGCTAATTTTATGAGGGCAATATGTCCCTTACATGATAAGAGCCGTTGTCCCTAAAGACTCACTTGCTGAGAGCAATTGTACCTTACTTTATGGGAGCCGTTGTCCCTAAATGCTTGCTCACATGATGAGAGCAATTGCCCTTTACATGATGATAGCCGTTGTTCCTAATGCTTGCACACTTGATAAGAGCAATTGTCACTTACATGATGAGATCCGTTGTCCCTAAAGGCTAACTTTATGAGGGCAATTTGTCCCTTACATAATAAGAGACGTTGTCCCAAAAGGCTCACTTGTTGAGAGCAATTGTACCTTAGTTCATGGGATCCATTGTCCCTAAACGCTTGCTCACATGGTGAGAGCAATTGCCCTTTACACGATGATAGCTGTTGTCCCTAATGCTTGCACACTAGATAAGAGCAATTGTCACTTACATGATGAGATCCGTTGTCCCTAAAGGCTAACTTTATGAGGGCAATTTGTCCCTTACATAATAAGAGCCGTTGTCCCTAAACGCTCGCTCACTTGTTGAGTGCAATTGCCCTTTAAATGATGATAGCCGGTGTCCTTAAAGCTTGCACACTTGATAAGAGCAATTGTCACTTACATGATGAAACCCCTTGTCCCTAAAGGCTAACTTTATGAGGGCAATATGTCCCTTCCATGATAAGAGCCGTTGTCCCTAAAGACTCACTTGTTGAGAGCAATTGTACCTTACTTTATGGGAGCCGTTGTCCCTAAACGCTTGCTCACATAATGAGAGCAATTGCTCTTTACATGATGATAGCCGTTTTCCCTAATGCTTGCAAGCTTGACAAGAGCAATTGTCACTTGCATGATGAGATCCGTTGTCCCTAAAGGCTAACTTTATGAGGGTGATTTGTCCCATACTGAATAGCCGTTGTCCCTAAAGGCTCACTTGTTGAGAGCAATTGTACCTTAGTTCATGGGATCCATTGTCCCTAAACGCTTGCTCACATGGTGAGAGCAATTGCCCTTTATATGATGATAGCTGTTGTCCCTAATGCTTGCACACTAGATAAGAGCAATTGTCACTTACATGATGAGATCCGTTGTCCCTAAAGGCTAACTTTATGAGGGCAATTTTTCCGTTACGTAATAAGAGCCGTTGTCCCTAACGACTCACTTGTTGAGAGCAATTGTATCTTAGTTTATGGGATCCATTGTCCCTAAACACTTGCTCACTAAATGAGAGCAATTGCCCTTTACATGGTGATAGTCGTTGTCCCTAATGCTTACACACTCTATAAGAGCAACTGTCACTTACATGATGAGATCCGTTGTCCCTAAAGGCTAATTTTATGAGGGCAATTTTTCCCTTACATAATAAGAGCCGTTGTCCCTAAAGACTCACTTGTTGAGAGCAATTGTATCTTACTTAATGGGTTTCGTTGCCCTAAACACTTGCTCACTTGATGAGAGAAATTGCCCTTTTCATGATGATAGCCGTTGTCCCTAATGCTTACACACTCGATAAGAGCAATTGTCACTTACATGATGAGATCCGTTGTCCCTAAAGGATAACTTTATGAGGTCAATTTGTCCTTTACATAATTAGAGCCATTGTCCCTAAAGTCTCACTTGTTGAGAGTAGTTGTACCTTACTTTATGGGATCCATCGTCCCTATACACTTGCTCACTTGACGAGAGCAATTGCCCTTTACATGATGATAGTCGTTGTCCCTAATGCTTACATACTCGATTAGAGCAGTCACTTACATGATGAGATCCGTTGTCCCTAAAGGCTAACTTTATGAGGGCAATTTGTCCCTTACATGATAAGAGCCGTTGCCCTTTACATGTTGATAGCCATTTTCACTAATAGTTGCAAGCTTGACAAGAGCAATTGTCACTTGCATGATGAGATCCGATGTCCCTAAAGGCTAACTTTATGAGGGTGATTTGTCCCATACAAAATAAGAGCCGTTGTCCCTAAAGGCTTACAAGTTGAGAGCAATTGTACCTTACTTTATGGGAGCCGTTGTCCATAAACGCTCGCTCACTTGTTGAGTGCAATTGCCCTTTAAATGATGATAGCCGGTGTCCTTAAAGCTTGCACACTTGAAAAGAGCAATTGTCACTTACATGATGAAACCCGTTGTCCCTAAAGGCTAACTTTATGAGGGCAATATGTCCCTTCCATGATAAGAGCCGTTGTCCCTAAAGACTCACTTGTTGAGAGCAGTTGTACCTTACTTTATTGGAGCCGTTGTCCCTAAACGCTTGCTCACATGATGAGAGCAAATGCCCTTTACATGATGATAGCCGTTTTCCCTAATGCTTGCAAGCTTGACAAGCGCAATTGTCACTTGCATGATGAGATCCATTGTCCCAAAAGGCTAACTTTATGAGGGTGATTTGTCCCATACTGAATAAGTGCCGTTGTCCCTAAAGGCTTACAAGTTGAGAACAATTGTACCTTACTTTATGGGAGCCGTTGTCCATAAACGCTCGCTCACTTGTTGAGTTTAATTGCCCTTTAAATGATGATAGCCGGTGTCCTTAAAGCTTGGACACTTGATAAGAGCAATTGTCACATACATGATGAGACCCGTCGTCCCTAAAGGCTAATTTTATGAGGGCAATATGTCCCTTACATGATAAGAGCTGTTGTCCCTAAAGACTCACTTGCTGATAGCAATTGTACCTTACTTTATGGGAGCCGTTGTCCCTAAATGCTTGCTCACATGATGAGAGCAATTGCCCTTTACATGATGATAGCCGTTGTTCCTAATGCTTACACACTTGATAAGCGCAATTGTCACTTACATGATGAGATCCGTTGTCCCTAAAGGCTAACTTTATGAGGGCAATTTGTCCCTTACATAATAAGAGCCGTTGTCCCTAAAGGCTCACTTGTTGAAAGCAATTGTACCTTAGTTCATGGGATCCATTGTCCCTAAACGCTTGCTCACATGGTGAGAGCAATTGCCCTGTACACGATGATAGCTGTTGTCCCTAATGCTTGCACACTAGATAAGAGCAATTGTCACTTACATGATGAGATCCGTTGTCCCTAAAGGCTAACTTTATGAGGGCAATTTTTCCCTTACGTAATAAGAGCCGTTGTCCCTAAAGACTCACTTGTTGAGAGCAATTGTACCTTAGTTTATGGCATCCTTTGTCCCTTAACACTTGCTCACTTAATGAGAGCAATTGCCCTTTACATGATGATAGTCGTTGTCCCTAATGCTTACACACTCGATAAGAGCAATTGTCACTAACATGATGAGATCCGTTGTCCCTAAAGGCTAACTTTATGAGGGTAATTTGTCCTTTACATAATAAGAGCCATTGTCCCTAAAGTCTCACTTGTTGAGAGCAGTTGTACCTTACTTTATGGGATCCATCGTCCCTAAACACTTGCTCACTTGACGAGAGCAATTGCCCTTTACATGATGATAGCCGTTGTCCCTAATTCTTACACACTCGATAAGAGCAGTCACTTACATGATGAGATCCGTTGTCCCTAAAGGCTAACTTTATGAGGGCAATTTGTCCCTTACATGATAAGAGCCGTTGTCCCTAACTTTATTGGAGCCGTTGTCCCTAAACGCTTGCTCACTTAATGAGAGCAATTGCCCTTTACATGTTGATAGCCATTTTCACTAATACTTGCAAGCTTGACAAGAGCAATTGTCACTTGCATGATGAGATCCGTTATCCCTAAAGGCTAACTTTATGAGGGTGATTTGTCCCATACAAAATAAGAGCCGTTGTCCCTAAAGGCTTACATGTTGAGAGCAATTGTAACTTACTTTATGGGAGCCGTTGTCCATAAACGCTCGCTCACTTGTTGAGTGCAATTGCCCTTTAAATGATGATAGCCGGTGTCCTTAAAGCTTGCACACTTGATAAGAGCAATTGTCACTTACATGATGAAACCCGTTGTCCCTAAAGGCTAACTTTATGAGGGCAATATGTCCCATCCATGATAAGAGCCGTTGTCCCTAAACACTCACTTGTTGAGAGCAATTGTACCTTACTTTATGGGAGCCGTTGTCCCTAAACGCTTGCTCACATGATGAGAGCAATTGCCCTTTACATGATGATAGCCGTTTTCCCTAATGCTTGCAAGATTGACAAGAGTAATTGTCACTAGCATGATGAGATCCGTTGTCCCTAAAGGCTAACTTTATGAGGGTGATTTGTCCCATACTGAATAAGAGCCGTTGTCCCTAAAGGCTCACTTGTTGAGAGCAATTGTACCTTAGTTCATGGGATCCATTGTCCCTAAACGCTTGCTCACATGGTGAGAGCAATTGCCCTTTACATGATGATAGTCGTTGTCCCTAATGCTTACACACTCTATAAGAGCAACTGTCACTTACATGATGAGATCCGTTGTCCCTAAAGGCTAATTTTATGAGGGCAATTTTTCCCTTATATAATAAGAGCCGTTGTCCCTAAAGACTCACTTGTTGAGAGCAATTGTACCTTACTTTATGGGATTCGTTGCCCTAAACACTTGCTCACTTGATGAGAGAAATTGCCCTTTTCATGATGATAGCCGTTGTCCCTAACGCTTACACACTCGATAAGAGCAATTGTCACTTACATGATGAGATCCGTTGTCCCTAAAGGCTAACTTTATGAGGGCAATTTGTCCTTTACATAATAAGAGCCATTGTCCCTAAAGTCTCATTTGTTGAGAACAGTTGTACCTTACTTTATGGGATCCATCGTCCCTAAACACTTGCTCACTTGACGAGAGCAATTGCCCTTTACATGATGATAGCCGTTGTCCCTAATGCTTACACACTCGATAAGAGCAGTCGCTTACATGATGAGATCCGTTGTCCCTAAAGGCTAACTTTATGAGGGCAATTTGTCCCTTACATGATAAGAGCCGTTGTCCCTAAAGACTCACTTGTTGAGAGCAATTGTACCTTACTTTATTGGAGCCGTTGTCCCTAAACGCTTGCTCACTTAATGAGAGCAATTGCCCTTTACATGTTGATAGCCGTTGTTCCTAATGCTTGCACACTTCATAAGAGCAACTGTACCTTACTTTATGGAAGCCGTTGTCCATAAACGCTCGCTCACTTGTTGAGTGCAATTGCCCTTTAATTGATGATAGCCGGTGTCCTTAAAGCTTGCACACTTGATAAGAGCAATTGTCACATACATGATGAAACCCGTTGTCCCTAAAGGCTAACTTTATAAGGGCAATTTGTCTCTTCCATGATAAGAGCCGTTGTCCCTAAAGGCTCACTTGTTGAGAGCAATTGTACCTGACTTTATGCGAGCCTTTGTCCCTAAACGCCTGCTTACTTGATGAGAGCAATTGCCTTTTACATGATGATAGCCGTTGTCCCTAATGCTTGCACACTTGATAAGAGCAATTGTCACATACATGTTGAGACCCGTTGTCCCTAAAGACTCACTTGTTGAGAGTAATAGTACCTTACTTTATGGGAGCCGTTGCTCACTTGATGAAAACAATTGTCCTTTACATGATGATAGCCGTTGTTCCTAATGCTTGCACACTTGACAAGAGCAATTGTCACTTGCATGTTCAGATCCATTGTCCCTAAAGGCTAACTTTATGAAGGCGATTTATCCCTTACATGAAAAGAGCCGTTGTCCCTAAAGGCTCATATGTTGAGAGAAATTGTACCTTACTTTATGGGAGCCAATTGCCCTTTACATGATGATAGCCGTTGTCCCTAAACGCTTGCTCACTTGATGAGAGCAATTGCCCTTTACATGATGGTAGCCGTTGTCCCTAATGCTTGCACACTTGACAAGAGCAATTGTCACTTTTATGATGAGATCCGTTGTCCCTAAAGGCTAACTTTATGGGGGCGATTTGTCCCATACATGATAAGAGCCGCTGTCCCTAAATGCTTACAAGTCGAGAGCAATTATACCTTACTTTATAGGAGCCGTTGTCCCTAAACGCTCGCTCACTTGTTGAGTGCAATTTCCCTCTAAATGATGATAGCCGGTGTCCCTAATGCTTGCACACTTGATAAGAGCAATTGTCTATTACATGATGAGACCCGTTGTCCCTAAATGCTAACTTTATGAGGGCAATATGTCCCTTACATGATAAGAGCCGTTGTTCCTAAAGTCTCACTTGTTGAGAGCAATTGTACCTTACTTTATGGCAGTCATTGTCCCTAAACGCTTGCTCACATGATGAGAGCAATTGCCCTTTACATGATGATAGCCGTTGTCCCTAATAGTTGCACACTTGATAAGAGCAACTGTCACTTACATGATGACATCCGTTTTTCTTAAAGGCTAAATTTGTAAGGGCAATTTGTCTCTTCCATGATAAGAGCCATTGTCCCTAAAGCTCACTTGTTGAGAGCAACTGTACCTGACTTTATGGGAGCCGTTGTCCCTAAACGCATGCTCACTTGATGAGAGCAATTGCCTTTTACATGATGATAGCCGTTGTCCCTAATGCTTGCACACTTGATAAGAGCAATTGTCAATTACATGTTGAGACCTGTTGTCCCTAAAGACTCACTTGTTGAGAGCAATTGTACCTTACTTTATGGGAGCCGTTGTCCCTAAACACTTGCTCACTTGATGAGAGCAATTGTCCTTTACATGATGATAGCCGTTGTCCCTAATGCTAGCACACTTGACAAAAGCAATTGTCTCTTGCATGTTCAGATCCGTTGTCCCTAAAGGCTAACTTTATGAGGTCGATTTATCCCTTACATGAAAAGAGCCGTTGTCCCTAAAGGCTCCCATGTTGAGAGAAATTGTACCTTACTTTATGGGAGCCGTTGTCCCTAAATGCAAGCTCACTTGATGAGAGCAATTGCCCTTTACATGATGATAGCAATTGCCCTTTACACTCGATAAGAGCAACTGTCACTTACATGATGATATATGTTGTCCCTAAAGCCTCACTTGTTGAAAGCAATTATACCTTAGTTTATGGGTCCCGTTGTCCCTAAAGGCTTTCTCACTTAATGAGAGCAATTGTCCATTACATGATGATTTCCGTTGTCCCTAATACTTGCACACTCGTTACGAGCAATTGTCACATACATAATGAGATCCGTTGTCCTTAAAGGCTAACTTTATGAGGGCAATTCGTCCCTTACATAATAAGAGACGTTGTCCCTAAAGGCTCACTTGTTGAGAGCAATTGTACCTTAGTTTATGGGATCCATTGTCCCTAAACGCTTGCTCACTTGATTGAGAGCAATTGCCCTTTACATGATGATAGCCGTTGTCCCTAATGCTTGCACACTTGATAAGAGCAATTGTAACTTACATGATGTGCTCCGTTGTCCCTAAAGGCAAACTTTATGAGGTCAATTTGTCCCTTACATAATAAGAGTTGTCGTCCCGAAAGACTCTCTTCTTGAGAGCAATTGTACCTTAGTTTATGGGATCTGTTGTCCCTAAACGCTTGCTCACTTGATGAGAGCAGTTACCCTTTACATGAATACTGTCGTTGTCCCTTATGCTTGCATACTCGATAAGAGCAATTGTCACTTACATGATGAGATCCGTTGTCCCTAAAGGCTGACTTTATGAGGGCAATTTTCCCTTACATTATAAGAGCCGTTGTCCCTAAAGACTCACTTGTTGAGAGCAATTGTACCTTACTTTATGGGATTCGTTGCCCTAAACACTTGCTCACTTGATGAGAGCAATTGCCCTTTTCATGATGATAGCTTGTGTCCCTAATGTAATACCCCCAATTCATGGATGCAGCGGAATTCAAACTGGGTGTTACTCGACGGCACAATAGTCACAATGATAGAAAACGAACTCTAATTGAGTCGTTTTAAAAGATTTATCATTCAAATTATATAAATATCAGAGATTATAAAATGAGGTCCCAGATGGTTCCATGTTTACAATTTACGTTAAATGAGTTTTTGAATGATAATAAAATTTTATAGCCATCTTGAATATCCGTGCCCTTCCGTGCCATCCTTGATCATCATGGACCTGAAATACATGCTTAAAACAGTCAACACAAAGGTTGAGTGGAATTCGTAGAGTTTGTAGTTAAATTGTTGAACACACTAATCGTAGTGTGAGCTATAGACTCACACTCATAGTTAGAAAACAAAATCGTTATTATTACACTAAGCTCATGCAACCAAAGCATTAACATCGAACCAAAAATTGGCATTATAGAAGCCCTACCAAGGTAATATTGCCATTATACCTCAAACTATCAAATATAGTGCATTTGTTTGAACTCGTAGTTGTTCAACACAAATGGGATTCGTCAATCCCAATAGATCTATTCATAATATTCGCGCTCACTATAGCTAGTGACTAATGGTTCATGATATAGGGACTTCGAACATGGCAATCGTTACTTAGTAACAATAAAACATAGTCGGGTAGCATACAGTAGAAAGCATTGTGTTCGAGTAGAAAAATAATAGCATGTATCCCCCCCATGGGTTTGTAAAATAGTTAAACAATAGAAAGTGGGGCTACGAACTCACCTTAAGTTATGTAGTAAGTAGTGAATGTGATGGTCGAATCGCGAAGGTTTCTACAAGCAACCTATAATAGAATGTTGCGACTTAGGATTGGAGTAAAGAATATGAAGAAGTGCCTATATATATATATCTTGCAATTAGTCCATGATGTGGTACGATGTATAATGTAAGTCTTTGAAAAGAATGATTCATGAAACATGTATAGTTTATATATATCGTTTACTACCGTTCGGGCCGACATAATTCAGAAGTCATGTTAGTAAGCGTTCGAGGAGCCAGGACACTTTAATTCGTAAATCCACAACTCATCTCGACGGCTTACATAATGAACTCCTCACATGAGGCTCCCTACTATTGTAGTAGTTGATAAAGTATATATATATATATATATATATATATATATATATATATATATATATATATATATATATATATATATAAGTTTTGATTCGAAAAGTTACATGTCCAATATTTGAATAAACTTAGGAAAGTTTATTTTTACATGAAGATTGTTATTAGGGTAAGTTTCTTATAACTTGTATGACCATTTCTTGTAATATCTCATGGTTCCTTTAGATGAAGTAGATCCAAATTGTATGTTCAAGTTATCGCCAACTCTTAGCTCATGTTTTCGCCTAAGTAAGTTTATATGGTCATTTAGTCATGGCCTTGACCTTTGGTCGTTGTTCCATGGTCTTGAGACTCAACCTTGGCTCTAGCCATGGTTGTGGTCTTGATTCTAGGTCATAAGACCTCTTTGGTCTTTTTAAACCATAACCTTTATATAGTGACATATATATGTAAATAGCTGTTAAGAAACTGAGAAAAATCTCATTCGTTATTGGTTTTCTGGAGGCGTGCTCCTGAGTTTTTGAAGAAAACGTGATTCCGGACAACTTTCGTGTTTTAACTTTTTCATGAAACGGACCAGAAAGGCCTCGTTTTGCGTATTTTATGTTTCTGTAACAGAAGCTATTTTGGCAGCTTTGCCGCAAAGTTTTGGTAACTTCAAATGGTCATAACTTTTGACTCGTATACTCGTTTTCGGTGGTTCAAATTGCTATGGTTTCTTTGTTAGGTCCTCTACTACAATATTTAATGATCCAATATCATAAGTTTACCATTTTGATCAGATTATACCAAGAAAGTCACTAGTTTACTTGTTTAAATAACTTATCTTAACAATCGTATACAATAACTTGTTTTACTCATTTTTATAAATCATGGACATGAATACAAGACATAATATAGCATGAATGATATGTAAATAACATGATTATGATATATAACAAGAAGTATGTTAGGGTTTAGCTTACAACTTTTGGCTTTCAACAAAGAAAGGAAGTTAACATGTAAGGTAAGGACTTTGATAGACTTTAGCTTCAACCTACTACACTTCATGCAATCTTTCTACTCTTGTATTCTTGAAAGAGAGATGACGAAAGTTGAGGTGACTTGAGTGGATTCAAACTCAAGAGAAATCACCAAAGTTTATAAGGTTTGGAAGTATTTTGATTACCTAAAACCAAGCTAGGGTTTCTATGTTGATGAAGTACTTGAATCTTGCTTGTAACTAAGAGTGAATTAGCTAAGTGTTATGGTGTTTGTGTGTGTGATTGTGGACGAAACAGGAGGGGGGAGGGGGTATTTATATGGGCTTGAGGAGGTTAGTTTCTAGGACTAGTCAAAGCTTACAAAGGAAGCTTGTATACTTGTTTCAATCCTAAGGCTTAAGTCATGAGATCAAGACACAACACAAGGTGACTCCCCCCCCTAAAGGGGCTGTCACAAAGAGATAAGATGACTAGATGATAAGGTTTGGTATTATCTAGTTTACGGAGTGAGTTTTGGTCCCGTAAAGTGCTAACCGTAAGTTGTTATGTCACAAAACGTAAAACCGGGTGTCGTAAAAATACGAAACTTGGAAGAATGATTAAACATGTCAAAATACTCCATAATAAAATATAAAATGAGTGGTAGGTTCCATTGGGGTGGTAAAACCCTGCTAAAACTGGAAACACGGGTCTAAAACGCGTAATACGTAAAACGTACGAATATTGTGTAAAATTGAGAAAAGTAAAATGTTACTTTTCTAATAGGATAAAAATGATTTAAAATGACTTATAATGTCTAGACTGGGCTCAGTCTAGTGTCGGTTGGTATTAAATGTCTTTTAGACATAAAACCGTAAGCCTAAAAATCAATGAATGACTTATAAAATCAAGGAATGATTTTTGGTCAAAGGAGGAGGGAAAAATATGTTGACTTATTCCAAAAATGTGAAAACTCAAATCGTCTTAGAAACGCGGTGCAGGTATAGGCTAAGGTTACGGCTGAGTAAAAACGCTTAAAAGTGAAAATTCCAGTTTTTCACGGCTGACGTTTATTTGGTCATGTTTTTCACAGTCATGATTTATTCTCAGATAAATCATGAGTGTATCAAACATTTTTCTGATACGGGGAAAATTAACGCGGTCGTGTTTCGTTGTGCGTAGAATTTTTGAATGACGTTTTACCCTAAAACGTGTAATTCCTTATTAACTTTCGCGAAAATGATCTGATGAATGTCAAACTTTTAATTTGCCATGGAAATGATTTATCACTCGAGGCCAAGAAACAAAAATCAAATTTCGGGAAAAATGAATAGTAAAAGTGAATAGTAAAATTTTCCGGGAATAGTAATTAACCTGAAAAGGTGAATTGTTACACCTAATGCTTAGATACTCGATAAGAGCAATTGTCACTTACATGATGAGATCCGTTGTCCCCAAAGGCTAACTTTATGAGGGCAATTTCTCCCTTACATAATAAGAGCCATTGTCCCTAAAGTCTAGTGTTTAGAGCAATTGCCCTTTACACTTGCTCACTTGATGAGAGCAATTGCCCTTTACATGATGATAGCCGTTGTCCCTAATGCTTACACACTCGATAAGAGCAACTGTCACTTACATGATGAGATCCGTTGTCCCTAAAGGATAACTTTATGAGGGCAATTTCTCCCTTACATGATAAGAGTCGTTGTCCCTAAAGACTCACTTGTTGAGAGCAATTGTACCTTACTTTATAGGAGCCGTTGTCCCTAAACGCTTGCTCACTTGATGAGAGCAATTGCCCTTTACATGATGATAGCCGTTGTCCCTAATGCGTGCACACTTGACAAGAGCTATTATCACATGTATGATGAGATCCGTTGTCCCTAAAGGCTAACTTTATGAGGGCCATTTGTCCCATACATGATAAGAGCCGTTGTCCCTAAAGGCTTACAAGTCGAGAGCAATTGTACCTTACTTTATAGGAGCCGTTGTCCCTAAACGCTCGCACACTTGTTGAGTGCAATTACCCTCTAAATGATGATAGCCGGTGTCCTTAATGCTTGCACACTTGATAAAAGCAATTGTCAATTACATGATGAGACCCGTTATCCCTAAAGGCTAACTTTATGAGGGCAATTTCTCCTTTACATGATGATAGCCGGTGCCCCTAAGAGCACACTTGATAAGAGCAATTGTCACTTACGTGAGTACTGTCGTTGTCCCTTATACTTGCACACTCGATAAGAGCAATTGTCACTTACATGATGAGATCCGTTGTCCCTAAAGGCTAACTTTATGAGGGCAATTTTCCATTACATAATAGGAGCCATTGTCCTTAAAGACTCCCTTGTTGAGAGCAATTGTACCTTACTTTATGGGATTCGTTGCCCTAAACACTTGCTCACTTGATGAGGGCAATTGCCTTTTTCATGATGATAGTTGTTGTCCCTAATTCTTACACACTCGATATGGGCAATTGTCGCTAACATGATGAGATCCGTTGTCCCCAAAGTCTCACTATTTTGATATTAGTTGTACCTTACTTTATGGAATCCGTTGTCCCTAAACACTTGCTCACTTGATGAGTGCATTTGCCCTTTACGTGATCATAGCCGTTGTTCGTAATGCTTAAACACTCGATAAGAGCAACTGTCACTTACATGATGAGATCCGTTGTCCTAAAGGCTAGCTTTATGAGGGCAATTTGTCCCTTACATGATAAGAGCCGTTGTCCCTAAAGACTCACTTGTTGAGAGCAATTGTACCTGACTTTATGGGAGTCGTTGTCCCTAAACGCCTGCTCAATTGATGAGAGCAATTGCCTTTTACATGATGATAGCCGTTAACCCTATTGCTTGCAAACTTGATAAGAGCAATTGTCACTTACATGATGAGACCCGTTGTCCCTAAAAGCTAACTTTATGTGGGCAATTTGTCCCTTACATGATAAGAGTCATTGTCCCTAAAGACTCACTTGTTGAGAGCAATTGTACTTTACTTTATGGGAGCCGTTGTCCCTAAATGCTTGCTCACTTGATGAGAGCAATTGTCCTTTACATGATGATAGCCGTTGTCCCTAATGCTTGAACACTTGACAAGAGCAATTTTCACTTGCATGTTGAGATCCGTTGTCCCTTAAGGCTAACTTTATGAGGGCGATTTGTCCCTTACATGATAAGAGCCGTTGTCCCTAAAGGCTCACTTGTTGAGAGAAATTGTACTTTACTTTATGGGAGCCGTTGTCCCTAAATGCCAGCTCACTTGATGAAAGCAATTGCCCTTTACATGATGATAGCCGTTGTCCCTAATGCTTGCACACTCGATAAGAGCAGTCACTTACATGATGAGATCCGTTGTCCCTAAAGGCTAACTTTATGAGGGCAATTTGTCCCTTACATGATAAGAGCCGTTGTCCCTAAAGACTCACTTGTTGAGAGCAATTGTACCTTACTTTAATGGAGCCGTTGTCCCTAAACGCTTGCTCACTTGATGATTGCAATTGCCCTTTACATGATAAGAGCCGTTGTCCCTAATGCTTGCAAGATTGACAAGAGCAATTGTCACTTGCATGATGAGATCGGTTGTCCCTAAGGCTAACTTTATGAGGGTGATTTGTCCCTTACAGAATAAGAGCCGTTGTCCCTAAAGGCTTACAAGTTAAGAGCAATTGTACCTTACTTTATGGGAGCCGTTGTCCATAAACGCTCGCTCACTTGTTGAGTGCAATTTCCCTCTAAATGATGATAGCCGGTGTCCCTAATGCTTGCACACTTGATAAGAACAATTGTCAATTGTGATGAGACCCGTTGTCCCTAAAGGCTAACTTTATGAGGGCAATATGTCCCTTACATGATAAGAGCCGTTGTTCCTAAAGACTCACTTGTTGAGAGAAATTGTACCTTACTTTATGGCAGTCATTGTCCCTAAACGCTTGCTCACATGATGAGAGCAATTGCCCTTTACATGATGATAGCCGTTGTCCCTAGTAGTTGCACACTTGATAAGAGCAATTGTCACTTACATGATGAGACCCGTTTTTCTTAGAGGCTAACTTTGTAAGGGCAATTTGTCTCTTCCATGATAAGAGCCATTGTCCCTAAAGCTCACTTGTTGAGAGCAACTGTACCTGACTTTATGGGAGCCGTTGTCCCTAAACGCCGGCTCACTTGATGAGAGCAATTGCCTTTTACATGATGATAGCCGTTGTCCATAATGCTTGCACACTTGATAAGAGCAATTGTAACTTACATGATGAGCTCCGTTGTCCCTAAAGGCAAACTTTATGAGGTCAATTTGTCCCTTACATGATGAGCTCCGTTGTCCCTAAAGGCAAACTTTATGAGGTCAATTGTAACTTACATGAGAGCAATTGTACCTTAGTTTATGGGATCTGTTGTCCCTAAACGCTTGCTCACTTGATGAGAGCAGTTACCCTTTACATGAGTACTGTCATTGTCCCTTATGCTTGCACACTCGATAAGAGCAATTGTCACTTACATGATGAGATCCGTTGTCCCTAAAGGCTGACTTTATGAGGGCAACTTTCCCTTACATAATAAGAGCCGTTGTCCCTAAAGACTCACTTGTTGAGAGCTATTGTACCTTACTTTATGGGATTCGTTGCCCTAAACACTTGCTCACTTGATGAGAGCAATTGCCCTTTTCATGATGATAGCTTGTGTCCCTAATGCTTAGATACTCGATAAGAGCAATTGTCACTTACATGATGAGATCCGTTGTCCCCAAAGGCTAACTTTATGAGGGCTATTTCTCCCTTACATAATAAGAGCCATTGTCCCTAAAGTCTAGTGTTTAGAGCAGTTGTACGTTACTTTATGGGATCCGTTGTCCCTAAACACTTGCTCACTTGATGAGAGCAATTGCCCTTTACATGATGATAGCCGTTGTCCCTAATGCTTACACACTCGATAAGAGCAACTGTCACTTACATGATGAGATCCGTTGTCCCTAAAGGATAACTTTATGAGGGCAATTTCTCCCATACATGATAAGAGTCGTTGTCCCTAAAGACTCCCTTGTTGTGAGCAATTGTACCTTACTTTATGGGAGCCGTTGTCCCTAAACGCTTGCTCACTTGATGAGAGCAATTGCCCTTTACATGATGATAGCCGTTGTCCCTAATGTTTGCACACTTGACAAGAGCTATTATCACATGTATGATGAGATCCGTTGTCCCTAAAGGCTAACTTTATGAGGGCGATTTGTCCCATACATGATAAGAGCCGTTGTCCCTAAAGGCTTACAAGTCGAGAGCAATTGTACCTTACTTTACAGGAGCCGTTTTCCCTAAACGCTCGCACACTTGTTGAGTGCAATTACCCTCTAAATGATGATAGCCAGTGTCCCTAATGCTTGCACACTTGATAAGAGCAATTGTCAATTACATGATGAGACCCATTGTCCCTAAAGGCTAACTTTATGAGGGCAATTTCTCCTTTACATAATGATAGCCGTTGTCCCTAAGAGCACACTTGATAAGAGCAATTGTCACTTACGTGAGTACTGTCGTTGTCCCTTATGCTTGCACACTCGATAAGAGCAATTGTCACTTACATGATGAGATCCGTTGTCCCTAAAGGCTAACTTTATGAGGGCAATTTTCCATTACATAATAGGAGCCATTGTCCTTAAAGACTCCCTTGTTGAGAGCAATTGTACCTTACTTTATGGGATTCGTTGCCGTAAACACTTGCTCACTTGATGAGAGCAATTGCCCTTTTCACGATGATAGTTGTTGTCCCTAATTCTTACACACTTGATAAGGGCAATTGTCGCTAACATGATGAGATCCGTTGTCCCCAAAGGCTAACTTTATGAGGGCAATTTCTCCCTTACATAATAAGAGCCATTGTCCCTAAAGTCTCAATATTTTGATAGTAGTTCTAGCTTAATTTATGGAATCCGTTGTCCCTAAACACTTGCTCACTTGATGAGTGCATTTGCCCTTTACGTGATGATAGCCGTTGTTCGTAATGCTTAAACACTCGATAAGAGCAACTGTCACTTACATGATGAGATCCGTTGTCCCTAAAGGCTAGCTTTATGAGGGCAATTTGTCCCTTACATGATAAGAGCCGTTGTCCCTAAAGACTCACTTGTTGAAAGCAAATGTACCTGACTTTATGGGAGTCGTTGTCCCTAAACGCCTGCTCAATTGATGAGAGCAATTGCCTTTTACATGATGATAGCCGTTGTCCCTATTGCTTGCAAACTTGACAAGAGCAATTGTCACTTACATGATGAGACCCGTTGTCCCTAAAGGCTAACTTTATGTGGGCGATTTGTCCCTTACATGATAAGAGCCGTTGTCCCTAAAGACTCACTTACTGAGAGCAATTGTACTTTACTTTTTGGGAACCGTTGTCCCTAAATGCTTGCTCACTTGATGAGAGCAATTGTCCTTTACATGATGATAGCCATTGTCCCTAATGCTTGAACACTTGACAAGAGCAATTTTCACTTGCATGTTGAGATCTGTTGTCCCTTAAGGCTAACTTTATGAGGGTGATTTGTCCCTTACATGATAAGAGCCGTTGTTCCTAATGGATCACTTGTTGAGAGAAATTGTACTTTACTTTATGGGAGCCGTTGTCCCTAAATGCCAGCTCACTTGATGAAAGCAATTGCCCTTTACATGATGATAGCCGTTGTCCCTAATGCTTACACACTCGATAAGAGCAGTCACTTACATGATGAGATTCGTTGTCCCTAAAGGCTAACTTTATGAGGGCAATTTGTCCCTTACATGATAAGAGCCGTTGTCTCTAAAGACTCACTTGTTGAGAGCAATTGTACCTTACTTTATTGGAGCCGTTGTCCCTAAACGCTTGCTCACTTGATGAGAGCAATTGCCCTTTACATGATAAGAGCCGTTGTTCCTAATGCTTGCAAGCTTGACAAGAGCAATTGTCACTTGCATGATGAGATCGGTTGTCCCTAAGGCTAAATTTATGATGGTGATTTGTCCCTTACAGAATAAGAGCCGTTGTCCTTAAAGGCTTACAAGTTAAGAGCAATTGTACCTTACTTTATGGGAGCCGTTGTCCATAAACGCTCGCTCACTTGTTGGGTGCAATTTCCCTCTAAATGATGATAGCCGGTGTCCCTAATGCTTGCACACTTGATAAGAGCAATTGTCAATTGTGATGAGACCCGTTGTCCCTAAAGGCTAACTTTATGAGGGCAATATGTTCCTTACATGATAAGAGCCGTTGTTTCTAAAGACTCACTTGTCGAGAGCAATTGTACCTTACTTTATGGCAGTCATTGTCCCTAAACGCTTGCTCACATGATGAGAGCAATTGCCCTTTACATGATGATAGCCGTTGTCCCTAATAGTTGCACACTTGATAAGAGCAATTGTCACTTACATGATGAGACCCGTTTTTCTTAAAGGCTAACTTTGTAAGGGCAATTTGTCTCTTCCATGATAAGAGCCATTGTCAATTACATGTTGAGACCCGTTGTCCCTAAAGACTCACTTGTTGAGAGCAATTCTACCTTTCTTTATGGGAGCCGTTGTCCCTAAACACTTGCTCACTTGATGAGAGCAATTGTCCTTTACATGATGATAGCCGTTGTCCCTAATGCTTGCACACTTGACATAAGCAATTGTCACTTGCATGTTCAGATCTGTTGTCCCTAAAGGCTAACTTTATGAGGTCGATTTATCCCTTACATGAAAAGAGCCGTTGTCCCTAAAGGCTCCCATGTTGAGAGAAATTGTACCTTACTTTATGGGAGCCGTTGTCCTTAAATGCAAGCTCACTTGATGAGAGCAATTGCAATTTACATGATGATAGCCGTTGTCCCTAATGCTTACACACTCAATAAGAGCAACTGTCACTTACATGATGATATCCGTTGTCCCTAAAGGCTCACTTGTTAAGAGCAATTATACCTTTGTTTATGGGTCCTATTGTCCCTAAATGCTTTCTCACTTAATGAGAGTAATTGTCCATTACATGATGATTTCCGTTGTCCCTAATGCTTGCTCACTTGATGAGAGCAATTCCCCTTTACATGATAAGAGACGTTGTCCCTAATGCTTGCAAGCTTGACAAGAGCAATTGTCACTTGCATGATGAGATCGGTTGTCCCTAAGGCTAACTTTATGAGGGTGATTTGTCCCTTACAGAATAAGAGCCGTTGTCCCTAAAGGCTTACAAGTTGAGAGCAATTGTACCTTATTTTAAGGGAGCCGTTGTACATAAACGCTCGCTCACTTGTTGAGTGCAATTGCCCTTTAAATGTTGATAGCCGGTGTGCTTAAAGCTGATAAGATCAATTGTCACTTACATGATGAGACCCGTTGTCCCTAAAGACTAACTTTATGAGGGCAATATGTCCCTTACATGATACGAGCCGTTGTCCCTAAAGACTCACTTGTTGAGAGCAATTGTACCTTACTTTATGGGAGCCGTTGTCACTAAACGCTTGCTCACTTGATGAGAGCAATTGCCCTTTACATGATGATAGCCGTTGTCCCTAATGGTTGCACAATTGATAAGACCGATTGTCACTTACATGATGAGACCCGTTGTCCCTAAAGGCTAAATTTATCCGGGCAATTTGTCTCTTCCATGATAAGAGCCGTTGTCCCTAAACGCTTGCTCACTTGATGAGAGCAATTGCCTTTAACATGATGATAGTCGTTGTCCCTAATGCTTGCACACTTGATAAGAGCAATTGTCACTTACAAGTTGAGACCCGTTGTCCCTAAAGACTCACTTGTTGAGAGCAATTGTACCATACTTTATGGGATCCGTTGTCCCTAAACGCTTGCTCACTTTATGAGAGCAATTGTCCTTTACATGATGATAGCCGTTGTCCCTAATGCTTACACACTTGACAAGAGCAATTGTCACTTGCATGTTGAGATCCGTTGTCGCTAAAGGCTAACTTTATGAGGGCGATTTATCCCTTACAAGATAAGAGCCGTTGTCCCTAAAGGCTCACATGTTGAGAGAAATTGTACCTTACTTTATGGGAGCCGTTGTCCGTAAATGCAAGCTCACTTGATGAGAGCAATTGCCCTTTACATGATGATAGCCGTTGTCCGTAATGCTTAAACACTCGATAAGAGTAACTGTCATTTACATGATGATATCCGTTGTCCCTAAAGGCTCACTTGTTGAGAGCAATTATACCTTAGTTTATGGGTCCCGTTGTCCCCAAATGCTTTCTCACTTAATGAGAGCAATTGTTCATTACATGATGATTTCCGTTGTCATTAATGCTTGCACTCTCGATACGAGCAATTGTCACATACATGATGAGATCCGTGGTCCTTAAAGGCTAACTTTATGAGGGCAATTCGTCCCTTACATAATACGAGCCTTTGTCCCTAAAGACTCACTTGTTGAGAGCAATTGTACCTTACTTTATGTGAGCCGTTGTCCCTAAACGCTTGCTCACTTGATGAGAGCAATTGCCATTTACATGATGATAGCCGTTGTCCCTAAGAGCACACTTGATAAGAGCAATTGTCACTTACATGAGTACTGTCGTTGTCCCTTATGCTTGCACACTCGATAAGAGCAATTGTCACTTACATGATGAGATCCGTTGTCCCTTAAGGCTAACTTTATGAGGGCAAATTTTCCTTACATAATAGGAGCCGTTGTCCTTAAAGACTCCCTTGTTGAGAGCAATTGTACCTTACTTTATTGGATTCGTTGCCCTAAACACTTGCTCACTTGATGAGGGCAATTGCCCTTTTCATAATGATAGTTGTTGTCCCTAATTCTTACACACTCGATAAGGGCAATTGTCGCTAACATGATGAGATCCGTTGTCCCCAAAGGCTAACTTTATGAGGGCAATTTCTCCCAAACATAATAAGAGCCATTGTCCCTAAAGTCTCACTTGTTTATAGTAGTTGTACCTTACTTTATGGAATCCGTTGTTCCTAAACACTTGCTCATTTGATGAGTGCATTTGCCCTTTACGTGATGATAGCCGTTGTTCGTAATGCTTACACACTCGATAAGAGCGACTGTCACTTACCTGATGAGATCCGTTGTCCCTAATGGCTAGCTTTATGAGGGCAATTTGTCCCTTACATGAGAAGAGCCATTGTCCCTAAAGACTCACTTGTTGAGAGCAATTGTACCTTACTTTATTTGAGCCATTGTCCCTAATGCTTACACACTCGATAAGAGCAGTCACTTACATGATGAGATCCGTTGTCCCTAAAGGCTAACTTTATGAGGGCAATTTGTCCCTTACATGATAAGAGCCGTTGTCCCTAAAGACTCACTTGTTGAGAGCAATTGTACCTTACTTTATTTGAGCCGTTGTCCCTAAACGCTTGCTCACTTGATGAGAGCAATTGCCCTTTACATGATAAGAGCCGTTGTCCCTAATGCTTGCAAGCTTGACATAAGCAATTGTCACTTGCATGTTCAGATCTGTTGTCCCTAAAGGCTAACTTTATGAGGTCGATTTATCCCTTACATGAAAAGAGCCGTTGTCCCTAAAGGCTCCCATGTTGAGAGAAATTGTACCTTACTTTATGGGAGCCGTTGTCCTTAAATGCAAGCTCACTTGATGAGAGCAATTGCAATTTACATGATGATAGCCGTTGTCCCTAATGCTTACACACTCAATAAGAGCAACTGTCACTTACATGATGATTAGGGATGGCAACGGGGCGGGGATCATCGGGGATTGTATTTACCATCCCCATCCCCGTTTCTCACTCCCCATCCCCATCCCCGCCTCCATCCCCATCGGGGAATCGTTTTACATCCCCATCCCCATCCCCAATAGGGATCGGGGATCCCCACGGGGATTCGGGGATTTTCGGGCCTTATAAATTGAGCATAAAAATTACATAAGTAATCGAAATTATAAAGAACTGATCTATAAATGTCTGAAAAAGCATACATCATACATAGTTGGATTAATTAAAATGTCATTCAACTTTAAAATATCGTAAATACTGAAACATCAAATATAATACAAAAATAAACTGTATCGAATGTGTGTACTCGGACAAAATATTGGTAGAATAATATGTAGTTAGTGCTTAACATTTTTAAAGTATTTGATCCACTAAATATCATATATACATACATATATACTTCAAGTATAATACTTGCCACTATTCACTAATATATACATATACAAGTATATGTAGTATTAATATACATATAACTTATACAGTATTTACATATACATTAAAAGTTCGGGTTCGGGTTCGGGGTCGGGGATTTTTGTTATCCCCATCCCCACCCCCATCCCCGGTTTTATAATTCGGGGATTCCCCGTCCCCATCCCCATCCCCGGTCAACTCGGGGATTCCCCAGTCAAATCGGATTTGGGGATCGGGTCCCCGTCGGGTACGGATTTTTTTGCCATCTCTAATGATGATATCCGTTGTCCCTAAAGGCTCACTTGTTAATAGCAATTATACCTTAGTTTATGGGTCCTGTTGTCCCTAAATGCTTTCTCACTTAATGAGAGTAATTGTCCATTACATGATGATTTCCATTGTCCCTAATGCTTGCTCACTTGATGAGAGCAATTGCCCTTTACATGATAAGAGCCGTTGTCCCTAATGCTTGCAAGCTTGACAAGAGCAATTGTCACTTGCATGATGAGATCGGTTGTCCCTAAGGCTAACTTTATGAGGGTGATTTGTCCCTTACAGAATAAGAGCCGTTGTCCCTAAAGGCTTACAAGTTGAGAGCAATTGTACCTTACTTTATGGGAGCCATTGTCCATAAACGCTCGCTCACTTGTTGAGTGCAATTGCCCTTTAAATGTTGATAGCCGGTGTCCTTAAAGCTGATAAGATCAATTGTCACTTACATGATGAGACCCGTTGTCCCTAAAGGCTAACTTTATGAGGGCAATATGTCCCTTACATGATAAGAGCCGTTGTCCCTAAAGACTCACTTGTTGAGAGCAATTGTACCTTACTTTATGGGAGCCGTTGTCGCTAAACGCTTGCTCACTTGATGAGAGCAATTGCCCTTTACATGATGATAGCCGTTGTCCCTAATGGTTACACAATTGATAAGACCGATTGTCACTTACATGATGAGACCCGTTGTCCCTAAAGGCTAACTTTATCCGGGCAATTTGTCACTTCCATGATAAGAGCCGTTGTCCCTAAAGGCTCACTTGTTGAGAGCAATTGAACCTAACTTTATGGGAGCCGTTGTCCCTAAACGCCTGCTCACTTGATGAGAGCAATTGCCTTTAACATGATGATAGTCGTTGTCCCTAATGCTTGCACACTTGATAAGAGCAATTGTCACTTACATGTTGAGACCCGTTGTCCCTAAAGACTCACTTGTTGAGAGCAATTGTACCATACTTTATGGGATCCGTTGTCCCTAAACGCTTGCTCACTTGATGAGAGCAATTGTCCTTTACATGATGATAGCCGTTGTCCCTAATGCTTACACACTTGACAAGAGCAATTGTCACTTGCATGTTGAGATCCGTTGTCGCTAAAGGCTAACTTTATGAGGGCGATTTATCCCTTACAAGATAAGAGCCGTTGTCCCTAAAGGCTCACATGTTGAGAGAAATTGTACCTTACTTTATGGGAGCCGTTGTCCCTAAATGCAAGCTCACTTGATGAGAGCAATTGCCCTTTACATGATGATAGCCGTTGTCCGTAATGCTTACACACTCGATAAGAGCTACTGTCATTTACATGATGATATCCGTCGTCCCTAAAGGCTCACTTCTTGAGAGAAATTATACCTTAGTTTATGGGTCCCGTTGTCCCTAAATGCTTTCTCACTTAATGAGAGCAATTGTGCATTACATAATGATTTCCGTTGTCCTTAATGCTTGCACTCTCGATACGAGCAATTGTCACTTACATGATGAGATCCGTGGTCCTTAAAGGCTAACTTTATGAGGGCAATTCGTCCCTTACATAATACGAGCCTTTGTCCCTAAAGACTCACTTGTTGAGAGGAATTGTACCTTACTTTATGGGAGCCGTTGTCCCTAAACGCTTGCTCACTTGATGAGAGCAATTGCCCTTTACATGATAATAGCCGTTGTCCCTAATGCTTGCACACTTGACAAGAGCAATTGTCACTTGCATGATAAGATCCGTTGTCCCTAAAGGCTAACTTTATGAGGGCGATTTGTCCCATACATGATAAGAGCCGTTGTCCCTAAAGACTTACTTGTTGAGAGCAATTGTACCTAAGTTTATGCGAGCCGTTGTCCCTAAATGCTTGCTCACTTGTTGAGTGCAATTGCCTTCTAAATGATGATAGCCGGTGTCCCTAATCCTTGCACACTTGATAAGAGCAATGTTAATTACATGATGAGACCCGTCATCCCTAAAGGCTAACTTTATAAGGGCAATATGTCCCTTACATGATAAGAGCCGTTGTCCCTAAAGACTCACTTGTTGAGAGCAATTGTACCTTACTTTACGGGAGCCGTTGTCCCTAAACGCTTGCTCACTTGATGAGAGCAATTGCCCTTTACATGATGATAGCCGTTGTCCCTAATGCATGCACACTTGATAAGAGCAATTATCTCTTACATGATGAGTCCCGTTGTCCCTAAAGGCTAACTTTATAAGGGCAATTTGTCTCTTCCATGATAAGAGCCGTTGTCCCTAAAGGCTCACTTGTTGAGAGCAATTATACCTGACTTTATGGGAGTCGTTGTCCCTAAACGCCTGCTCAATTGATGAGAGCAATTGCCTTTTACATGATGATAACCGTTGTCCCTATTGTTTGCGAACTTGATAAGAGCAATTGTCACTTACATGATGAGACCCGTTGTCCCTAAAGGCTAACTTTATGTGGGCAATTTGTCCCTTACATGATAAGAGCCGTTGTCCTTAAAGACTCACTTGTTAAGAGCAATTGTACCTTACTTTATGGGAGCCGTTGTCCCTAAATGCTTGCTCACTTGATGAGAGCAATTGTCCTTTACATGATGATAGCCGTTGTCCCTAATGCTTGCACACTTGACATAAGCAATTGTCACTTGCATGTTCAGATCTGTTGTCCCTAAAGGCTAACTTTATGAGGTCGATTTATCCCTTACATGAAAAGAGCCGTTGTCCCTAAAGGCTCCCATGTTGAGAGAAATTGTACCTTACTTTATGGGTGCCGTTGTCCTTAAATGCAAGCTCACTTGATGAGAGCAATTGCAATTTACATGATGATAGCCGTTGTCCCTAATGCTTACACACTCAATAAGAGCAACTGTCACTTACATGATGATTAGGGATGGCAACGGGGCGGGGATCATCGGGGATTGTATTTACCATCCCCATCCCCGTTTCTCACTCCCCATCCCCATCCCCGCCACCATCCCCATCGGGGAATCGTTTTACATCCCCATCCCCATCCCCAATAGGGATCGGGGATCCCCACGGGGATTCGGGGATTTTCCGGCCTTATAAATTGAGCATAAAAATTACATAAGTAATCGAAATTATAAAGAACTGATCTATAAATGTCTGAAAAAGCATACATCATACATAGTTGGATTAATTAAAATGTCATTCAACTTTAAAATATCGTAAATACTGAAACATCAAATATAATACAAACGGGGATTTTATTCATATAGCTATCCTTGTTTGACAACTCGGTACCCGATAACACCCAAAGTATACACTAAATCAACTAACACATACAATATCTAATATAATATCTTCAATTGCCCAATTTTCTTCCATAAACCCACGCCCCCACCATGATCTTTCATCAAATTTCCTTACCTAGTCATACTTCATTTAATGTTTATGTTTTGTTGTCCATTCATTTAATTTCTATAACACATAACTAGTTCATTTCACTAGCCAAAATAAATCAAATTCATCTCTTTCTCTCTTCTCATATCCACGGCAACAACAAGAAGGAAAGCAAGACCAATATTTTTCAAAGATCAAAGTGTGATTTTATTCATATAGCTATCCTTGTTTGAGTTTTGAAATAAAAACTCAAGGATTAGTAGGGTTTTTCATCAACTAATCTCCTTAATCTTTCAAGTAAGTTAACAAAACTCATTTCATAATTTTTATAAGTTATTACTATGGTTATATATTTTTCTTACAAGAACTCATGCATATATTAACTTATACCACTCCATTTTTGTATATATTTAACTTTTAAGCCCTAGAAAGTGATTATAGTTAGATCCTTGTTAGATCCACTTGGTTTGTGATGTTTAGGAACCCATGACACCCTAAGAAGGTGTATGGTAAGATTAGACTAGATTGGTGGTGATTGAAAGTGGTTTGGTTGAAGTTGAAACTAGTTTAGAGCCTTGGAAATGGTTTTTGAAACTACATATTGACCTACTGTCCCTATTTTCATTTCGTGGGAAAATCAGTGGTTGATGGCTAATTTTTGACCAAAGATTTAGAAAATACTTTTAAAAACGAAACTTTAGGCGAAAGAACGGATTAAAACGAGCTTATAACGAAGGAGATATGATTTTTGCAAATTTAACGACGAAAACTATTTTTGTAAAAACTGCTTGCTGTTTGGCAGATTTCAATGGGTAAAAAGAGGTATTAAACGTAACCTAGAGGAGCCGAGTTATCAAAAATATACTAGTATATACAAAAACGAATCCGTGGACATAAAGAACGAAGGAAACGAGCCTAAAACGACCGAGTTATACCCGTTTTAACATCGCCAAAACTATATATATATATATAGTCACAAATAAAAATAATAACGTACGTACTAAATGGTATATTTTCTAGAAACGTTACTAAGGGCTATATCCTTAACAAACGAATACATACGACCCGAGAGAATAATTATACGACTTAACGACGTCATTCTAAGGTTTTGATACAAAGGAATATAACACTAACATTTTTATACGATATATTATGACAAGTTTTTATAACTCTATTTGGACTTATTTTTCCTAAGTATGGAAAGTATTTTACTTGACAATAACTAGTATTTACAAGTTAAGAGTGGTATAGGGAAACATGTGCATGTACATTCCTTTCATCATTTCATGATCTAAAGCGGATCATATCATTCATTTAGGTTGCGGTTAGAGTGCGCGTCTTACTCCTGTTCGTACCCTTTGTTATCATATCGCTTATATCAGGTGAGTATTCACGAACCCCTTTTTCTAACTATTTCAACTCATTTGGGGTAGATGCATGAATTACTTGAACTAAATTGTTTGTTACTCATTGAACTCTTTTGACTTATAACTTGTTTGGAACTATTGAACTTGTTTTGACCTTTTGAACTTGACTTGACCTTTGAAATTGACTTAAACTTTTGAACTTAATGCACCGTACGTGCTATAACCTAAAGTCTCCCATGATCGGAGCAATGCAAAGTCTCCCCTGTCGACGGAGCAGCATTATCAAGTCTCCCATGTTCGGAGCAACATAAAATCTCCCCTGTCTACGGAGTAACTTTGACTTATTACTATATAATAGTTTGTGAAAGATGTACCGTACGTGCATCAGCAATTGTTAGTCTCCTGCTGGTTTGCCGTTCGCACTCCAGTTTATACGTACCGTTCGTGCGGCCTCCTTGTGTGGGGCAGTAGGTAGTATGGATAGCGCTATTAGAGGTCGGCCAACCTCTCGTTCCCTTGTCTACGGAACGCATATTATTTATTTTAGGAGCCTTGCCACTTACTTTATTATATACTATGATTCCATATTGTGAACTATATTGACCACTTGTGCTTGACTACTAGACACATAACTTTTAGGCAGTGAGTTGTAAACACACAGGTTATAAATCTCTTATGGCGGGACTTGGAACTGAGTGGATTTACAATGCCTTTGCCTGGCGAACTTTTTCAAATGGTTTTCCTATTATTTAAAACGTTTATACTCACCAACTATTTTTATAGTTGACCGTTTTCTCTCATGCATTTCAGGTGATCGTCAGTAAGCTTGTCAGCAAGGTCTTGCATAATGAAGTTTTCACATGTCACTTCTTTTCATTATGTACTAAAATACCATCTTTTGGGAATCAAACTTATGTCTTTTATTTGCCAAAGTCGGCAATAACAACGTTGTAATGTTATATTTTTCCTTAATGTAAATTATGGTATTGTCTTATTTCTCTTTGGTAATGTTTATCGATTTCGTTACACCTCGTGTTTCCGCCTTCGGCGAGGGTGTGACAGATTGGTATCAGAGCCAGAGGTTATAGAGAATGCCGATTTTTCTAAAATAAAAATCGCAACTATAACCAAAGTAACATTTTTCTTAAAAAAAAAAAATAAATAAATAAAAATAAAATAAAATGATACGAGTCGACTAGTCCTAGCATTGCATTATTAATCCTCAAGTATGCATAGCCTGATCACCTATGTATAATTCAGGAAGAATCATGCGATGAAGGGAGTAGTGGTCAAAGATCATGTTTGGTCGAGTCTAGAGGGTCTGGTCACCTGAAGTTGCATTGGTCGGGTGGGTATGCATAACTTGTTTATATGTTTCAGCTTGTGTTACCGTACCTTACATGTGCATTCATGTAGATTCTTCCTCTTTGCTACCTTATGCCCCGTTAGATTAAGCATGGCTTTGTTCCCATCATTCTGCGATCTCTATGTCACGACTGTCATTGTACCGTACATCATCCGTCATCGTTCATGTATCGTTCACTCAACCCATTATTTTTGGTCTATCGCAGAGCCATGGCCGCAATGAACACTCGCTCAGGACGTAACAACAATGAAAACCCGAATGACGATGCTGCTGGACGTAACAACAATGAAAACCCGAATGACAGTGCTGCTGGATTAGCTGACCTTCTCACTCAGATTGTTGCGCACATTGATGCCAAACGATCCAATAATGGTGCGGGTCCTTCGAACAACGGTCAGGGATGCAACTATAAGACTTTCATGACATGCAAGCCAATGGAATTTTATGGCACTGAGGGTGCCATTGGACTGCTATCATGGTTTGAGAATGTTGAATCAAAACTCAGCATCACGAAATGTGCTGAAGGGGATAAGGTTGAATTCTCTGCGGGTCTACTTCAAGGTCGAGCATTGACTTGGTGGAACAACCAGCTACAGACTCGAGGAAGAGAGGCTGCAAATGGATTATCTTGGGAAGCATTTAAGAAGCTACTAACTGACGAGTACTGCAGAAAAGATGAAGTGGAGAAGCTGGAAGTGGAATTTTGGAACCACTTGATGGTAGGAGTAGAAGTTGACAAGTACACGGCCCGTTTCCATGAGCTAACTAAGATGGTTCCTCATATGGTCTCCACTAAGGAAAAGCTGATCGATCGATATATTTGGGGAATGATTCCTGAAATCAGGAGGGATGTCACTTCATCGAACCCAACCACTCTACAAGCCGCTGTGGGCATGGCATACCGCTTGACAAATGATGTGATCAGATCTGGTGAACTAACAAATGGAAATAATGAAGGACGAAAGAGACAAGGAGATCAGCAAGGAAGCCGTTATCAAAATCAACAGGACAAGAAACAGCGAGTAGTTGGAAACTATGGAGCAACAAATCAGGAGCGCAGAGGATATGAAGGCTCACATCCTAAATGTACCCGATGTAACCTTCACCACTCCGGAGAATGCCCAAGGTGCATCAACTGCAAACGGACAGGCCATCTTAGTCAGAATTGCCGAAACGGAAATGGAAACCAAGGACAAAGATTAGCATGTTACGAGTGTGGGAGCTTGGATCATCTTCGGAATACTTGTCCAAAGTTGAAAGGAACTCCCAACCAAGGACAGAATCGTCCAAACCTGGCAGCGGCAACTGAAGGCCCCCAAGATCAGAACATTGAGATTCCACCCGCGCGTGGCAGAGCTTACTTCCTAGGAAATCCTATCACCCAACATGTCCACGATAGCATAACGGGTACCTTCTCTTGAACAACTATATTATTTTCGTAGCACTTAAGTCTTAGTATAGAACTTATACACAACACCGACTAATCCGAGACCTAACGTTTTCGACCTTAGTTGCTTCATCAAATTTAAACCGCGATCACATACACCTATAGAATGGACGAATTGAATCTCGAGGACGAGATTCCTTTTAAGGTTGGTAGAATGTAACAACCCGATATTTTCCACGTCTACGTTTACTCCCAAACTTTGGAAATTCCACTATTCACGTGCATTATCAGTAAGGACCTCTCATACGGACTAGAAATAGTCGGCATATCATCATTAGGTCATTTACATGTTATACCACTCTTAGGATTTTCAAATTTATATATTTAGTATATTTAACGTTTTACGTATAACGATTTCTAAATAAACGTTAACGCCCGACTAATATATATACGACGAATATATCTAAATATTCCCACCATGGTCCCGACATTTTTTTTTTATATATCCTTTATAATATATAAAAATTATAATATTAATTTACCCGGTATTTTGGAAATTTATTTATTTCGTATCGTACGTCTAATTTAATTACGACGGTTTTCATAAAAGTTAAACGATAATTATCTAAACACCCAATAATTTTACCCAACCTATTTTTATAATTTTTATAACTTTATTTTATCCCGGTTAACTCCGTTAATATTTATTTCAAGACAACTCGGTACCCGATAACACCCAAAGTATACACTAAATCAACTAACACATACAATATCTAATATAATATCTTCAATTGCCCAATTTTCTTCCATAAACCCACGCCCCCACCATGATCTTTCATCAAATTTCCTTACCTAGTCATACTTCATTTAATGTTTATGTTTTGTTGTCCATTCATTTAATTTCTATAACACATAACTAGTTCATTTCACTAGCCAAAATAAATCAAATTCATCTCTTTCTCTCTTCTCATATCCACGGCAACAACAAGAAGGAAAGCAAGACCAATATTTTTCAAAGATCAAAGTGTGATTTTATTCATATAGCTATCCTTGTTTGAGTTTTGAAATAAAAACTCAAGGATTAGTAGGGTTTTTCATCAACTAATCTCCTTAATCTTTCAAGTAAGTTAACAAAACTCATTTCATAATTTTTATAAGTTATTACTATAGTTATATATTTTTCTTACAAGAACTCATGCATATATTAACTTATACCACTCCATTTTTGTATATATTTAACTTTTAAGCCCTAGAAAGTGATTATAGTTAGATCCTTGTTAGATCCACTTGGTTTGTGATGTTTAGGAACCCATGACACCCTAAGAAGGTGTATGGTAAGATTAGACTAGATTGGTGGTGATTGAAAGTGGTTTGGTTGAAGTTGAAACTAGTTTAGAGCCTTGGAAATGGTTTTTGAAACTACATATTGACCTACTGTCCCTATTTTCATTTCGTGGGAAAATCAGTGGTTGATGGCTAATTTTTGACCAAAGATTTAGAAAATACTTTTAAAAACGAAACTTTAGGCGAAAGAACGGATTAAAACGAGCTTATAACGAAGGAGATATGATTTTTGCAAATTTAACGACGAAAACTATTTTTGTAAAAACTGCTTGCTGTTTGGCAGATTTCAATGGGTAAAAAGAGGTATTAAACGTAACCTAGAGGAGCCGAGTTATCAAAAATATACTAGTATATACAAAAACGAATCCGTGGACATAAAGAACGAAGGAAACGAGCCTAAAAATAATAAACATCGCCAAAACTATATATATATATATATAGTCACAAATAAAAATAATAACGTACGTACTAAATGGTATATTTTCTAGAAACGTTACTAAGGGCTATATCCTTAACAAACGAATACGTACGACCCGAGAGAATAATTATACGACTTAACGACGTCATTCTAAGGTTTTGATACAAAGGAATATAACACTAACATTTTTATACGATATATTACGACAAGTTTTTATAACTCTATTTGGACTTATTTTTCCTAAGTATGGAAAGTATTTTACTTGACAATAACTAGTATTTACAAGTTAAGAGTGGTATCGGGAAACATGTGCATGTACATTCCTTTCATCATTTCATGATCTAAAGCGGATCATATCATTCATTTAGGTTGCGGTTAGAGTGCGCGTCTTACTCCTGTTCGTACCCTTTGTTATCATATCGCTTATATCAGGTGAGTATTCACGAACCCCTTTTTCTAACTATTTCAACTCATTTGGGGTGGATGCATGAATTACTTGAACTAAATTGTTTGTTACTCATTGAACTCTTTTGACTTATAACTTGTTTGGAACTATTGAACTTGTTTTGACCTTTTGAACTTGACTTGACCTTTGAAATTGACTTAAACTTTTGAACTTAATGCACCGTACGTGCTATAACCTAAAGTCTCCCATGATCGGAGCAGTGCAAAGTCTACCCTGTCGACGGAGCAGCATTATCAAGTCTCCCATGTTCGGAGCAACATAAAATCTCCCCTGTCTACGGAGTAACTTTGACTTATTACTATATAATAGTTTGTGAAAGATGTACCGTACGTGCATCAGCAATTGTTAGTCTCCTGCTGGTTTGCCGTTCGCACTCCAGTTTATACGTACCGTTCGTGCGGCCTCCTTGTGTGGGGCAGTAGGTAGTATGGATAGCGCTATTAGAGGTCGGCCAACCTCTTGTTCCCCTGTCTACGGAACGCATATTATTTATTTTAGGAGCCTTGCCACTTACTTTATTATATACTATGATTCCATATTGTGAACTATATTGACCACTTGTGCTTGACTACTAGACACATAACTTTTAGGCAGTGAGTTGTAAACACACAGGTTACAAATCTCTTATGGCGGGACTTGGAACTGAGTGGATTTACAATGCCTTTGCCTGGCGAACTTTTTCAAATGGTTTTCCTATTATTTAAAACGTTTATACTCACCAACTATTTTTATAGTTGACCGTTTTCTCTCATGCATTTCAGGTGATCGTCAGTAAGCTTGTCAGCAAGGTCTTGCATAATGAAGTTTTCACATGTCACTTCTTTTCATTATGTACTAAAATACCATCTTTTGGGAATCAAACTTATGTCTTTTATTTGCCAAAGTCGGTAATAACAACGTTGTAATGTTATATTTTTCCTTAATGTAAATTATGGTATTGTCTTATTTCTCTTTGGTAATGTTTATCGATTTCGTTACACCTCGTGTTTCCGCCTTCGGCGAGGGTGTGACACGTTGTCCCTAAACGCTTGCTCACTTGATGAGAGCAATTGTCCTTTACATGATGATAGCCGTTGTCCCTAATGCTTACACACTTGACAAGAGCAATTGTCACTTGCATGTTGAGATCCGTTGTCGCTAAAGGCTAACTTTATGAGGGCGATTTATCCCTTACAAGATAAGAGCCGTTGTCCCTAAAGGCTCACATGTTGAGAGAAATTGTACCTTACTTTATGGGAGCCGTTGTCCCTAAATGCAAGCTCACTTGATGAGAGCAATTGCCCTTTACATGATGATAGCCGTTGTCCGTAATGCTTACACACTCGATAAGAGCAACTGTCATTTACATGATGATATCCATTGTCCCTAAAGGCTCACTTGTTGAGAGCAATTATACCTTAGTTTATGGGTCCCGTTGTCCCTAAATGCTTTCTCACTTAATGAGAGCAATTGTGCATTACATAATGATTTCCGTTGTCCCTAATGCTTGCACTCTCGATACGAGCAATTGTCACTTACATGATGAGATCCGTGGTCCTTAAAGGCTAACTTTATGAGGGCAATTCGTCCCTTACATAATACGAGCCTTTGTCCCTAAAGACTCACTTGTTGAGAGGAATTGTACCATACTTTATGGGAGCCGTTGTCCCTAAACGCTTGCTCACTTGATGAGAGCAATTGCCCTTTACATGATAATAGCCGTTGTCCCTAATGCTTGCACACTTGACAAGAGCAATTGTCACTTGCATGATAAGATCCGTTGTCCCTAAAGGCTAGCTTTATGAGGGCGATTTGTCCCATACATGATAAGAGCCGTTGTCCCTAAAGACTTACTTGTTGAGAGCAATTGTACCTAAGTTTATGCGAGCCGTTGTCCCTAAACGCTTGCTCACTTGTTGAGTGCAATTGCCTTCTAAATGATGATAGCCGGTGTCCCTAATCCTTGCACACTTGATAAGAGCAATGTTAATTACATGATGAGACCCGTCATCCCTAAAGGCTAACTTTATAAGGGCAATATGTCCCTTACATGATAAGAGCCGTTGTCCCTAAAGACTCACTTGTTGAGAGCAATTGTACCTTACTTTACGGGAGCCGTTGTCCCTAAACGCTTGCTCACTTAATGAGAGCAATTACCCTTTACATGATGATAGCCGTTGTCCCTAATGCATGCACACTTGATAAGAGCAATTATCTCTTAAATGATGAGTCCCGTTGTCCCTAAAGGCTAACTTTATAAGGGCAATTTGTCTCTTCCATGATAAGAGCCGTTGTCCCTAAAGGCTCACTTGTTGAGAGCAATTGTACCTGACTTTATGGGAGTCGTTGTCCCTAAACGCCTGCTCAATTGATGAGAGCAATTGCCTTTTACATGATGATAACCGTTGTCCCTATTGCTTGCAAACTTGATAAGAGCAATTGTCACTTACATGATGAGACCCGTTGTCCCTAAAGGCTAACTTTATGTGGGCAATTTGTCCCTTACATGATAAGAGCCGTTGTCCTTAAAGACTCACTTGTTAAGAGCAATGGTACCTTACTTTATGGGAGCCGTTGTCCCTAAATGCTTGCTCACTTGATGAGAGCAATTGTCCTTTACATGATGATAGCCGTTGTCCCTAATGCTTGAATACTTGACAAGAGCAATTTTCACTTGCATGTTGAGATCCGTTGTCCCTTAAGGCTAACTTTATGAGGGCGATTTGTCCCTTACATGATAAGAGCCGTTGTCCCTAAAGGCTCACTTGTTAAGAGAAATTGTACTTTACTTTATGGGAGCCGTTGTCCCTTAATGCCAGCTCACTTGATGAAAGCAATTGCCCTTTACATAATGATAGCCGTTGTCCCTAATGCTTACACACTCGATAAGAGCAGTCACTTACATGATTTGATCCGTTGTCCCTAAAGGCTAACTTTATGAGGGCAATTTGTCCTTTAGATGATAAGAGCCGTTGTCCCTAAGACTCACTTGTTGAGAGCAATTGTACCTTACTTTATTGGAGCCGTTGTCCCTAAACGCTTGCTCACTTGATGAGAGCAATTGCCCTTTACATGATGATAGCCGTTTTCCCTAATGCTTGCAAGCTTGACAAGAGCAATTGTCACTTGCATGATGAGATCGGTTGTCCCTAAGGCTAACTTTATGAGGGTGATTTGTCCCTTACAGAATAACAGCCGTTGTCCCTAAAGGCTTACAAGTTGAAAGCAATTGTACCTTACTTTATGAGAGCCGTTGTCCATAAACGCTCGCTCACTTGTTGAGTGCAATTGCCCTTTAAATGATGATAGCCGGTGTCCTTAAAGCTTGCGCACTAGATAAGATCAATTGTCACTTACATGATGAGACCCGTTGTCCCTAAAGGCTAACTTTATGAGGGCAATATGTCCCTTACATGATAAGAGCCGTTGTCCCTAAAGACTCACTTGTTGAGAGGAATTGTACCTTACTTTATGGGAGTCGTTGTCGCTAAACGCTTGCTCACTTGATGAGAGCAATTGCCCTTTACATGATGATAGCCTTTGTCCGTAATGGTTGCAAACTTGATAAGAGCAATTGTAACTTACATGATGAGACCCGTTGTCCCTAAAGGCTAACTTTATAAGGGCAATTTGTCTCTTCCATGATTAGAGCCGTTGTCCCTAAAGGCTCACTTGTTGAGAGCAATTGTACCTGACTTTATGGGAGCCGTTGTCCCTAAACGCCTGCTCACTTGATGAGAGCAATTGCCTTTAACATGATGATAGCCGTTGTCCCTAATGTTTGCACACTTGATTAGAGTAATTGTCACTTAAATGTTGAGACCCGTTGTCCCTAAAGACTCACTTGTTGAGAGCAATTGTACCTTACTTTATGGGAGCCGTTGTCCTTAAACACTTGCTCACTTGTACCCAAAAGAAGCCAACAATCCCAACAATCACAAGTATAAAAAGATCTGTCAAAATAAAAGAAATTACAAACCATCACAAAATCACCGTTAGAATACTGATTAGCAGAAACATTACCAACCCAAAGCCCCAAATTCAATAAGAATTTGTGCAAACCCACAGTCGCCAAAGAGTCATGTAACACCATTAATACCATTGTCACAGCAGCTATAACTCCTCAACGGGATTTTCCAAATATGCGCAGCCTTCACAGATTCCACAGAATGCTTAATCTTAAGACTTAACAGCTTTTTTTTTTGGGTAAATGGGATTCACCCTGGCAAAATATAATAATGACAAAAACAGTATAAGTACAATGGAATGTGGCAGAAGTACCACATTAACCTCAAGCAATCGCTTGAACAACCACTACCAATAAAACGCTTGTGACATGCCACAAAGCGAAAAAACTAGAAACATACAATAACTAGAACTCCAATAGGAAACCTCCAACGAATGAAACATGAATCACCACACTTATCCCCACGCTGCTTCGAAGGAGATTGATGGATCAAATGAGACTGCCTCCTTAAAAACCTCTCCAAGAAAAAACCCGTGGGAAAAACCTTGGAGTAGGGAAAAAAGAGTACAGCTCTCACTTGAAACTCCGACGAAGAATCCAACATGCCCCAAGCAACTTCCAAAGAGAACACATCAACAAGCAACGGCCCAAACTCAATAGAAAAACACGACATCAATGATGCATAAGAGAAGGGGGCAACTTCCACACACGAACGAGATCAACCACGTTCGCTGTCTTCTTAAACCTGCATGTGAGATGCTTCTACCGAACCGTGGACTTGATTAAATCAACAACTTGAGCTTCAGATCTCATTTGCTTCTTGAAAATCCGGCTGTTCCTTTCTTGCCATATAAAATAAGACGTGGCAGCAAATAAAAGCTTAGAAACAACGCTCCGAACAGACCTTGATTTAGCCGTCACAATAAGAGAATGAACAATATCATCCAACGACGAAGGCAACGAGCTAAAACCAGCATACAACTTCAACGAGCTCCAGACCTGCATAGAATACGAACACGCAAAGAAAAGATGGTCATGAGAATCAGGTTGCATCTTACAAAGAGGACACAACAACGGGTCCGCATTATCAGCCTCATGATGCCTAATCAAATCTTGAGTCCGTAACCGCCTTTTCATAACTAACCACAAATGAAATGCATGTCTCGGAATCCGATGAGAAAACCATACCAGGTGATACCAATCAACATTAATATCCCGAGACCTAATGCAATCCCAAACCAAAGAAACCGAAAACGGTCTAAACACCCCATCACTAGAACGCCACCATAACGAATCCTCCATATTATCCACCAACTGATGAATAGAAAGAGAACCAATAACGGGGTAACGAACCATCCAATCATTCGGCCAAGCCCACCCATTAGAAGCAATGATCTCCCGAACAGTAGTATTAGTATTAAAACCAGCCCGGTGAATATCACGATTAGAAATAATACGAGAAATAGGACTAAGCAAACACCATGAATCAAACCATGCTGAAACCTTGGAACCATCACCTAATTTATACCATATAAAATGGCGAACAAGGGGTCTAAGCTGAAGAATTTTACTCCAACTCCATGTCATATTACCACGACAAGGAATATCCCAAAAATTACGCCCCCTAAGCTTATAAGCATGAATCCATCTAACCCAAAGGGACTCCTTGCCAGTTACAATACTCCAAATATGTGTAGTGATCAACGCATTATTAAAAGTATCCAACCTCCGAATCCCAAGCCCACCTTCTTGTTTAGGAAGACAAACAACCTCCCATGCAACTTTAGATTTACCCTTATGCCCGTCACCATTACCCCACAAAAAACCTCTCATAAGCTGTTCTAGATCAAGAATAATGCGTGAAGGAAGGATAAACACCGAAGCCCAATAAATATGCATAGAAGACAGTACAGACTGAATAAGTTGAAGCCTACTAGCAAAAGATAGAGATTTATTCTTCCAATCCTTAATACGATTAGACAACTTCTCAACCAACTCCTTGCAATCTCTAAAAATCAGCCTAGTAGTAACCAAAGGAACGCCCAAATACTTAACAGGAAGGCTCCCTTCAACAAACGGAATCACCTGTAAAATAGCAAGCTTGACATGGTTACGAACATTACAAAAATATGCAGTGCTCTTAGGCAAACTTGGAGTAAGGCCAGAAACATGTTTAAACTCGTCCAACGCCTCCATAATAACTCTAGCCGATTCAACATCACCATGAGCAAAAAGAAACAGATCATCAGCAAAGCACAAATTAATGATATTAAGGTTAGAGCAATGATGATGAAATGTAAATAGCTCTGAATTGCGAACCCGCCTCCGTAAGATAAGAGTAAGAACCTCCGTAACAAGAGTAAATAGATAAGGCGACAACGGATCACCTTGCCGAAGACCCCTCTTACCCTTAAAATATCCATGCAAAGAACCGTTAACACTAATAGAAAATGAAGTCGATGTCACACATTCCATAATCCAACAAATCATACGGTTATGAAACCCAAACCCAATCAGAATTTGCCGTAAGAAGTTCCAATCAACCGTATCATAGGCCTTCTGAATATCAACTTTAAAAGCACATCTAGCCGGACCCCGATCAACATGATAATTATGCATAAGCTCTTGAGTAAGAAGAATATTATCCGAGATCCTCCTACCCGGAACAAAAGCTGATTGGTTCAAACTCACTAAGGATGTTAAACTATTCTTGATACGGTTAGCAATAATCTTGCTAATACATTTAAATAACACATTGCAGCAAGAAATAGGCCTAAAATCATTACTCCGAGATGGAGAAGTGACCTTAGGAAGAAGTGCAATAATAGTGTGGTTCACTTCCTTCAAAAGCTTACCATTCGTGAAGAATTCCTGAACCGCCTTAGTAACATCTGATGACACAATATCCCAAGCCCCTTTAAAGAAAGCCGCAGTGTACCCATCCGGACCAGGAGATTTGTCATCCCCCATAGAGAATAAAGCATCTTTAACTTCTTGCCTGGAAACATCCCGAACCATATCCTCAGCAACAATAGGATCAAGAGTAGACATAAAAAGATCATGATTATCAAACGGAACCGTATACCCCTCTTGACCAAGAAAAGAAGCATAATGACTAACGAAAGCATTAGGAACCTCCTCTCCATCAAACCGAACCCCATCACTATTGCTGATCACATCGATTCGACTTCTAGCTTTCCGGCTCTTCACCACTTTATGAAAATAAGCCGAATTAGAATCCCCAACCCGGAGCCATTCAACCTTAGCTTTTTGTTTCAGAAACTGTTCCTCTAATAAAATAGCATCATTATAAGCATTAAGATAACAAGCCTCCTCTTCTCGAACAGAAATATTAAAAGGATCCGCATCTAAAGCACGTTGAACAGTATCTAACTCATGACGAAGTCTAATGACTTTCTCATGGATATTCCCTTCATTAAATAGCATTTTACGAAGCGGCTTTTTCAGCAATTTAAGCTTGCTCACAACTTGGTACATATAAAAACCACTTGTAGCCACGCTCCAACACTCCTTTACCTGCTCTTTAAACAGAGAATTAGTAACCAGAATATTAAAAAACTTAAACGGCCTTGGTTTAAACTTATGAGAAGTAGGAATAGTGAGGATAGCCGGAGAATGGTCTGAAATACGATACGGCTGAAAAAAGGCATGAGCACCAACGAAACCATCCGTGCATTCAAGATTAGCCATAATACGATCAATCTTCTTAAGAGTACCATCCACCCCTCTAGGTTTCTGATTCCACGTAAATTGCAACCCGGAACGATTGACGTCAAAAACTTCAATCTCCTCAACACACTCCTTAAACTCCCTCATAGCAATATCAATGACAGAAGAACCCTCCACTTTATCTTCTAAGTTAAGAGCAGAATTAAAATCACCAAGAAGACACCGAGCACGGTTCCTAACATATTGCTTATGAACCATTAAATTCTGCCAAAGAGGACGCCTATGAGTATAACAGTTATGAGCATATATAAACGAACAAAACAACTCTTTCTTATCAATTTTAAACCAAATACAAGTGTGTATAACTTGATCATCCATAGTAACCACGGTTAAATCAACATCCTCTTGATTCCAGCCCAAAACAATGCGAGAACCTTTAGAACACAAATGACCATTAGAAGTCCAATTCCAATTCCTAAAAACCTTCTTACAAAGCCCTTCCAACCGAGAACAAGCTACATGAGATTCAAGAATAGCACAAACAGAAAGTTTATTCTCACAAATAACTTGTCGAACCTCATTTAGTTTAGGGGATTGGTTCATTCCCCTTATATTCCAAGAAGCGATACTATACATGAGGAACATCACTAGAGGAAGTGCTTGCTTCCTTATTTTGATTACTCGTGACCGTGTTGCGATTACCACATTCAATATGCTCATCAACCTCATTATTCGTATCACTATCCACAACATGAACTCCTTCATTCTCATGAGATGTATCCTCCTCGAACCCGAATTCAGAACTGGTCACATCACCACTTAAAGCTCCAAACGAATTCTTAGTGATAATATCACTTAAATCATCATGAATATACTTAGAAAAGGCTGGAACATCACTATTAACTGGATTATCCAATGAATTAAGACCATCTTCCACATTCTTATCATTATTTGTATCGTGAGCCTTTGAAGATGAAGCACCATTCTCCACACCTTCCTTAGGAACAGTAGGTTCCTTATTAATACTATTACCCTTAGAAGACGACGCTCCATCTGACCCACCTTTAGTTTTAGAAACCGGCTGCCAACGGTAATTAAAAGTAACCTTAGGTTTAGCAAAACGAACTCCATCAATAACCTTCTCATGAGTTGGCACCTTACCCTTACCCTTAGTAACTTCCACAAAACCCTCCTTATCAACAGTAGACTTCACACAAGGTTGCTTAACCTTCTTGGGACAAGCAACATCATCATGATCAAAAATTTTGCACACATCACACCTAGGAGGCTGCCATTCATATTCAATTTCAATACGTTCCAGTGAATGACCTAAACCATTGGGAAACGGAATTGCCACAATCACATGATCCATTAACTTGTTAATAGAAGACACTTCAATAAGAGCTCGAGCATATGAATTCCGACCCCAAGACTTAACACACATAGTACTAGTATACGAATCCAACATGATAGGTTTACCAATTTGAGTCGTAATCAAGCTCAATCCAACCTCCGTATAAGCAACAATTGGAACCTTATGTAACTTCACCCATAAGGGGGCTGAAGTAACCTCTTCCTTAGCAAGCGTAGTATTAGGCGTCCAAATGTTCAAGAAGATAGGAATAGAACGAATCAACCACGGACCAGTCTCTAACACTTTATCCATGCCATCCTTAGTGGAAAATTGAAATAAAAAGAATCCATTATTCAACATGACACGTTCTAATCCAAATTTAGCCCATGTATTCTTAACATAATTCTCCACAATAGGGAATGCAAGTCATTTCCCAATAAAGTACCCATAAAGAGTATGAGCAAATCTGGCCGAAACATCATTAATCTCTTTTAACGGAATTGTGACATGAGCTCCTTCCACACGTTCCTCATTACGTAATTCACATATGTTAACGGATTTGAAAGTGTTCTTAGATTGAAACATAGAAGCATAAGAGAGTTTAGGAGCTTGTTGTGAACCAACAGCACTAGAATTATCACCAAATTTAGCACTCACAGCAGTAGGTTGACTTGAATCCTTCGTACTAGTCACTTGAGTATCAATCGAAACATGTTTAGCACTAGCAACCTGAGTTGCATCACCCATTGCATCTTTAGACGTACCACTAGAACCCTTGTCATTCCCAAACTCCATATTCCGATCAGCAAATTTCACCACACGATAAGGTTTCAAAACCTTACCATCTCTACTCAATATCGGACCATCAACACTCTTCAGCTTGGAAGTAATACCACTCCTCATCACATCCTCCTCTAAACCCTCATGTTGCCCAAAGGAGGATAACAATTCAGCAGCTGAAACATGCGGCTTAATTACACTAGCAGCACCTTTGTTTCTCAAGATAGACTTTAAAATAGGTGCATTAGAGATTAGAGTTGATTGAGGGGAGATTGATGGTTTATTAGATATGTTAGACGAATCCATCACAGTCACAAAAAAATCCAAACGAGAAGCAGAAACTTATAATCCAAACGAAACCCTAACAAAAACGATGAAACAGTACAACGATCCAACAGTAAAAAAACCCTAAGAAAAAAAAAACAGCAGCGCAATGATACCTCAATAATGATGTCACGAATCCTCGTACTTCCTAACCGACCCTCATTATGAATCGTACGAATAAATGATAGAATCCAATAATAACCATGCACAAACCGACAGGAAGTGAAATTATAATTAAAAACCCTTTGTCGCCGCAAACAGAAACGAATCTTCCAAAGGACCACGATTGCAATATTCAATAATTAGTTAAGAACCAAAACCCCACCAATCAGAGATAAAAGCAAATCACTACCCACCGACCCACTATTGAATTAAGAAAGCAATAGTGGAACCAGATTAAGTGAAATTAAAACGATGTTGATCGATTGGACGATAGGAATTTTAGTCGCCGGTGAAAAGAGAGCACTACTAGGTTTTTTTTTTTTTTTTTTTTATTTATTTTTTATTTTTTATTTTTTTTTTACATACTAACTTAACAGCTTGTGCCTAACAGTATCAACGATAATCTTAAAAATAGTCACCTCACTTCTAAAATTCTTTTGAAATAACCTGAAATTACGCTCTTGCCAAATATAATATACCACAGCCCCAAAAGCTAAACGCTGAATCACACTCCAAATAGAATTATTAGCAGTTCTATTGGAAATTCCAGAAACAACTTCAGCCCAAGTGAAAGAAGTATCTTCAAGCTTACACAAAAGTTTAAGGTTACCCCAAACAGCCTTAGAAAAATCACAAGAAAAGAATAAGTGAGCATGAGATTCATCAACGGCATTACATAAAGGGCATAAGGTACTAGAAATGTTAAACCATCTAGATATTCGATCCGAAGTTTTAAGTCTCCCCCGCATAGCCATCCAAAGCACAAAAGCGTGTCTAGGAATACATTGAGTGAACCAAACATGCTTATTCCAGATAACTTTGGGGCTATCAATCCTTAAAGCTTTCCAAGCTTCTTTAACACTAAACTCCACATCCTTATTATCCTTATTAATCCATAAAACCTTATCCTCAAACTCATCAAATAAAACAGGAACAGGCACATTTAAGACATCACCAAAAAGATTGTTCCATTCATTGGGCCATTTCCATCCGCTACTGTCAATCCAACCGGCAACCTTATCATTAGTATCCAACCCATTTTCAGTAAGGAAACTATGAGTAATAACCTTACACAGCGGGCCATTAGTGTGCCATTTATCAAACCACATAGAACATTGTTTACCATTACCCAATCTATACACCACAAAAGCTCGAATTTTATCCCTAAGACCAAGAATATGATTCCAACCCGAAGCACCATGTTCAGGCTTAATATCAAACCAAATATTTCTATCTTTGATCCTATAAGCATGAACCCATCTAACCCACAGCGAGTCTTTCTTACTAATAACGTTCCAAAGGTGCTTAGCGATTAAAGCCTCATTCATAAGTCTGAGAGGTTTAAGACCAAGGCCCCACCTGATTTTTAGGCTTACAAATATCTTTCCATGATACACTAGCAATACCACTACCCTCACCCCCACCGGACCATAAAAACTTTTTACACAGTTTATCAATGCTATCACAGACATGATTAGGAAGAAGAAACATCGAAGCCCAATAAACATGAAGCGAAGTAAGAACAGATGAGATTAACTGAAGTCTACCCGCAAAAGATAAAGTTTTGTTTCTCCAATCATTAATGTGATTCTTAACCTTCTGAATCAAGCTTCTACAATCCTCATTCACAATTCTCTTTTCGGACAGAGGGATACCCAAGTATTTCAATGGCAGAATACCAATTCTAAAAGGCATGACATGCAAAATATTATCCTTAACCATATCAGGCACACTCCTAAAAAAAGCAACACTTTTAGTAAGACTAGGGAATAAACCAGAACACATAGCAAATTCATCTAACGATCTTCTAAGAATACTAGCAGAGATTAAATCACCATGACATAATAAAAGAAGGTCGTCCGCAAAACATAAGTGGGTCAGTTGAAATTTCTCACAACCCCAATGAAACCTAAACCGACCATCCCTTCTAATCTGTCTCTTAACCATCATATTAAATGCTTCCATAACGATAGTGAACAAATAAGGCGAGATCGGGTCACCCTGCCTAAGACCCCTTTTACTTTTGAAAAATCCATGCAATTCACCATTTACACATAAAGAAAAGGAGGCAGAAGTTAAACATACCATAATCCAGTGAATCATGGAGCTGTGGAAGCCAAAATGAACAAGACACCTCTTCAAAAAGTCCCAATTGACCGTATCGTATCTCTTCTGAATGTCCACTTTGAACGAGCATTTGCTAACATCACGCGTCCAATTATATCTCTTAACAAACTCCTGAGCAAGCAAAATGTTGTCACTAATCTGCCTACCCGGGATAAATGCACTCTGGTTACAATCAATCAGACTACAAAGACCTTCTTTAAGCCTATTCGTAATGACTTTACTGATGCACTTGTAGATGACATTTCCACAAGCAATAGGACGATAATCAGACACCTTCAAGGGAACTTGCAACTTAGGAATAAGCGAGATAACATTAGCATTAAACTCGCCAAGAAGTTTACCAGAACTGAAAAACTCTTTAACCGCAGCACAGACATCAACACTAACAACGCTCCAAGCCGCTTTAAAAAACTTTGAAGTAAACCCATCCGGGCCAGCTGCTTTGTCATCATCAATACTAAACATCGCTTCTTTGATTTCGGTATCTGAAACAAGTCTAACCATATTCAATGCAACAGAAGGATCAAGTTTCTTGGCAAAAAGATCCTCACAGTCTTCTAACGGAATGACCTCATCTTCCACCCCCAAAAACTTTTGAAAATGGTTAACAAAACACCCCGGCACATCATCACCATAGAATTTGTTACCCTGCTCATCACACACCACTTGAATCCTACCCTTGTTCACCCTATTTTTAAGACAATTATGGAAGTACGACGTATTTTGGTCACCATCCTTCAACCATTGAATCTTGGTTTTCTGCCTAAGAAGGTTAGCCTCATCCCTCACCGCTTCCTGATACGCATTACAGTAGACATGTTCTTCTTCTCTAAGACTACTATTATTGGGATCTTTGTCTAAACTCAGTTGCACTCTTTTAAGCTCAGCCTTCAAAGTCTTAACCTTATTAAAAACGTTCCCATTAACCCTATTCATATTCCTCAAATGTCTTTTCATATTTTTAAGACGTTTAGCCAAAACAAACATACGGAACCCAAAAACCTCAATACCCCAATTATCTCTAACCATAGGAAAAAAAGAATCCTTATCCGCCAAAAAGTTAGCAAACCTAAATGATCTAGGCTTAACAGGCTTGGCCAAAGAATAATTCAAAATAACAGGACAATGATCCGATGAAAGATAAGGCAAAAATTCAGCAAAGCAGCTATCATAACAGGTTATGAAGCTACTATTACCCAACACTCTATCTAATAAGGGTTCTCGTATCATTCTTGGCTGGGATGATGATATTGTTGATGTTATGGTTATGGCTTCTACTAACCAAGTTATGCATGTTCAGGTTAATGTTCGTAATGAAAACAAAACCGTTTTTTGTTCCTTTGTTTATGGAGATAACTATTATGTTAATCGGAGAGCACTTTGGAGTAACCTTGATAGCCATGTTAGATTCATGCGTAGTAGGCCTTGGGTGTTATTGGGAGACTTTAATGCTGCTCTTAATTTGAAGGATCATTCGTGTGGTGGTTATGCTCTTGATATTGCTATGTGTGAATTTAAAGAATGTGTATTGAATATGGAGGTGTCGGATGTTAATAGTACGGGGCTGCATTTTACATGGAATCAAAAACCAAGAGGCTCTAATGGAACGTTAAAGAAGATTGATAGAATTATGGGTAATTTAAAGTTTGGTGATGATTTCCTGGGTTCGTTTGCTATTTTCCAACCTTACCGTATTTCAAATCATTCTCCTTGTGTCCTTCGTATTCCTCAGGTGGCTAAACTCAAACCTAAACCTTTTAAGTTCTCTAATTTTCTGGTGCATAAAGAGGGCTCTATTGATACTGTTACTTCGGGGTGGAATCTTAGTGTAAATGGTTGTGCTATGTATCGTGTTGTTAAACACTTGAAGGGGCTGAAATCTTCTTTTCGTAAGCTTTTGTATAACCAAGGTAACCTTCATGAGAGGGTTACTAGTCTTCATAAGGAGTTAGAGTCTAACGTGCTATTGATAAAGACCCGTTTAATTCAGCCCTTCGGGAAGATCATGCTCATTACCTTCTTGCTTTTAAGGAGGCAATATTAGATGAGGAGCGGTTTTTAAAGCAAAAATCTAAAGTTCAATGGCTTCATGCAGGTGATTCTAATACGGCTTACTTTCATAATGTTGTTAAAAGTAAATGTGCTCGTAATCGAATTGAAGTGGTTCGAGATGCAGCTAATGTTTTGTATGAAGGAAGTGCAGTTGCAGGGGCTTTTGTTTCTCATTATTAGCAGTTTCTGGGTATTGAAGGGGATTGTACCCCTCTTGATGATCATGCTTTATTCTCTAATGTCCTTAATCCTCAAATGGCTGATTTTATGGTGAGAGATGTTACGGATTCTGAAATTAGGGAAGCTATATTCTCGATGGGGGATGATAAAGCTCCTGGGCCTGACGGGTACACTGCCGCTTTCTTTAAGAAAGCATGGAATGTTGTGGGTATTGATGTCACGTGTGCTATTCGGGATTTCTTTTCTAATGGTAAGCTTCTTAAGGAAACTAACCACACTATTATATCATTGGTTCCTAAAGTGTCTACCCCGTCTAAGATTACTGATTATAGGCCTATTTCTTGTTGCAATGTGTTGTTTAAGTGCATTAGTAAAATTATTGCGAACCGTGTTAAAGACAGCCTTGGTCATTTGGTTAGTATTAACCAATCTGCGTTTGTTCCTGGGCGGCGTATTTCTGATAATATTTTGCTTACCCAAGATATTATGCGGAATAATCATAGAGGGAGAGGTCTGCCTAGATGTGCTTTTAAAGTGGATATTCAAAAGGTGTATGATACGGTTAATTGGGCTTTTCTTAGGTCTATTCTGATTGGTTTTGGTTTCCATCATAAAATGGTCGATTGGATTATGGTTTGTGTTTCTTCTACATCGTATTCCATATGTGTTAATGGGGATCTTCATGGCTGGTTCCAAGGTAAGCGATTCGGCAGGGTGACCCGTTATCTCCTTACTTGTTTACTTTGGTTATGGAGGTTTTAACCTTTATTCTGCAGAAAAAGATGGCTAATACGATGGAGTTTCAGTTTCATCATTTATGTGAGCAACAACGTATTATTAACCTTTGTTTTGCAGATGATCTTTTCTTATTCTCTAGAGGCCATCCAGAATCGGTTAACGTTATTATGCAAGCTTTGGAGGATTTCAAGAATGTTTCGGGTCTTGTTCCGAGTATTCCCAAGAGAACTGCTTTTTTCTGTAATGTGCCTAGTGCTTTGAAAGCTATGATTCTTCAGTCTATGCCATTTGCAGAAGGGTCTCTTCCGGTTAGATATTTGGGCGTTCCTCTCATTTCGTCTAGGCTTCTCTATAGGGATTGTAAGGTTCTTGTGGAGAAATTAGAAGGGCGTGCGAATGATTGGCGTAATAAGTTTCTTTCGTTGGCGGGTAGGCTTCAATTGATTAGGTCCGTGTTGTCTTCGATGCATATTTATTGGGCGTCTGTTTTCATCCTTCCTGCTCGTATTATTCATGATTTGGAGCAGCTCATGAGGGGTTTTTTATGGTCGTTGTCCCTAATGCTTGCACACTTGATAAGAGCAATTGTCACTTACATGATGAGATCCGTTGTCCCTAAAGGCTAACTTTATGGGGGCAATTTGTCCCTTACATAATAAGAGCCGTTGTCCCTAAAGGCTCACTTCTTGAGAGCAATTGTACCTTAGTTCATGGGATCCATTGTCCATAAACGCTTGCTCACATGGTGAGAGCAATTACCCTTTACATGATGATAGCTGTTGTCCCTAATGCTTGCACACTAGATAAGAGCAATTGTCACTTACATGATGAGATCCGTTGTCCCTAAAGGCTAACTTTATGAGGACAATTTTTCCCCTACGTAATAAGAGCCGTTGTCCCTAAAGACTCACTTGTTGAGAGTAATTGTACCTTAGTTTATGGGATTCATTGTCCTTAAACACTTGCTCACTTAATGAGAGCAATTGCCCTTTACATGATGATAGTCATTGTCCCTAATGCTTAAACACTCTATAAGAGCAACTGTCACTTACATGATGAGATCCGTTGTCCCTAAAGGCTAACTGTCTGAGGGCAATTTTTCCCTTACATAATAAGAGCCGTTGTCCCTAAAGACTCACTTGTTGAGAGCAATTGTACCTTACTTTATGGGATTCGTTGCCCTAAACACTTGCTCACTTGATGAGAGAAATTGCAATTTTCATGATGATAGCCGTTGTCCCTAATGCTTACACACTCGATAAGAGCAATTGTCACTTACATGATGAGATCCGTTGTCCCTAAAGGCTAACTTTATGAGGGCAATTTATCCTTTACATAATAAGAGCCATTGTCCCTAAAGTCTCACTTGTTGAGAGCAGTTGTACCTTACTTTATGGGATCCATCGTCCCTAAACACTTGCTCACTTGACGAGAGCAATTGCCCTTTACATGATGATGGCCGTTGTCCCTAATGCTTACACACTCGATAAGAGCAGTCACTTACATGATGAGATCCGTTGTCCCTTAAGGCTAACTTTATGAGGGCAATTTTTCCTTTACGTAATAAGAGCCGTTGTCCCTAAAGACTCACTTGTTGAGAGCAATTGTACCTTAGTTTATGGGATCCATTGTCCCTAAACACTTGCTCACTTAATGAGAGCAATTGCCCTTTACATGATGATAGTCGTTGTCCCTAATGCTTACACACTTTATAAGAGCAACTGTCACTTACATGATGAGATCCGTTGTCCCTAAAGGCTAACTTTATGAGGGCAATTTTTCCCCTACATAATAAGAGCCGTTGTCCCTAAAGACTCACTTGTTGAGAGCAATTGTACCTTACTTTATGGGATTCGTTGCCTTAAACACTTGCTCACTTGATGAGAGAAATTGCCCTTTTCATGATAATAGCCGTTGTCCCTAATGCTTACACACTCGATAAGAGCAATTGTCACTTACATGATGAGATCCGTTGTCCCTAAAGGCTAACTTTATGAGGGCAATTTGTCCTTTACATAATAAGAGCCATTGTCCCTAAAGTCTAACTTGTTGAGAGCAGTTGTACCTTACTTTATGGGATCCATCGTCCCTAAACAATTGCTCACTTGACGAGAGCAATTACCCTTTACATGATGATAGCCGTTGTCCCTAATGCTTACACACTCGATAAGAGCAGTCACTTACATGATGAGATCCGTTGTCCCTAAAGGCTAACTTTATGAGGGCAATTTTTCCCTTACGTAATAAGAGCCGTTGTCCCTAAAGACTCACTTGTTGAGAGCAATTGTACCTTAGTTTATGGGATCCATTGTCCCTAAACACTTGCTCACTTAATGAGAGCAATTGCCCTTTACATGATGATAGTCGTTGTCCCTAATGCTTACACACTTTATAAGAGCAACTGTCACTTACATGATGAGATCCGTTGTCCTTAAAGGCTAACTTTATGAGGGCAATTTTTCCCTTACAGAATAAGAGCCGTTGTCCCTAAAGACTTACTTGTTGAGAGCAATTGTACCTTAATTTATGGGATTTGTTGCCCTAAACACTTGCTCACTTGATGAGAGAAATTTCCCTTTTCATGATGATAGCCGTTGTCCCTAATGCTTACACACTCGATAAGAGCAATTGTCACTTACATGATGAGATCCGTTGTCCCTAAAGGCTAACTTTATGAGGGCAATTTGTCCTTTACATAATAAGAGCCATTGTCCCTAAAGTCTCACTTGTTGAGAGCAGTTGTACCTTACTTTATGGTATCCATCGTCCCTAAACACTTGCTCACTTGACGAGAGCAATTGCCCTTTACATGATGATAGCCGTTGTCCCAAATGCTTACACACTCGATAAGAGCAGTCACTTACATGATGAGATCCGTTGTCCCTAAAGGCTAACTTTATGAGGGCAATTTTTCCCTTACGTAATAAGAGCCGTTGTCCCTAAAGACTCACTTGTTGAGAGTCATTGTACCTTAGTTTATGGGATCCATTGTCCCTAAATACTTGCTCACTTAATGAGAACAATTGCCCTTTACATGATGATAGTCGTTGTCCCTAATGCTTACACACTCTATAAGAGCAACTGTCACTTACATGATGAGATCCGTTGTCCCTAAAGGCTAACTTTATGAGGGCAATTTTTCCCTTACATAATAAGAGCCGTTGTCCCTAAAGACTCACTTGTTGAGAGCAATTGTACCTTACTTTATGGGATTCATTGCCCTAGACACTTGCTCACTTGATGAGAGAAATTGCCCTTTTCATGATGATAGCCATTGTCCCTAATGCTTACACACTCGATAAGAGCAATTGTCACTTACATGATGAGATCCGTTGTCCCTAAAGGCTAACTTTATAAGGGCAATTTGTCCCTTACATAATAAGAGCCATTGTCCCTAAAGTCTCACTTGTTGAGAGCAGTTGTACCTTACTTTATGGGATCCGTCATCCCTAAACACTTGCTCACTTGACGAGAGCTATTGCCCTTTACATGATGATAGCCGTTGTCCCTAATGCTTACACACTCGATAAGAGCAGTCACTTACATGATGAGATCCGTTGTCCCTAAAGGCTAACTTTATGATAGCAATTTGTCCCTTACATGATAAGAGCCGTTGTCCCTAAAGACTCACTTGTTGAGAGCAACTGTACCTTACTTTATTGGAGCCGTTGTCCCTAAACGCTTGCTCACTTAATGAGAGCAATTGCCCTTTACATGTTGATAGCCATTTTCCCTAATGCTTGCAAGCTTGACAAGAGCAATTGTCACTTGCATGATGAGATCCGTTGTCCCTAAAGGCTAACTTTATGAGGGTGATTTGTCCCATACAAAATAAGAGCCGTTGTCCCTAAAGGCTTACAAGTTGAGAGCAATTGTACCTTACTTTATGGGAGCCGTTGTCCCTAAATGCAAGCTCACTTGATGAGAGCAATTGCCCTTTACATGATGATAGCCGTTGTCCCTAATGCTTACACACTCGATAAGAGCAACTGTCACTTACCTGATGATATCCGTTGTCCCTAAACGCTCACTTGTTGAGAACAATTATACCTTAGTTTACGGGTCCCGTTGTCCCTAAATGCTTTCTCACTTAATGAGAGCAATTGTCCATTACATGATGATTTCCGTTGTCCCTAATCCTTGCACACTCGATACGAGCAATTGTCACTTACATGATGAGATCCGTTGTCCTTAAAGGCTAACTTTATGAGGGCAATTCGTCCCTTACATAATAAGAGCCGTTGTCCCTAAAGGCTCACTTGTTGAGAGCAATTGTACCTTAGTTTATGGGATCCATTGTCCCTAAACGGTCTTTTTTTTTTTTTTTTTTTTTTTTTTTTTAGGTAAAAGGGATTTTTCACCCTGGTAAAATGCATTACACCAAAAACATTGAAGTACAAAGGTTAAGGGTGACATCCCTCAACTCAGTCCCTTAGGACACTTACAAGCAAACACTAAATAAGAATGACAGACCATTCTTAACTGACATGCACAACATGTGCAACTAACAAATAGCTAAAAGCTATAACAAATAATTACATTTAAATAAAGAAACTAAATGTAATTAAAAACATGTTCAAAGAACCTCATAAATAGTGAGCAACTCTCTTCATCAAAAATCTGCATATCTAAGCACATGTGCGCACCACCAACTTACACGACCACAAATATTGGAAGACTACGTAAACAAAACGTACACATGGTTGTAGTGTCGTCAAAGACACCACCCACCACGACTTCGAAAACAGCCTCAAACCGAATAGAAACCACGATGTCTAGTATTAAGCATGAAACAATAATAGCAGAAGACATATAACGCAATGCTATTCAGATCATATACCAAAACATAGGGATAACAAACCCTAACTTCCAATGAACGTCCCCAATACGACATGAGCCAAAGTCAAGAACATGCCGCACCATACAAAAAGTCTGATTCAAATACCACTAAGATCCACAAACCACTGTTGTCCCTAATGCTTGCACACTTGATAAGAGCAATTGTCACTTACATGATGAGATCCGTTGTCCCTAAAGGCTAACTTATGGGGGCAATTTGTCCCTTACATAATAAGAGCCGTTGTCCCTAAAGGCTCACTTGTTGAGAGCAATTGTACCTTAGTTCATGGGATCCATTGTCCCTAAACGCTTGCTCACATGGTGAGAGCAATTGCCCTTTACATGATGATAGCTGTTGTCCCTAATGCTTGCACACTAGAAAAGAGCAATTGTCACTTACATGATGAGATCCGTTGTCCCTAAAGGCTAACTTTATGAGGACAATTTTTCCCCTACGTAATAAGAGCCGTTGTCCCTAAAGACTCACTTGTTGAGAGTAATTGTACCTTAGTTTATGGGATTCATTGTCCCTAAACACTTGCTCACTTAATGAGAGCAATTGCCCTTTACATGATGATAGTCGTTGTCCCTAATGCTTACACACTCTATAAGAGCAACTGTCACTTACATGATGAGATCCGTTGTCCCTAAAGGCTAACTGTATGAGGGCAATTTTTCCCTTACATAATAAGAGCCGTTGTCCCTAAAGACTCACTTGTTGATAGCAATTGTACCTTACTTTATGGGATTCGTTGCCCTAAACACTTGCTCACTTGATGAGAGAAATTGCCCTTTTCATGATGATAGCCGTTGTTCCTAATGCTTACACACTCGATAAGAGCAATTGTCACTTACATGATGAGATCCGTTGTCCCTAAAGGCTAACTTTATGAGGGCAATTTGTCCTTTACATAATAAGAGCCATTGTCCCTAAAGTCTCACTAGTTGAGAGCAGTTGTACCTTACTTTATGGGATCCATCGTCCCTAAACACTTACTCACTTGACGAGAGCAATTGCCCTTTACATGATGATAGCCGTTGTCCCTAATGCTTACACACTCGATAAGAGCAGTCACTTACATGATGAGATCCGTTGTCTCTAAAGGCTTACTTTATGAGGGCAATTTTTCCCTTATGTAATAAGAGCCGTTGTCCCTAAAGACTCACTTGTTGAGAGCAATTGTACCGTAGTTTATGGGATCCATTGTCCCTAAACACTTGCTCACTTAATGAGAGCAATTGCCCTTTACATGATGATAGTTGTTGTCCCTAATGCTTACACACTCTATAAGAGCAACTGTCACTTACATGATGAGATCCGTTGTCCCTAAAGGCTAACTTTATGAGGGCAATTTTTCCCTTACATAATAAGAGCCGTTGTCCCTGAAGACTCACTTGTTGAAAGCAATTGTACCTAACTTTATGGGATTCGTTGCCCTAAACACTTGCTTACTTGATGAGAGAAATTGCCCTTTTCATGATGATAGCCGTTGTCCCTAATGCTTACACACTCGATAAGAGCAATTGTCACTTACATGATGAGATCCGTTAACCCTAAAGGCTAACTTTATGAGAGCAATTCGTCCTTTACATAATAAGAGCCATTGTGCCTAAAGTCTCACTTGTTGAGAGCAGTTGTACCTTACTTTATGGGATCCATCATCCCTAAACACTTGCTCACTTGACGAGAGCAATTACCCTTCACATGATGATAGCCGTTGTCCCTACTGCTTACACACTCGATAAGAGCATTCACTTACATGATGAGATCCGTTGTCCCTAAAGGCTAACTTTAATAGGGCAATTTTTCCCTTACGTAATAAGAGCCGTTGTCCCTAAAGACTCACTTGTTGAGAGCAATTGTACCTTAGTTTATGGGATCCATTGTCCCTAAACACTTGCTCACTTAATGAGAGCAATTGCCCTTTACATGATGATAGTCGTTGTCCCTAATGCTTACACACTCTATAAGAGCAACTGTCACTTACATGATGAGATCCGTTGTCCCTAAAGGCTAACTTTATGAGGGCAATTTTTCCCTTACATAATAAGAGCCGTTGTCCCTAAAGACTCACTTGTTGAGAGCAATTGTACCTTACTTTATGGGATTTGTTGCCCTAAACACTTGCTCACTTGATGAGAGAAATTGCCCTTTTCATGATGATAGCCGTTGTCCCTAATGCTTACACACTCGATAAGAGCAATTCTCACTTACATGATGAGATCCATTGTCCCTAAAGGCTAACTTTATGAGGGCAATTCGTCCTTTACATTATAAGAGCCATTGTCCCTAAAGTCTCACTTGTTGTGAGCAGTTGTACCTTACTTTATGGGATCCATCGTCCCTAAATACTTGCTCACTTGACGAGAGCAATTACCCTTTACATGATGATTGCCGTTGTCCCTAATGCTTACAAACTCGATAAGAGCAGTCACTTACATGATGAGATCCGTTGTCCCTAAAGGCTAACTTTATGAGGGCAATTTTTCCCTTACGTAATAAGAGCCGTTGTCCCTAAAGACTCACTTGTTGAGAGCAATTGTACCTTAGTTTATGGGATCCATTGTCCCTAAACACTTGCTCACTTTATGATAGCAATTGCCCTTTACATGATGATAGTCGTTGTCCCTAATGCTTACACACTCTATAAGAGCAACTGTCACTTACATGATGAGATCCGTTGTCCCTAAAGGCTAACTGTATGAGGGCAATTTTTCCCATACATAATAAGAGCCGTTGTCCCTAAAGACTCACTTGTTGAGAGCAATTGTACCTTACTTTATGGGATTCGTTGCCCTAAACACTTGCTCACTTGATGAGAGAAATTGCCCTTTACTTGATGATAGCCGTTGTCCCTAATGCTTACACACTCGATAAGAGCAGTCACTTACATGATGAGATCCGCTGTCCCTAAAGGCTAACTTTATGATGGCAATTTTTCCCTTACGTAATAAGAGCCGTTGTCCCTAAAGACTCACTTGTTGAGAGCAATTGTACCTTAGTTTATGGGATCCAGTGTCCCTAAACACTTGCTCACTTAATGAGAGCAATTGCCCTTTACATGATGATAGTCGTTGTCCCTAATGCTTACACACTCTATAAGAGCAACTGTCACTTACATGATGAGATCCGTTGTCCCTAAAGGCTAACTTTATGAGGGCAATTTTTCCCTTACATAATAAGAGCCGTTGTCCCTAAAGACTCACTTGTTGAGAGCAATTGTACCTTACTTTATGGGATTTGTTGCCCTAAACACTTGCTCACTTGATGAGAGAAATTGCCCTTTTCATGATGATAGCCGTTGTCCCTAATGCTAACACACTCGATTTGAGCAATTGTCACTTACATGATGAGATCCGTTGTCCCTAAAGGCTAACTTTATGAGGGCAATTCGTCCTTTACATAATAAGAGCCACTGTCCCTAAAGTCTCACTTGTTGAGAGCAGTTGTACCTTACTTTATGGGATCCATCGTCCCTAAACACTTACTCACTTGACGAGAGCAATTACCCTTTACATGATTATAGCCGTTGTCCCTAATGCTTACACACTCGATAAGAGCAGTCACTTACATGATGAGATCCGTTGTCCCTAAAGGCTAACTTTATGAGGACAATTTTTCCCTTACGTAATAAGAGCCGTTGTCCCTAAAGACTCACTTGTTGAGAGCAATTGTACCTTAGTTTATGGGATCCATTGTCCCTAAACACTTGCTCTCTTAATGAGAGCAATTGCCCTTTACATGATGATAGTCATTGTCCCTAATGCTTACACACTCTATAAGATCAACTGTCACTTACATGATGAGATCCGTTGTCCTTAAAGGATAACTTTATGAGGGCAATTTTTCCCTTACATAATAAGAGCCGTTGTCCCTAAAGACTCACTTGTTGAGAGCAATTGTACCTTACTTTATGGGATTTGTTGCCCTAAACACTTGCTCACTTGATGAGAGAAATTGTCCTTTTCATGATGATAGCTGTTGTCCCTAATGCTTACACACTCGATAAGAGCAATTGTCACTTACATGATGAGATCCGTTGTCCCTAAAGGCTAACTTTATGAGGGCAATTTGTCCTTTACATAATAAGAGCCATTGTCCCTAAAGTCTCACTTGTTGAGAACAGTTGTACCTTACTTTATGGGATCCATCGTCCCTAAACACTTGCTCACTTGACGAGAACAATTGCCCTTTACATGATGATAGCCGTTGTCCTTAATGCTTACACACTCGATAAGAGCAGTCACTTACATGATGAGATCCGTTGTCCCTAAAGGCTAACTTTATGAGGGCAATTTTTCCCTTACGTAATAAGAGCCGTTGTCCCTAAAGACTCACTTGTTGAGAGCAATTGTACCTTAGTTTATCGGATCCATTGTCCCTAAACACTTGCTCACTTAATGAGAGCAATTGCCCTTTACATGATGATAGTCGTTGTCCCTAATGCTTACACACTCTATAAGAGCAACTGTCACTTACATGATGAGATCCGTTGTCCCTAAAGGCTAACTTTATGAGGGAAATTTTTCCCTTACATAATAAGAGCCGTTGTCCTTAAAGACTCACTTGTTGAGAGCAATTGTACCTTACTTTATGGGATTCGTTGCCCTAAACACTTGCTCACTTGATGAGAGAAATTGCCCTTTTCATGATGATAGCCGTTGTCCCTAATGCTTACACACTCGATAAGAGCAATTGTCACTTACATGATGAGATCCGTTGTCCCTAAAGGCTAACTTTATGGGGGCAATTTGTCCCTTACATAATAAGAGTCGTTGTCCCTAAAGGCTCACTTGTTGAGAGCAATTGTACCTTAGTTCATGGGATCCATTGTCCCTAAACGCTTGCTCACATGGTGAGAGCGATTGCCCTTTACATGATGATAGCTGTTGTCCCTAATGCTTGTTTTTTGGGTAAAAGGGTTAATACACCCTGGCAAAATTTATTATCCAAAATTTATTATACGGTTTTCCTGTTCATCTATACACCTTAAATCCATTTTATTTTTAATTCCAATCTTATAATAATACATCTGCTACTGTAGATCCTTGTTTGTTCTTCATTAATTCACCTTTCAATTTCATTCCGCCTTTTTCAATTCATTTTCCGTTATAATAAACCATTTTCACTGTTCATCGGTTTTAATGAATTTGTTTCATTAATTTCCATGGATTCTAACCCTGATCCTAACACTAATCCGTCCTCTCACAGGACGGATTCAGCTCTTAAACCCAAAAAAACTACTCGTACTATGAATCCTATGAGTAAATCTGCTATGAAACATACTAATATGTTATCTAAGGTTCCTAGGAATCTATATTCTAAGAAGACTAGATCTGTTTCTCGGGGTAATAATGAAGCAATGGATATGGACGATTTGGAATGTGATGATGGGGCTTCTGAGTCTGTGGAGGGTAGTGAGGATTTTGGAGGCTCATGCTCTGGTATTGATGATGGGGGTAGTGTTGGTGATGGTTCTGAGGCTGGTAAGGTGAATTCTGGTAAGGATAATAATATTTCATTTGATTGTGATGTTAGTAACAAAGACATTATTGATGAAATTGCTAAAAGTTTGAATAATGAGTCTATTGCTGCTAGTGCTAAGTCTGTTGGTGATGTGGGTAATCTTAATAGTGGGTCTAGGGATGTTAATGGTTTGCCTGCTAGTGATTTAGGTCAGGGGAATGTTAAATGTAGCAAAGATAATGGTCCTGATGTGTCTAAATCTAGTGTGGAGAGTTCTAATTTGAAGCAAAATGTGGGTTCTGATAAACCTAGGAGCCCTACTAAAGTAAGTTTTGGTGATGTTAGGGTTCCGGGTTTGTTTAAGGTTAATGTGAATGTTAGTGATTCTGGTAAGGGTGTTAGCGAGGTGAGTAATTTTGCTGTGGGTGAGTCTAGTGGTGTTAAGGATACGGTAATGACAGATAGTGTGTATGAAAAGAATAGTAGGTCTTTTCGTGAGGCTGTTTCTAATAGTTATGGTGGGAATGGTAATAATAAGTTGCATTATGTTCCTCCGTCTATTATTGGTGAAAATAGGAAAGTTGCTAAGATGGATCCGATTTTGGATGAAGGGTGTAAGAGGTGGGGTAATACAGTGGTTGGTTTCTTTGTTGGGTTTCGTATGAATTATGCTGATTTGGTTTATCATTTGAAACGTATGTGGAGGTTGTATCAGTTGGATAATGTTATTATGAACCAGAATGGAATGTGTTTTTTTGACTTTAAGTCTAATGATGGGATGGAGTTGGTTATTGAGAAAGGCCCTTGGTTAGTGAATAATAGGCCTTTGTTTGTGAAAAAATGGGAACCAGGGCTATGCATGTCTAGACCTGAGGTTAAGAAGGTTCCGGTTTGGGCTAAAATTCATGACATTCCTTTGGAAGCTTGGAATGTTGAGGGGATCAGTAGGATAGTTAGCCAAATTGGTAGCCCAATTATTATGGACCGGATGACTACTTCCATTTGTGAAAAGCCATATGGCAGGGCTACGTTTGCTAGGGTGTTAGTTGAGATTGATTCTGAAAAGCCGTTTGTTAACTTTGTTGAATTATGGTATGAGAAGTTGGGTAAGGTTTTGAAGCTGAGGGTTGAACATGATTGGGTTCTGCCAAGATGTGAGGAGTGCAAGGTTTTTGGACACTACTTGAGTGATTGTAAAAATAAGGTGAATGTGGCTAGGAAAGTGAATAAGGATGGTGAGAATGTGAAGCCTAATGATGTGAATGGTGGTGATAATAATAATAGTTCGGGTAATGTTAATGTGGATGAAGGCTGGAATGTTGCTGGGTTTAGAAGGAATAGGGGTGTTGGTAGTAATGGACGACAAGGGAATATTGGGGGGCATCAGGTTAGAAGAGGTACTTTTGTTAACACGGCTAGTGGTAATAACACTAGTAAGGTAAATACGGGGAATGTGGGTGATAAGCAGTCTAGTAATAAGTCAGAACCAGTGAAAAGTGGTAATGTAGGTAAGGTTGATGAGAGTGTTGTTGTGAATGATAATGGGAAGACTATTAACAAAGGTAAAGATAAAGTTGATGTGGGTAGTGGTGGTAGTAACAGCAATCAGACTAATACTTCAGTTGGTAACAAAAAGAATGTGCAGAAGAAGAATTTGGGTAACAATTCAGGGAACAAAAATGGTAATAACAGCAAGAATGGAGATGGTCGTAAGCTGAATGATGGTTTAGACTCTAAGAATGTTAGTACTAGTAATAGGTTTGATGTTTTGGGTAGTGATCAGGTGAGTGAGAATTCTGATGTTTGGAATGCCATGAAGGCTGCAGTGGATAAGGCGTGTGGTTCTGGTATTCCTATTTTAGAAAGTGTTGTTAAGTGTTGGAATGATGACATGGTTAAATACTATACGGAAAAGTGGAATAGTAGAATCATGAGGAATGGGTCTCATGAACAGCAGGTAGAATTGAAAATCAAAAGTCTGTCTGAACGTATCGTGTTGCTTAACCAGAATCTCAATTCCAATGCCAAACGTAATGCTAATATGATGATGCAGAAGACCGTTTTGACTACGCATGATAGTAGTGATGTTTCACTCAGGCAATGTTATGATGATGCTTATCGTGCGGAGTTAGCTAAGATTGGTAGTTTGCAAAAGGAGCGTGATCTGCTGAAGGTTGACCTGTTTATGCTGTCTAATAAGTCGTTAGATAAGGATTGTAAAGAGACTTGGACTGATGAGATGTTGGAATACTACTCGAGCAGATGTGAGGATATAAGAAGTGATAGGATTAATGGGCATTTATCTGATATGAATGGATCTCATTCCTTGGATGAAGTAGAGGAGGTTACTACTAGTTCAGCTTCCTTTATGACACAAAATGAAATCTCTAATGATGTGGATACGTCTATGGTTCAAGAGGGTGGTGTGCCTGCACCTTTTGATTCCAATATTTAATGAGTTACAAAATTGGTGTTTGGAATGTCCGGGGTCTGTCTCAGTCTACTAGACAGGACGAAGTTATATCACTTATTAGAGAAGAAGGGTTATGTATGTGTGCTGTGGTTGAGACTCATCTTAGGAAGAAGTCGGTTATGAGTGTTGGTGACAGTTTGTTTCGTAATTGGTCATGGGTTTCTAATATGGATGACTGTAGAAGCGTGTGTAGAATGTTAGTTGGGTGGGACAACAATGTAGTTAGTGCCAATCTTGTTTCTCATTCTGAACAATCTATGCATTTTGAAATTTTTTTTATTCGTGATTGCAGAAAACACTTTGTTTCTTTTATCTATGGCAAGAACAAAGGTGTTGAAAGACGGGTGTTATGGAAGAATTTAGCTGTTCATAGTGATCTCGTCAAGGGTGAGCCGTGGGTTTTGCTGGGTGATTTCAACGTTGCCCTGAATATTAGTGATTGCTCTGAAGTCACTGCTGCTAAAGATCATGATATGGAAGATTTCAGGAATTGTGTTGAGTCATTGGAGCTTGATGATATTGCTTCCAAAGGTATGTTTTACACTTGGATTCAAAAACGTCTTGATCCTGAATCTGGTATTCTTAAGAAATTAGATAGAGTGTTGGGTAATAGTAGCTTCATTTCTTGTTATGATAGCTGCTTTGCTGAATTTTTGCCCTATCTCTCATCGGATCATTGTCCTGCTATTTTAAATTACTCTTTGGCCAAGCCTGTTAAGCCTAGATCTTTTAGGTTTGCAAACTTTTTGGCGGAGAAGGACTCTTTTATTCCTTTGGTTAGAGATAATTGGGGTATTGAGGTTTTTGGGTTCCGTATGTTTGTTTTGGCTAAACGTCTTAAGAATATGAAAAAACATTTAAGGAATATGAATAGGATTAATGGGAACGTTTTTAGCAAAGTTAACACTTTGAAGGCTGAGCTTAAAAGAGTGCAATTATGTTTAGATAAAGATCCCAATAATAGTAGTCTTAGAGATGAAGAGTATATATTCTGTAAGGCATATCAGGAAGCGGTGAGGGATGAGGCTAACCTTCTTAGGCAGAAATCTAAGATTCAATGGTTGAAGGATGGTGACCAAAATACGTCATATTTCCATAATTTTCTTAAGAATAGGGTGAACAAGAGTAGGATTCAAGTGGTGTGTGATGAGCAGGGTAATAAGTTCTATGGTGATGAGGTGCCGGGGTGCTTTGTTAACCATTTTCAAAAGTTTTTGGGGATGGAAGATGAGGTTATTCCATTAGATGACTGTGAGGAACTTTTTGCTAAGAAACTTGATCCTGTTGTTGCTTTGAATATGGTTAGACCTGTTTCAGATACCGAAATTAAAGAAGCGATGTTTAGTATTGATGATGACAAAGCGGCTGGCCCGGATGGCTTTACTTCTAAGTTTTTTAAAGCTGCTTGGTGTGTTGTTAGTGTAGATGTTTGTGCTGCAGTTAAAGAGTTTTTTAGTTCTGGTAAGCTTCTTGGCGAGTTTAATGCTAATGTTATCTCGCTTATTCCTAAGTTACAAGTCCCTCTGAAGGTTTCTGATTATCGTCCTATTGCTTGTGGTAATGTCATCTATAAATGTATAAGTAAGGTCATTACGAATAGGCTGAAAGAAGGTCTTTGTAGTTTGATTGATTGTAACCAAAGTGCTTTTATCCCGGGTAGGCAGATCAGTGACAACATTTTGCTTGCTCAGGAGTTTATTAAGAGATATAACTGGACTAAGGACGTTAGCAAATGCTCGTTTAAAGTGGACATTCAGAAGGCATACGATACAGTTAATTGGGATTTTTTGAAGAAGTGTCTTGTTCATTTTGGCTTCCATAGTTCCATGATACACTGGATTATGGTTTGTTTAACTTCTGCCTCCTTTTCTTTATGTGTTAATAGTGAATTGCATGGATTTTTTAAAAGTAAAAGGGGTCTTAGGCAGGGTGATCCGATCTCGCCTTATTTATTCACGATTGTCATGGAAGCTTTTAATATGATGGTTAAGAGACAGATTAGGAGAGATGGTCGGTTTAGGTTTCATTGGGGGTGTGAGAAGTTTCAACTGACCCACTTATGTTTTGCGGATGACCTGTTATTACTTTGTCATGGTGATTTGATTTCTGCTAGTATTCTTAGAAGAGCTTTAGATGAGTTTGCTATGTGTTCTGGCCTCTTCCCTAGTATTACTAAGAGTGTTGCTTTCTTTGGGAGTGTGCCTGACCCGGTTAAGGAGAACATTCTGCTTGTTATGCCATTTAGTATTGGTGTTCTGCCATTAAAATACTTAGGCATCCCTTTGTCTGGTAAGAGGATTGTTAATGAAGATTGTAGATGTTTAATTCAGAAAGTTAAGAATCGGTTAAATGATTGGAGAAACAAAACCTTATCATTTGCGGGTAGGCTTCAGTTAATTTCTTCTGTCCTTACTTCACTTCATGTGTATTGGGCCTCGATGTTTATTTTACCTAATCATGTCTGTGATAGTATTGACAAATTGTGTAAAAAGTTTTTATGGTCTGGCGGGGGTGAGGGTAGTGGTATTGCTAGTATATCGTGGAAAGACATTTGTAAGCCTAAAAATCAGGGGGGCCTTGGTCTTAAACCTCTTAGACTTATGAATGAGGCTTTAATTGCTAAGCATCTTTGGAACGTTATTAGTAAGAAAGACTCGCTATGGGTGAGGTGGGTTCATGCTTATAGGATCAAAGACAGAAATATTTGGTTTGACATTAAACCTGAACATGGTGCTTCGGGTTGGAATCATATTCTTGGTCTTAGGGATAAAATTCGATCTTTTGTGGTTTTTAGATTGGGTAATGGTAAACAATGTTCTATGTGGTTTGATAAATGGCACACCAATGGCCCGTTGTGTAAGGTTATTACTCATAGTTTCCTTACTGAGCAAGGGTTGGATACTAGTGATAAGGTTGCTGATTGGATTGACAGTAATGGATGGAAATGGCCCAATGAATGGAACAATCTTTTTGGTGAAGTTTTAAATGTGCCTGTTCCCGTTTTATTTGATGAATTTGAGGACAAGGTTTTATGGATCAATAAGGATAGCAAGGATGTTGAATTTAGTGTCAAAGAAGCTTGGAAAGCGTTAAGGATTGATAGTCCTAAAGTTATGTGGTATAAGCATGTTTGGTTCTCCCAATGTATCCCTCGACACGCGTTTGTGCTTTGGATGGCTATGCGGGGTAGACTTAAAACTTCGGATCGTATTTCTAGATGGTTCAATATTTCTAGTACTGTTTGCCCTTTATGTAATAGTGTTGATGAATCTCATGCCCACTTGTTCTTCTCTTGCAACTTTTCTAAGGCTGTGTGGGATAATTTAAAACTTTTGTGTAAGCTGGATGATATTTCGTTTAAGTGGGCTGAAGTTGTTTCTGGAATCTCTATTAGAACTGCTAATAATTCTATATGGAGTGTGATTCAGCGTTTAGTGTTTGGAGCTGCGGTCTATTACATTTGGCAAGAGCGTAATTTTAGGTTGTTTCAAAAGAATTTTCGAAGTGAGGAGACTATTTTTAAGATTATCGTTGATATAGTTAGACATAAGCTGTTAAGTCTGAAGATTAAGTATTCCGTGGATTCTGTGAAGGCTGCTCATATTTGGAAAATCCCGTTGAGGAGTTATAGTTGCTGTGACAATGGTATTAATGGTGTTACTTGACTCTTTGGTGACTGTGAGTTTGCACAAATTCTTATTGAATTTGGGGCTTTGGGTTGGAAATGTTTTTGCTAATCGGTTTTCTTATGATGATTTTGTTATGGTTTGTAAGTTCATCAGATCTTGTTATTGTTGGGTTTGTTGGTGTTTCTTGGGCACTGGTTTCTGGAATTGTATTTATGTTTTTGATCCGGGTGTTTGTGATTTTTTCAAGTTATTATGCACTACAGATGAGAGGGTAGCTTCCTGCGCTGGTCATCTGGTTGTGGTATGCTGGTTTGGATGGCTATGCACTACAGGAACCGATCCTTTATTCTGCGCTGATAACTTGTATTGGTTGACTTGGTCTCAAATGAGTTTAATGTGTAACGAGACTGAGTTTGTGATTGTTATCAGGTTTAGTACTTTTCTGTTTCGTATTTGGAGCTCTGATTATTCTTATGATGGTTGGGTTTGTTGCTGTTTATTGGGTACGGGTTTCTGGAAATGTAATCTTGTTTTTGATCCGGGTGATTGTGGTTCTAGCAAGTTACTATGCACTACAGATGAGAGGATAGCTTCCTGCGCTGGTCATCATTTTGTAGTACGGTGTTATGGATGGCTATGCACTACAGGAACCGATTCTTTATTCTGCGCTGGTAACTTGTATTGGATGATATTGTTTCATATGAGTCGTATGAGTATGGAGACTATGGTTGTGATTGATACCAGGTTTATTCCTAATCTGTTTATTTTTTGGAAGTATTGTGTTAGCAGGTCTATTAGTTGGAGGCTTACTGGGTGCTATTTCATGGCTGGTATTGTTATTTGTGTGGTTCTCTTTGTCTATTGGTGGGGGTATGAGGTGTTTTATGTTAGCAGGTGTTGCGCTTTACTTGTTTTGATCTTTTGGTACTCTAACGCAAACATACCTTGTACTCTTTTTCCTTGCTCAAAGTTTTCCCACAAGGTTTTTATTTGGCAAGGTTTTTTAACGAGACAAGGTTATTGGATGATTGAAGACTTGATGATTCATCCATTTCCTGATCTGATGTTGAATTTACTGATCTGGATGCACTCTTTTGATCAAGCTTCCTGGTGCTGCTATGCTGTTTGGCTGCTTTGGAGATTTATTTGCTTGGTCTTTATTATGAGTTATGTTTTTTTTGTTATCAGCTTCTTTCCTGTACATAAGACTTAGTATTTATGCTTCCTATGATTGCTTGGGAATGGTGATGTTTGGAGCTCCTTTGGTTGATTCCTTTGGAGTGCCCCATGAATTCAGAGTTCTCAAATGGTCATAGTTTCAAGCTGTCTTTATACTAAGTTTTGATGTTCAGGGGTTGCTTTTGGTATTAGCAGTCTTGGTAGTTTATTTGTTTCTCTTTGTTATTTTATCATTGTTGTAATCAGTTTTGGTCTTGTCCATTTCTGTTTGATTTTCTGTTTCTAGGCAAGTTGAGATTTGGTTAGGGGTTGTCCTTTCCTTGTCTTTCTTGTGCTATCCTTTGTACATAACTCTATTTTATTTAATATATTTTACCTTTTTGTAAAAAAAAAAAAAAAACGTTGAAGTACAAAATGACGAGGGTGATTTCCCTCGCCCCCAGTCCCTTAGGACACTTACAAGACACCTATCCAAGAATGACATACCATTCTTAAAACTAACATGCACAACATGTGCAACTGACCAACCAAAAACATGCTAAACAAAAGCAACTTACAATAAAATGAACCTACCAATAATGACATAAGTACATAAAAATTTAAAATACAACTCAAGAAAATACTTGAGCCTTCTATATCACTCTTGTGGTCCACTTTAACTTCCATGAAGAATCCTTGTATGAACAACCTAGCATTCTTCAACATGTATAAACGTTTCCAACAACAATAAGCATCAAATCGCTTAAAACATGTAGAAACGATAGCACCCACCAGCAACATGGGACAATCATAGGGTCGAAACCCTAACTTCAAGTAACACATAGCAGCATCGATCAAGCACAGAATATGGAACCCAAGTATGTAGATCGATCCACCCATAAACGATCGAAGATAGAGAAACCTTCCTATTGATCGAGTCAAGGATTTTTGAATAAGTTACCCAAGAAACTTAACATGCAATAATAGAACAAAACTTCCCAAAGGCTGGAACCGTAGTAACCTCCACAGCCCCGGATGAATTCTGCAATATCTAATGACAAACGGATGAAACCACCAAAAAAGGTGTCAAATAGGGTTTGTAAAACCCTAACTTCCCATGCGACATATGAAAGACCAAAGAACTTGTAACGAATATAAACCAGCAGTACCAGTTCGCCTTCCACACTATACGTCTACCAGACCACAAAAAACTTGAATGACATGACTACCAGATCTGATAGAGATACGAACAGATCATGCCATAGTAATACCAGTAGTAAGCGAACAGATCTGTATTGGAAGGTTTTTGAACAAGATGCCTTCAAACTTGACTTACAACTATCTTAAAACCCACGTCCATATAGTATAGATCAGCACTATAACATAAAATCATGAACCAAACCCTCAAAGGGTTCACGAGCAGTAAAGCGACCAAACCCTAAACAGGTTAACATGCAGTGATCGAGAAAGCCAAACCCCTAAAAGGGTTATTAATAATAAAGCACAAAACAAACCAAGACGTTTTAAGAAAACGCCATGGAAAAACACACAACCCAACAATAGTAGCATGCACATGAATAATAGATAAGAATGGAATCGATTCACATGCAAGGAACAATGATGGAGCAACCGACCTACAGAAAATAATACCCACCGACCCACCATGTATTTTGCAATTGAATGATTTGGCACCGACCCACGATGGGGATTAACCAATCATAGGAATAGGTAGATCGTAGAAAAAGTGATTTACAAAGAATTTGATTTGTAATTGAAGAGTCACAAGATCGAACGTAGAAGTATGAGAGAATCGTTTTTCTTGTCCCTAATGCTTACACACTCTATAAGAGCAACTGTCACTAACATGATGAGATCCGTTGTCCCTAAAGGCTAACTTTATGAGGGCAATTTTTCCCTTACATAATAAGAGCCGTTGTCCCTAAAGACTCACTTGTTGAGAGCAATTGTACCTTACTTTATGGGATTTGTTGCCCTAAACACTTGCTCACTTGATGAGAGAAATTGCCCTTTTCATGATGATAGCCGTTGTCCCTAATGCTTACACACTCGATAAGAGCAATTGTCACTTACATAATGAGATCCGTTGTCCCTAAAGGCTAACTTTATGAGGGCAATTTGTCCCTTACATAATAAGAGCCATTTTCCCTAAAGTCTCACTTGTTGAGAGCAGTTGTACCTTACTTTATGGGATCCATCATCCCTAAACACTTGCTCACTTGACGAGAGCAATTGCCCTTTACATGATGATAGCCGTTGTCCCTAATGCTTACTCACTCGATAAGACCAGTCACTTACATGATGAGATCCGTTGTCCCTAAAGGCTAACTTTATGAGGGCAATTTGTCCCTTACATGATAAGAGCCGTTGTCCCTAAAGACTCACTTGTTGAGAGCAATTGTACCTTACTTTATTGGAGCCGTTGTCCCTAAACGCTTGCTCACTTAATGAGAGCAATTGCCCTTTACATGTTGATAGCCATTTTCCCTAATGCTTACAAGCTTGACAAGAGCAATTGTCACTTGCATGATGAGATCCGTTGTCCCTAAAGGCTAACTTTATGAGGGTGATTTGTCCCATACAAAATAAGAGCCGTTGTACCTAAAGGCTTACAAGTTGAGAGCAATTCTACCTTACTTTATGGGAGCCGTTGTCCATAAACGCTCGCTCACTTGTTGAGTGCAATTGCCCTTTACATGATGATAGCCGGTGTCCTTAAAGCTTGCACACTTGATAAGAGCAATTGTCACTTACATGATGAAACCCGTTGTCCCTAAAGGCTAACTTTATGAGGGCAATATGTCCCTTCCATGATAAGAGTCGTTGTCCCTAAAGACTCACTTGTTGAGAGCAATTGTACCTTGCTTTATGGGAGCCGTTGTCCCTAAACGCTTGCTCACATGATGAGAGCAATTGCCCTTTACATGATGATAGCCGTTTTTGCTAATGCTTGCAAGCTTGACAAGAGAAATTGTCACTTGAAGGTGTTTGCTGGTCTTACGGATATCCCTTCTACTTTAGAGAATGTGGTGCATCACTTGATTCCTATCCCTACATCTCGGTCTGTGAGAAGCGTTGTTTCAAAGCTGTTGTTTGCGGCGACTTCTTATTTTATTTGGCAAGAGAGAAACAACAGGATCTTCAAGCAGCAACGTCGGTCTGAAAGCAAATTGATTGATGTCATTAAATCAACGGTGCGTTTGAAGCTTCTTACTTGTCGTTTCAAAAGGAAGGTGAATGTGCTTGACCTATTGCGTGTTTGGCGGCTGCCTATGACTCTTATGCATTCTTAATGGCGAGTTCAATTCTTGATGATGCTTTCATGGATTGGGAGCGTGAGGCTGGTCCTGAGTCCTTGGTTGTGGCTTTTGGCGGTAGTTGGAGTTCGTTGGAGATTCGGGTGAGTGCTGTACTCTTTTTCCCTACTCCAAGGTTTTCCCTCTATGTTTTTACTTGGAAAGGGTTTTTAGGGAGGCAGGCTCATCTGGTTCATCAATCTCCCTCGAAGAGACGGGCGGATATATGTCGTCTTTCTCGTGTCATTAGATGGTTATTTCCGGTTGGTGTATTGGTTAATGTAATTATTTATTGTTTTAACGCTTAGTGGCCTGTCACAAGCGTTTTAGTTGGATGTTCAAGCGTTGCTTGAGGTTAATGTGGTACATTAGCCACATTCCATTGTACTTAAACATTTTTTTAGTGTAATATAATTTACCGGGTGGAATAATGCCCTTTACCCAAAAAAGAGAAATTGTCACTTGCAAGATGAGATCCGTTGTCCCTAAAGGCTAACTTTATGAGGGTGATTTATCCCATACAGAATAAGAACCCTAGAGGCTTACAAGTTAAGAACAATTGTACCTTACTTTATGGGAGCCGTTGTCCATAAACGCTCGCTCACTTGTTGAGTTTAATTGCCCTTTAAATGATGATAGCCGGTGTCCTTAAAGCTTGCACACTTGATAAGAGCAATTGTCACATACATGATGAGACCCGTTGTCCCCAAAGGCTAATTTTATGAGGGCAATATGTCCCTTACATGATAAGAGCCGTTGTCCCTAAAGACTCACTTGTTGAGAGCAATTGTACCTTACTTTATGGGAGCCGTTGTCCCTAAACACTTGCTCACATGATGAGAGCAATTGCCCTTTATATGATGATAGCCGTTGTCCCTAATGGTTGCACACTTGATAAGAGCAATTGTCACTTACATGATGAGACCCGTTGTTTTTAAAGGCTAAATTTATAAGGGCAATTTGTCTCTTCTATGATAAGAGCCGTTGTCCCAAAAGGCTCACTTGTTGAGAGCAATTGTACATGACTTTATGCGAGCCTTTGTCCCTAAACGCCTGCTTACTTGATGAGAGCAATTGCCTTTTACATGATGATAGCCGTTGTCCCTAATGCTTGCACACTTGATAAGAGCAATTGTCACATACATGTTGAGACCCGTTGTCCCTAAAGACTAACTTGTTGAGAGTAATTGTACCTTACTTTATGGGAGCCGTTGTCCCTAAACACTTGCTCACTTGATGAGAACAATTGTCCTTTACATGATGATAGACGTTGTTCCTAATGCTTGCACACTTGACAAGAGCAATTGTCACTTGCATGTTCAGATCTGTTGTCCCTAATACTTGCACACTCGATACGAGCAATTGTCACTTACATGATGAGATCCGTTGTCCTTAAAGGCTAACTTTATGAGGGCAATTCGTCCCTTACATAATAAGAGCCGTTGTCCCTAAAGGCTCACTTGTTGAGAGCAATTGTACCTTAGTATATGGGATCTGTTGTCCCTAAACGCTCTCTCACTTGATTGAGAGCAATTGCCCTTTACATGATGATAGCCGTTGTCCCTAATGCTTGCACACTTGATAAGAGCAATTGTAACTTACATGATGAGCTCCGTTGTCCCTAAAGGCAAACTTTATGAGGTCAATTTGTCCCTTACATAATAAGAGTTGTCGTCCCTAAAGACTCTCTTCTTGTGAGCAATTGTACCTTAGTTTATGGGATCTGTTGTCCCTAAACGCTTGCTCACTTGATGAGAGCAGTTACCCTTTACATGAGTACTGTCGTTGTCCCTTATGCTTGCACACTCGATAAGAGCAATTGTCACTTACATGATGAGATCCGTTGTCCCTAAAGGCTAACTTTATGAGGGCAATTTTCCCTTACATAATAAGAGTTGTTGTCCCTAAAGACTCACTTATTGAGAGCAATTGTACCTTACTTTTTGGGAGCCGTTGTCCTTAAACGCTTGCTCACATGATGAGAGAAATTGCCCTTTACATGATGATAGCCGTTGTCCCTAATGGTTGCACACTTGATAAGAGCAATTGTCACTTACATGATGAGACCCGTTGTTCTTAAAGGCTAACTTTATAAAGGCAATTTGTCTCTTCCATGATAAGAGCCATTGTCCCTAAAGGCTCACTTGTTGAGAGCAATTGTACCTGACTTTATGGGAGCCTTTGTCCCTAAACGCCTGCTTACTTGCTTAGAGCAATTGCCTTTTACATGATAGCCGTTGTCCCTAATGCTTGCACACTTGATAAGAGCAATTGTCACATACATGTTGAGACCCATTGTCCCAAAAGACTCACTTGTTGAGAGTAATTGTACCTTACTTTATGGGAGCCGTTGTCCCTAAACACTTGCTCACTTGATTAGAACAATTGTCCTTTACATGATGATAGCCGTCGTTCCTAATGCTTGCACACTTGACAAGAGCAATTGTCACTTGTATGATGAGATCCGTTGTCCCTAAAGGCTAACTTTTTGAGGGTGATTTGTCCCATACATGGTAAGAGCCGTTGTCCCTAAAGGCTTACAAGTCGAGAGCAATTATACCTTACTTTATAGGAGCCGTTGTCCCTAAACGCTCGCTCACTTGTTGAGTGCAATTTCCCTCTAAATGATGATAGCCGGTGTCCCTAATGCTTGCACACTTGATAAGAGCAATTGTCAATTACATGATGAGACCCGTTCTCCCTAAAGGCTAACTTTATGAGGGCAATATGTACCTTACATGATAAGAGCCGTTGTCCCTAAAGACTCACTTGTTGAGAGCAATTGTACCTTACTTTATGGCAGTCGTTGTCCCTAAACGCTTGCTCACATGATGTGAGCAATTGCCCTTTACATGATGATAGTCGTTGTCCCTAATAGTTGCACACTTGATAAGAGCAATTGTCACTTACATGCTGAGACCCGTTTTTCATAAAGGCTAACTTTGTAAGGGCAATTTGTCTCTTCCATGATAAGAGCCATTATCCCTAAAGCTCACTTGTTGAGAGCAACTGTACCTGACTTTGTGGGAGCCGTTGTCCTTAAACGCCTGCTCACTTTATGAGAGCAATTGCCTTTTACATGATGATAGCCGTTGTCCCTAATGCTTGCACACTTGATAAGAGCAATTGTCAATTACATGTTGAGACCTGTTGTCCCTAAAGACTCACTTGTTGAGAGCAATTGTAACTTACTTTATGGGAGCCGTTGTCCCTAAACCACTTGCTCACTTGATGAGAGCAATTGTCCTTTACATGATGATAGCCGTTGTCCCTAATGCTTGCACACTTGACAAAAGCAATTGTCACTTGCCTGTTCAGATCCGTTGTCTATAAAGGCTATCTTTATGAGGTCGATTTATCCCTTACATGAAAAGAGCCGTTGTCCCCAGAGGCTCCCATGTTGAGAGAAATTGTACCTTACTTTATGGGAGCCGTTGTCCCTAAATGCAAGCTCACTTGATGAGAGCAATTGCCCTTTACATGATGATAGCCATTGTCCCTAATGCTTACACCCTCGATAAGAGCAACTGTCACTTACATGATGATATCCGTAGTCCCTAAAGGCTCACTTGTTGAGAGCAATTATACCTTAGTTTATGGGTCCCGTTGTCCCTAAAGGCTTTCTCACTTAATGAGAGCAATTGTCCATTACATGATGATTTCCATTGTCCCTAAGTGGTGATGGCACAACTGATTCCGGTGGTGGTATGACAAGAGCTGGCAGTGATATAAGAAGAATTTGCTTCCTACGGCTGAAGTTGTCGAATTTTCCTATTTAGGTGAATTGGATCAGGTGATGTTGAAGGGGAAGCCTATAAATCCGATGACAAGACAATAGGGTGGGAATATGAAGACATGGTACTTGTAATAATCCCGATTAGTAAATATAAGTCATTAGCATCATCATAACATGTTAACATATATAAGAAATCATGTAAAAGTAATGTCTCTACCAGATGTTGGAAACACGTAGGCACGGAGGGCATAAGGTGGTATTTTTTAAAAGTGTAGTTATAGTCCAGTGTTCAAAACACTTGGTTCTCTATAACTGTAGCTCTGATGCCAATTTGTAACACCCCCAAAATCATCACGTCAGAGGAAGACTTAAAATGTCAGCGGAAGACTTTTTGGGTGTTACTTCGAGGATCTTTTTCACAATCATAGAAAACGACACAAAAGTGACGCTTTAAAGTTTAATTCATTCAAAATACCAAATATTCGAGACATCAAGATATTTCATAGTTTAAACAACAAGTTTATTTGAAATGTGTCAAAACGTTTATTTAAGCCCATGCCGGGTTACAAGCCCACTCCGTGCCTTCAAGTTCCTTCTTGTTTAATTACCTGAGATAAACACATGCTAAAAGTGTCAATACAAAGGTTGGTGAGTTCATAGAGTTTATAGTTTCGAATATCGATTTCCAAAATCAAAGAGTTTACAAGTTCACAGTATTTATAATAAGAGTTTATTATCCAATTAAAGTGTGAGAAAATCCATAGTGTTCATAGCTTAAATCGTTGATTTATCAAAATCAAAAAAATGAGTGATTTCCTTATTAATTCAAGAATAGTCCGTTGGTTGGCCCTTCACCGGGTCAACACCAAAATAGTAGTTTGTTTGACCTAACCGGGTCAACACCAAAATAGTTTGTTCGTTTGCCAATTATTAATAGTTTTCCTGCTATATAGTGAGCACAATCTCATAGTTTAATAAAATAGTGGGCTACAACATTGTACACCCCAAACATCAGTCGTTGTAATACTGTATCATGACTACAGTACTACCGTTCTATTGCTCTAAGCTCATGACACTCAACGATTAACAGGCATCAAAATTATCCATAATAATGATGTAAAACAGTGGCCCTCAAGATAGGTATTTACCAGTAACCTATGAAATCAAATAGCGTGCATTTGGTGGCTTTCCTCTAGCGACCAAATGGGGATTGTCAATCCCTAATAGATCTATTCACAACTACTTACGCTCACCCTTTGGGTGATTAAGGTGCATGAACGAGGGACTTTTGGTAATCGGTACTTAGGCAATAGAGATCAAATATAGCATACCATTGAAAAATCACTTGTAATCATGTCTATAGCAGGTGTTTCCTTATGAGGCATAAAAATGTGTAAACCAGTAAAGTTTATATGAAATACAGTCATGTATTTAGTTAATGAATACTTGTAGAAGTAAAAGCAGTAGTTAAGCATGTATCTCCCCCAAAAACGTTTATAAACCATTGTAAAACAAGTAAGAGTAGGGGCTATGACTCACCTTAGTAGTACAGTAGTAGTGGTAGTAACATAATCTCAACGATGCAAGGCAACGGCTTCACACACAACCTAAAAGATATGGTATGTTTTAGTTGATAGTCTAAATCTAGTTTTATCGCGAATATTAGTCATTTAGTTTGTTATTAAAACTCGTGTTCGTTTAAATGCTTGAAGTTCAAGAACAAAGTTATATATACATATAACTTGTGAGTGTAATGATCGATGATCGATGGGAAAATCATCATGAATAAGTTGAAGTATGTATACGATGTTTTTATGATGTTAGTTTTAAAAGAAAAGAAATAAACGTATCGTTATATATATATCGTTAAAATTAATTATAGTTACGCGAATATTTATATCGTATATATATATATACATATAAGTTAAATTTATAAGAGTTTTATACTAAACATGTGTATTTATATATAAAATATTAATATTATTTTTATAAAATAATATTACAGAAAATCCCTTCAAGTTTTAAAATGTTACCTTTTTAGCCCTAACGGTGTAACTTTAACGCCGTTAGTCCAAAATTAACGATTGTTCCATTTTAAGTCCAATTACTATCACTATTTACATTTTTCAAATCCAAGTTTTAATATTAACAGTTTGTAACTCAAAAATTTAGATTTGACAGTTTTTACCCTAAGTTTCCAAGATTTATGCTTTTAGTCCCTCGATTAATAAAATTTGCAAAGTTAGTCCAAAAGTTACCAAATTCAAAACTTAACATTTTTACTTCTTAAATAAGCTCATGACAGCTTATTTAACTTATCAAAACTGCTTATTAGTTTAAAAATCACTTATTTCACCAAATGGGCCTTAACGAGACATTTCTAAGGCCCGTTAACATTTTTAGATCCGTTGGGCTTACGAAAGTTTTGGGCCTGGACTTGGGCTTATTTTTATGTCACAAAAATGTTGTAGTTGAGCTGTTGAGACCAGCTTATCAAATAAGCTCAAAATAAGCTTAACGGACTTATTAGCCCATTCGTTAACTTATTAAGTTTTATAGAAAACAGATTTCGTCCAATCAAAATGGGTTGAGCAAACAGCTTATACGAGCTTATGAGGTCGAATTATTTATGTTTCCTGGTTGCTAGCCATGTCGACCATGAGTTCAAGTAATAAAATCAGTAGGTTACATTTCTAGATTTTGAAATAACGAGGCCAAGTATAAGGTTCAACACAATTTCTGAAAATAGTTTGTAACCAAAAAAAAATATTCTAAGTGTTTTATTAAGATTTGAATGGGTCGAGGTGACCTTCTAAATGTGTCCAATTAATAGTATATATGATTTTATTTGGGTCGAAGCAAGGTTGTAACTCATTGTTGGTATATTAGACATCTTGAAAGTCGAATAAAATCTATATTTTACGTTTTTATATTTCGAAATAAATGGATCAAAGTGAATGCGCAAAATCAATAATAACGTAAATAAAAATGTAATAAGGGTTCTCCAAGTGCTCACCTCAACTCTAGGGGTGGGGTACAAACGTTCGTAGAGATTGATTTGAGGTAAGGGATGAACGTGGTTCGACACACGACCCACCGAGGATCTAGGATGCACGAAACTTGGACCTCGAACTTAATTTGAACCCTTCGTACACTAGGCAAACAGTTTGTCCCAATTCGACATTACAACCTTCACGAATACGAGTTTTGGTATGTTTGAGTGTGAGTTATCAACTGAGGTTGTATGGAGAGTATATGTAGGCAGTGTTTGGTGTGTGATAGCAAACAATGGGTAACATGGTGTTGTGTGTTGGCTTGAAACTATGTGTGGCACCTCAACTAGTATCCAATCAAGTTAGAACAACAAGAGAATGTGTAAGACCTTCTTCTGAACATTCTCTGACACTCCTGACAGCTGCTATAACGTTTATAGATGGTTTCCAGCGATTGGGGAGCATGGGAGGTGCTAAGGAAATTTGTGACACGTTTTTACTAATCTTGTTCATACGAGTTGGGGGGTTTCACTTTGGCCAGATATGAGTGATCAAAAGGGTGAGGTAATGAACGAGGTTTGTCATTTCTAAGTCCTTGCTAGGTGGTGATTCGATTTAGGTAGAAATATGTTGGTGTTGTGTGTCGAGATTTTGAGTAACGAGGGTGTCTTGTTGGCTGGTCGCGACTGGGAAACAAAAGAAAGAATCAAAATATCAAGGGTGCGCTTGGGCTTTGGCCTGGTGGGCTTCGTAGATTGGTTCAGGCCCAAGCAGAAAAGAAAAATAATTAAGGGTCTGTTTAGTGGTAATTGGGGTTTAAGTGGCCCATAAGGTGTTGTTTGTGTTTGAGTAAACTGTCATTTGCATGGTTTGCTTCCTTTATTTTCTTTCGATGGATAATAGCAAAGAAAAGGGGTTGATATTGTGTTTTGTTTGAGTGTGAATTGCATGTATCCTTTATATATGAGTTTTAGTGCATGACAAGTGGTGAGAATGGCAGGGAAAAGGCAAGACTTGGAGTGTGAAAGAGAGCTTGTCATAAGGTGTGTAAGAGTGTGTGTAAGTAACATGGTTTCCTTAGGCTTTACTTGGGGTAGTAACGAGTGAGGGAGGGTGAAGGTGTGAACGAGCTGCCATGAGAGGTGTGAAATGGTTTCTAACAATTGACATACGTTAAGTAGATGATTGGGGAGCAAGGGTGGCAATGTAAGAGTTTGCACATGGGTTATAGGTTATATTTGAGGGAGGTGAGTCTTCAAGTTTGAGTCCAGGTCGTATTTTAAAGATAACAGCTTGGGATTGCGTTTTTAGTTTAAAAATCTCGAGATTCTAGACGTAAAACATTATTTCGGACAACTTTCGTGTTTTACACTTTTCCTGGTTCGGACCAGAAGAGTCTTAAAATTAGGATTTAAATTCGTTACAGAAAGTTGGTGGTTTATTAGAATTTATACGAAGTGTTATTACTTATTTGTGTTAATTTGAGTTTGTGTAAGGTGCCTTAACTTGATCCATATTCTAGTATAGCAATTATATTTAAAAGTTGATAACAATTGTCTTTCATGGTTCTTAGAAGCATGAAAACTAGAGTTGTGAAATAAAAAGGATATGTCGTGTGTAAAAGTTATAATCAACTGAGCTAAAGCAAACATGTACTTGTGATTTATAAATATAATAGTTAGAGGTGTGCTTGTTCAAAGTATCGTGTCGAGGTCCAAAAATATTTGTGAGCAATCTCGGGAATTTTCGTAGGCTCCGGAAATATATAAATATTGTACGGTAAATATACGAAACGTATATTTATAAAATATAAACGTTTTAAATTTATTATATTATTCACAATATTTATAGATTATCGAGGTTGTGTGTAAGCATCGTTCATAGGTAAATGGTCAATCATAAATGTTGTAGTGGTTCACATAATATGTCGTGCATAATAAATAAAAAAAATTTTGTTCCCCGTGAAAGTTGTATTTAAATAACGTAACATTCTTTTATTCAAATATTGATATTTACTAATCGCATGGGAAAATTACGGGAGGTTACAACCCTCATTACCAACATTCTTAACATTAGCAGAAATAGGCTCATCATTTAAACTTTTTGCAAGTTCATCTATAATATCCCTATTACTAACATCACAGTCAAATGAAATATTATTAACTTTACCAGAATTCACCTTACCAGCCTCAGATCCATCACCAACACTACCCCCATCATCAATACCAGAACAAGAGCCTCCAAACACCTCACTACCCTCCACAGACTCAGAAGCCCCATCATCACACTCCAAATCGTCCATATCCATAGCAACTCTATTACCCCTTGAAGCAGATCTAGCACTCACTTTAGAATAGAGATTCTTAGGAACATTAGACAACATACTAGAATGTTTCAAAGTAGATTTATTCGAAGGATTCATGGTTCTGGTTGTTTTTTTAGGTTTAAGCGAAGAATCCGTCCTATGAGAGGACGGATTAGGTTTAGGGTCAAGATTAGAATCCGACATAGTGATTATAGTGACAGAAACATTAACACGGACGGATTAATGGTGGAAATGAAAAGTACGATGAACAGTAACATGGACATTATAACGGAAAAATGAAACAGAAAAGGGCGAATTATTTAATGAAAGTGAAATTAAAACAAACACGACACGGATCTACAGTAGCAGAAGTATTATTATAAGATTGGATTAAAATAAAATGGATTAAAGGATGTATAGATGAACAGGAAAACCGTATGAAACCCTAGGTTATACAATCGCCCATAGTGAAGGTGTTTTAGTACTTCAACGTTTTTTTTTTTTTTTTTTACAAAAAGGTAAAATATATTAAATAAAATAAAGAGTTATGTACATAGGATAGCACAAGATAGACAAGGAAAGGACAACCCCTAACCCAATCTCAACTTGCCTAGAAACAGAAAAACAAAAACAGAATTGGACAAGTCCAAACTGATTACAACAATGATAAGATAACAAATAGAACAAATAAACTACCAATACTGCATAATACCAAAAGCAACCCCTGAACATCAAAACTCAGTATAAAGACAGCTTGAAACTATGACCACTTGAGAACTCTGAATACATGGGGGACTCCAAAGGAATCAACCAAAGGAGCTCCAAACATCACCATTCACAAGCAGTCATAGAAAGCATATATACTAAGTCTTAAGTACAGGAAAGAAGCTGATAACAATAAATAAAACATAACTCATAAAAAAGACCAAACAAATATAATCTCCAAAGCAGCATATCAGCATAACAGCACCAGAAAGCTTGGACAAAAGAATGCATCCAGATCAGCATAAACATAAACCTCAGATCAGGAAAAAAAAAGGATGAATCATCAAGTCTTCAATCATCCAAGAACCTTGTCTCATTAAAAAACCTTGCCAAATAAAAACCCTGTGGGAAAACTTTGAACAAGGAAAAAGAGTACAAGGAAAATTCACGTTAGAGTACCAAAAGATCCAAACAAATAAAGCGCAACTCCTGCTAACACAAACCACCTCATACCCCCACCAATTGACAAAGAGAACCACAAAAGTTACGATACCAGCCATGAAATTACACCCAATATGCCTCCAAAAAAAGCGTTCCCTGTCGGTAAGAACATGTACTACAGACCGAAAGCTGTTGCAACTTCATCTCAAACACCAACAGGTGTTGCTAATACTAGTTCTGGTCCTACCCCTGATAAGGTGGGAGTCTCTTCATCAAGTAGTAACTTAAAGTCTAATGAGAGTATTGTGCCGTCTCATAACGATAATGTAACAACAACCTACCAAAATCCTACAGGAAGCTCATCTAAACCGACTGCTAATATTTCCACATCTAATCCTTTTGATGCTTTGGCGGTGGATGAGGGTGTTCAAGAGGATACGAAGCTGGATGAGGAGGAGGTTGTTAATGTTTTTGATGAATCTGGTAATTTGTTTGATCAATCGGGGGCAAGCACTTCCGTCCTTAATGTTCCCGATGTTTAGTATCGCTTCATGGAATATAAGGGGTCTGAACCGTTCCCCTAAACAAAAAGAGGTTCGTCATGTTGTTAATGAGAATAACCTCAGTATGTGTGCTGTTTTGGAGTCTCATGTAGATGCTTTGGGTGTGTACGATACATGTTGTAAGGTGTGTCGTCGTTGGAAATGGACGTCTAATGGGAATCTTTGTGATAAGGGTTCTCGTATCATTCTTGGCTGGAATGATGATATTGTTGATGTTATGGTTATGGCTTCTACTAACCAAGTTATGCATGTTCAAGTTAATGTTCGTAATGAAAACAAAACCGTTTTTTGTTCCTTTGTTTATGGAGATAACTATTATGTTAATCGGAGAGCACTTTGGAGTAACCTTGATAGCCATGTTAGATTCATGCGTAGTAGGCCTTGGGTGTTATTGGGAGACTTTAATGCTGCTCTTAATTTGGAGGATCATTCGTGTGGTGGTTATGCTCTTGATATTGCTATGCGTGAATTTAAAGAATGTGTATTGAATATGGAGGTGTCGGATGTTAATAGTACGGGGCTGCATTTTACATGGAATCAAAAACCAAGAGGCTCTAATGGAACGTTAAAGAAGATTGATAGAATTATGGGTAATTTAAAGTTTGGTGATGATTTCCCGGGTTCGTTTGCTATTTTCCAACCTTACCATATTTCAGATCATTCTCCTTGTGTCCTTCGTATTCCTCAGGTGGCTAAACTCAAACCTAAACCTTTTAAGTTCTCTAATTTTCTGGTGCATAAAGAGGGCTCTATTGATACTGTTACTTCGGGGTGGAATCTTAGTGTAAATGGTTGTGCTATGTATCGTGTTGTTAAACACTTGAAGGGGCTGAAATCAATTTCGTAAGCTTTTGTATAACCAAGGTAACCTTCACGAGAGGGTTACTAGTCTTCATAAGAGAGTTAGAGTCTAACGTGCTATTGATAAAGACCCGTTTAATTCAGCCCTTCGGGAAGATCATTCTCATTACCTTCTTGCTTTTAAGGAGGCAATATTAGATGAGGAGCGGTTTTTAAAGCAAAAATATAAAGTTCAATGGCTTCATGCAGGTGATTCTAATACGGCTTACTTTCATAATGTTGTTAAAAGTAAATGTGCTCGTAATCGAATTGAAGTGGTTCGAGATGCGGCTAATGTTTTGTATGAAGGAAGTGCAGTTGCAGGGCTTTTGTTTCTCATTATTAGTAGTTTCTGGGTATTGAAGGGGATTGTACCCCTCTTGATGATCATGCTTTATTCTCTAATGTCCTTAATCTTCAAATGGCTGATTTTATGGTGAGAGATGTTACGGATTCTGAAATTAGGGAAGCTATATTCTCGATAGGGGATGATAAAGCTCCTGGGCCTGACGGGTACACTGCCGCTTTCTTTAAGAAAGCATGGAATGTTGTGGGTATTGATGTCACGTGTGCTATTCGGGATTTCTTTTCTAATGGTAAGCTTCTTAAGGAAACTAACCACACTATTATATCATTGATTCCTAAAGTGTCTACCCCGTCTAAGATTACTGATTATAGGCCTATTTCTTGTTGCAATGTGTTGTTTAAGTGCATTAGTAAAATTATTGTGAACCGTGTTAATGACAGCCTTGGTCATTTGGTTTGTATTAACAAATCTGCGTTTGTTCCTGGGCGGCGTATTTCTGATAATATTTTGCTTACCCAAGATATTATGCGGAATTATCATAGAGGGAGAGGTCCGCCTAGATGTGCTTTTAAAGTGGATATTCAAAAGGTGTATGATACGGTTAATTGGGCTTTTCTTAGGTCTATTCTGATTGGTTTTGGATTCCATCATAAAATGGTCGATTGGATTATGGTTTGTGTTTCTTCTACATCATATTCCATATGTGTTAATGGGGATCTTCATGGCTGGTTCCAAGGTAAGCGAGGTCTTCGGCAGGGTGACCCGTTATCTCCTTACTTGTTTACTTTGGTTATGGAGGTTTTAACCCTTATTCTGCAGAAAAAGATGGCTAATACGATGGAGTTTCAGTTTCATCATTAATGTGAGCAACAACGTATTATTAACCTTTGTTTTGCAGATGATCTTTTCTTATTCTCTAGAGGCCATCCAGAATCGGTTAACGTTATTATGCAAGCTTTGGAGGATTTCAAGAATGTTTCGGGTTTTGTTCCGAGTATTCCCAAGAGTACTGCTTTTTTCTGTAATGTGCCTAGTGCTTTGAAAGCTATGATTCTTTAGTCTATGCCATTTGCAGAAGGGTCTCTTCCGGTTAGATATTTGGGCGTTCCTCTCATTTCGTCTAGGCTTCTCTATAGGGATTGTAAGGTTCTTGTGGAGAAATTAGAAGGGCGTGTGAATGATTGGCGTAATAAGTTTCTTTCGTTGGCGGGTAGGCTTCAATTGATCAGGTCCGTGTTGTCTTCGATGCATATTTATTGGGCGTCTGTTTTCATCCTTCCTGCTCGTATTATTCATGATTTGGAGCAGCTCATGAGGGGTTTTTTATGGTCGTTGTCCCTAATGCTTGCACACTTGATAAGAGCAATTGTCACTTACATGATGAGATCCGTTGTCCCTAAAGGCTAACTTTATGAGGGTAATTTGTCCCTTACATAATAAGAGCCGTTGTCCCTAAAGGCTCACTTGTTGAGAGCAATTGTACCTTAGTTCATGGGATCCATTGTCCCTAAACGCTTGCTCACATGGTGAGAGCAATTGCCCTTTACATGATGATAGCTGTTGTCCCTAATGCTTGCACACTAGATAAGAGCAATTGTCACTTACATGATGAGATCCGTTGTCCCTAAAGGCTAACTTTATGAGGGCAATTTTTCCCTTACGTAATAAGAGCCGTTGTCCCTAAAGACTCACTTGTTAAGAGCAATTGTACCTTAGTTTATGGGATCCATTGTCCCTAAACACTTGCTCACTTAATGAGAGCAATTGCCCTTTACATGATGATAGTCGTTGTCCCTAATGCTTACACACTCTATAAGAGCAACTGTCACTAACATGATGAGATCCGTTGTCCCTAAAGCCTAACTTTATGAGGGCAATTTTTCCCTTACATAATAAGAGCCGTTGTCCCTAAAGACTCACTTGTTGAGAGCAATTGTACCTTACTTTATGGGATTTGTTGCCCTAAACACTTGCTCACTTGATGAGAGAAATTGCCCTTTTCATGATGATAGCCGTTGTCCCTAATGCTTACACACTCGATAAGAGCAATTGTCACTTACATGATGAGATCTGTTGTCCCTAAAGGCTAACTTTATGAGGGCAATTTGTCCCTTACATAATAAGAGCCATTTTCTCTAAAGTCTCACTTGTTGAGAGCAGTTGTACCTTACTTTATGGGATCCATCATCCCTAAACACTTGCTCACTTGACGAGAGCAATTGCCCTTTACATGACGATAGCCGTTGTCCCTAATGCTTACTCACTCGATAAGACCAGTCACTTACATGATGAGATCCGTTGTCCCTAAAGGCTAACTTTATGAGGGCAATTTGTCCCTTACATGATAAGAGCCGTTGTCCCTAAAGACTCACTTGTTGAGAGCAATTGTACCTTACTTTATTGGAGCCGTTGTCCCTAAACGCTTGCTCACTTAATAAGAGCAATTGCCCTTTACATGTTGATAGCCATTTTCCCTAATGTTTACAAGCTTGACAAGAGCAATTGTCACTTGCATGATGAGATCCGTTGTCCCTAAAGGCTAACTTTATGAGGGTGATTTGTCCCATACAAAATAAGAGCCGTTGTACCTAAAGGCTTACAAGTTGAGAGCAATTGTACTTTACTTTATGGGAGCCGTTGTCCATAAATGCTCGCTCACTTGTTGAGTGCAATTGCCCTTTAAATGATGATAGCCGGTGTCCTTAAAGCTTGCACACTTGATAAGAGCAATTGTCACTTACATGATGAAACCCGTTGTCCCTAAAGGCTAACTTTATGAGGGCAATATGTCCCTTCCATGATAAGAGTCGTTGTCCCTAAAGACTCACTTGTTGAGAGCAATTGTACCTTGCTTTATGGGAGCCGTTGTCCCTAAACGCTTGCTCACATGATGAGAGCAATTGCCCTTTACATGATGATAGCCGTTTTCGCTAATGCTTGCAAGCTTGACAAGAGAAATTGTCACTTGAAGGTGTTTGCTGGTCTTACGGATATCCCTTCTACTTTAGAGAATGTGGTGCATCACTTGATTCCTATCCCTACATCTCGGTCTGTGAGAAGCGTTGTTTCAAAGCTGTTGTTTGCGGCGACTTCTTATTTTATTTGGCAAGAGAGAAACAACAGGATCTTCAAGCAGCAACGTCGGTCTGAAAGCGAATTGATTGATGTCATTAAATAAACGGTGCGTTTGAAGCTTCTTACTTGTCGTTTCAAAAGGAAGGTGAATGTGCTTGACCTATTGCGTGTTTGGCGGCTGCCTATGACTCTTATGCATTCTTAATGGCGAGTTCAATTCTTGATGATGCTTTCGTGGATTGGGAGCGTGAGGCTGGTCCTGAGTCCTTGGTTGTGGCTTTTGGCGGTAGTTGGAGTTCGTTGGAGATTCGGGTGAGTGCTGTACTCTTTTTCCCTACTCCAAGGTTTTCCCTCTATGTTTTTACTTGGAAAGGGTTTTTAGGGAGGCAGGCTCATCTGGTTCATCAATCTCCCTCGAAGAGACGGGCGGATATATGTCGTCGTTCTTGTGTCATTAGATGGTTATTTCCGGTTGGTGTATTGGTTAATGTAATTATTTATTGTTTTAACGCTTAGTGGCCTGTCACAAGCGTTTTAGTTGGATGTTCAAGCGTTGCTTGAGGTTAATGTGGTACATTAGCCACATTCCATTGTACTTAAACATTTTTTTAGTGTAATATAATTTACCGGGTGGAATAATGCCCTTTACCCAAAAAAGAGAAATTGTTACTTGCAAGATGAGATCCGTTGTCCCTAGAGGCTTACAAGTTAAGAACAATTGTACCTTACTTTATGGGAGCCGTTGTCCATAAACGCTCGCTCACTTATTGAGTTTAATTTCCCTTTAAATGATGATAGCCGGTGTCCTTAAAGCTTGCACACTTGATAAGAGCAATTATCACATACATGATGAGACCCGTTGTCCCCAAAGGCTAATTTTATGAGGGCAATATGTCCCTTACATGATAAGAGCCGTTGTCCCTAAAAACTCACTTGTTGAGAGCAATTGTACCTTACTTTATGGGAGCCGTTGTCCCTAAACGCTTGCTCACATGATGAGAGCAATTGCCCTTTATATGATGATAGCCGTTGTCCCTAATGGTTGCACACTTGATAAGAGCAATTGTCACTTAAATGATGAGACCCGTTGTTCTTAAAGGCTAAATTTATAAGGGCAATTTGTCTCTTCTATGATAAGAGCCGTTGTCCCTAAAGACTCACTTGTTGAGAGCAATTGTACCTGAATTTATGCGAGCCTTTGTCCCTAAACGCCTGCTTACTTGATGAGAGCAATTGCCTTTTACATGATGATAGCCGTTGTCCCTAATGCTTGCACACTTGATAAGAGCAATTGTCACATACATGTTGAGACCCGTTGTCCCTAAAGACTAACTTGTTGAGAGTAATTGTACCTTACTTTATGGGAGCCGTTGTCCCTAAACACTTGCTCACTTGATGAGAACAATTGTCCTTTACATGATGATAGACGTTGTTCCTAATGCTTGCACACTTGACAAGAGCAATTGTCACTTGCATGTTCAGATCTGTTGTCCCTAAAGGCTAACTTTATGAAGGCGATTTATCCATTGCATGAAAAGAGCCGTTGTCCCTAAAGGCTCACATGTTGAGAGAAATTGTACCTTACTTTATGGGAGCCGTTGTCCCAAAATGCAAGCTCACTTGATGAGAGCAATTGCCCTTTTACATGATGATAGCCGTTGTCCCTAATGCTTACACACTCGATAAGAGCAACTGTCACTTACCTGATGATATCCGTTGTCCCTAAACGCTCACTTGTTGAGAGCAATTATACCTTAGTTTACGGGTCCCGTTGTCCCTAAATGCTTTCTCACTTAATGAGAGCAATTGTCCATTACATGATGATTTCTGTTGTCCCTAATACTTGCACGCTCGATACGAGCAATTGTCACTTACATGATGAGATCCGTTGTCCTTAAAGGCTAACTTTATGAGGGCAATTCGTCCCTTACAGAATAAGAGCCGTTGTCCCTAAAGGCTCACTTGTTGAGAGCAATTGTACCTTAGTATATGGGATCTGTTGTCCCTAAACGCTCTCTCACTTGATTGAGAGCAATTGCCCATTACATGATGATAGCCGTTGTCCCTAATGCTTGCACACTTGATAAGAGCAATTGTAACTTACATGATGAGCTCCGTTGTCCCTAAAGGCAAACTTTATGAGGTCAATTTGTCCCTTACATAATAAGAGTTGTCGTCCCTAAAGACTCTCTTCTTGTGAGCAATTGTACCTTAGTTTATGGGATCTGTTGTCCCTAATGCTTGCACACTTGATAGGAGCAATTGTCACTTACATGATGAGATCCGTTGTCCCTAAAGGCTAACTTTATGAGGGCAATTTGTCCCTTACATAATAAGAGCCGTTGTCCCTAAAGGCTCACTTGTTGAGAGCAATTGTACCTTAGTTCATGGGATCCATTGTCCCTAAACGCTTGCTCACATGGTGAGAGCAATTGCCCTTTACATGATGATAGCTGTTGTCCCTAATGCTTGCACACTAGATAAGAGCAATTGTCACTTACATGATGAGATCCGTTGTCCCTAAAGGCTAACTTTATGAGGGAATTTTTCCCTTACGTAATAAGAGCCGTTGTCCCTAAAGACTCACTTGTTGAGAGCAATTGTACCTTAGTTTATGGGATCCATTGTCCCTAAACACTTGCTCACTTAATGAGAGCAATTGCCCTTTACATGATGATACTCGTTGTCCCTAATGCTTACACACTCTATAAGAGCAACTGTCACTTACATGATGAGATCCATTGTCCCTAAAGGCTAACTTTATGAGGGCAATTTTTCCCTTACATAATAAGAGCCGTTGTCCCTAAAGACTCACTTGTTGAGAGCAATTGTACTTTACTTTATGGGATTCGTTGCCCTAAACACTTGCTCACTTGATGAGAGAAATTACCCTTTTCATGATGATAGCCGTTGTCCCTAATGCTTACACACTCAATAAGGGCAATTTGTCCCTTACTTAATAAGAGCCATTGTCCCTAAAGTCTCACTTGTTGAGAGCAGTAGTACCTTTCTTTAGGGGATCCATCGTTCCTGAACACTTGCTCACTTTACGAGAGCAATTTCCCTTTGCATGATGATAGCCGTTGTCCCTAATGCTTACACACTCGATAAGAGCAGTCACTTACATGATGAGATCCGTTGTCCCTAAAGGCTAACTTTATGAGGGCAATTTATCCCTTACATGATAAGAGCCGTTGTCCCTAAAGACTCACTTGTTGAGAGCAATTGTACCTTACTTTATTGGAGCGGTTGTCCCTAAACGCTTGCTCACTTGATTAGAACAATTGTCCTTTACATGATGATAGCCGTCGTTCCTAATGCTTGCACACTTGACAAGAGCAATTGTCACTTGTATGATGAGATCCGTTGTCCCTAAAGGCTAACTTTATGTGGGTGATTTATCCCTTACAAAATAAGAGTCGTTGTCCCTAAAGGCTTACAAGTTGAGAGCAATTGTACCTTACTTTATGGGAGCCGTTGTCCATAAACGCTCGCTCACTGGTTGAGTGCAATTACCCTTTAAATGATGATAGCCGGTGTCCTTAAAGCTTGTACACTTGATAAAAGCAATTGTCACTTTCATGATGAAACCCGTTGTCCCTAAAGGCTAACTTTATGAGGGCAATATGTCCCTTCCATGATAAGAGCCGTTGTCCCTAAAGACTCACTTGTTGAGAGCAATTGTACCTTACTTTATGGGAGCCGTTGTCCTTATGCGCTTGCTCACATGATGAGAGTAATTGCCCTTTACATAATGATAGCCGTTTTCCCTAATGCTTGCAAGCTTGACAAGAGCGATTGTCACTTGCATGATGAGATCCGTTGTCCCTAAAGGCTAACTTTATGAGGGTGATTTGTCCCATACAGAATAAGAGCCGTTGTCCCTAAAGGCTTACAAGTTGAGAACAATTGTACCTTACTTTATGGGAGCCGTTGTCCATAAACGCTCGCTCACTTGTTGAGTTTAATTGCCTTTTAAATGATGATAGCCGGTGTCCTTAAAGGTTGCACACTTGATAAGAGCAATTGTCACTTACATGATGAGACCCGTTGTCTCTATAGGCTAATTTTATGGGGGCAATATGTCCCTTACATGATAACAGCCGTTGTCCCTAAAGACTCACTTGTTGAGAGCAATTGTACCTTACTTTTTGGGAGCCGTTGTCCTTAAACGCTTGCTCACATGATGAGAGAAATTGCCCTTTACATGATGATAGCCGTTGTCCCTAATGGTTGCACACTTGATAAGAGCAATTATCACTTACATGATGAGACCCGTTGTTCTTAAAGGCTAACTTTATAAGGGCAATTTGTCTCTTCCATGATAAGAGCCATTGTCCCTAAAGGCTCACTTGTTGAGAGCAATTGTACCTGACTTTATGGGAGCCTTTGTCCCTAAACGTCTGCTTACTTGCTGAGAGCAATTGCCTTTTACATGATAGCCGTTGTCCCTAATGCTTGCACACTTGATAAGAGCAATTGTCACATACATGTTGAGACCCGTTGTCCCTAAAGACTCACTTGTTGAGAGTAATTGTACCTTACTTTATGGGAGCCGTTGTCCCTAAACACTTGCTCACTTGATTAGAACAATTGTCCTTTACATGATGATAGCCGTCGTTCCTAATGCTTGCACACTTGACAAGAGCAATTGTCACTTGTATGATGAGATCCGTTGTCCCTAAAGGCTAACTTTTTGAGGGTGATTTGTCCCATACATGGTAAGAGCCGTTTTCCCTAAAGGCTTACAAGTCGAGAGCAATTATACCTTACTTTATAGGAGCCGTTGTCCCTAAACGCTCGCTCACTTGTTGAGTGCAATTTCCCTCTAAATGATGATAGCCGGTGTCCCTAATGCTTGCACACTTGATAAGAGCAATTGTCAATTACATGATGAGACCCGTTCTCCCTAAAGGCTAACTTTATGAGGGCAATATGTACCTTACATTATAAGAGCCGTTTTTCCTAAAGACTCACTTGTTGAGAGCAATTGTACCTTACTTTATGGCAGTCGTTGTCCCTAAACGCTTGCTCACATGATGTGAGCAATTGCCCTTTACATGATGATAGTCGTTGTCCCTAATAGTTGCACACTTGATAAGAGCAATTGTCACTTACATGCTGAGACCCGTTTTTCTTAAAGGCTAACTTTGTAAGGGCAATTTGTCTCTTCCATGATAAGAGCCATTATCCCTAAAGCTCACTTGTTGAGAGCAACTGTACCTGACTTTGTGGGAGCCGTTGTCCTTAAACGCCTGCTCACTTTATGAGAGCAATTGCCTTTTACATGATGATAGCCGTTGTCCCTAATGCTTGCACACTTGATTAGAGCAATTGTCAATTACATGTTGAGACCCGTTGTCCCTAAAGACTCACTTGTTGAGAGCAATTGTAACTTACTTTATGGGAGCCGTTGTCCCTAAACCACTTGCTCACTTGATGAGAGCAATTGTCCTTTACATGATGATAGCCGTTGTCCCTAATGCTTGCACACTTGACAAAAGCAATTGTCACTTGCCTGTTCAGATCTGTTGTCCATAAAGGCTATCTTTATGAGGTCGATTTATCCCTTACATGAAAAGAGCCGTTGTCCCAAGAGGCTCCCATGTTGAGAGAAATTGTACCTTACTTTATGGGAGCCGTTGTCCCTAAATGCAAGCTCACTTGATGAGAGCAATTGCCCTTTACATGATGATAGCCATTGTCCCTAATGCTTACACCCTCGATGAGAGCAACTGTCACTTACATGATGATATCCGTAGTCCCTAAAGGCTCACTTGTTGAGAGCAATTATACCTTAGTTTATGGGTCCTGTTGTCCCTAAAGGCTTTCTCACTTAATGAGAGCAATTGTCCATTACATGATGATTTCCATTGTCCCTAAGTGGTTATGGCACAACTGATTCCGGTGGTGGTATGACAAGAGCTGGCAGTGATATAAGAAGAATTTGCTTCCTACGGCTGAAGTTGTCGAATTTTCCTATTTTGGTGAATTGGATCAGGTGATGTTGAAGGGGAAGCCTATAAATCCGATGACAAGACAATAGGGTGGGAATATAAGTCATTAGCATCATCATAACATGTTAACATATATAAGAAATCAAGTAAAAGTAATGTCTCTACCAGATGTTGGAAACACGTAGGCACGGAGGGCATAAGGTGGTATTTTTTAAAAGTGTAGTTATAGTCCAATGTTCAAAACACTTGGTTCTCTATAACTGTAGCTCTGATGCCAATTTGTAACACCCCTAAAATCATCACGTCAGCGGAAGACTTAAAATGTCAGCGGAAGACTTTTTGGGTGTTACTTCGAGGATCTTTTTCAAAATCATAGAAAACGACACAAAAGTGACGCTTTAAAGTTTAATTCATTCAAAATACCAAATATTCGAGACATCAAGATATTTCATAGTTTAAACAACAAGTTTATTTGAAATGTGTCAAAACGTTTATTTAAGCCCATGCCGGGTTACAAGCCCACTCCGTGCCTTCAAGTTCCTTCTTGTTTAATTACCTGAGATAAACACATGCTAAAAGTGTCAATACAAAGGTTGGTGAGTTCATAGATTTTATAGTTTCGAATATCGATTTCCAAAATCAAAGAGTTTACAAGTTCAGAGTATTTATAATAAGAGTTTATTATCCAATTAAAGTGTGAGAAAATCCATAGTGTTCATAGCTTAAATCGTTGATTTATCAAAATCAAAAAAATGAGTGATTTCCTTATTAATTCAAGAATAGTCCGTTGGTTGGCCCTTCACCGGGTCAACACCAAAATAGTAGTTTGTTTGACCTAACCGGGTCAACACCAAAATAGTTTGTTCGTTTGCCAATTATTAATAAAATAGTGGGCTACAACATTGTACACCCCAAACATCAGTCGTTGTAATACTGTATCATGACTACAGTACTACCGTTCTATTGCTCTAAGCTCATGACACTCAACGATTAACAGGCATCAAAATTATCCATAATAATGATGTAAAACAGTGGCCCTCAAGATAGGTATTTACCAGTAACCTATGAAATCAAATAGCGTGCATTTGGTGGCTTTCCTCTAGCGACCAAATGGGGATTGTCAATCCCTAATAGATCTATTCACAACTACTTACGCTCACCCTTTGGGTGATTAAGGTGCATGAACGAGGGACTTTTGGTAATCGGTACTTAGGCAATAGAGATCAAATATAGCATACCATTGAAAAATCACTTGTAATCATGTCTATAGCAGGTGTTTCCTTATGAGGCATAAAAATGTGTAAACCAGTAAAGTTTATATGAAATACAGTCATGTATTTAGTTAATGAATACTTGTAGAAGTAAAAGCAGTAGTTAAGCATGTATCTCCCCCAAAAACGTTTATAAACCATTGTAAAACAAGTAAGAGTAGGGGCTATGACTCACCTTAGTAGTACAGTAGTAGTGGTGGTAACATAATCTCAACAATGCAAGGCAACGGCTTCACACACAACCTAAAAGATATGGTATGTTTTAGTTGATAGTCTAAATCTAGTTTTATCGCGAATATTAGTCATTTAGTTTGTTATTAAAACTCGTGTTCGTTTAAATGCTTGAAGTTCAAGAACAAAGTTATATATACATATAACTTGTGAGTGTAATGATCGATGATCGATGGGAAAATCATCATGAATAAGTCGAAGTATGTATACGATGTTTTTATGATGTTAGTTTTAAAAGAAAAGAAATAAACGTATCGTTATATATATATCGTTAAAATTAATTATAGTTACGCGAATATTTATATCGTATATATATATACATATAAGTTAAATTTATAAGAGTTTTATACTAAACATGTGTATTTATATATAAAATATTAATATTATTTTTATAAAATAATATTACAGAAAATCCCTTCAAGTTTTAAAATGTTACCTTTTTAGCCCTATCGGTCTAACTTTAACGCCGTTAGTCCAAAATTAACGATTGTTCCATTTTAAGTCCAATTACTATCGTTAACTTATTAAGTTTTATAGAAAACAGATTTCGTCCAATCAAAATGGGTTGAGCAAACAGCTTATACGAGCTTATGAGGTCGAATTATTTATGTTTCCTGGTTGCTAGCCATGTCGACCATGAGTTCAAGTAATAAAATCAGTAGGTTACATTTCTAGATTTTGAAATAACGAGGCCAAGTATAAGGTTCAACACAATTTCTGAAAATAGTTTGTAACCAAAAAAAAATATTCTAAGTGTTTTATTAAGATTTGAATGGGTCGAGGTGACCTTCTAAATGTGTCCAATTAATAGTATATATGATTTTATTTGGGTCGAAGCAAGGTTGTAACTCATTGTTGGTATATTAGACATCTTGAAAGTCGAATAAAATCTATATTTTACGTTTTTATATTTCGAAATAAATGGATCAAAGTGAATGCGTAAAATCAATAATAACGTAAATAAAAATGTAATAAGGGTTCTCCAAGTGCTCACCTCAACTCTAGGGGTGGGGTACAAACGTTCGTAGAGATTGATTTGAGGTAAGGGATGAACGTGGTTCGACACACGACCCACCGAGGATCTAGGATGCACGAAACTTGGACCTCGAACTTAATTTGAACCCTTCGTACACTAGGCAAACAGTTTGTCCCAATTCGACATTACAACCTTCACGAATACGAGTTTTGGTATGTTTGAGTGTGAGTTATCAACTGAGGTTGTATGGAGAGTATATGTAGGCAGTGTTTGGTGTGTGATAGCAAACAATGGGTAACATGGTGTTGTGTGTTGGCTTGAAACTATGTGTGGCACCTCAACTAGTATCCAATCAAGTTAGAACAACAAGAGAATGTGTAAGACCTTCTTCTGAACATTCTCTGACACTCCTGACAGCTGCTATAACGTTTATAGATGGTTTCCAGCGATTGGGGAGCATGGGAGGTGCTAAGGAAATTTGTGACACGTTTTTACTAATCTTGTTCATACGAGTTGGGGGGTTTCACTTTGGCCAGATATGAGTGATCAAAAGGGTGAGGTAATGAACGAGGTTTGTCATTTCTAAGTCCTTGCTAGGTGGTGATTCGATTTAGGTTATGTTGGTGTTGTGTGTCGAGATTTTGAGTAACGAGGGTGTCTTGTTGGCTGGTCGCGACTGGGAAACAAAAGAAAGAATCAAAATATCAAGGGTGCGCTTGGGCTTTGGCCTGGTGGGCTTCGTAGATTGGTTCAGGCCCAAGCAGAAAAGAAAAATAATTAAGGGTCTGTTTAGTGGTAATTGGGGTTTAAGTGGCCCATAAGGTGTTGTTTGTGTTTGAGTAAACTGTCATTTGCATGGTTTGCTTCCTTTATTTTCTTTCGATGGATAATAGCAAAGAAAAGGGGTTGATATTGTGTTTTGTTTGAGTGTGAATTGCATGTATCCTTTATATATGAGTTTTAGTGCATGACAAGTGGTGAGAATGGCAGGGAAAAGGCAAGACTTGGAGTGTGAAAGAGAGCTTGTCATAAGGTGTGTAAGAGTGTGTGTAAGTAACATGGTTTCCTTAGGCTTTACTTGGGGTAGTAACGAGTGAGGGAGGGTGAAGGTGTGAACGAGCTGCCATGAGAGGTGTGAAATGGTTTCTAACAATTGACATACGTTAAGTAGATGATTGGGGAGCAAGGGTGGCAATGTAAGAGTTTGCACATGGGTTATAGGTTATATTTGAGGGAGGTGAGTCTTCAAGTTTGTGTCCAGGTCGTATTTTAAAGATAACAGCTTGGGATTGCGTTTTTAGTTTAAAAATCTCGAGATTCTAGACGTAAAACATTATTTCGGACAACTTTCGTGTTTTACACTTTTCCTGGTTCGGACCAGAAGAGTCTTAAAATTAGGATTTAAATTCGTTACAGAAAGTTGGTGGTTTATTAGAATTTATACGAAGTGTTATTACTTATTTGTGTTAATTTGAGTTTGTGTAAGGTGCCTTAACTTGATCCATATTCTAGTATAGCAATTATATTTAAAAGTTGATAACAATTGTCTTTCATGGTTCTTAGAAGCATGAAAACTAGAGTTGTGAAATAAAAAGGATATGTCGTGTGTAAAAGTTATAATCAACTGAGCTAAAGCAAACATGTACTTGTGATTTATAAATATAATAGTTAGAGGTGTGCTTGTTCAAAGTATCGTGTCGAGGTCCAAAAATATTTGTGAGCAATCTCGGGAATTTTCGTAGGCTCCGGAAATATATAAATATTGTACGGTAAATATACGAAACGTATATTTATAAAATATAAACGTTTTAAATTTATTATATTATTCGCAATATTTATAGATTATCGAGGTTGTGTGTAAGCATCGTTCCTAGGTAAATGGTCAATCATAAATGTTGTAGTGGTTCACATAATATGTCGTGCATAATAAATAAAAAAAATTTTGTTCCCCGTGAAAGTTGTATTTAAATAACGTAACATTCTTTTATTCAAATATTGATATTTACTAATCGCATGGGAAAATTACGGGAGGTTACAACCCTCATTACCAACATTCTTAACATTAGCAGAAATAGGCTCATCATTTAAACTTTTTGCAAGTTCATCTATAATATCCCTATTACTAACATCACAGTCAAATGAAATATTATTAACTTTACCAGAATTCACCTTACCAGCCTCAGATCCATCACCAACACTACCCCCATCATCAATACCAGAACAAGAGCCTCCAAACACCTCACTACCCTCCACAGACTCAGAAGCCCCATCATCACACTCCAAATCGTCCATATCCATAGCAACTCTATTACCCCTTGAAGCAGATCTAGCACTCACTTTAGAATAGAGATTCTTAGGAACATTAGACAACATACTAGAATGTTTCAAAGTAGATTTATTCGAAGGATTCATGGTTCTGGTTGTTTTTTTAGGTTTAAGCGAAGAATCCGTCCTATGAGAGGACGGATTAGGTTTAGGGTCAAGATTAGAATCCGACATAGTGATTATAGTGACAGAAACATTAACACGGACGGATTAATGGTGGAAATGAAAAGTACGATGAACAGTAACATGGACATTATAACGGAAAAATGAAACAGAAAAGGGCGAATTATTTAATGAAAGTGAAATTAAAACAAACACGACACGGATCTACAGTAGCAGAAGTATTATTATAAGATTGGATTAAAATAAAATGGATTAAAGGATGTATAGATGAACAGGAAAACCGTATGAAACCCTAGGTTATACAATCGCCCATAGTGAAGGTGTTTTAGTACTTCAACGTTTTTTTTTTTTTTTACAAAAAGGTAAAATATATTAAATAAAATAAAGAGTTATGTACATAGGATAGCACAAGATAGACAAGGAAAGGACAACCCCTAACCCAATCTCAACTTGCCTAGAAACAGAAAAACAAAAACAGAAATGGACAAGTCCAAACTGATTACAACAATGATAAGATAACAAATAGAACAAATAAACTACCAATACTGCATAATACCAAAAGCAACCCCTGAACATCAAAACTCAGTATAAAGACAGCTTGAAACTATGACCACTTGAGAACTCTGAATACATGGGGGACTCCAAAGGAATCAACCAAAGGAGCTCCAAACATCACCATTCACAAGCAGTCATAGAAAGCATATATACTAAGTCTTAAGTACAGGAAAGAAGCTGATAACAATAAATAAAACATAACTCATAAAAAAGACCAAACAAATATAATCTCCAAAGCAGCATATCAGCATAACAGCACCAGAAAGCTTGGACAAAAGAATGCATCCAGATCAGCATAAACATAAACCTCAGATCAGGAAAAAAAAAGGATGAATCATCAAGTCTTCAATCATCCAAGAACCTTGTCTCGTTAAAAAACCTTGCCAAATAAAAACCCTGTGGGAAAACTTTGAACAAGGAAAAAGAGTACAAGGAAAATTCACGTTAGAGTACCAAAAGATCCAAACAAATAAAGCGCAACTCCTGCTAACACAAACCACCTCATACCCCCACCAATTGACAAAGAGAACCACAAAAGTTATGATACCAGCCATGAAATTACACCCAATATGCCTCCAAAAAAAGCGTTCCCTGTCGGTAAGAACATGTACTACAGACCGAAAGCTATTGCAACTTCATCTCAAACACCAACAGGTGTTGCTAATACTAGTTCTGGTCCTACCCCTGATAAGGTGGGAGTCTCTTCATCAAGTAGTAACTTAAAGTCTAATGAGAGTATTGTGCCGTCTCATAACGATAATGTAACAACAACCTACCAAAATCCTACAGGAAGCTCATCTAAACCGACTGCTAATATTTCCACATCTAATCCTTTTGATGCTTTGGCGGTGGATGAGGGTGTTCAAGAGGATACGAAGCTGGATGAGGAGGAGGTTGTTAATGTTTTTGATGAATCTGGTAATTTGTTTGATCAATCGGGGGCAAGCACTTCCGTCCTTAATGTTCCCGATGTTTAGTATCGCTTCATGGAATATAAGGGGTCTGAACCGTTCCCCTAAACAAAAAGAGGTTCGTCATGTTGTTAATGAGAATAACCTCAGTATGTGTGCTGTTTTGGAGTCTCATGTAGATGCTTTGGGTGTGTACGATACATGTTGTAAGGTGTGTCGTCGTTGGAAATGGACGTCTAATGGGAATCTTTGTGATAAGGGTTCTCGTATCATTCTTGGCTGGAATGATGATATTGTTGATGTTATGGTTATGGCTTCTACTAACCAAGTTATGCATGTTCAAGTTAATGTTCGTAATGAAAACAAAACCGTTTTTTGTTCCTTTGTTTATGGAGATAACTATTATGTTAATCGGAGAGCACTTTGGAGTAACCTTGATAGCCATGTTAGATTCATGCGTAGTAGGCCTTGGGTGTTATTGGGAGACTTTAATGCTGCTCTTAATTTGGAGGATCATTCGTGTGGTGGTTATGCTCTTGATATTGCTATGCGTGAATTTAAAGAATGTGTATTGAATATGGAGGTGTCGGATGTTAATAGTACGGGGCTGCATTTTACATGGAATCAAAAACCAAGAGGCTCTAATGGAACGTTAAAGAAGATTGATAGAATTATGGGTAATTTAAAGTTTGGTGATGATTTCCCGGGTTCGTTTGCTATTTTCCAACCTTACCATATTTCAGATCATTCTCCTTGTGTCCTTCGTATTCCTCAGGTGGCTAAACTCAAACCTAAACCTTTTAAGTTCTCTAATTTTCTGGTGCATAAAGAGGGCTCTATTGATACTGTTACTTCGGGGTGGAATCTTAGTGTAAATGGTTGTGCTATGTATCGTGTTGTTAAACACTTGAAGGGGCTGAAATCAATTTCGTAAGCTTTTGTATAACCAAGGTAACCTTCACGAGAGGGTTACTAGTCTTCATAAGAGAGTTAGAGTCTAACGTGCTATTGATAAAGACCCGTTTAATTCAGCCCTTCGGGAAGATCATTCTCATTACCTTCTTGCTTTTAAGGAGGCAATATTAGATGAGGAGCGGTTTTTAAAGCAAAAATATAAAGTTCAATGGCTTCATGCAGGTGATTCTAATACGGCTTACTTTCATAATGTTGTTAAAAGTAAATGTGCTCGTAATCGAATTGAAGTGGTTCGAGATGCGGCTAATGTTTTGTATGAAGGAAGTGCAGTTGCAGGGCTTTTGTTTCTCATTATTAGTAGTTTCTGGGTATTGAAGGGGATTGTACCCCTCTTGATGATCATGCTTTATTCTCTAATGTCCTTAATCTTCAAATGGCTGATTTTATGGTGAGAGATGTTACGGATTCTGAAATTAGGGAAGCTATATTCTCGATGGGGGATGATAAAGCTCCTGGGCCTGACGGGTACACTGCCGCTTTCTTTAAGAAAGCATGGAATGTTGTGGGTATTGATGTCACGTGTGCTATTCGGGATTTCTTTTCTAATGGTAAGCTTCTTAAGGAAACTAACCACACTATTATATCATTGATTCCTAAAGTGTCTACCCCGTCTAAGATTACTGATTATAGGCCTATTTCTTGTTGCAATGTGTTGTTTAAGTGCATTAGTAAAATTATTGTGAACCGTGTTAATGACAGCCTTGGTCATTTGGTTTGTATTAACAAATCTGCGTTTGTTCCTGGGCGGCGTATTTCTGATAATATTTTGCTTACCCAAGATATTATGCGGAATTATCATAGAGGGAGAGGTCCGCCTAGATGTGCTTTTAAAGTGGATATTCAAAAGGTGTATGATACGGTTAATTGGGCTTTTCTTAGGTCTATTCTGATTGGTTTTGGATTCCATCATAAAATGGTCGATTGGATTATGGTTTGTGTTTCTTCTACATCATATTCCATATGTGTTAATGGGGATCTTCATGGCTGGTTCCAAGGTAAGCGAGGTCTTCGGCAGGGTGACCCGTTATCTCCTTACTTGTTTACTTTGGTTATGGAGGTTTTAACCCTTATTCTGCAGAAAAAGATGGCTAATACGATGGAGTTTCAGTTTCATCATTAATGTGAGCAACAACGTATTATTAACCTTTGTTTTGCAGATGATCTTTTCTTATTCTCTAGAGGCCATCCAGAATCGGTTAACGTTATTATGCAAGCTTTGGAGGATTTCAAGAATGTTTCGGGTTTTGTTCCGAGTATTCCCAAGAGTACTGCTTTTTTCTGTAATGTGCCTAGTGCTTTGAAAGCTATGATTCTTTAGTCTATGCCATTTGCAGAAGGGTCTCTTCCGGTTAGATATTTGGGCGTTCCTCTCATTTCGTCTAGGCTTCTCTATAGGGATTGTAAGGTTCTTGTGGAGAAATTAGAAGGGCGTGTGAATGATTGGCGTAATAAGTTTCTTTCGTTGGCGGGTAGGCTTCAATTGATCAGGTCCGTGTTGTCTTCGATGCATATTTATTGGGCGTCCGTTTTCATCCTTCCTGCTCGTATTATTCATGATTTGGAGCAGCTCATGAGGGGTTTTTTATGGTCGTTGTCCCTAATGCTTGCACACTTGATAAGAGCAATTGTCACTTACATGATGAGATCCGTTGTCCCTAAAGGCTAACTTTATGAGGGTAATTTGTCCCTTACATAATAAGAGCCGTTGTCCCTAAAGGCTCACTTGTTGAGAGCAATTGTACCTTAGTTCATGGGATCCATTGTCCCTAAACGCTTGCTCACATGGTGAGAGCAATTGCCCTTTACATGATGATAGCTGTTGTCCCTAATGCTTGCACACTAGATAAGAGCAATTGTCACTTACATGATGAGATCCGTTGTCCCTAAAGGCTAACTTTATGAGGGCAATTTTTCCCTTACGTAATAAGAGCCGTTGTCCCTAAAGACTCACTTGTTAAGAGCAATTGTACCTTAGTTTATGGGATCCATTGTCCCTAAACACTTGCTCACTTAATGAGAGCAATTGCCCTTTACATGATGATAGTCGTTGTCCCTAATGCTTACACACTCTATAAGAGCAACTGTCACTAACATGATGAGATCCGTTGTCCCTAAAGGCTAACTTTATGAGGGCAATTTTTCCCTTACATAATAAGAGCCGTTGTCCCTAAAGACTCACTTGTTGAGAGCAATTGTACCTTACTTTATGGGATTTGTTGCCCTAAACACTTGCTCACTTGATGAGAGAAATTGCCCTTTTCATGATGATAGCCGTTGTCCCTAATGCTTACACACTCGATAAGAGCAATTGTCACTTACATGATGAGATCTGTTGTCCCTAAAGGCTAACTTTATGAGGGCAATTTGTCCCTTACATAATAAGAGCCATTTTCTCTAAAGTCTCACTTGTTGAGAGCAGTTGTACCTTACTTTATGGGATCCATCATCCCTAAACACTTGCTCACTTGACGAGAGCAATTGCCCTTTACATGATGATAGCCGTTGTCCCTAATGCTTACTCACTCGATAAGACCAGTCACTTACATGATGAGATCCGTTGTCCCTAAAGGCTAACTTTATGAGGGCAATTTGTCCCTTACATGATAAGAGCCGTTGTCCCTAAAGACTCACTTGTTGAGAGCAATTGTACCTTACTTTATTGGAGCCGTTGTCCCTAAACGCTTGCTCACTTAATAAGAGCAATTGCCCTTTACATGTTGATAGCCATTTTCCCTAATGCTTACAAGCTTGACAAGAGCAATTGTCACTTGCATGATGAGATCCGTTGTCCCTAAAGGCTAACTTTATGAGGGTGATTTGTCCCATACAAAATAAGAGCCGTTGTACCTAAAGGCTTACAAGTTGAGAGCAATTGTACCTTACTTTATGGGAGCCGTTGTCCATAAATGCTCGCTCACTTGTTGAGTGCAATTGCCCTTTAAATGATGATAGCCGGTGTCCTTAAAGCTTGCACACTTGATAAGAGCAATTGTCACTTACATGATGAAACCCGTTGTCCCTAAAGGCTAACTTTATGAGGGCAATATGTCCCTTCCATGATAAGAGTCGTTGTCCCTAAAGACTCACTTGTTGAGAGCAATTGTACCTTGCTTTATGGGAGCCGTTGTCCCTAAACGCTTGCTCACATGATGAGAGCAATTGCCCTTTACATGATGATAGCCGTTTTCGCTAATGCTTGCAAGCTTGACAAGAGAAATTGTCACTTGAAGGTGTTTGCTGGTCTTACGGATATCCCTTCTACTTTAGAGAATGTGGTGCATCACTTGATTCCTATCCCTACATCTCGGTCTGTGAGAAGCGTTGTTTCAAAGCTGTTGTTTGCGGCGACTTCTTATTTTATTTGGCAAGAGAGAAACAACAGGATCTTCAAGCAGCAACGTCGGTCTGAAAGCGAATTGATTGATGTCATTAAATAAACGGTGCGTTTGAAGCTTCTTACTTGTCGTTTCAAAAGGAAGGTGAATGTGCTTGACCTATTGCGTGTTTGGCGGCTGCCTATGACTCTTATGCATTCTTAATGGCGAGTTCAATTCTTGATGATGCTTTCGTGGATTGGGAGCGTGAGGCTGGTCCTGAGTCCTTGGTTGTGGCTTTTGGCGGTAGTTGGAGTTCGTTGGAGATTCGGGTGAGTGCTGTACTCTTTTTCCCTACTCCAAGGTTTTCCCTCTATGTTTTTACTTGGAAAGGGTTTTTAGGGAGGCAGGCTCATCTGGTTCATCAATCTCCCTCGAAGAGACGGGCGGATATATGTCGTCGTTCTTGTGTCATTAGATGGTTATTTCCGGTTGGTGTATTGGTTAATGTAATTATTTATTGTTTTAACGCTTAGTGGCCTGTCACAAGCGTTTTAGTTGGATGTTCAAGCGTTGCTTGAGGTTAATGTGGTACATTAGCCACATTCCATTGTACTTAAACATTTTTTTAGTGTAATATAATTTACCGGGTGGAATAATGCCCTTTACCCAAAAAAGAGAAATTGTTACTTGCAAGATGAGATCCGTTGTCCCTAGAGGCTTACAAGTTAAGAACAATTGTACCTTACTTTATGGGAGCCGTTGTCCATAAACGCTCGCTCACTTATTGAGTTTAATTGCCCTTTAAATGATGATAGCCGGTGTCCTTAAAGCTTGCACACTTGATAAGAGCAATTGTCACATACATGATGAGATCCGTTGTCCCTAAAGGCTAACTTTATGAGGACAATATGTCCCTTACATGATAAGAGCCGTTGTCCCTAAAGACACACTTATTGAGAGCAATTGTACCTTACTTTATGGGAGCTGTTGTTCCTAAACGCTTGCTCACTTGACGAGAGCAATTGCCCTTTACATGATGATAGCCGTAGTCCCTAATGCTTGCACACTTGACAAGAGCAATTGACACTTGCATGATGAGATCCATTGTCCCTAAGGGATAACTTTATGAGGGCGATTTGTCCCGTACATGATAAGAGCCGTTGTCCCAAAAGGCTTACAAGTTGAGAACAATTGTACCTTACTTTATGCGAGCCGTTGTCCCTAAACGCTCGCTCACTTGTTGAGTGCAATTGCCCTATAAATGATGATAGCCGGTGTCCCTAATGCTTGCACACTTGATAAGAGCATTTGTCATTTACATGATGAGACCCATTGTCCCTAAAGGCAAACTTTTTGAGAGCAATATGTCCCTTACTTTATAAGAGCCGTTGTCCCTCAAGACTCACTTGTTGAGAGCAATTGTACCTTACTTTATAGGAGCCGTTGTCCCTAAACACTTGCTCACTTGATGAGAGCAATTGTCCTTTACATGATGATAGCCGTTGTCCCTAATGCTTGCAGACTTGACAAGAGCAAGTATCACTTGCATGTTGAGATCCGTTGTCCCTAAAGGCTAACTTTATGAGGGTGATTTGTCCTTTACATGATAAGATACGTTCTCGCTAATGGCTCACTTGTTGAGAGAAATTGTACCTTACTTTATGGGAGCCGTTGTCCCTAAATGCAAGCTCACTTGATGAGAGCAATTGCCCTTTACATGATGATAGCCGTTGTCCCTAATGTTTACACACTCGATAAGAGCAACTCTCACTTACATAATGAGATCCGTTGTCCTTAAAGGCTTACTTTATGAGGGCAGTAGGTCCGTTACTTGATAAGAGCCGTTGTTCCTAAAGGCTCACTTGTTGAGAGCAATTGTACCTTACTTTATGGGAGCCATTGTCCCAAATCTTTTACTCACTTGATGAGAGCAATTGCCCTTTAAATGATGATAGCCGGTGTCCCTAATGATTGCGCACTTGATAAGTGCAGTTGTCATTTACATGATGAAACCCGTTGTCCATAAAGGCTAACTATGAGGGCAATATGTCCCTTACATGATAAGAGCCGTTGTCCCTAAAGACTCACTAGTTTAGAGCAATTGTACCTTACTTTATGGGAGCCGTTGTCCCTAAACGCTTACTCACTTGATGAGAGCAATTGCCCTTTACATGATGATAGCCGTTGTCCCTAATGGTTGCACACTTGACAAGAGCAATTGTCACTTGCATGATGAGACCCGTTGTCCCTAAAGGCTAACTCTATGAGGGCAATTTGTCCCTTACATGATAAGAGCCGTTGTCCCTAACGACTCACTTGTTGAGAGGAAATGTACCTTATTATATGAGAGCCGTTGTCCCTAAACACTTGCTCACTTGATGAGAGCAATTGTCCTTTACATGATGATAGCCGTTATCCCTAATGCTTGCACACTTGACAAGAGCAATTGTCACTTGCATGTTGAGATCCGTTGTCCCTAAAGGCTAACTTTATGAGGGCGATTTGTGCCTTACATGATAAGAGCCGTTGTCCCTAAAGGCTCACTTGTTGGGAGAAATTGTACCTTACTTTATGGGAGCCGTTGTCCCAAAATGCAGGCTCGCTTGATGAGAGAAATTACCCTTTACATGATGATAGCCATTGTCCCTAATGCTTACACATTCGATAAGAGCAACTGTCTCTTACATGATGAGATCCGTTGTCCCTAAAGGCTAACTTTATGAGGACAATATGTCCCTTACATGATAAGAGCCGTTGTCCCTAAAGACACACTTATTGAGAGCAATTGTACCTTACTTTATGGGAGCTGTTGTTCCTAAACGCTTGCTCACTTGACGAGAGCAATTGCCCTTTACATGATGATAGTCGCTGTCCCTAATGTTTGCACACTTGACAAGAGCAATTGTCACTTGCATGATGAGATCCGTTCTCCCTAAAGGCTAACTTTATGAGAGCGATTTGTCCCATACACGATAAGAGCCGTTGTCCCCAAAGGCTTACAAGTTGAGAGCAATTGTACCTTACTTTATGGGAGTCGTTGTCCCTAAACGCTTGCTCACTTGATGAGAGCAATTGCCCTTTACATGATGATAGCCATTGTCCCTAATGCTTGCACACTTGACAAGAGCAATTGTCACTTCCATGATGAGATCCGTTGTCCCCAAAGGCTAAGTTTATGAGGGCGATTTGTCCCATACATGATAAGAGCCGTTGTCCCTAAAGGCTTACTTGTTGAGAGCAATTATACCTTAGTTTGTGGGTCCCGTTGTCCCTAAACGCTTTCTCACTTAGTGAGTGTAATTGTCCATTACATGATGATTGCCGTTGTCCCTAATGCTTGCACACTTGATAAGAGCAAATGTCACTTACATGATGAGATCCGTTGTCCTTAAAGGCTAACTTTATGAGGGCAATTTGTCCCTTAAATAATTAGAGCCGTTGTCCCTAAAGGCTCACTTGTTGAGAGCAATTGTACCTTAGTTTATGGGATCCATTATCCCTAAACGCTTGCTCACTTGATTGAGAGAAATTGCCCTTTACATGATGATAGCCGTTGTCCCTAATGCTTGCACACTTGATAAGAGCAATTGTAACTTACATGATGAGATCCGTTTTCCATAAAGGCAAACTTTATGAGGTCAATTTGTCCCTTAGATAATAAGAGCCATTGTTCCTAAAGTCTCACTTGTTGAGAGCAGTTGTACCTTACTTTATGGGATCCGTTGTCCCTAAACACTTGCTCACTTGATGAGAGCAATTGCCCATTACATGATCATATCCGTTGTCCATAATGCTTACACACTTGATAAGAGCAACTGTCACTTACATGATGAGATCCGTTGTCCCTAAAGACTCACTTGTTGAGAGCAATTGTACCTTACTTTATGGGAGCCGTTGTCCCTAAACGCTTACTCACTCGATGAGAGCAATTGCCCTTTACGTGATGATAGTCTTTGTCCCTAATGCTTGCACACTTGACAAGAGCAATTGTCTCTTGCATGATGAGATCCGTTGACCCAAAGGCTAACTTTATGAGGGCGATTTGTCCCATACAAGATAAGAGCCGTTGTCCCTAAAGCCTTACAATTTGAGAGCAATTGTACCTTACTTTATGGGAGCTGTTGTCCCTAAACGCTCACTCACTAACAGAGTGCAATTGCCCTCTAAATGATGATAGCCGGTGTCCCTAATGCTTGCACACTTTATAAGAGTAATTGTCACTTACATGATGAGACCCGTTGTCCCTAAAGGCAAACTTTATGAGGGCAATATGTCCCTTACATGATAAGAGCCGTTGTCCCTAAAGACTCACTTGTTGAGAGCAATTGTACCTTACTTTATGGGAGCCGTTTTCCCTAAATCCCTGCTCACTTGATGAGAGAAATTGCCTTTTACATGATGATAGACGTTGTCCCTAATGCTTGCACACTTGATAAGAGCAATTGTCACTTACATGATGAGACCCGTTGTCCCTAAAGGCTAAGTTTATAAGGGCAATTTGTCTCTTCCATGATAAGAGCCGTTGTCGCTAAAGGCTCACTTGTTAAGAGCAATTGTACATGACTTTATGGGAGCCGTTGTCCCTAAACACCTGCTCACTTTATGAGAGCAATTGCCTTTTACATGATGATAGTCGTTGTCCCTAATGCTTGCACACTTGACAAGAGCAATTGACACTTGCATGATGAGATCCATTGTCCCTAAAGGCTAACTTTATGAGGGCGATTTGTCCCGTACATGATAAGAGCCGTTGTCCCAAAAGGCTTACAATTTGAGAACAATTGTACCTTACTTTATGCGAGCCGTTGTCCCTAAACGCTCGCTCACTTGTTGAGTGCAATTGCCCTATAAATGATGATAGCCGGTGTCCCTAATGCTTGCACACTTGATAAGAGCAATTGTCATTTACATGATGAGACCCATTGTCCCTAAAGGCTAACTTTATGAGGGCAATATGTCCCTTACATTATAAGAGCCATTGTCCCTAAAGACTCACTTGTTTGAAAGCAATTGTACCTTACTTTATGGGAACCAGTGTCCCTAAACGCTTGCTCACTTGATGAGAGCAATTACCCTTTACATGATGATAGCCGTTGTCCCTAATGCTTGCACACTTGATAAGAGCAATTGTCACTTACATGATGAGACCCGTTGTCCCTAAATGCTAACTTTATGAGGGCAATTTGTCCTTTATATGATAAGAGCCGTTGTCCCTAAAGACTCACTTGTTGAGAGCAATTGTACCTTACTTTATAGGAGCCATTGTCCCTAAACACTTGCTCACTTGATGAAAGCAATTGTCCTTTACATGATGATAGCCGTTGTCCCTAATGCTTGCAGAATTGACAAGAGCAATTATCACTTGCATGTTGAGATCCGTTGTCCCTAAAGGCTAACTTTATGAGGGCGATTTGTCCTTTACATGATAAGATACGTTCTCGCTAAAGGCTCACTTGTTGAGAGAAATTGTACCTTACTTTATGGGAGCCGTTGTCCCTAAATGCAAGCTCACTTGATGAGAGCAATTGCCCTTTACATGATGATAGCCATTGTCCCTAATGTTTACACACTCGATAAGAGCAACTCTCACTTACATAATGAGATCCGTTGTCCCTAAAGGCTTACTTTATGAGGGCAGTAGGTTCCTTACTTGATAAGAGCCGTTGTCAATAAAGGCTCACTTGTTGAGAGCAATTGTACCTTACTTTATGGGAGCCATTGTCCCTAACCGCTTACTCACTTGATGAGAGCAATTGCCCTTTACATGAGGATAGCCGTTGTCCCTAATGGTTGCACACTTGATAAGAGCAATTGTCACTGGCATGATGTGATCCGTTGTGCCTAAAGGCTAATTTATGAGGGCGATTTGTCCCATACATGATAAGAGCCGTTGTCCCTAAAGGCTTACAAGTTGAGAGCAATTGTACCTTACTTTATGCGAGCCGTCGTCCCTAAACGCTCGCTCACTTATTGAGTGCAATTGCCCTTTGAATGATGATAGCCGGTGTCCCTAATGATTGCACACTTGATAAGTGCAGTTGTCATTTACATGATGAAACCCGTTGTCCATAAAGGCTAACTATGCGGGCAATATGACCCTTACATGATAAGAGCCGTTGTCCCTAAAGACTCACTTGTTGAGAGCAATTGTACCTTACTTTATGGGAGCCGTTGTCCCTAAACGCTTACTCACTTGATGAGAGCAATTGCCCTTTACATGATGATAGCCGTTGTCCCTAATGGTTGCACACTTGACAAGAGCAATTGTCACTTGCATGATGAGACCCGTTGTCCCTAAAGGCTAACTCTATGAGGGCAATTTGTCCCTTACATGATAAGAGCCGTTGTCCCTAACGACTCACTTGTTGAGAGAAAATGTACCTTATTATATGAGAGCCGTTGTCCCTAAACACTTGCTCACTTTATGAGAGCAATTGTCCTTTACATGATGATAGCCGTTGTACCTAATGCTTGCACACTTGACAAGAGCAATTATCAATTGCATGTTGAGATCCGTTGTCCCTAAAGGCTAACTTTATGAGGGCGATTTGTAACTTACATGATAAGAGCCGTTGTCCCTAAAGGCTCACTTGTTGGGAGAAATTGTACCTTACTTTATGGGAGCTGTTGTCCCAAAATGCAGGCTCGCGTGATGAGACAAATTACCCTTTACATGATGATAGCCGTTGTCCCTAATGCTTACACACTCGATAAGAGCAATCGTCACTTACATGATGAGATCCGTTGTCCCTAAAGGCTAACTTTATGAGGACAATATGTCCCTTACATGATAAGAGCCGTTGTCCCTAAAGGCTTATAAGTTGAGAGCAATTGTACCTTACTTTATGGGAGCCGTTGTCCCTAAACGCTTGCTCACTTGATGAGAGCAATTGGCATTTACATGATGATAGCCATTGTCCCTAATGCTTGCACACTTGACAAGAGCAATTGTCACTTGCATGATGAGATCCGTTGTCCCCAAAGGCTAAGTTTATAAGGGCGATTTGTCCCATACATGATAAGAGCCGTTGTCCCTAAAGGCTTACTTGTTGAGAGCAATTATACCTTAGTTTGTGGTTCCCGTTGTCCCTAAACGCTTTCTCACTTAATGAGAGTAATTGTCCATTACATGATGATTGGCGTTGTCCCTAATGCTTGCACACTTGATAAGAGCAAATGTCACTTACATGATGAGATCCGTTGTCCTTAAAGGCTAACTTTAAGAGGGCAATTTGTCCCTTAAATAATTAGAGCCGTTGTCCCTAAAGGCTCACTTGTTGAGAGCAATTGTACCTTAGTTTATGGGATCCATTGTCCCTAAACGCTTGCTCACTTGATTGAGAGAAATTGCCCTTTACAAGATGATAGCCGTTGTCCCTAATGCTTGTACACTTGACAAGAGCAATTGTCACTTGCATGATGAGATCCGTTGACCCAAAGGCTAACTTTATGAGGGCGATTTGTCCCATACATGATAAGACCCGTTGTACCTAAAGGCTTACAATTTGAGAGCAATTGTACCTTACTTTGTGGGAGCTGTTGTCCCTAAACGCTCACTCACTAACAGAGTGCAATTGCCCTCTAAATGATGATAGCCGGTGTCCCTAATGCTTGCACACTTGATAAGAGTAATTGTCACTTACATGATGAGACCCGTTGTCCCTAAAGGCAAACTTTATGAGGGCAATATGTCCCTTACATGATAAGAGCCGTTGTCCTAAAGACTCACTTGTTGAGAGCAATTGTACATGACTTTATGGGAGCCGTTTTCCCTAAATGCCTGCTCACTTGATGAGAGAAATTGCCTTTTACATGATGATAGACGTTGTCCCTAATGCTTGCACACTTGATAAGAGCAATTGTCATTTACATGATGAGACCCGTTGTCCCTAAAGGCTAAGTTTATAAGGGCAATTTGTCTCTTCCATGATAAGAGCCGTTGTCCCTAAAGGCTCACTTGTTGAGAGCAATTGTACATGACTTTATGGGAGCCGTTGTCCCTAAACACCTGCTCACTTTATGAGAGCAATTGCCTTTTACATGATGATAGTCGTTGTCCCTAATGCTTGCACACCTGATAAGACCAATTGTCACTTACATGATGAGACCCGTTGTCCCTAAAGGCTAACTTTATGAGGGCAATTTGTCCCTTACATGATAAGAGCCGTTGTCCCTAAAGACTCACTTGTTGAGAGTAATTGTACCTTACTTTATGAGAGCCGTTGTCCCTAAACGCTTGCTCACTTGATGAGAGCAATTGCCCTTTACATGATGATAGCCATTGTCCCTAATGCTTGCACACTTGACAAGAGCAATTGTCACTTGCATGATGAGATCCGTTGTCCCCAAAGGCTAAGTTTATGAGGGCGATTTGTCCCATACATGATAAGAGCTGTTGTCCCTAAAGGCTTACTTGTTAAGAGCAATTTTACCTTAGTTTGTGGGTCCCGTTGTCACTAAACGCTTTCTCACTTAATGAGAGTAATTGTCCATTACATGATGATTGGCGTTGTCCCTAATGCTTGCACACTTGATAAGAGCAAATGTCACTTACATGATGAGATCCGTTGTCCTTAAAGGCTAACTTTATGAGGGCAATTTGTCCCTTAAATAATTAGAGCCGTTGTCCCTAAAGGCTCACTTGTTGAGGGCAATTGTACCTTAGTTTATGGGATCCATTGTCCCTAAACGCTTGCTCACTTGATTGAGAGAAATTGCCCTTTACATGATGATAGCCGTTGTCCCTAATGCTTGCACACTTGATAAGAGCAATTGTAACTTACATGATGAGATCCGTTTTCCCTAAAGGTAAACTTTATGAGGTCAATTTGTCCCTTAGATAATAAGAGCCATTGTTCCTAAAGTCTCACTTGTTGAGATCAGTTGTACCTTACTTTATGGGAGCCGTTGTCCCTAAACGCTTGCTCACTCGATGAGAGCAATTGCCCTTTACGTGATGATAGTCGTTGTCCCTAATGCTTGCACACTTGACAAGAGCAATTGTCACTTGCATGATGGGATCCGTTGACCCAAAGGCTAACTTTATGAGGGCGATTTGTCCCATACATGATAAGAGCCGTTGTTCCTAAAGGCTTACAAATTGAGAGCAATTGTACCTTACTTTATGGGAGCTGTTGTCCCTAAACGCTCACTCTCTAACAGAGTGCAATTGCCCTCTAAATGATGATAGCCGGTGTCCCTAATGCGTGCACACTTGATAAGAGTAATTGTCACTTACATGATGAGACCCGTTGTCCCTAAAGGTAAACTTTATGAGGGCAATATGTCCCTTACATGATAAGAGCCATTGTCCCTAAAGACTCACTTATTGAGAGCAATTGTACCTTACTTTATGGGAGCCGTTTTCCCTAAATGCCTGCTCACTTGATGAGAGAAATTGCCTTTTACATGATGATAGACGTTGTCCCTAATGCTTGCACACTTGATAAGAGCAATTGTCACTTACATGATGAGACCCGTTGTCCCTAAAGGCTAAGTTTATAAGGGCAAGTTGTCTCTTCCATGATAATAGCCGTTGTCCCTAAAGGCTCACTTGTTGAGAGCAATTGTACATGACTTTATGGGAGCCGTTGTCCCTAAACACCTGCTCACTTTATGAGAGCACCCTTTTACATGATGATAGTCGTTGTCCCTAATGCTTGCACACTTGATAAGACCAATTGTCACTTACATGATGAGACCCGTTGTCCCTAAAGGCTAACTTTATGAGGGCAATTTGTCCCTTACATGATAAGAGCCATTGTCCCTAAAGACTCACTTGTTGAGAGTAATTGTACCTTACTTTATGAGAGCCGTTATCCCTAATGCTTGCACACTTGACAAGAGCAATTGTCACTTTCATGTTGAGATCCGTTGTCCCTAAAGGCTAACTTTATGAGGGCGGTTTGTCCTTTACATGATAAGAGCCATTGTCCCTAAAGGCTAACTTGTTCAGAGAAATTGTACCTTACTTTATGGGAGCCGTTGTCCCTAAATGCCTACTCACTTGGTGAGAGCAATTGCCCCTTACATGATGATAGTTGTTGTCCCTAATGCTTACACACTCGATAAGAGCAACTGTCACTTACATGATGAGATCCGTTATCCCTAAAGGCTAACTTTATGAGGGCAATTTCTCCCTCACAAAATAAGAGCCGTTGTCCCTAAAGGCTCACTTGTTGAGAGCAACTATACCTTAGTTTGTGGGTCTAGTTGTCCCTAAATGCTTTCTCACTTAATGAGAGAAATTGTCTATTACATGATGAGATCCGTTGTCCCTAAAGGCAAACTTTATGAGGTCAATTTATCCCTTACATAATAAGAACCATTGTCCCTAAAGTCTCACTTATTGAGAGCAGTTGTACCTTACTTTATGGGATCCATTGTCCCTAAACACTTGGTCACTTGATGAGAGCAATTGCCCTTTACATGATGATAGCCGTTGTCCCTAATGCTTACACGCTCGATAAGAGCAACTGTCACTTACATGATGAGATCCGTTGTCCCTAAAGGCTAACCTTATGAGGGCAATTTGTCCCTTACATGATAAGAGCCGTTGTCCCTAAAGACTCAATTGTTGAGAGCAATTGTACCTTACTTTATGGGAGCCGTTGTCCCTAAACGCTTGCTCACTTGATGAGAGCAATTGCCGTTTACATGATGATAGCCGTTGTCCCTAATGCTTGCACACTTGACAAGAGCAATTGTCACTTGCATGATGAGATCCGTTGTCCCCAAAGGCTAACTTTATGAGGGCGATTTGTCCCATACATGATAAGAGCCGTTGTCCCTAAAGGCTCACTTGTTGAGAGCAAATATACCTTAGTTTGTAGGTCCCTTTGTCCCTAAACGCTTTCTTACTTAATTAGAGCAATTGACCATTACATGATGATTGTCGTTGTCCCTAATGCTTGCACATTTGACAAGAGCAATTGTCACTTACATGATGAGATCCGTTGTCCTTAAAGGCTAACTTTTTGAGGGCAATTTGTCCCTTACATAATTAGAGCCGTTGTCCCTAAAGGCTCACTTGTTGAGAGCTATTGTACCTTAGTTTATGGGATCCATTGTCCCTAAACGCTTGCTCACTTGATTGAGAGCAATTGCCCTTTACATGATGATAGCCTTTGTCCCTAATGCTTGCACACTTGATAAGAGCAATTGTAACTTACATGATGAGATCCGTTGTCCCTAAAGGCAAACTTTATGAGGTCAATTTGTCCCTTAGATAATAAGAGCCGTTGTCCCTATAGTCTCACTTGTTGAGAGCAGTTGTACCTTACTTTACGGGATCCGTTGTCCCTAAACACTTGCTCACTTGATGAGAGCAATTGCCCTTTACATGATCATAGCCATTGTCCCTAATGCTTACACACTCGATAAGAGCAATTGTCAATTACATGATGAGATCAGTCGTCCCTAAAGGTTAACTTTATATGGGCAATTTGTCCCTTACATGATAAGAGCCGTTGTCCCTAAAGACTCACTTGTTGAGAGCAATTGTACCTTACTTTATTGGAGCCGTTGTCCCTAAACGCTTGCTCAATTGATGAGAGCAATTGCCCTTTACATGATGATAGTCGTTGTCCCTAATGCTTGCACACTTGACAAGAGCAATTGTCACTTGCATGATGAGATCCGTTGTCCTTAAAGGCTAACTTTATGAGGGCAATTTGTCCCTTATATAATTAGAGCCGTTGTCCCTAAAGGCTCACTTGTTGAGAGCTATTGTACCTTAGTTTATGGGATCCATTGTCCCTAAACGCTTGCTCACTTGATTGAGAGCAATTGCCCTTTACATGATGATAGCCTTTGTCCCTAATGCTTGCACACTTTATAAGAGCAATTGTAACTTACATGATGAGATCCGTTGTCCCTAAAGGCAAACTTTATGAGGTCAATTTGTCCCTTAGATAATAACAGCCATTGTCCCTAAAGTCTCACTTGTTGAGAGCAGTTGTACCTTACTTCACGGCATCCGTTGTCCCTAAACACTTGCTCACTTGATGAGAGCAATTGCCCTTTTACTTAAACTGTTTCTGTGATTAATATATTTTGCCAGGGTGAATCCCTTTTACCCAAAAAAAGAGAGCAATTGCCCTTTACATGATCATAGCCGTTGTCCCTAATGCTTACACACTCGATAAGAGCAACTGTCAATTACATGATGAGATCCGCTGTCCCTAAAGGCTAACTTTATAAGGGCATTTTGTCCCTTACATGAAAAGAGCCGTTGTCCCTAAAGACTCACTTGTTGAGAGCAATTGTACCTTACTTTATGGGAGCCGTTGTCCCTAAATGCTTGCTCACTTGATGAGAGCAATTGCCCTTTACATGATGATAGTCGTTGTCCCTAATGCTTGCACACTTGACAAGAGCAATTGTCACTTGCATGATGAGATCCGTTGTCCCCAAAGGCTAACTTTATGAGGGCGATTTGTCCCATACATGATAAGAGTCGTTGTCCCTAATGGCTTACAATTTAAGAGCAATTGTACCTTACTTTATGGGAGCCGTTGTCCCTAAACGCTCAGTCACTAACAGAGTGCAATTGCCCTCTAAATGATGATAGCCGGTGTCCCTAATGCTTGCACACTTGATAAGAGCAATTGTCACTTACATGATGAGACCCGTTGTCCCTAAAGGCTAACTTTATGAGGGCAATATGTCCCTTACATGATAAGAGCAGTTGTCCCTAAAGGCTGACTTGTTGAGAGCAATTGTACCTTAGTTTATGGGATCCATTGTCCCTAAATGCTTGCTCACTTGATTGAGAGCAATTGCCCTTTACATGATCATAGCCGTTGTCCCTAATGCTTACACACTCGATAAGAGCAACTGTCACTTACATGATGAGATCCGTTGTCCCTAAAGGATAACTTTATGAGGGCAATTTGTCCCTTACATGATAAGAGCCATTGTCCCTTAAGACTCACTTGTTGAGAGCAATTGTACCTTACTTTATGGGAGACCTTTTCCCTAAACACTTGCTCACTTGATGAGAGCAATTGCCCTTTACATGATGCTAGTCGTTGTCCCTAATGCTTGCACACTTGACAAGGGCAATTGTCACTTTCATGTTGAGATCCATTGTCCCTAAAGGCTAACTTTATGAGGGCGATTTCTCCTTTACGTGATAAGAGCCGTTGTCCCTAAAGGCTCACTTGTTGAGAGAAATTGTACCTTACTTTATGGGAGCCGTTGTTCCTAAATGCCAACTCACTTGATGAGAGCAATTGCCCTTTACATGATGATAGTCCATGTCCCTATTGCTTACACACTCGATAAGAGCAACTGTCACTAACATGATGAGATCCGTTGTCCCTAAAGGCTAACTTTATGAGGGCAATTTCTCCCTCACATAATAAGAGCCGTTGTCCCTAAAGGCTCACTTGTTGAGAGCAATTATACCTTAGTTTGTCGGTCCCGTTGTCCCTAAACGCTTTCTCACTTAATGAGAGCAATTGTCCATTACATGATGATTGCCGTTGTCCCTAATGCTTGCACACTTGATAAGAGCAATTGTCACTTACATGATGAGATCCGTTGTCCTTAAAGGCTAACTTTATGAGGGCAATTTGTCCCTTACATAATCAGAGCCGTTGTCCCTAAAGGCTCACTTGTTGAGAGCAATTATACCTTAGCTTGAGGGTCCCGTTGTCCCTAAACGCTTTCTCACTTAATGAGAGCAATTGTCCATTACATGATGATTGTCGTTCTCCCTAATGCTTGCACACTTGATAAGAGCAATTGTCACTTACATGATGAGATCCGTTGTCCTTAAAGGCTAACTTTATGAGGGCAATTTGTCCCTTACATATTTAGAGCCTTTGTCCCTAAAGGCTCACTTGTTGAGAGCAATTGTACCTTAGTTTATGGGATCCATTGTCCCTAAACGCTTGCTCACTTGATTGAAAGCAATTGCCCTTTACATGATGATAGCCGTTGTCCCTAATGCTTGCACACTTGATACGAGCAATTGTAACATACATGATGAGATCCGTTGTCCCTAAAGGCAAACTTTATGAGGTCAATTTGTCCCTTAGATAACAAGAGCCATTGTCCCTAAAGTCTCACTTGTTGAGAGCAGTTGTCCCAAAACACTTGCGCACTTGATGATAGCAATTGCCCTTTACATGATCATAGCTGTTGTTCCTAATGCTTACACATTCGATAAGAGCAATTGTCACTTACATGATGAGATCCGTTGTCCCTAAAGACTAACTTTATGAGGGCAATTTGTCCCTTACATGATAAGAGCCGTTGTCCCTAATGACTCACTTGTTGAGAGCAATTTTACCCTACTTTATGGGAGCCGTTGTCCGTAAATGCTTGCTCACTTGATGAGAGCAATTGCCGTTTACATGATGATAGTCGTTGTCCCTAATGCTTGCACACTTGACAAGACCAATTGTCACTTGCATGATGAGATCCGTTGTCCCCAAAGGCTAACTTTATAAGGGCGATTTGTCCCATACATGATAAGAGCCGCTGTCCCTAAAGGCTTACAATTTGAGAGCAATTGTACCTTACTTTATGGGAGCCGTTGTCCCTAAACGCTCACTCACTAACAGAGTGCAATTGCCCTCTAAATTTTGATGATAGCCAGTGTCCCTAATGCTTGCACACTTGATAAGAGCAATTGTCACTTATATGATGAGACCCGTTGTCCCTAAAGGCTAACTTTATGAGGGAAATATGTCCCTTACATGATAAGAGCCGTTGTCCCTAAAGACTCACTTGTTGAGAGCAATTGTACCTTACTTTATGGGAGCCATTTTCCCTAAACGCCTGCTCACTTGATGAGAGCAATTGCCTTTTACATGATGATAGTCGTTGTCCCTAATGCTTGCACACTTGATAACAGCAATTTTCACTTACCTGATGAGACCCGTTGTCCCTAAAGGCTAAGTTTATAAGGGCAATTTGTCTCTTCCATGATAAGAGCCGTTGTCCCTAAAGGCTCACTTGTTGAGAGCAATTCTACATGACTTTATGGGAGCCGTTGTCCCTAAACGCCTGCTCACTTAATGAGAGCAATTGCCTTTTACATGATGATAGTCGTTGTCCCTAATGCTTGCACACTTGATAAGAGCAATTGTCACTTACATGATGAGACCCGTGGTCCCTAAAGGCTAACTTTATGAGGGCAATTTGTCCCTTAAATGATAAGAGCCGTTGTCCCTAAAGACTCACTTGTTGAGAGTAATTGTACCTAACGTTTTGGGAGCCCTTTACCCAAAAAAAAATTGTACCTTACGTTTTGGGAGCCGTTGTCCCTAAACGCTTGCTCACTTGATGAGAGCAATTGTCCTTTACATGATGATAGCCGTTATCCCTAATGCTTGGACACTTGACAAGAGCAATTGTCACTTTCATGTTGAGATCCGTTGTCCCTAAAGGCTAACTTTATGAGGGTGATTTGTCCTTTACATGATAAGAGCCGTTGTCCCTAAAGGCTCACTTATTGAGAGAAATTGTACCTTACTTTATGGGAGCCATTGTCCCTATATGCCTGCTCACTTGATGAGAACAATTGCCCTTTACATGATGATAGTCGTTGTCCCTAATGCTTACACACTCGATAAGAGCAACTGTCACTTACATGATGAGATTCGTTGTTCCTAAAGGCTAACTTTATGAGGGCAATTTCTCCCTCACATAATAAGAGCCGTTGTTCCTAAAGGCTCACTTGTTGAGAGCAATTATACCTTAGTTTGTCAGTCCCGATGTCCCTAAACGCTTTCTCACTTAATGAGAGCAATTGTCCATTACATGATGATTGCCGTTGTCCCTAATGCTTGCACACTTGATAAGAGCAATTGCCACTTACATGATGAGATCCGTTGTCCTTAAAGGCTAACTTTATGAGTTCAATTTGTCCCTTACATAATCAGAGCCGTTGTCCCTAAAGGCTCACTTCTTGAGAGCAATTATACCTTAGCTTGAGGGTCCCGTTGTCCCTAAACGCTTTCTCACTTAATGAGAGCAATTGTCCATTACATGATGATTGTCGTTGTCCCTAATGCTTGCACACTTGATAAGAGCAATTGTCACTTACATGATGAGATCCGTTGTCCTTAAAGGCTAACTTTATGAGGGCAATTTGTCCCTTACATATTTAGAGTCATTGTCCCTAAAGGCTCACTTGTTGAGAGCAATTGTACCTTAGTTTATGGGATCCATTGTCCCTAAACGCTTGCTCACTTGATTGAAAGCAATTGCCCTTTACATGATGATAGCCGTTGTCCCTAATGCTTGCACAATTGATACGAGCAATTGTAACATACATGATGAGATCCGTTGTCCCTAAAGGCAAACTTTATGAGGTCAATTTGTCCGTTAGATAATAAAAGCCATTGTCCCTAAAGTCTCTCATGTTGAGAGCAGTTGTACCTTACTTTATGGGATCCGTTGTCCCAAAACACTTGCGCACTTGATGAGAGCAATTGCCCTTTACATGATCATAGCCGTTGTCCCTAATGCTTACACACTCGATAAGAGCAACTGTCAATTACATGATGAGATCCGTTGTCCCTAAAGACTAACTTTATGAAGGCAATTTGTCCCTTACACGATAAGAGCCGTTGTCCCTAAAGACTCACTTGTTGAGAGCAATTTTACCCTACTTTATGGGAGTCGTTGTCCCTAAATGCTTGCTCACTTGATGAGAGCAATTGCCCTTTACATGATGATAGTCGTTGTCCCTAATGCTTGCACACTTGACAAGAGCAATTGTCACTTGCATGATGAGATCCGTTGTCCCCAAAGGCTAACTTTATGAGGGCGATTTGTCCCATACATGATAAGAGCCGCTGTCCCTAATGGCTTACAATTTGAGAGCAATTGTACCTTACTTTATGGGAGCCGTTGTCCCTAAACGCTCACTCACTAACAGAGTGCAATTGCCTTCTAAATGATGATAGCCAGTGTCCCTAATGCTTGCACACTTGATAAGAGCAATTGTCACTTATATAATGAGACCCGTTGTCCCTAAAGGCTAACTTTATGAGGGCAATATGTCCCTTACATGATAAGAGCCGTTGTCCCTAAAGACTCACTTGTTGAGAGCAATTGTACCTTACTTTATGGGAGCCATTTTCCCTAAACGCCTGCTCACTTGATGAGAGCAATTGCCTTTTACATGATGATAGTCGTTGTCCCTAATGCTTGCACACTTGATAAGAGCAATTGTTATTTACCTGATGAGACCCGTTGTCCCTAAAGGCTAAGTTTATAAGGGCAATTTGTCTCTTCCATGATAAGAGCCATTGTCCCTAAAGGCTCACTTGTTGAGAGCAATTGTACATGACTTTATGGGAGCCGTTGTCCCTAACCTGCTCACTTGATGAGAGCAATTGCCTTTTACATGATGATAGTCGTTGTTCCTAATGCTTGCACACTTGATAAGAGCAATTGTCACTTACATGATGAGACCCGTTGTCCCTAAAGGCTAACTTTATGAGGGCAATTTGTCCCTTACATGATAAGAGCCGTTGTCCCTAAAGACTCACTTGTTGAGAGTAATTGTACCTTACGTTTTGGGAGCCGTTGTCCCTAAACGCTTGCTCACTTGATGAGAGCAATTGTCCTTTACATGATGATAGCCGTTATCCCTAATGCTTGCACACTTGACAAGAGCAATTGTCACTTTCATGTTGAGATCCGTTGTCCCTAACGGCTAACTTTATGAGGGCGATTTGTCCTTTACATGATAAGAGCCGTTGTCCCTAAAGGCTCACTTGTTGAGAGAAATTGTACCTTACTTTATGGGAGCCATTGTCCCTATATGCCTGCTCACTTGATGAGAGCAATTGCCCTTTACATGATGATAGTCGTTGTCCCTAATTCTTACACACTCGATAAGAGCAACTGTCACTTAAATGATGAGATCCGTTGTCCCTAAAGGCTAACTTTATGAGGGCAATTTCTCCCTCACATAATAAGAGCCGTTGTCCCTAAAGGCTCACTTGTTGAGAGCAATTATACCTTAGTTTGGTCCCGTTGTCCCTAAACGCTTTCTCACTTAATGAGAGCAATTGTCCATTACATGATGATTGTCGTTGTCCCTAATGCTTGCACACTTGATAAGAGCAATTGTCACTTACATGATGAGATCCGTTGTCCCTAAAGGCAAACTTTATGAGGTCAATTTGTCCCTTACATAATAAGAGCCATTGTCCCTAAAGTCTCACTTGTTGAGAGCAGTTGTACCTTACATTATGGGATCCGTTGTCCCTAAACACTTGCTCACTTGATGTGAGCAATTGCCCTTTACATTATGATAGCCGTTGTCCCTAATGCTTACACGCTCGATAAGAGCAACTGTCACTTACATGATGAGATCCGTTGTCCCTAAAGGCTAACTTTATGAGGGCAATGTGTCCCTTACATGATAAGAGCCGTTGTCCCTAAAGACTCACTTGTTGAGAGCAATTGTACCTTACTTTAAGGGAGCCGTTGTCCCTAAACGCTTTTTTTTTTGTACAGGGGAATAATCCTGCACCCCAGTAAATTGCATAACCAAAAAAATCATTAAAGTACAATGGATATGGGTGAAGTCCCATATCTAAGCCCGTTACATAGGCATAAACATTTCTTTTTTACAAGAAAAAGACCACTACCACATAAGCAAAACAAGACTACAATAAAACCAACTACTACATTAACCCTTTTACCCAAAAAAAAAACCAACTACTACCTAGTATGTCCTTGGAGCTTGAAATCTTCATAATATGCAGCCAAGTGTCTTGGTAGTTCATGTAGTTGATCCGTATAGTCATCATATTCATAATAATCTTCCTAGTCCTGACCACCACCCGTTGATGATAATGTACCCATAGGCATTTCAAATAAATTCACAGACTCATCATACGAATTTAGAACCTCATCCACCTCACTGTCAGAATCAATTACATCGCCAACCTTAGAGAAAGGGTTACTTCTTTTAGTTGCTGAATTAACAAGGGATAAGGAAGAACTAGACGGACCAACCTCCTTACCTTATCCATAAGTAAACTTCCAGGCGGCTCATGTAATGAATTATCATTAAAGGAGGAGACATAAGTAGTATCCGCCATTACACTTCCATCATTAACATCCTTAGTCACCACATCCTTAGGAATATCAATCACTTTCTCAGCCTCCATGCGTTCATCAATAAACTCTTCAATTCAGAAAGGTTGATTTCATCTTTGAAGTACTTTCCATCAGTATTAGAACTGTTGGAATCATCATTAGGCATCTTAGGAATAGCATGTGACTGTTCAGCCTCAATTGGCTTCTCACAAACCAACTTCACACCCTCCTTAGAGATAAGAGGGGAAGGATCTTTCGGTATGGACGTAGTAGTCTGGTTGTTATTACTAGGTTTAGAAACGGGTCGATATATCAATTTAGGCTTACCAGACACCCGCACCTTGTTAACACCCATAGATTTACTCTTTGCAGCCCCACCACCATCATCCACACGTAATGTCCTAGTAACTTCCTTCTCTTTCCTATGGCACTCCTTGTCCACATGGTCAAAAATTTTACATATAGAACACCGAGGTGGTTTATATTCAAATTCAATATCAATTCTTACCATACGATGGTCATTTGTCTTTGGTATAGGAATTGCCACAACAAGAGAGTCCACATAATCATTATCAGCTGAAATCTCAACTAAAACTCTAGCATACGAATTCATACCCCAGGAATTGAGACACATATTACTTGTGTGCTCATCAAACATAATGATTCGTCCTAGTTTAGCCGTGATCAGATTCAGCCCCACCTTAGAATATGCCACCACCGGCACATTATACAATTTAACCCAAACATGAACCTTCTTAATGTCTTCTTTAATCAATTATGAATTAGGGTTCCAAATATGAAGAATTAGTGGGATTGACCTAATTCGCCAAGTACCTTGCATGAGAACATTATCCATACCTTCCTTACTTAAGAACTGAAACATAAAAAACCCTTGATGTATCATGACATGCATTAACCCGAATTTCTTCCAAACATTACGCACAAAGTTTTAGACTACAGGAAACGCAGATCTTTGTCCAACAAAATAGCCATAAAGTGTATTATTAAATCATGAACAAATCGTTTCCACTTCTTCCTGCGGTATAACGACATCAGCCAAAGCTAAATCAACCTTAGCATGATTATTAACCACCGTATTATCCTTCGTAGTACCAGCAGCAACATGACTAATCTCATCAATCAAAACAGAAGTGGGAGTAGAACAACCCACCTCTTTTTTTTGGGTAAAGGGGAATAATCCTGTACCCCGGTAAATTACATAAACCAAAACAGGACGGATTCATCTCTTAAACCCAAAAAAACAACTCGAACCATGAATCCTATGAGTAAATCTGTTTTGAAACATACTAATATGTTATCTAAGGTTCCTAGGAATCTATACTCTAAGAAGACTAGATCTGCTTCTCGGGGTAATATGGAAGCAATGGATATGGATGATTTGGTATGTGATGATGGGGCTTCTGAGTCTGTGGAGGGTAGTGAGGATTTTGGAGGCTCATGTTCTGGTATTGATGATGGGGGTAGTGTTGGTGATGGTTCTGAGGCTGGTAAGGTAAATTCTGGTAAGGATAAGAATATTTCATTTGATTGTGATGTTAGTAACAAAGACATTATTGATGAAATTGCTAAAAGTCTGAACAATGAGTCTATTGATGTTAGTGTTAAGCCTGTTGGAGATGTGGGTAATGTGGGTAATGTTAATGTGTCTAATGCTAGTAATAACATGCCTGATATTCCAGTGCCTGTGGAGGACAACCCAGTGTTGAATCCTAAACCTAAACCTGTGTTGAATAAGCCGAAAAGTCCTTCTAAGGTTAGTTTTGGGGATGTTAGGGTGCCGGGTATGTTTAAGGTTAGTGGTAATGTCAGTGGATTAGCTAGAGGTAATGGTGAGGTGAGTAACTTTGTAGCTGGGGAATCAAGTGGTGTTAAGAATAGTGTGGTTAAGGATACGGTTATGGTGGATAAAGTGGCGGAGAAGAGTAATAGGTCTTTTTGTGAAGCGGTTTCTAGAAGTTTTGGTGGCAATAGTAATAATAAACTTCATTATGTCCCTCCGTCTGTGATTGGTGAGGGGAGGGAAGTTGTTAAGATGGATGCGGTTTTGGAAGAGGGTTGTAAGAAATGGGGAAATACTGTGGTTGGATTTTTTGTTGGTTTCAGAATGAATTATAGAGACTTTGTATCAATTAGATCAGGTGTTCATGAATCAAAATGGTATGTGCTTCTTTAGTTTTAAGTCAAAGGATGGTATGGAGCAGGTTATTGAAAACGGTCCATGGTTGGTTGATAATAAACCTCTGTTTGTCAAGAAATGGGAACCGGGTTTATGTATGTCTAGGCCTGAAGTTACTAAGGTTCCTGTTTGGGTTAAATTTTTTGATATCTCGTTAGAGGCGTGGAATGTTGAGGGCATTAGTAGAATTGTGAGCAGAATTGGTGGCCCGATCATTATGGATCGTATGACTACTTCTATTTGTGACAAACCGTATGGTAGGGCATCTTTTGCTAGGGTATTGGTAGAGATTGATTCTAAGAAACCTGTTGTTAATTTTGTTGAGCTTTGGTATGAAAGCTTGGGAAAGATATTAAGGTTAAGGGTTGAACATGACTGGGTTCCACCAAGGTGTGAGGAATGTAAAGCTTTTGGTCATTATCGTAGTGATTGTAAGAACAAAGTCAATGTGGCCAAGAGTGTTAACAAGGATGGGGAGAATGTGAAACCTACGGATACTGGGAATGGGAATAATAATGCTGATATAGGTAATGGTAACAGTGATGAGGGCTGGACTACTGTGGGTAATCATAGAAACAGGGGTAATGGGATTAATGTTCGTCAAGGTAATGGCAGTGGGTATTATGGAAGAAGAGTGTTTAATGGGAATAGGGGTGGTGGTTTTAATGCAGGTTATAATAGTAATAATGATGCAAGTAGGTCTAATAATAATAATACTAATAATGGTAATATTTCTGGGGTTAATGCACAAGGTGTTTCTGGTGGCTATCAAGTTAAAAGAGGTGTGTATGTTAGTAAGTCTAACGATAACAATAGAGTTAAGGTGGGCAATATGGGTACTAAGGAGGATAATAAGATGCCGGAACCTGTTAATGGTGGTAATATTGGTACTGTGGATGATAGCGTAGTTTTGAATGATAATGGGAAGCCTGGTGATAAGGGTAAAAGTCAAGTTGGTCAGGGTGTTAGTGGAAAGACTGGTATTGGTATTAGTGGTAATAGTGATGCTTTAAAGAATGTGCAGAAAAAGAATACGGCCAATAAGCCTAATAACAGGAAGGGTAATGATAATTCTAATAGTGATACTGGTAGTTCTAAAGTTATATTGGGGGTTAAGAATGTTAGTACGAGTAATCGGTTTGACGTTTTGGATCATGATAATACTAGTGATGATACTGAATTGTGGAATAAGGTGAAAGCTCAGGTGGAGAGTGCTTGTAGTTCTGGTGTTCCAATTTTGGAGAGTAATACTCAGGATTGGTCTGATGATATGGTTAAATTTTACACAGACAAATGGAATGACAGAGTTATGAGGTCTGGTTCGCATGCACAACAATTGGATTTTAAAATCAAAGGTCTGTCTAGTCAAATTGTTTTTCTTAATAGGAACATGAATAACAATGCTAAATTTAATGCTGAAAAAATGGTGAAAAGTTTGGGGGTAACTAATAATTTGAGTATGGATGCTTCATATAGTAAATTTTATGCTGATGCGTATAAAGCTGAACTGTTTAAAGTGGAGGCATTACTTAAAGAAAAACGGTTCTGTGAAGTGGACCTATTTTTGTTATCTAACAAACCTCTGGATGAAGAGCATAAGGATATTTGGTCTGATGATATGATGGATTATTATTTAGCTAGATGTAAGGAGACTAAGAGTGATCAGGTCAATGGTCAGAATTCTGCGGTGGGTGGTTCTCTTTCTGTTGATGAAGTAGAAGAGGTTACTACTGGTTCTGCGAGTTTTATGACACAGAATGAAGTTGTTAATGACATTGATAGTTCTTTGGTTCAAGCTAGTGGTGGGCCTGCATCACACGAATCTATTATTCAATGAATATTAAGATAGGTGCTTGGAATGTGCGTGGGCTGTCTACTACTGATAGACAAGATGAGGTTATTTCGCTTATTAGAGAAGAGGGTTTAGGTATGTGTGCTGTTGTGGAAACTCATCTCAGGAAAAAATTCATTAAGACTGTGGGGGATAATATTTTTGGAAATTGGAATTGGGTGTCGAATATGGTGGAATGCAGAGGTGTTTGCAGAATTATGGTTGGGTGGGATTCTAATGTTATTGATTCCAATCTGATTTCATATTCTGATCAAGCTATGCATTTTGTTGTTAATCTGATTCATGATCACAGGAAACAATTTGTGTCTTTCATTTATGCTAAAAATAAAGGAAATGAAAGACGGGTGTTATGGAAGAACCTGGTGGATCATAGCAGTATTGTTAATGGTGAGCCGTGGGTTCTTCTAGGTGACTTTAATGTTGCGCTTAATATTGGGGATTGTTCTGATCTTAATGCTGCTAGAGATGGTGAGATGGAAGATTTCAGAGTGTGTTTGGAAACGTTGGAGCTTGATGATATAGCAAGTAAAGGTATGTTTTATACTTGGATTCAAAAACGGCTTGATCCTAATTCTGGTATCCTCAAAAAGTTAGATAGAGCTCTAGGTAACTTAAGTTTTATCTCTTCTTTTGATAATTGTTTTGCTGAGTTTTTGCCATTTATGACTTCGGATCATTGTCCTGTGGTTCTGAATTATTCTTTAGCCAAACATAGTAAACCTACGTCTTTTCGTTTTGCTAATTTCTTGGCGGATAAGGAGTCTTTTATTCCCACTGTTAGAGATAATTGGGGTGTTGATGTTCAAGGGTTTCGGATGTTTATTTTGGCTAGAAGGTTGAAAAATATGAAAAGATTTCTGAGAAATATGAATAGGGTCAATGGTAATGTGTTTAATAAGGTCAAGGTTTTGAGGGTTGAACTTAAGAGAGTTCAGCATGAGTTGGATAAGGAGCCTAATAATCCTTGCCTTAGAGAAGAAGAGTATGTGTTTTGTAAAGCTTATCAGGAAGCCGTTAGGGATGAGGCTAGTTTACTTAGACAAAAAACCAAGGTTCAATGGTTAAAATATGGTGATCAGAATACCTCCTATTTTCATAATGTGCTCAAGAGTAGGGTTAATAAGAGTAGGATTCAGTTGGTTTGTGATGATCAGGGTAATAAATTTTATGGTGATGATGTTCCGGGATGTTTTGTTAATCATTTTGAGCGTTTTTTGGGGGCTGAAGATGATGTGATTCCTTTAGATGACTGTGATGATCTGTTCATTAAGAAGCTTGACCCTGATGTTGCTGTTAGTATGATCAGACCTATTTCTGATATTGAAATCAAAGATACGATGTTTAGTATCGAAGATGACAAAGCTGCTGGCCCGGACGGTTACACTTCTAAGTTCTTTAAAGCTGCATGGAGTATTGTCAGTGTCGATGTGTGTGCTGCAGTAAAAGAGTTTTTCAGTTCGGGTAAGTTGCTTGGTGAATTCAATGCTAATGTTATATCTCTAATACCTAAGTTGCAGGTTCCATTGAAGGTGTCTGATTATCATCCCATTGCATGTGGGAATGTCATTTATAAGTGCATAAGTAAAGTTATCACTAACCGTTTGAAAGAGGGTCTTTGTAGTTTGATTGACTGCAACCAAAGTGCGTTTATTCCGGGACGGCAGATTAGTGACAACATATTATTAGCTCAGGAGTTCTTGAAGGGGTATAATTGGAAGCGTACTTCTAGTAAGTGTGCGTTTAAGGTTGATATCCAGAAGGCGTACGATACGGTGAATTGGGATTTTTTGAAGACGGTTCTTGTACAATTTGGATTCCACAGTTCCATGATTCATTGGATTATGGTATGTCTTACCTCCGCTTCCTTTTCTATATGTGTTAATGGTGAATTACATGGTTTCTTTAAAAGTAGGCGTGGTCTTAGGCAAGGAGATCCGATTTCGCCTTACTTATTTACTATTGTTATGGAAGTTTTTAATTTGATGATTAAGAGGCAGATTAGGAGAGATGATAGGTTTAGATATCATTTGGGTTGTCACAAGCTCCATCTGACCCATTTGTGTTTTGCGGACGATCTATTACTTCTTTGCCATGGTGACGAGATTTCTGCTTGTATTCTTAGGAGAGCATTAGATGAATTTGCTATGTGTTCTGGCCTATTTCCTAGTTTATCCAAGAGTGTTGCCTTTTTTGGAAGCGTTCCCGATCCTATTAGGAATAGAATTTTGCTTGCAATGCCTTTCAAAATTGGTACTCTTCCTTTGAAATATTTGGGTATTCCACTGTCTGGTAAGAGGATTACTAATGAAGATTGTAGAGATTTGATTCAAAAAGTGAAAAACCGGATTAATGATTGGAGAAACAAAACGTTATCGTTTGCTGGTAGGCTTCAATTAATATCTTCTGTGCTTTCTTCTCTTCATATTTATTGGGCATCCATGTTCTTACTTCCTACCCATGTCTGTGACGGTATTGACAAGATTTGTATGAACTTTTTGTGGTCTGGCGGGGGTGATGGCAGTGGTATTGCTTGTGTTTCGTGGAATGATATTTGCAAACCCAAAAGTCAGGGTGGTCTTGGTCTTAAACCACTCAGACTCATGAATGAGGCTTTAATATCAAAATATCTCTGGAATGTCATTTGTAAGAAGGACTCTCTTTGGGTTAAATGGGTTCATGCGTATAGGGTTAAAGATAGAAATATTTGGTTTAATGTTAGTTTTGAGCATGGTGCATCAGGATTGAATAAGATATTAAGCCTTAGGGATAAGATTCGCTCTTTTGTTGCGTATAAGTTAGGAAATGGTAAGAATTGCTCTATGTGGTTTGATAAATGGCATGTTAACGGTCCTTTGTGCAAGATTATCACTCATAGTTTTCTTGTTGAGCATGGCTTTAATGTGAATGATAAGGTTGCTGATTGGATTGACAATAATGGATGGAAATGGCCTATAGATTGGAATGGTTTATTTGGTGAATTTTTAAATGTTCCTGTTCCGATTTTAATTGATGATTTTGAGGATAAGGTATTATGGATTAATAAAAAGAATAAGGAGGTGGTGTTTACTGTTAAGGAAGCATGGAAAGCTTTAAGATTAGACAGCCCTAAGGTTATTTGGTATAAGCTTATTTGGTTTACTCAATGTATTCCTAGGCACGCCTTTGTGCTTTGGATGGCAATGCGTGGCAGACTTAAAACTACTGATAGAATTTCCAAATGGTTTAATGTATCTAGTGTTCTGTGTCCTTTTTGCAATAATGAAGATGAGACTCATTGTCATCTGTTTTTTAAATGTGAGTTCTCTAAAAGGGTGTGGGATAATTTGAAGCCGTTATGTAAGTTTGAGGATTTGTCATGTAATTGGGCTGAAGTGGTTTCTGGTTTGTCTTTTTTTTTTTGGGTAAAGGGCATACCACCCGGTAAATTATATTACACCAAAAAAACGTTTAAGTACAATGGAATGTGGCTGAAGTACCACATTAACCTCAAGCAACGCTTGAACATCCAACTAAAACGCTTGTGACAGGCCACTAAGCGTTAAAACAATAAATAAATACAATAACCAATACACCAACCGGAAATAACCATCTAATGACACATGAATGACCACATATATCCGCCCATCTCTTCGAGGGAGATTGATGAACCAGATGAGCCTGCCTCCTTAAAAACCCTTTCCAACTAAAAACCCAGAGGTAAAACCTTGGAGTAGGGAAAAAGAGTACAGCACTCACCCGAATCTCCAACGAACACCAACTACCGCCAAAAGCAACAACCAAGGATTCAAGACCAGCCTCACGCTCCCAAACCAAGAAAGCATCATCAAGAATTGAACTCGCCATTTAAGAATGCATAAGAGTCATAGGCAGCCGCCAAACACGCAATAGATTAAGCACATTCACCCTCCTTTTGAAACGACAAGTAAGAAGCTTCAAACGCACCGTTGATTTAATGACTTCAATCAATTGACTTTCAGACCGGCGTTGCTGCTTGAAAATCCTGTTGTTCCTTTCTTGCCAAATAAAATAAGAAGTCGCCGCAAACAAAAGCTTTGAAACAACACTTCTCACAGACCGAGATGTAGATATTGGAATCAAGTGATGCACCACATCCTCTAAAATAGAAGGAATATCCGTAAGACCAGCAAACACCTTCAAAGAGTGCCAAACCTGAAAAGAAAACAAACACTCAAAGAAAAGATGATTATGAGAATCTGGTTGAGTGTTGCATAAAGGGCACACAAGGGCGTCTCTCGTGGGATCATTAGAGCGAAGCATATCCTGAGTACGAAGCCTCCTTCTCAAAACCAGCCACAAATGAAAAGCATGCCTTGGGATACGATGCGTGAACCAAACAAGAGGAAACCAATCAACAATCTGGCCACGTGGCCGAATACTCTCCCAAACAGAAGAGACAGAGAAAGACTTAACATGACCATCACCCGTCTTCCAAGCTAAACGATCATCCATATCATCATTTAAAGTAGGAACTGAAATTGATGTAAGCATTGGATACCGATCTCCCCACCTAGTCGGCCAAGCCCAAGAATCCTCCAAAATAATGTCCCGAACCAAAGAATTTGAAGAAAAACCAGCCCGATAAATATCTCTCGAAGACACAATAAGAGAGAGAGGACCAACCGAACACCACTTATCAAACCAAGCTGAAGCCTTCAAACCATTCCCAATATTATACCAAAAAAATTGCCTAACAAGAAGCCTAATATGAAGAATCTTCCGCCAACTCCAAGACAGATTACCACGACATGGAACATCCCAAAAGTTGCGACCACGCAGCCTATATGTATGAATCCATTTCACCCATAAAGAATCCATAGAATTGAACAAACGCCAAATATGAGCAGCAATTAGAGCCGTATTAAAAGATTCAAGTCTACGAATCCCAAGCCCACCCTCCTGTTTAGGTAAGCACACAACCTCCCAAGCAACTTTAGAATTACCTTTCCAAAGGAAACCCCGCATAAGCTGCTCAAGATCATACACAATACGAGCAGGGAGAATAAAAACCGAGGCCCAATAAATATGCATAGAAGACAGAACAGATTGAATCAGCTGAAGTCGACCAGCAAAGGAGAGGAATTTATTCCTCCAATCATTAATGCGATTAGAAAGCTTCTCCACCAATTCCTTACAATCTCTAAATATCAATCTAGTAGTAACCAACGGCACCCCAAGATATTTCACAGGCAACGTCCCTTCAACAAATGGAAGAATCTGCAAAATAGCAAGCTTAACATGATTGAGAACATTACAGAAATAAGCCGTACTCTTGGGTAAGCTAGGAGACAAGCCCGACACATCCTTGAACTCCTCTAAGGAATCCATAATAACACCAGCCGAAAGCGCATCACCATGAGCAAACAAGAACAAATCATCAGCAAAACAAAGATTAATTAAATTAAGTTGCGAGCATTTGTGATGGAAGGTGAACAGATCAGAATCCCGAACGCGACGCCTCAAAATAAGGGTAAGCACCTCCATAACAAGCGTGAAAAGATAAGGCGATAACGGATCCCCTTGCCTAAGACCACGCTTACCCTTAAAATAACCATGCAAGATGCCATTCACACTAATAGAAAACGACGTAGTAGAAACGCATTCCATAATCCAGTGAACCATACGAGAATGAAAACCAAAACGAACCAGAATACACCTCAAAAATTGCCAATTAACCGTATCGTACGCCTTCTGAATATCCACCTTAAAAGCACATCTAGATGGACCACGATCAAGGTGATAATTATGCATAAGCTCCTGAGTAAGCAGAATGTTATCAGCAATCCGTCTACTTGGAATAAACGCAGACTGGTTCGGACTAACCAAAGTGCTAAGGCTCTCCTTAATCCGGTTGGCAATAATCTTGCTAATACACTTGAAAATCACATTGCAACATGAAATAGGCCTAAAATCAGTTATCCGAGTTGGAGAATTGATCTTAGGCAAAAGGGCAATGGTAGTATGATTAATCTCTTTCAACAATTTACCATTAACAAAAAATTCCTGGACCGCCTTAGTAACATCATTCGAAATAATATCCCAAGCACCCTTAAAAAACGCAGCCGAATAACCATCTGGACCCGGCGCCTTATCATCTCCCATAGAAAATATAGCATCTTTGACCTCACGAGACGTAACATCGCGAACCATATCAAGAGCCACATTAGGATCAAGAGTCGATGTGAAAAGAGCTGAATCATCCAATGGTAAAATAGGCCCCTCTTGACCAAGGAAAGATGTAAAATAAGATACAAAAGCATTAGGAATCTGATCCTCCACCAAATGCACACCATTTCCATCACAAATAGAATCAATCCGACTCCTAGCTTTCCTACTCTTAACAACCTTATGAAAATATGCAGAATTCGAGTCACCAACCCGAAGCCATTCAACCTTAGCCTTTTGCTTGAGAAAACATTCTTCCTTCAAAACAGCCTCATTGAAAGCATTTAGATAACATGCTTCCTCCTCACGCAAATCAACATTAAAAGGATCCAAATCAAGGGCACGTTGAACCTCATCCAATTCATGACGAAGTTTAGTAACATTCTCATGAATATTCCCTTCTCGGAAAAGCATACTCCGAAAAGGCTTTTTAAGCGCCTTCAATTTACTAACCACTTTAAACATATGAAAACCACTTACCAAAGTACCCCAACACTCTTGAACTTGCTGTTTAAACCTTGAATTTTGAACAAGAATATTTGAGAATTTAAAAGGCCTAGGTTTAAACTTACACATCGTAGGAATATGAAGAATAGCCGGGGAGTGTTCAGAAACACGGTACGGTTGAAAGATTGCATGAGCACCAGCAAACGAATCCAAAAACCCAAGATTAGCCATTATGCGATCAATCTTCCTCAAAGTACCATCATAACCTCTCGGCTTTTGAGTCCAAGTAAATTGCAGCCCCGAACGGTTTACATCAACCAACTCATTAGCATCCACACACTCCTTAAATTCCCGCATAGCAATATCAATAACCGAAGAACCCTCAACCTTATCCTCTAAATTAAGAGCTGTATTGAAATCCCCAAGAACACACCAAGGGCGATTATGAACCAGCTGATTATGTAAACCAAGATTTTCCCATAGGGGTCTCCGATTAATATACTTATTGTGAGCATAAATAAAAGAACAAAACAACTCCTTTTTATCAGCCTTAAATCGAATGAAAGTATGGATCACTTGATCAGTCATAGCAACCACATTCAAATCAACCGCATCCACATTCCAACCCAAAATGATACGAGAACCACTACTACAAAAATTACCATTAGAAGTCCAATCCCAACCTTTAAACACCCTCATACATAACTCCTGAAGACGAGAATTAGAGACATGCGATTCCAAAATAGCACAAATAGAAAGTTGATTTTCACAAATAACCTGACGAACCTCATTTTGTTTAGGGGATTGGTTCATTCCCCTTATATTCCATGAAGCGATACTATACATGAGGAACATCAACAGAGGAAGTGCTTGCTTCCTTTCGATTACTCGTGACCTTGTTTTGATTACCACATTCAATATACTCATCAACCTCATTATCCGTATCACTATCCACTTCGTGAACCCCTTTATTCTCATGAGAAGAATCCTCCTCAAATCCAAATTCAGAACTGGTCACATCATCATTAAGAGCTCCAAAAGAATTCTTAGTGACTATATCACTTAAATCATCATGAATATACTTAGAAGGGGCTGAATCATTACACTTAACCTGATTATTCAATGAATTAAGACCAGCTTCCACATTCTTATCTCTCGATTCATTATTAGTACCATGAACCTTTGAAGATGAAGCACCATTCTCCACACCTTCCTTAGGAACAGTAGGTTCCTTATTATTACCATTACCCTTAGAAGACGACGCTCCATCAGATCCACCTTTAGTTTTCGAGACCGGCTGTCAACGGTAATTAAAAGTAACCTTAGGTTTTGTAAAATGAATTCCATCAATAACCTTCTCATGAGTTGTCGCCTTACCCTTACCCTTACGCTTAGTTGCTTCAACAAAGCCCTCCTCATCAATATTAGACTTCACACTAGATTGTTTAACCTTCTTGGGACATGCATCATCATTATGATCAAAAATTTTGCACAATCCACACCTTGGGGGCTGCCATTCATATTCAATATCAATACGTTCCAACGAATGGCCTAAACCATTAGGAAACGGAATTGCCACAACCACATGATCCATTAACTCATTAATAGAAGACACTTCAACAAGAGCTCGAGCATATGAATTCCGACCCCAAGACTTAACACACATAGTACTAGTGTACGAATCCAACATGATAGGTTTACCAATTTGAGTCGTAATCAAGCTTAACCCAACCTCCGTATAAGCAACAATTGGCACTCCAAATGGAGTTGTCTATTAAGACTGCTAACAACTCCATTTGGAGTGTCATTCAGCGGTTAGTCTTTGGTGCTGTGGTGTATTTCTTATGGCAAGAACGCAATATCAGGATTTTTCAAAAAGATTTCAGGACTGACGAGACTCTTTTTAAGATTATTGTGGATACGGTGAGGCATAAATTGATGGGTCTGAAAATCAAGCAATCTTTGGAAGCAAGTAGGGCTGCTTTAGTCTGGAAGATTCCATTGAAGACTACAAATGGTGATAATGGTGGCAATCAGTTCTGTGATGGTAGTAGGAGTCATTATGGTGATTATGGTGTTACTTAATACTTGGTTCATGTTACTTATGCACATGCTCTGTTTCAGATACATGAACAGATCATTGTTGCTACATGGTGTTTGGTATAATCTGTGGTTTAGGCCTATTTTGAATCCTTGTTTTATATATTGTCATATCACTTCTTGATATTGTTTATTTGGTTACAGGCCCGTTGATTTTCGTGTGTGTTGGGTCTGTTGGTTCTGTCCAGGTACCGGGTTTTGGAATTGCAATCAAATTTTTGATTGTGATGATGGTGATGGTTCTGTTTACCTGGTCAGAGGGAGTATTTGGATGGCTAACAAGAATTCAGTCAATTATCTTGCATGGATTTTGGTTTATTTCATCCCTAAGGAGGGCCTGCTGAGGACTATTAGGTTTTGGAGTAATGCCGATATCTATGGTTTTGATTGCATTGACTGTTTTCCTCTGTGGTTTCCCATGGTTTGGTTTGTTTTCTGGATATTAACTGATTTTTTGATTGTCAGGTTTGGGTATGGGTTTAGTTGGAATATCATTCTATTCATTACTATGGTTATGGAGTTCTTTGATTCTTGGTTGGGGTATGGGGTGGTTTGTGTTAGCAGGAGTTGCACCTTATTTGGTTGGGGTATGGGTGGTTCTTTGATCTTTTGGTACTCTAACGCGTATTTACCTTGTACTCTTTTTCCTTGCTCAAAGTTTTCCCACAGGGTTTTTATTTGGCAAGGTTTTTTAACGAGACAAGGTGTTTGGATGATTGATGTTATTGGTGATTCATCCATTTCCAGATCTGAGTTTCAAGCTATGCAGACCTGGATGCTTCCTTTGGCAATTCTGTCTGGTGTTGTTATGCTGAAGATTATTCCTTTTCCAGGCAAGAGTGTATTGAGGCCTGATGCTGAAGTTTACAAGAACTGAATATCTTCAAAGATCATGGTGATTGATGCTGCTTTGGTGTTTTGATTATCTGGTTCTACTTGGTTATTACACTTGTGGTTTCTGCTGCATTTGGTCCCTTTTGTAGGCATTTTCTCCCCTGCTTTCAGGTTTAGTCTTTGCTTTCTATGGACTGTTTGTGAATGGTGATGTTTGGAGCTCTTTTGGTTGATTCCTTTGGAGTACCCCATGTATTCAGAGTTCACAAGTAGTTCTAGATCAAGCTGTCTCTATTCTGAATTTGATTTCAGGGGGTTGTTTATGGTTATGGACTTGCCGTTTGGTCATTTGTTTTCTTTTGTATTTGCAGCATAGTTGTTATCAGTTTGGTCTTTGTCTATTGTTATTTTTGGTACTTTTGTTTCTAGGCAAGAGAGAATTGTGATAGGGGTTGTCCTATTCTTTTTCTCCTCTTGTGCTTTTGTTTGTATATAACTTTCCATTTTATTTAATATATTTTACCTTTTTGTAAAAAAAAAAAAAAAAAAAAAAAAAAAAAAAAAAAATCATTTAATTACAATGGATATGGGTGAAGTCCCATATCAAAGCCCGTTACATAGGCATAAACATTCCTCTGTTACAAGAAAAAGACCACTACCACATAAACAAAACAAGACTACAATAAAACCAGTTACTACCTAGTACGTCCTTGGAGCTTGAAATCTTCATAATATGCAGCCAAGTGTCTTGGTATTTCGTGTAGCTGATCCGTATAGTCATCATATTCTTAATAATCTTCCTGGTCCTGACCACCACCCGTTGATGATAATGTACCCATAGGCATATCAAATAAATTCACAGACTCATCAAACGAATTTAGAACCTCATCCACCTCACTGCCAGAATCAATTACTTCGCCAACCTTAGAGAAAGGGTTACTTCTTTTAGTTCCAGAATTAACAAGGGATAATGAAGAACTAGACGGACCAGCCTCCTTCCCCTTATCCATAAGTAAACTTCCAGGTGGCTCATGTAATGAAATATCATTAATGGAGGAGACATAAGTAGTATCCGCCATTACACATCCATCATTAACATCCTTAGGCACCACATCCTTAGGAATATCAATCACTTTCTCTGCCTCCATGCGTTCATCAATAAAACTCTTCAATTCAGCCAAGTTAATTTCATCTTTGAAGTACTTTCCATCAGTATTGGAACTGTTGGAATCATCAATAGGCACCATGTAACAATTCGCAATTTCAGGTTAATTACCATTCCCGGAAAATTTCACTATTCACTTTTACTATTCATTTTTCCCGAAACTTTCCCGAAAGTTGATTTTTATTTGATATTCTCGAGTGATAAATCATTTCCATGGCAAAATAAATGTTTGACATTCGTCAGATCATTTCCGTGAAAGTTATTAAGGATTTACCCGTTTTAGGGTAAAACGTCATTCAGAAATTCTACGCACAACGAAATTTGACTCCGTCAGGTGACCCCACATCAGAAAAATGTTTGACACACTCATGATTTATTTGAGAATAAATCATGACTGAGAAAAATATGACCAGAATAAACCTCGGCCGTGAAAAAACTGGAATTTTCAGTTTTAAGCGTTTTTACTCAGCCGTAACCTTAGCCTATACCTGCACCGCGTTTCTAAAAAGATTTGAGTTTTCAACTTATTAGAAAAAGTCAACATATTTTTCCCTCCTCCATTGACCAAAAATCATCCCTTGATGTTATAAGTCATTTCGTGATTTTTAGGCTTACGGTTTGATGTCTAAGAGACATTTAATACCAACCGACACTAGACTGAGCCCAGTCTAGACATTATAAGTCATTTTAAATCATTTTTATCCTATTAGAAAAGTAACATTTTACTTTTCTCAATTTTACGCAATATTCGTACGTTTTGCGTATTACGCGTTTTAGACCCGTGTTTCCAGTTTTAGCAGGGTTTGAGCACCCAAATGGAACCAACCACTCATTTCATATTTTATTATGGAGTATTATGACATGTTTAACCATTCTCCCAAGTTTCGTATTTTTACGATACCCGGTTTTAAGTTTCGTGACTTAACAGCTTACGGTTAGCATTTTACGGAGTCAAAACTTAGCTTAAACTCTTAGATATCATCCAAAAGTCACCAACTTGGCCACCACACAGCCCCAACCGACTTAGGGGGGGGATTAGTCACCATGTGATTCAATCTTGACCATTCATCTTAACTTGGGCACAAAGTTTCACCTAAACTTAACCATGGTTAATATCTAACCCATGTATGGTTAGCTAACTTTCTCATACTATAAATAGCCACTCAAGAACACCTTCTTCTTCATCTTTTCATCCATAAAAACGAGCCAACACAAATCATAGCTCCGTGATCCTTTGATCTTTAAGCTACAAGTTACATATCAAAGTTCAAGGCTTAGTTATTCTCTACATGAATCTTAAGTTTGTTTGGTGATTCCATGGTTGATTTAGGAGCTACACAAGGTTACTAGGGCTGAAGTTAAATGATTTTCACAAGGGTTAGATCAAGGCTAGCAAGGGTTACAAGAGTTGTGGTAAAGGGTTTACAAGCTTAGGTTTAGTGTCCTAGTTCCATACTTGACTTCCTTTCTTGTAGAAAGCCAAAAGTTGTAAGCAAACCCTAACTTGCTTCTTGTTAAATAATCATGTTCATGTTATTTACCTATTATTCATGCTATATTATGTCTTGTATGCATGTCCATGATGTATAAAAGTGAGCAAAACAAGTTATTGTTATTGATTGTTACAACAAGTTACTAAAACAAGTAAACTAGTGACTTTCTTGGTAAGACCTGATCAAAATGGTAAAAATATGATATTGGATCATTACATATTGTAGTAGAGGACTTAACAAGGAAACCATAGCAATTTGAACCACCCAAAATGAGTAAACGAGTCAAAAGTTATGGCGATTTGAAATTACCAAAGATTTCCGGCAAAACTGCCAAATAGCTTCCTGATCAAATTTGAGTTTTGAAAGTCCTACTTCTGGTCCGATTCATCAAAAAGTTAAAACACGAAAGTTGTCCGGAACGACGTTTTCGTTCAGGAATAAAGAAGCTCGAGCCCTGAAAACGCTTTCCGAGTGATAAAATTCTTCAAATTCTAAACAGCTCATTTTTAGACAAAGTCATTACATATAGGTTATGGTTTATGAAGACCAAAGGGGTCTTATGACCTATAATCAAGACCACCACCATGGATAGAGCCAAGGTTGTGTCTCATGACCTTGGAACAAGGACCAAAGGTCATGGCTAGGCCATGACGAAATGACCATAACAACTTACATAGGCGTAAACATGAAACAAGGAATTAGCAAGAACTTGAACAAGCAATTTGGATCTCCTTCACCTAAAAGGAAACCATGAGATATTACCAAGAGAAAATGGTCATACAAGACTTATGAAACTACCCCTAATAACAATCTTCATGTACTAATAAACTTTCCTAAGTTTATTCAAATATCGGACATGTAACTTTTCGGATCAAAACTTATACTTTATCAACTACTACAATAGTAGGGAGCCTCATGTGAGGAGTTCATTATGTAAGCCGTCGAGTTGAGTTGTGGATTTACGAATTAAAGTGTCCTGGCTCCTCGAACGCTTACTAACATGACTTCTGAAATATGTCAGCCCGAACGGTAGTAAACGATATACAAAACATACATGTTTCATGAATCTTTCTTTCAAAGACTTATACTATACATCATACCACATCATGGACTAAGTGCAAGATATATATTGGCATGTTTATGTCTCCTTAGACATTACTCCGATCCTAAGTCGCAACATTCGATTATAGGTTGCTCGTAGAAACCTTCACGATTCAACCATTACATTCATTACTTGCTATCTAACTTAAGGTGAGTTCATAGCCCCACTTTACATTACTTCAATGTTTTACAAACCCTTGGGGGGAATACATGCTATTATTTTTCTACTCGAACACAATGCTTTCTACTGTATGTTATTCGACTATGTTTTATTATCACTAAGTAACATCCTTGCCAAACCAAGATCCCTTAGTATGAACCATTTAATCACTTGCGAGGGTTACTTGCAAGTGAGCGCGAATATTGTGAATAGGCCTATTGGGATTGACGAATCCCATTTGTTTTGATTAGTTCAAACAAATGCATTAATATTTGAGACATTAGGTATGACGGCAAAGTACCTACCGGGATAAATCTGCCAATCGATATTGGTACACGTTAACGTTTTGGTTTCATAAGCTTAGTGTATAATACATTTTATGGGCGTATAATAACGTAGCCTACCTGTTTTGTTTTCCAAACATTGGTGTGAGTCTACAGCTCACACTACGATTATTGTGTTCAAACGATTTACCTACAAACACTACGATTATGGTGTTCAAACGATTTACCTACAAACACTACGATTATGGTGTTCAAACGATTAACCTACAAACACTACGATTATTGTGTTCAAACGATTTACCTACAAACACTACGATTATTGTGTTCAAACGATTTAACAAACTCTATGAATATCACTCAACCTTTGTGTTGACCTCTCAAGCATGTATTTCAGGTTCATGACGATCAAGGATGGCACGGAAGGACACGGATACTCAAGAGGGCTATAAATTTACTTATCATTCAAAAACACATTTATTATACATTGTAAACATGGAACCAATTGGGACCTCATTTTGTAACCTCTGATATTTATATAATTTGAATGATAAATCTTTTAAAATGACTCAATTGAAGTTCGTTTTCTATTATTGTGACTATTGTGCCGTCGAGTAACACCCAGTTCGAATTCCGCTGCAACCATGAATTGGGGGTGTTACACACCATTGGAATAGCATGTGGCTGTTCAGCATCAATAGGCTTATCACAAGCCAACTTCCCACCCTCCTTAGAGAAAAAAGGGGAGGGATCCTTCGGTATGGACGTAGTAGCCTAGTTGTTATTACTAGGTTTAGAAACGGGTCGATATATCAATTTAGGCTTACCAGACACCCGCACCTTGTTAACACCCTTAGATTTACTTTTTACAGCCCCACCACCATCATCCACACGTAATGTCTTTTTAACTTCCTTCTCTTTCTTATGGCACTCCTTATCAACATGGTCAAAAATTTTACATACTTGCGGTTTATATTCAAATTCAATATCAATTCTTACCATACGATGCTCATTAGTCTTTGGTGTAGGAATTGCCACAACAAGAGAATCCACAAAATCATTATCAGCTGAAATCTCAACTAAAACTCTAGCATACGAATTCATACCCCACGACTTGAGGCACATATTACTTGTGTGCTCATCAAACATAATGATTCGTCCAAGTTTAGCCGTGATCAGATTCAGTCCCACCGTAGAATATGCCACCACCGGCACATTATACAATTTAACCCAAACATGAACCTTCTTAATGTCTTCTTTAATCAATTCTGAATTAGGGTTCCAAATATGAAGAATTAGTGGTATTGACCTAATTCGCCAAGTACCTTGCATGAGAACATTATCCATACCTTCCTTACTTGAGAATTGAAACATAAAGAACCCTTGATGTATCATGACATGCATTAACCCGAATTTCTTCCACACATTACGCACGAAATTTTGGACTACAGGAAATGCAGGTCTTTGTCCAACAAAATAGCCATAAAGTGTGTTATTAAATCGTGAACAAATCGCATCCACTTCTTCCTGCGGTATAACGACATCAGCCAAAGCTAGATCAACCTTAGCTTGATTATTAACCTCCGTATAATCCTTCGTAGCACCAGCAGCAACATGATTATTCTCATCAATCAAATCAGAAGTGGGAGTAGAACAACCCACCCCACACTGTCCTTATTGGTTTCCTTGGTTAAATCAACAATATTAGTAGCAGCATCATCAGTGAAACCAATAGGTGACTCTTTATTTTTAATACAGCGATATGGCATCATAGGTTTACCATCTTTCACCAAATTTTTACCATCCGTTTTCTTGAACCTTTTAGCCAAATCGCATAAAACAGAATTGCCATCATTCATCAACTTCGAACTAACCAGACCAGCATTCTTTGAGTTCTTGCTCTACTTGTTGAGAAAACCTTGTTCCATCTCTCTCGTATACCCACAACCCAAGTAATAATCAAACAGTACCTCGGCAAACAAAACAAACCCTTGAAACAGGTTATACTTCCAATCGATAAGAATGAACCAAACCCTAAAAGAGTATTGGGTTAATTCACAGCACCACCAAATAAATATAGCAATGAAAGTCCAGAACCAACTTGTGGAAACAATACCAGCCCTAAAAAGTTAGGGTTTCTACCAATCGAATAAAGTTTAGCATTAAAACCAACTGGAATAATAAACCCAAAAAAATCGATCTGATGTCGCTTAGGGATTTACTACACCAAATCGTAAACAACCAGCAATAAAGAATAGCAACCACCGACCCAGTATAAATAAATCAATAGATTATAAGGTCGGTTCACATGCAATACAATAGAAATCACCTACAACCGACCCACGATGGAGTAGCAAGTGATAATAATTAAATATACAAGTTCATGCACGTAAGACCAATACCAATTCAAAGACGGGACAACAAGAGCAAATATTGCAAATAAGAACCACCGACCCACGATATAAGTGATCAATATATTAAAGAATTAAAGGTTGAAGATCAATAACTTGAATCGTAGGAGGGAATTGCTAGTTGTCGCCGTTTTCGCTAGAGAGAGAATATTTTTATTTACCAGAACCGTAGGAGGGAATCGTAGGAGGGAACAACCCACCTCACAACCGTCCTTCTTGGTTTCCTTCGTTAAATCAACAATATTAGTAGCAGCATCATCAACGAAACCAATAGATGATTCCTTATTTTTAATACAACGATATGGCATCATAGGTTTACCGTCTTTCACCAAAGTTTTACCATCCATTTTCTTAATCCTTTAAGCCAAATCGCATAAAACTGAGTTGCCATCATTCATCAACTTCGAACTAACCTGACCAGCATTCTTGGAGTTCTTGCTCGACTTGTTGAGAAAACCTTGTTCCATCTCTCTCGTATACCCACAGCCCTAATAATAACCAAACAGTACCTCGGCAAATAAACAAAACCCAAGAAAAAGGGTAAACTTCCAAACGAGAAGAATTAACCAAACCCTAAAAGAGTATTGAGTTAATTCACAGCACCACCAAGTAAATATAGCAATGAAAGACCAGAAACCGACTAAAGGTGAAAGTCGGCCAAATCAAACCCAAACAAACCGATTAAAGATAGACTTTGAGTAGGTCGGCCAGAATGGATCCCTAACAAACCGATTAGGAATAAAATAAGAATGCGATCCCAAAACCCTAAACAATAAAACCCAACAAGATCCTAACACTTGGATTACAAAGTAATAAGAGTTGTAAACGAATACAAGAATTAAAGGATGATTTGATGGGTAATCGATATATAGTAGGGGTTCCTAAACGCTTGCTCACTTGATGAGAGCAATTGCCCTTTACATGATGATAGCCGTTTCCCTAATGCTTGCACACTTGACAAGAGCAATTGTCACTTGCATAATGAGATCCGTTGTCCCCAAAGGCTAACTTTATGAGGGCGATTTGTCACATACATGATAAGAGCCGTTGTCCATAAAGGCTTACAATTCGAGAGCAATTGTACCTTACTTTATGGGAGCCGTTGTCCCTAAACGCTCACTCACTAACAGAGTGCAATTGCCCTCTAAAAGATGATAGCCGGTGTCCCTAATGCTTGCACACTTGATAGGAGTAATTGTTACTTACATGATGAGACCCGTTGTCCCTAAAGGCTAACTTTATGAGGGCAATATGTCCCCCCCTTACATGATAAGAGCCGTTGTCCCTAAAGACTTACATATTGAGAGAAATTATACCTTACTTTATGGGAGCCATTGTCCCTAAATGCCTGCTCACTTGATGAGAGCAATTGCCTTTTACATGATGATAGTCGTTGTCCCTAAAGCTTGCACACTTGATAAGAGCAATTGTCACTTACATGATAAGACCCGTTGTCCGTAAAGGCTAAGTTTATAAGGGCAATTTGTCTCTTCCATGATAAGAGCCGTTGTCCCAAAAGGCTCACTTGTTGAGAGCAATTGTACCTGAATTTATGGGAGCCGTTGTCCCTAAACGCCTGCTCACTTGATGAGAGCAATTGCCTTTTACATGATGATAGTCGTTGTCCCTAATGCTTGCACTCTTGATAAGAGCAATTGTCGCTTACATGATGAGACCCGTTGTCCTTAAAGACTCACTTGTTGAGAGCAATTGTACCTTACTTTATGGGAGCCGTTGTCCCTAAACGCTTGCTCACTTGATGAGAGCAATTGTCCTTTACATGATGATCACCGTTGTCCCTAATGCTTGTACACTTAACAAGAGCAATTGTCACTTGAATGTTGAGATTCGTTGTCTCCAAAGGCTAACTTTATGAGGGCGATTTGTCCTTTACATGATAAGAGCCGTTGTCCCTAAAGGCTCACTTGTTGAGAGAAATTGTACCTTACTTTATGGGAGCCGTTGTTCCTAAATGCCTGCACACTTGATAAGAGCAATTGCCTTTTACATGATGATAGTCGTTGTCCCTAATGCTTACGCACTCGATAAGAGCAACTGTCACTTACATGATGAGATCCGTTGTCCCTAAAGGCTAACTTTATGAGGGCAATTTCTCACTTACATGATAAGAGTCGTTTTCCCTAAGACGTGTTGTTGAGAGTAATTGTACCTTACTTTATGGGAGACGTTGTCCCTAAATACTTGCTCACTTGATGAGAGCAATTGTCCTTTACATGATGATAGCCGTTGTCCCTAATGCTTGCACACTTGACAAGAGCAATTGTCACTTGCATGTTGAGATCTGTTGTCCCTAAAGGCTAACTTTATGAGGGCGATTTCTCCCTTACATGATAAGAGCCGTTGTCCCTAAAGGCTCACTTGTTGAGAGAAATTGTACCTTACTTTATGGGAGCCGTTGTCCCTAAATGCAAGCTCACTTGATGAGAGCAATTGCCCATTACATGATGATAGCCGTTGTCCCTAATGCTTACACACTCGATAAGTGCAACTGTCACATACATGATGAGATCCGTTGTCCCTAAAGGCTAACTTTATGAGGGCAATTTCTCCCTTACATAATAAGAGCCGTTGTCCCTAAAGGCTCACTTGTTGAGAGCAATTATACCTTAGTTTGTGGGTCCCGTTGTCCCTAAACGCTTTCTCACTTAATGAGAGCAATTGTCCATTACATGATGATTGTCGTTGTCCCTAATGCTTGCACACTTGATAAGAGCAATTGTCACTTATATGATGAGATCCGTTGTCCTTAAAGGCTAACTTTATGAGGGCAATTCGTCCCTTACATAATCAGATCCGTTGTCCCTAAAGTCTCACTTGTTGAGAGCAATTGTACCTTACTTTATGTGATCCGTTGTCCCTAAACACTTGCTCACTTGATGAGTGCAATTGCCCTTTACATGATCATAGCCGTTGTCCCTAATGCTTACACACTCGATAAGAGCAACTGTCACTTACATGATGAGATCCGTTGTCCCTAAAGGCTAAATTTATGAGGGCAATTTGTCCCTTACATGATAAGAGCCATTGTCCCTAAAGATTCACTTGTTGAGAGCAATTGTACCCTACTTTATGGGAGCCATTCTCCCTAAACGCTTGCTCTCTTGATGAGAGCAATTGCCCTTTACATGATGATAGTCGTTGTCCCTAATGCTTGCACACTTGACAAGACCAATTGTCACTTGCATGATGAGATCCGTTGTCCCCAAAGGCTAACTTTATGAGGGCGATTTGTCCCATACATGATAACAGCCGTTGTCCCTAAAGGCTTACAATTTGAGAGAAATTGTACCTTACTTTATAGGAGCCGTTGTCCCTAAACGCTCACTCACTCACAGAGTACAATTGCCCTCTAAATGATGATAGCTGGTGTCCCGATGCTTGCACACATGATAAGAGCAATTGTCACTTACATGATGAGACCCGTTGTCCCTAAAGGCTAACTTTATGAGGGCAATATGTCCCTTACATGATAAGAGCCGTTGTCCCTAAAGACTCACTTGTTTAGAGCAATTGTACCTTACTTTATGGGAGCCGTTGTCCCTAAACGCCAGCTCACTTGATGAGAGCAATTGCCTTTTACATGATGATAGTCGTTGTCCCTAATGCTTGCACACTTGATAAGAGCAATTGTCACTTACATGATGAGACCCGTTGTTCCTAAAGGCTAAGTTTATAAGGGCAATTTGTCTCTTCCATGATAAGAGCCGTTGTCCCTAAAGGCTCACTTGTTGAGAGCAATAATACCTGACTTTAGGGGAGCCGTTGTCCCTAAAAGGCTGCTCACTTGATGAGAGCAATTGCCTTTTACATGATGATAGTCGTTGTCCCTAATGCTTGCACACTTGATAAGAGCAATCTTCACTTACATGATGAGACCCGTTGTCCCTAAAGGCTAACTTTATGATGGCAATTTGTCCCTTACATGATAAGAGTCGTTGTCCCTAAAGACTCTCTTGTAGAGAGCAATTGTATCTTATTTTGTGGGAGCCGTTGTCCCTAAACGCTTGCTCACTTGATGAGAGCAATTGTCCTTTACATGATGATAGCCGTTGTCCCTAATGCTTGCACACTTGACAAGAGCGATTGTTACTTTCATGTTGAGATTCGTTGTCCCTAAAGGCTAACTTTATGAGGGCGATTTGTCCCATACAAGATAAGAGCCGTTGTCTCTAAAGGCTCACTTGTTGAGAGAAATTGTACCTTACTTTATGGGAGCTGTTGTCCCTAAATGCCTTTTTGGGTAAAAGGGTTTAAACCCTGGTAAATATATTACGCCAAAAACAATGAAGTACAATTGACATGGGTGAATCCCATGCCCTCAGCCCGTTACATAGGCGATTTGACTCTACAAATGTAACTAAGCTAAACAACTGCTAAACGCTGAAAAACCAATTACATTTAAATTACAATCTAAATGTAAAAACAAGGTTCATGAAACCACATCCAGTTGACAAACGCAGATAATAGGGTTCATAAAACCCTAACTTCCAGTTAACTTCCAGTTGAATCCTAATACCCATGGTTCGACACCATGGTTTCAGAATAATCAGCAAACGCAAATCCATGAGTCACAAACAGGAACCATGTGATCGATGTTTGCCACACGAACCCTATGGCAACACAATGAACGCCACACCAACTTGAATCTGAATGAAAACCAAAGTGGCTAGAGGCTGCCATAGACGAGCCATAGGGTATCACCCGACCCTAACGTACAGAATAACACCCCATAATGAACATAAACTGATTGAACCATGATAATGAACAGCATCATCACATAGTATTAGGATTGTAACATACCATAACAGCAAAACCACCAACCCAATAACGATCAGATCATGCCATACTTACACTTAAACAGATGACTACCAAGTATACTACCACCACCATCACGCAGCGCCAACAGTAGCAGCAATGTACAAACAATCATAGGGTTTCCAAAACCCTAACAAACAATCGACACCAGGTCTGATGAGAAACGAGGGCACCGCTAAATTAATAGTAGATTAACAACTCTCCTCAAGGACCCAGTAGTAACAACGACCATATAGGGTTTTCAAAACCCTAACTTCCAAGTCAATAACAGCAGGTCTTGTAATACGTCCAGGTCTGATTAAACCAGATCTGGTATAATGAATGTAAAGACCAGCGACAAGGGTTAAAAACCCTAACATCAAAGAACAATCACACGATCGAAGAATAGATCATCTCTCTATTTATAAACCACCAACATAGTTTTTGTCCCTAAATGCCTGCTCACTTGATGAGAGCAATTGCCCTTTACATGATGATAGTCGTTGTCCCTAATGCTTACACACTCGATAAGAGCAACTGTCACTTACATGATGGGATCCATTGTCCCTAAAGGCCAACTTTATGAGGGCAATTTGTCCCTTACATAATAAGAGCCGTTGTCCTTAAAGACTCACTTGTTGAGAGCAATTGTACCTTACTTTATGGGAGCTGTTGTCCCTACACGCTTGCTCACTTGATGAGAGCAGTTTCCCTTTACATGATGATAGCCGTTGTCCCTAATGCTTGCACACTTGACAAGAGCAATTGTCACTTGCATTATGAGATACGTTGTCCCTAAAGGCTATCTTTGTGAGGGCGATTTGTCCCATACATGATAAGAGCCGTTGTCCCTAAATGCTTACAATTTAAGAGCAATTGTACCTTACTTTATGGGAGCCGTTGTCCCTAAACACTCGCTCACTAACAAAGTGCAATTGCCCTCTAAATGATGATAGCCGGTGTCCCTAACGCTTGCACACTTGATAAGAAGAATTGTCACTTACATGATGAGACCCGTTGTCCCTAAGGGCTAACTTTATGAGGGCAATATGTCCCATACATGATAAGAGCCGTTGTCCATAAAGACTCACTTGTTTAGAGCAATTTGTACCTTACTTTATGGGAGCCGTTGTCCTTAAACGCCTACTCACTTGATGAGAGCAATTGCCTTTTACATGATGATAGTCGTTGTCCCTAATGCTTGCACACTTGATAAGAGCAATTGTCACTTACATGATGAGACGTAAATTGGTGATGAATCGTTGTTATGATTTGAATTGTAAGGATAGATAATCTGCTATTCAGAAATGAATCTTCGTTTCAACAGACAAGTGAGATTTCAATCTCAACTTTAAAACTCGGAGGTTTTAAAAACACACAAGGTTTTTTTCATTAAAACACACCTATTACATGAGGCAAGGCCTCTATTTATACAAGTAATAATCTTTTTTGTAATCCTGAATCCATTATGTTAAATATTATTTTTAATTTTATATTGTTTGTATTCTTAAACTTAATGATCGTATCATTTCCTTCATCTCTTTTATTTCTTCTTGAGTATTGGAGGATTCTCCATTTGTTACTGAAATTGATTTTTCAATTGTTGGTATCCATACAGATTGTATTTCAGATGTTGAATTTCTTCTTTCAATATATTTATGTTTTGAAAATAAACTTGGTGTTTCAAGTTTTAATAATGGTTCAAAAAGTTTGTCTATGTGAATTCTATTGTCTATTTTAAAGGTGATACTGTGATGTGAATTAGTGAGTGCATAATTTATTTGATATGTTATTGTAAAAGGATGATTTCCTTTATACATAAATGATCTTCTTAATAATTTATATCTTACAGTAATACTTTTATTTATATCTTTATCTTTTAAACTTATTCCTGTTTGTATATTAACATCAAATTTTATTTTACCTTCGGATAAATTTCCTTTTCCTTTAGCAATAATACTTTCTTCTCTGTTTATTATTCTATCATCTCTTAATTCTAACTCAATAGGTGTATTACAACCCATAAAAGTACTTTTTAATATTACTTGAATAGTTGATATATGAATATATGCTATTTTACATCTATCTTTTTCATTCATTTGTTTTATTCTTTTATTTATTTGTTGTTTATTGATTATAGGAATAACAATATTTCCTTGTGTTTGTTCAATAGGAACTGGTTCTTCTCCAATAATTTTTCCAAAATATATTATATTTTTTCTTGAGAAAAATTCTCTAAGTGATGGTGAATAATCAAAATTATGTTTTTCTGATAAAGTAAATTTAGATCTTCTTATAGCTGTTCTATTAATCATAGTATCTAACATAAATCCTGATTCATCTTCTTTTTCTTCAATAATATATATTTCTTCTTTATCTATAGTTGGTAAATCTGACATATTTTAATCTATGTATTTTTAAACTTTAAGATTTTTAAAGCTTTGAATAATTATACCTTCTTGATGACTACTTGTAATTTAAGAGGTGTGGTTAACCTTCTTAATTATTGTCTTTGACATGGTTCGTGCTTGGCTTGTTCTTTTTGCATCGTCTTCTTACTTCTTGCATCATTTGTAAATTCTTGTAATCGTCTTTGAATCGTCTATTAGCTCTGATACCAGGATGGAAAACGAAAGTACCTGCGGAAGATTGGTAAAACATTGTGGCATGTATAGTACAAGAATTCACAGGAAGGATTTTAGGAAAAGAAGAATCAAATGAAGCATTTAGAGAACATGCATATTGGAGAATAATTAATCTTAAGATATGTAACATGTGTTATTTAGATTAATTCATATGTGAGTTTTCGGATCAATATTACAAGCTAGACACTACAAGGCAACAATCAGCCTTAGAAATGTTTTTTAATAAACTCCCTGAATCTATAGCAACAGAATTAAAAAATTCATACGCAACAATACTACAGGATAACACTAAAATAATAGAAGATACTCTAGGAGCACGAATCACTACGGTAAAAGCATGGGTGAGAAAACAATGTTTGCAAGAAATAGCTAAAAAAGAAGCACGAATTGAACTTTGTTGTGAAAAACAATCCGACAAAATAGGTGACTATGGATGTTCGCAAAAACTATATAAAAAACGAAAGAAAGTTTGGAAGAAAAAGATATATAATCCCAAGTATAGAAATTTTTATAAAAAGAATTCAAGGCAAAATTATTTCAGAAACAGAAAACAACATCGCCAAAAATATAAAAAGCAAGATAATTCAAAATATTGTCCATCTAATAAGAAAGATTGCAGATGTTGGCTATGTCACGAAGAAGGTCATTATGCCAATAAATGTCCTAAAAAAGGAGAAAAGAAAGAGACAGAAGTATTAAAAATAGCATATAGTCTTGGATACGAACCTATAGAAGATTCAGATATTGAGATATATGCATATACAGATACTAGTGATTATTCTAGTGATTATGAATAAATTAATTTATCAACGTCTTATGGATAATAATTTACGAGGATTTTTGAAAAATTTAGCAAAAGAAAGAAGAGTTTTACAAAAGAAAATTTCTGAGAAAATCCGTTGGGAATGGACATCATCCGACACCCAACTTGTACAAAATATTAAAGCTAATGTACAATGTTTACCGGAATTATATAACCCGGAAACAAAAGATTTTTTGATTATTGAAACAGATGCATCAGACGACACATGGGCAGGATGTATGAAAGCGATTCAGAATGGGAAAGAATTACTAGGATTAGACATTGATGGAATTCCAATCCTTCAATCTAATCTATCAAAAACACAAAGCATTGATGGAAGTCAAATTCCTCAATCTGATCAAAAACTATTACAGACAGAATTTGTTTTAAAAACAGAAAAATACAATTCTAAGCTATGTAAATATATTTCTGGAACATTTTCAAAAACTGAGAAAAATTATAGTATTCATGAAAAAGAGACACTTGCGTGTCTAAAAACTTTGAAAAAATGGAAAATTGATCTTTTACAACCAAGATTTGAGTTACGAACAGACTCAAAATATGTAACAGGATTCTGGAGATACAAATTACAAGAAGACTATTGTAGAGGTCGACTAATCCGTTGGCAACTGCAGCTACACCAATTCCATCTATACATCAAATATATCAAAAGCAACAATAACACTTTTGCAGATACCCTCACCAGAGAATGGAAGGATTACTGAAAACAGCCAGACACCAATTGCAAAAAAAAGAGACCAACGTATCTCTTTAGAAAAACAACTAGCCATTATCAGACAAGAAGAAGAGAAACTAGCCAATACAGTGGAATATTTAGCCCAAAACGATAATTCAGAATCAACCACAGAATCCACACCTTCACCATCAAAACCCTCTACTCCAGTAAAATCAAAACCATCCACTTCAAAACCCAAACATCATCAGCCAAAGCCGAATTCATAAAAATTGAAGAAGATGTTGAAGAAATAGTTCAGAAATCAAGCATTGGAAAAAAGAAATGGTATGTTATTTTCAATGGACCATTCAGAGGCATTTACACAGATTGGGCACTTGCAAGTCCACACATCATAGGAAAAAGTGTCAGTCACAAAAGCTACACTTCACATGAAGAAGCACAACAAGCATTCAAAGAAGCATACAAGACAGTTACAAAAGAAGAAGTTCAGAGATCGAAGAGATTTATCTCTTTAAATCAAAGATTTCAAGAAAGACTACGAGAAGGATCACATAAAATGAATCCTATTTAATCAGAAAAATTCCAACTAAACAAGAAAGAGAAGAAATGAAGAAACCGACGATCGAGAAATTCCAAAGACTTTGGGATAGTTGTTGTCGAAGATTGGATAGCTTGAGTGTAACTTGAAATATAATGATCTGCCTCTGGCGAAATGAGTATTGTACGCCTTAATGATGCTTTGTATTTCTGGTGGAAATTGCTGAAATTCTCGAATGCTGGTTCCGTCTGTATAAATCGTGTCTACTAATCCATGAACAAAGTATTCATGAATGTCTGTTGGTGCTGCTCCTGGTAGGAATATTACTTTTGGTCCTACTGGTATGTCGCTTGGATAGAATGACTTGGTGGCTTGGACTTCATTATAGTGTATGACACTATCCCAAAGTCTTTGGAATTTCTCGATCGTCGGTTTCTTCATTTCTTCTCTTTCTTGTTTATGTAACACCCCCAATTCATGATGCAGCGGAATTCAACTTGGGTGTTACTCGACGGCACAACAGTCATAATAATAGAAAACGATCTCTAACCGAGTCGTAATAAAAAGAGTTGTCATTCATATTATTCAAATATATCAAAGTTTACATAGTAAGGTCCCAAAATGATCCATTGTTTCAAAACACATCAATATAAAGTTTATGATGTTTTTATTGAATGACATAATAGTTTATAGCCTTCTTCCTTCGGTACGTGCCCTTCCCGCTCCATTCTTGATTATCATGGACCTGAAATACATGCTTAAGAGGTCAACACAAAGGTTGAGTGAAATTCATAGAGTTTGTTTAACGGTTGAACACAATATGTTGGTAGTAATGAGTTAATTAGACTCATACTCATGTTAGAAAACAAAACAGTTATTATTATGTACTAAGCTCATGCAACCAATACGTTAACGGGTACCAATATCAATCGGCGGTTATGTTGCCCCGGTAAGTACTTTGCCGTCATACTTAATGTTTCAAATATAGTGCATTTGTTGAACTAATCTGCTCAAACAAATGGGATTCGTCAATCCCAATTGGCAAGGTAGGTACTTAGTAATAATAAAACAATCAGGCAGCATACAGTTTCAAAGCATTGTGTTCGGTTTAAAAGTAGCATGTATTCCCCCCAAGGGTTTGTAAAACATTGAAGTAATGTAAAGTGGGGCTATGAACTCACCTTAAGTACGATAGCAAGTAATGAAGGTGATGGTCGGATCGTGTAGGTTTCTACGAGCAACCTATAATAGAATGTTGCGACTTAGGATTTGTGTGAAGAATATAACGGAGTGCCTATATATATATCTTGCATTTAGTCCATGATGTGGTATGATGTATATTGTATGTCTTTGAAAGAAAAGATTCATGAACATGTATGTTTTGTATATCGTTTACTACCGTTCGGGCTGACATATTTCAGAAGTCATGTTAGTAAGCGTTCGAGGAGCCAGGACACTTTAACTCGTAAATCCACAACTCATCTCGACGGCTTACATAATGAACTCCTCACATGAGGCTCCCTACTATTGTAGTAGTTGATAAAATATATAGATATAAGTTTTGATCCGAAAAGTTACATGTCCGATATTTGGATAAACTTAGGAAAGTTTATTTAGTACATGAAGATTGTTATTAGGGGTAGTTTCATAAGTCTTGTATGACCATTTTTCCTTGTGATAACTCATGGTTCCCTTTTAAGTGAAGTAGATCCAAATTGCTTGTTCAAGTTATCGCCTAACTCATTGTTTCATGTTTACGTCTATGTAAGTTGGTATGGTCATTTCGTCATGGCCTAGCCATGACCTTTGGTCCTTGTTCCATGGTCATGAGACACATCCTTGGCTCTAGCCATGGTGGTGGTCTTGATTATAGGTCATAATAACTCTTGTTCCTTTCAAAGTATAACCATAATCTAGTGACTTATATATATGTAAATAGCTGTTAAGAAACTGAGAAATATCTCACTCAGAAAGCGTTTTCAAGGCTCGAACCTCTTTGTTCCTGAATGAAAACGTGATTCCGGACAACTTTCGTATTTTAACTTTTTCATGAATCGGACCAGAAAGGCCTCTTTTTGCGTGTTTTAGGTTCTGTCACAGAAACTTTTAGGCAGTTTTGCCGGAAATCTTGGTAACTTCAAATCGCCATAACTTTTGACTCGTTTACTCTTTTTAGGTGGTTCAAATTGCTATGGTATCCTTGTTAAGTCCTCTAATGTAATATGAAATAATCCAATAACATAATTTTTCCATTTTGATCAGGTTATACCAAGAAATTCACTAGTTTGTTTGTTTTAGTAACTTAACTTAACAATCCATTATAACAACATCTTTTACTCATTTTTATACATCATGGACATAAATACAACACATAATATAGCAAGAATAACATGTAAATAATATGAACATGAGAAATTAACAAGAAGCATGTTAGGTTTAGGCTTACAACTTTTGGCTTTCTAATTAAAGAAAGGAGTAACAAGTAAGGAAATGGACTTTGATAGACTTGCTTCAACCCCTTTTCACTTCATGCAACCTTTCTACCCTTGGTATTCTTGAAAGATGGATGATAAAGGTTGAGGTGAATTGAGTGGATTTAAACTCAAGAGAAATCACCAAGTATTCTAGGGTTTGGAAGATTTTTGGTAACTTATGATCAAACTAGGGTTTCTACTTGAACTTGCACTTGATCCTTGCTATAACTTTGAAAGAAATAAACTAAATGTGAAGTGTTGTGGTGTGGGTTGATGGCCGGCCAAAGGAAGGGAGGGGAGGGGCTTTTATAGCTAAATGAGGAGGTTACATTTTTAGGATATTTTACTTACATGTGGTAGAAAAGAGTTACACATGATGCATAAAAGGACTAGTGGTTCATCACCAAGCCACCAAGGCTTGGTGAATCACTAAAATTTCGTTCATCATGACTCAACTAGGTGACTAGATGAGTTTTGTTATTATCTTGCTTTTACGGAGTCAGTTTTGTCCCGGTAATCGCTAACGATAAATGATTAAGCCACAAAACGTAAAACCGGGTGTCGTAAAATTATGGAACTTGAAAGTATTGTTAAACATGTCCATATGTTCCATAATAAAATATAAAATGAGTGGTAGGTGTCATTTGGGTGGTAAAACCCTGCTAAAAGCTGGAAACACGGGTCTAAACGCGTAATACGTAAAATGTACGAATATTGTGTAAAATTGAGAAAAGTGAAATGTTACTTTTCTAATATGATATAAATGATTTAAAATGACTTATAATGTCTAGACTGGGCTCAGTCTAGTGTCGGTTGGTATTAAATGTCTTTTAGACATCAAACCGTAAGCCTAAAAATCATGAAATGACTTATAACTTCAAGGGATGATTTTTAGTCAATGGAGGAGGGAAAAATATGTTGACTTATTTTAATAAGTTGAAAACTCAAATCGTCTTAGAAACGCGGTGCAGGTATAGGCTAGGGTTACGGCTGAGTAAAACGCTTAAAACTGAAAATTCCAGTTTTTCACGGCCGAAGTTTATTTTGGCCATGATTTTTCTCAGTCATGATTTATTCTCAAATAAATCATGAGTGTGTTAAACATTTTTCTGATGTGGGGTCACCTGACGGGGTCAAATTTCGTCGTGCGTAGAATTTCTGATTGCCGTTTTACCCTAAAACGTGTAATTCTGTGTAATTCCTTAATAACTTTTACGAAAATGATCTGACGAGTGTCAAACATTTAATTTGCCATGGAAATGATTTATCACTCGAGAATATGAAATAAAAATCAACTTTCGGGAAAATTTCAGAAAGAAATGAATAGTAAAAATGAATAGTAAATTTTCCGGGAAAAGTAATTAACCTGAATTTGCGAATTGTTACAGTTTAGTTGGAATTTTTCTGATTAAATCGATTGGATTCATTTTATGTGATCCTTCTCGTAGTCTTTCTTGAAATCCTTGATTTAAAGAGATAAATCTCTTCGATCTCTGAACTTCTTCTTTTGTAACTGTCTTGTATGCTTCTTTGAATGCTTGTTGTGCTTCTTCATGTGAAGTGTAGCTTTTGTGACTGACACTTTGTCCTATGATGTGTGGACTTGCAAGTACCCAATCTGTGTAAATGCCTCTGAATGGTCCATTGAAAATAACATACCATTTCTTTTTTCTAATGCTTGATTTCTGAACTATTTCTTCAACATCTTCTTCAATTTTTATGAATTCAGCTTTGGCTGATGATGTTTGGGTTTTTGAAGTGGATGTGCGTTAGGTAAATTATTAGTGTAATATTAGGTAAGTAATGACGTTGGTTGTAACTAGTACACCTACCTCCTCTTGTATAAATAGAGGCCTTGCCTCATGTAATAGGTGTGTTTTAATGAAAAAAACCTTGTGTGTTTTTAAAACCTCCGAGTTTTAAAGTTGAGATTGAAATCTCACTTGTTTGTTGAAACGAAGATTCGTTTCTGAATAGCAGATTATCTATCCTTACAATTCAAATCATAACAACGATTCATCACCAATTTACAAACAATATATCATCATCAACCTCACCAAAAATCACCAACCAACCAACATCATGGCCCGTTTGTTACAATTGATCATTCAAGCATCCGTTCATCACAATATGAATTCAAATATAAAAAGAGCATGGACCCATTCATCATCATCATTCAATTAATTAATTTTCAATCTATTATTTCTACCAATCTTCCGCAGGTACTTTCGTTTTCCATCCTGGTATCAGAGCTAATAGACGATTCAAAGACGATTACAAGAATTTACAAATGATGCAAGAAGTAAGAAGACGATGCAAAAAGAACAAGCCAAGCACGAACCATGTCAAAGACAATAATTAAGAAGGTTAACCACACCTCTTAAATTACAAGTAGTCATCAAGAAGGTATAATTATTCAAAGCTTTAAAAATCTTAAAGTTTAAAAATACATAGATTAAAATATGTCAGATTTACCAACTATAGATAAAGAAGAAATATATATTATTGAAGAAAAAGAAGATGAATCAGGATTTATGTTAGATACTATGATTAATAGAACAACTATAAGAAGATCTAAATTTACTTTATCAGAAAAACATAATTTTGATTATTCACCATCACTTAGAGAATTTTTCTCAAGAAAAAATATAATATATTTTGGAAAAATTATTGGAGAAGAACCAGTTCCTATTGAACAAACACAAGGAAATATTGTTATTCCTATAATCAATAAACAACAAATAGATAAAAGAATAAAACAAATGAATGAAAAAGATAGATGTAAAATAGCATATATTCATATATCAACTATTCAAGTAATATTAAAAAGTACTTTTATGGGTTGTAATACACCTATTGAGTTAGAATTAAGAGATGATAGAATAATAAACAGAGAAGAAAGTATTATTGCTAAAGGAAAAAGAAATTTATCCGAAGGTAAAATAAAATTTGATGTTAATATACAAACAGGAATAAGTTTAAAAGATAAAGATATAAATAAAAGTATTACTGTAAGATATGAATTATTAAGAAGATCATTTATGTATAAAGGAAATCATCCTTTTACAATAACATATCAAATAAATTATGCACTCACTAATTCACATCACAGTATCACCTTTAAAACAGACAATAGAATTCACATAGACAAACTTTTTGAACCATTATTAAAACTTGAAACACCAAGTTTATTTTCAAAACATAAATATATTGAAAGAAGAAATTCAACATCTGAAATACAATCTGTATGGATACCAACAATTGAAAAATCAATTTCAATAACAAATGGAGAATCCTCCAATACTCAAGAAGAAATAAAAGAGATGAAGGAAATGATACGATCATTAAGTTTAAGAATATAAACAATATAAAATTAAAAATAATATTTAATATAATGGATTCAGGATTACAAAAAAGAATATTACAGAAAAGATTAAGAGATTTAGAAGAAGATATAGAAGAGATATCACATACAATAGATCATTTACTAACTAGAATAAGTTTGAGAAATCCGTACGAAAGTCTAAAAGTAATGAATAGAACATTAGTATACGAAAGAAAAAGATTAGCATATACAGAAGAACTATTATTAAAAGAAAAAAGAAGTCCAACAATTTGTTAAAATAATGAATTATATTTCTGAAACTCTTTCTGATCAAAAAATAAATATTGAAAATAATAAAAATATTAAATCATTTGAACCATTCATACCGTATAAACAAACTTTATTTAAAATACCACAAAACTTGCCAGAAGGAACATCATACAGTATTAATATAGTAAATAATGATGATACAAAGCAATCTATTGGAGAAAAAATAGATATATTAAACTCAACACTTAATAATATAATTGAAAAATTCATACGCAACAATACTACAGGATAACACTAAAATAATAGAAGATACTCTAGGAGCACGAATCACTACGGTAAAAGCATGGGTGAGAAAACAATGTTTGCAATAAATAGCTAAAAAAGAAGCACGAATTGAACTTTGTTGTGAAAAACAATCCGACAAAATAGGTGACTATGGATGTTCGCAAAAACTATATAAAAAACGAAAGAAAGTTTGGAAGAAAAAGATATATAATCCCAAGTTTAGAAATTTTTATAAAAAGAATTCAAGGCAAAATTATTTCAGAAACAGAAAACAACATCGCCAAAAATATAAAAAGCAAGATAATTCAAAATATTGTCCATCTAATAAGAAAGATTGCAGATGTTGGCTATGTCACGAAGAAGGTCATTATGCCAATAAATGTCCTAAAAAAGGAGAAAAGAAAGAGACAGAAGTATTAAAAATAGCATATAGTCTTGGATACGAACCTATAGAAGATTCAGATATTGAGATATATGCATATACAGATACTAGTGATTATTCTAGTGATTATGAATAAATTAATTTATCAACGTCTTATGGATAATAATTTACGAGGATTTTTGAAAAATTTAGCAAAAGAAAGAAGAGTTTTACAAAAGAAAATTTCTGAGAAAATCCGTTGGGAATGGACATCATCCGACACCCAACTTGTACAAAATATTAAAGCTAATGTACAATGTTTACCGGAATTATATAACCCGGAAACAAAAGATTTTTTGATTATTGAAACAGATGCATCAGACGACACATGGGCAGGATGTATGAAAGCGATTCAGAATGGGAAAGAATTACTAGGATTAGACATTGATGAAATTCCAATCCTTCAATCAAATCTATCAAAAACACAAAGCATTGATGGAAGTCAAATTCCTCAATCTGATCAAAAACTATTACAGACAGAATCTGTTTTAAAAACAGAAAAATACAATTCTAAGCTATGTAAATATATTTCTGGAACATTTTCAGAAACTGAGAAAAATTATAGTACTCATGAAAAAGAGACACTTGCGTGTCTAAAAACTTTGAAAAAAATGGAAAATTGATCTTTCACAAACAAGATTTGAGTTACGAACAGACTCAAAATATGTAACAGGATTCTGGAGATACAAATTACAAGAAGACTATTGTAGAGGTCGACTAATCCGTTGGCAACTGCAGCTACACCAATTCCATCCATACATCAAATATATCAAAAGCAACAATAACACTTTTGCAGATACCCTCACCAGAGAATGGAAGGATTACTGAAAACAGCCAGACACCAATTGCAACAAAAAAGAGACCAACGTATCTCTTTAGAAAAACAACTAGCCATTATCAGACAAGAAGAAGAGAAACTAGCCAATACAGTGGAATATTTAGCCCAAAACGATAATTTAGAATCAACCACAGAATCCACACCTTCACCATCAAAACCCTCTACTCCAGTAAAATCAAAACCATCCACTTCAAAAACCCAAACATCATCAGCCAAAGCCGAATTCATAAAAATTGAAGAAGATGTTGAAGAAATAGTTCAGAAATCAAGCATTGGTAAAAAGAAATGGTATGTTATTTTCAATGGACCATTCAGAGGCATTTACACAGATTGGGCACATGCAAGTCCACACATCATAGGACAAAGTGTCAGTCACAAAAGCTACACTTCACATGAAGAAGCACAACAAGCATTCAAAGAAGCATACAAGACAGTTACAAAAGAAGAAGTTCAGAGATCGAAGAGATTTATCTCTTTAAATCAAGGATTTCAAGAAAGACTACGAGAAGGATCACATAAAATGAATCCAATCGATTTAATCAGAAAAATTCCAACTAAACAAAAAAGAGAAGAAATGAAGAAACCAACGATCGAGAAATTCCAAAGACTTTGGGATAGTTGCTGTCGAAGATTGGATAGCTTGAGTGTATCTGCCTCTGGCGAAATGAGTATTGTACGCCTTAATGTACGCCTTAATGATGCTTTGTTCATGGATTAGTAGACACGATTTATACAGACGGAACCAGCATTTGAGAATTTCAGCAATTTCCACAAGAAATACAAAGCATCATTAAGGCGTACATTAAGGCGTACAATACTCATTTCGCTAGAGGCAGATCATTATATTTCAAGTTACACTCAAGCTATCCAATCTTCGACAGCAACAATCACAAACTTCTAGTGCCATCAATTTCGTTAGCAGAATTGGGAGTCAGCGATCCTGATCGTTACCCAGACAAGAAGGAGCAGAATGATTCACCACCAGCAACACCATCCACTAGAAACTTGGTAGATGTTCTTGCCGGAGTATTCTTTGCATCCTCAAGACTAGGAACAGGAACAAAGCAGAAGTCAGACATTAAACTCAACCATTACAGCAAAAGCATGTTGATCTCCTCAAACTTCTCCAAGGGAGTGATTGACGACGCAGGATTAAGAACCTTTGAAGATTTTGAACAACCATTTGAAAAATTCACCGGGTTACTCTCAGCTCTACCTGAAGATTTCAAAATTGCACTATGTCAAAGATTATACTACGTATCAAAACATATGTGTGATTATTGTTCAAACGCACAAATGCAGGAATGAAGACGAAGACACAAGCAGACAAAAAAGAAAAGATAAAAAATCAAGCATTATTGAAGACATGTGAATGCGCCACCTGCTTATCCACTATCTTCACTTTTTCAACTTTTTTGTTAGTGTGGTGTGATGTCATTTGTATTTTAGCAATAATGTAAGCCTAATAATGTAAGGCCTGTCGGCCACCTACAATAATGCACGGTAGTGCGTTAGGTGAATTATTAGTGTAATATTAGGTAAGCAATGACGTAGGTTGTAACTAGTACACCTACCTCCTCTTGTATAAATAGAGGCCTTGCCTCATGTAATAGGTGTGTTTTAAGGAAAAAAAACCTTGTGTGTTTTTAAAACCTCCGAGTTTTAAAGTTGAGATTGAAATCTCACCTGTCTGTTGAAACGAAGATTCGTTTCTGAATAGCAGATTATCTATCCTTACAATTCAAATCATAACAACGATTCATCACCAATTTACAAACAATATATCATCATCAACCTCACCAAAAATCACCAACCAACCAACATCATGGCCCTTTGTTTTCTATCTCTTAATTTATCTGGAAAAAGTTTTAATTTTTCTTTTGAAGTATTTTTTGCTCACTTGATAAGAGCAATTGCCCTTTACATGATGATAGACATTGTCCCTAATGCTTCCACACTTGATTAGAGGAATTGTCACATACATGAAGAGATCCGTTGACTATAAAGGTAACTTTATAAGGGCAATTTGTCCCTTACATGATAAGAGTCATTGTCCCTAAAGGTTCACATGGTGAGAGCAATTGTACCTTACTTTATGGGAGCCGTTGTCCCTAAACGCTTGCCCACTTGATGAGAGCAATTGCCCTTTACATGATGATAGCCGTTGTCCCTAATGCTTTCACACTTGACAGGAGCAATTGTCACTTGCATGATGAGATCCGTTGTCCCTAAATCATGTAAGTGACAATTGCTTTTATCAAGTGTGCAAGCAATAGGGACAACGGCTATCATCAAGTAAAGGGAAATTGCACTCATAAAGTGAGCAAGCGTTTAGGGACAACGGCTCCCATAAAGTAAGGTACAATTGCTCTCAACAAGTGAGCCATTAGGGACAACGGCTCTTATCATGTAAGGGACAAACTGCCCTCATAAAGTTAGTATTTAGGGACTACGGATCTCATAATGCAATTGAGTATTGCTCTTATCAAGTGCGCAAGCATTTGGCACAACGGCTATCATCAAGTAAAGGCAAATTGCACTCATCAAGTCAGCAAGCGTTTAGGGACAACGGCTCCCATAAATTAGGCTACAATTACTCTCAACAGTGAGCCTTTAGGGACAACGACTCTTACGATGTAAGGGACAAATTGACCTCGAAAAGTTAGCCTTTAGGAACAACGGATCTCATCATATAAGTGACAATTGCTCTTATCAAGTATGCAAGCATTAGGGACGACGACTATCATCATGTAAAGGGCAATTGCTCTCATCAAGTGTGGAAGCTTTTAGGGAAAACGGCTCCTATGATGTAAGGTTCAATTGCTCTCAACAAGTGAGCCTTTAGGAACAACGGCTCTTATCATGTAAGGGACAAATTGCCCTCATAAAGTTAGTCTTTCGGGACAACAGATCTCATCATGCAAGTGACTATTGCTCTTATCAAGTGTGCAATCATTAGGGACAACGGCTCCCATAAAGAAAGATACTGGTTCTCTCAACAAGTGAGCCTTTAGGGTCAACGGCTCTTATCATGTAAGGGACAAATTGCGCTCATAAAATTAGCCTTTAGGGACAACGGATCTCATCATGTAAGTGACAATTGCTCTTATTAAGTATGCAAGCATTAGAGACAACGGCTATCATCATTTAAATGGCAATTGCTCTCATTATGTGAGCAAGCGTTTTGGGACAACGGCTCAAATAAAGTAAGGTACAATTGCTCTCAACAAGTGAGCCTCTAGGGACTACGACTCTTATCATGTAAGGGCCTAATTGCCCTCATAAAGTTAGCCATTAGGGACAACAGATCTCATCACGCAAGTGATAATTGCTCTTATCAAGTGTGCAAATATTAGGGACAACGACTATCATCATGTAAAGGGAAATTGCACTCATCAAGTGACCAAGCGTTTAGGGACAACGGCTCCCATAAAGTAAGGTACAATTGCTCCCAACAAGTGAGCCTTTACGGACAACAGATCTCATCATGCAAGTGACAATTGCTCTTATCATGTATGCAAGCATTAGGGACAACAACTATCATCATGTAAAGGGCAATTGCACTCATCATGTGAGCAAGCGTTTAGGGACAACGGCTCCCATAAAGCAAGGCACAATTGCTCTCAACAAGTGAGCCTTTAGGGACAACGACTCTTATCACTTAAGGGACAAATTGCCCTCATAAAGTTAGCCTTTAGGAACAACAAATCTCATCGTGTAAGTGACAATTGCTCTTATCAAGTGTGCAACCAATATGAACAACGACTATCATCATGTAAAGGGCAGTTGCTCTCATCAAGTGAGGAAGCGTTTAGGGACAACGGCTCCTATAATGTAAGGTACAATTGCACTCAACAAGTGAGCCTTTAGAGACAACGGCTCTTATCATGTAAGGGACAAATTGCCCTTATAAAGTTAGTCTTTAGGGACAACGGATCTCATCATGCAAGTGACAATTGCTCTTATCAACGGCTCTTATCATGTAAGGGACAAATTGCCCTCATAAAGTTAGTCTTTAGGGACTACGGATCTCATCATGCAAGTATGCAAGCATTAGGGACAACGGCTATCATCATGTAAATGGCAATTGCTCTCATCAAGTGAGCCTTTAGGAACAACGGCTCTTATCATGTAAGGGACAAATTGCCCGCATAAAGTTAGTATTTAGGGACTACGGATCTCATCATGCAATTGAGTATTTCTCTTATCAAGTGTGCAAGCATTAGGCACAACGGCTATCATCAAGTAATGGCAAATTGCACTCATCAAGTCAGCAAGCGTTTAGGGACAACGACTCCCATAAATTAAGGTACAATTACTCTCAACAGTGAGCCTTTAGGGACAACGACTCTTATGATGTAAGGGACAAATTGCCCTCATAAAGTTAGCCTTTAGGAACAACGGAACTCATCATGTAAGTGACAATTGCTCTTATAAAGTATGCAAGCATTAGGGACGATGGCTATCATCATGTAAAGGGCAATTGCTCTCATCAAGTGAAGAAGCGTTTAGGAACAACGGCTCCTATAATGTAAGGTACAATTGCTCTCAACAAGTGAGCCTTTAGGGACAACGGCTCTTATCATGTAAGGGACAAATTGCCCTCATAAAGTTAGCCTTTAGGGACAACGGATCTCATCATGCAAGTGACAATTGCTCTTATCCGTGCAAGCATTAGGGACAACAACTATCATCATGTAAAGGGTAATTGCACTCATCAAGTGAGCAAAAATTTAGGGAAAACAGCTCCCAAAAAGCAAGGTACAATTGCTCTCAACGAGTGAGCCTTTAGGGACAGCGGCTCTTATCATTTAAGGGACAAATTGCCCTCCTAAAGTTAGCCTTTAGGGACAACGGATCTCATCATGTAAGTGACAATTGCTCTTATCATGTGTGCAAGCAATAGGGAAAACGGCTATCATCATGTAAAGGGAAATTGCACTCATCAAGTGAGCAAGCGTTTAGGGACAACAGCTCCCATAAAGTAAGGTACAATTGCTCTCAACAAGTGAGCCTTTAGGGACAACGGCTCTTATCATTTAAGGGACAAACTGCCCTCATAAAGTTAGTCTTTGATGAATCATTGGTTTCCTTTGTTGTAACAGAATCGTGTACCATAACATTATCCAAAACAGAATTAGAAGAATCAACCACAGGTACACCCGAGTTATTAACAAGAAAACTTCCATGAACACTTTCCCTTGTGTGAGCAACTTCTCCAAGCAGCATACTCTGAGAATTAGCACCATTAGGACCACAACATGCACTAGAATTAGAACCAAACTCATTAGGTAGCGGAAAGCTGCCTGTTTTACCCTCAAGACCAGCACGCTTCAAAATTGACTTCAAAGGCTTATCCTTATTCACAAGTAGCTTACCATCAATGTTACTAATCTTTGAACCCAACCCAGAACTTGAAGAAGACTTCTTTTTGTTAAGAAACCCCGATTCCATCTCTCCAAACCCACTTAAAAACACAATTGACTTGCCGCACTAAAAACAAGATGCACTCTTATAATCCAAAACGCTAGAACGGGTTACTTGCAAAATAAAATACACCAAACCCTAAAACGAGTAAAGTGTAGAATTATGCCAAGAAAACTAAAGCGTATATAAGAAAAAACGAAACCCTAATAATGGGAATCGAATGGAGTTAATAACAATACGCTGATCGATCAATAGTAATGCATGCAAGAATTCACTAACCGACCTAGTTATTAAAAAACTTACCACCGGCCCACGAAGAGGTCAATAGCAAAGCATTAAAACAACCAGATATGTTATACGTAGATATAAAGCACCATGCAGAACAAAACAAAAAAGCGAATTAATGTAGTACACCGACCCACTATCTAAACAAACCAGAAATAATTAACCTCCCACGTGAAGGAGAATTAAAGATTCAAGGATGAAAAGAAATCGTAGGAAATTGTGTATCGAAAGATTTAGGGATTCGCTTTTTGCCGTCTTTTTTCGCCAAAGGAGAGAACTTTTTAGGGTTTTTTTTCTTTCTTCAAGCGCTTTTATTTATTCTAAGGTACAATTGCTCTCAACAAGTGAGCCTTTAGGGACAACAGCTCTTATCATGTAAGGGACAAATTGCCCTCATAAAGTTAGTCTTTAGGGACAACGGATCTCATCATGCAAGTGACTATTGCTCTTATCAAGTGTGCAAGCATTAGGGACAACGACTATCATCATGTAAAAGGAAATTTCACTCATCAAGTGAGCAAGCGTTTAGGGACAACGGCTCCCATAAAGAAAGGAATAGTTGTTCTCAGCAAGTGAGCCTTTAGGGACAATGGCTCTTATCATTTAAGGGGCAAATTACCCTCATAAAGTGACAATTGCTCTTATCAAGTATTCAAGCATTAGGGACAACGGCTATCATCATGTAAATGGCAATTGCTCTCTTCAAGTGAGCAAGCTTTTAGAGACAACGGCTCCCATAACGAAAGGTACAGTTGCTCTCAACAAGTGAGCCTTTAGGGACAACGGCTCTTATGATGTAAGGGACAAATTTCCCTCATAAAGTTAGCCGTTAGGGACAATGGATCTCATCATGTAAGTGACAATTGCTTTTAACAAGTATGCAAGCATTAGGGACAACGGCTATCATCAAGTAAATGGCAATTGCTCTCATCAAGTGAGCAAACGTTTAGGGACAATGGCTCCCATAACGTAAGGAACAATTGCTCTCAACAAGTGAGCCTTTAGGGACAACGGCTCTTATCATTTAAGGGACAAATTGTCCTCATCAAGTTAGTCTTTAGGGACAACGGATCTCATTATGCAAGTGACTATTGCTCTTATCAAGTGTGCAAGCATTAGGGACAACGACTATCATCATGTAAAGGGAAATTTCACTCATCAAATGAGCAAGCGTTTAGGGACAACAGCACCCATAAAGAAAGGTACAGTTGCTCTCAAAAAGTGAGCCTTTAGGGACAATGGCTCTTATCATTTAAGGGACAAATTGCCCTCACAAAGTTAGCCTTTAGGGACAACGGATCTCATCATGTAAGTGACAATTGGTCTTATCAAGTAACCAAGCATTAGGGACAACGAGTATCATCATGTAAATGGCAATTGCTCTCATCAAGTGTGCAAGCGTTTAGGGACAATGGCTCCCATAACGTAAGGTACAATTGCTCTCAACAAGTGAGCCTTTAGGGACAACGGCTCTTATCATTTAAGGGACAAATTGTCCTCATAAAGTTAGTCTTTAGGGACGACGGATCTCATCACGCAAGTAACTATTGCTCTTATTAAGTGTGCAAGCATTAGGGACAACGACTATCATCATGTAAAGGGAAATTTCACTCATCAAGTGAGCAAGCGTTTAGGGACAACGGCTCCCATAAAGAAAGGTACAGTTGCTCCCAACAAGTGAGCCTTTAGGGACAACGGCTCTTATCATTTAAGGAGCAAATTGCCTGCATAAAGTTAGCCTTTAAAGACAACGGATCTCATCATTTAAGTGACAATTGCTCTTATCAAGTATGCAAGCATTAGGGACAACGGCTATCATCAAGTAAATGGCAATTGCTCTCATCAAGTGAGCAAGCGTCTAGGGACAACGGCTCCCATAACGTAAAGTACAATTGCTCTCAACAAGTGAGCCTTTAGGGAAAACGGCTCATATCATTTAAGGGACAAATTGCCCTCACAAAGTTAGCTAGGGAGAACGAATCTCTTCATGTAAGTGACAGTTGCTCTATCAAGTGTGCAAGCATTAGGGACAACGGCTATCATCATGTAAAGGGCAATTGCTCTCATCAAGTGAGGAAGCATTTAGGGACAACGGCCCCCATAAAGTAAGGTACAATTGCTCTCAACAAGTGAGCCTTTAGGGACTACGACTCTTATGATGTAACGGACAAATTTCCCTCTTAAAGTTAGCCTTTAGGGACAACGGATCTCATCATGCAAGTGACAATTGCTCTTATCAAGTGTGCAAGAATTATATCATCATGTAAAGGGAAATTACACTCATCAAGTGAGCAAGCGTTTAGGGATAACGGCTCCTATAAAGTAAGGTACAATTGCTCTCAACAAGTGAGCCTTTAGGGACAACGGCTCTTATCATGTAAGGGAAAAATTTCCCTCATAAAGATAGTCTTTAGGGACAACGGATCTCATCATGCAAGTGACTATTGCTCTTATCAAGTGTGCAAACATTAGGGACCACGGCTATCATCATGTAAATGGAAATTTCACTCATCAAGTGAGCAAGCGTTTAGGGACAACGGCTCCGATAAAGAAAGGTACAGTTGATCTCAACAAGTGAGCCTTTAGGGACAACGACGCTTATGAAGTAATTGACAAATTGCCGTCATAAAGTTAGCCTTTAGAGACAACGGATCTCATCATGTAAGTGAGAATTGCTCTTATGAAGAATGTAAGCATTAGAGCCAACGGCTATCATCATGTAAATGGCAATTGCTCTCATCAAGTGAGCAAGCATTTTGGGACAACGGCTCCCGTAAAATAAGGTACAATTGCTCTCAACCAGCGAGCCTTTAGGCACTACGACTCTTATGATGTAAGGGACAAATAGCCCTCTTAAAGTTAGCCTTTAGGGACAACGGATTTCATTATGCAAGTGACAATTGCTCTTAACAAGTGTGCAGGAATTAGGAACAACGACTTTCATCATGTAAAGGAAAATTACACTCATCAAGTGAGCAAGCGTTTAGGGACAACGGCTCCCATAAAGTAAGGTACAATTGCTCTCAACAGGTGAGCCTTTAGGGACTACGAATCTTATAATGTAAGGGACAAATTGCCCTCATAAAGTTAGCCTTTAGGGACAACGGATCTTATCATGTAAGTGGGAATTGCTCTTATTTAGTGTGCAAGCATTGGGGAGAACGACTATCATCTTGTAAAGGGCAATTGCTCTCATCAAGTGAGCATGTGTTAACGGACAACAGCTCCCATAAAGTTAGGTACAATTGCTCTCAACAAGTGAGCCTTTAGGGACAACGGATCTTATCATGTAAGGGACAAATTGCCCTCATAAAGTTAGTCTTTAGGGACTACGGATCTCATCATGCAATTGAGTATTACTCTTATCAAGTGTTCAAGCATTAGATACAACGGCTATCATCATGTAAAGGAAAATTGCACTCATCAAATGAGCAAGCGTTTAGGGACAACGGCTCCTATAAAGTATGGTACAATTGGTCTCAACAATTGAGCCTTTAGGGACAACGACTCTTATGATGTAAGGGACAAATTGCCCTCATAAAGTTAGCCATTAGGAACAACGGATCTCATCATGTAAGTGATAATTGCTCTTATCAAGTATGCAAGCATTAGGGACGACGACTATCATCATGTAAAGGGAAATTGCTCTCATCAACTGAGGAAGCGTTTAGGGACAATGGCTCCCATAATGTAAGGTTCAATTGCTGTTAACAAGTGAGCCTTTAGGGACAACGGCTCTTATCATGTAAGGGACAAATTGCCCTTATAAAGATAGTCTTTAGGGACAACGGATCTCATCATGCAAGTGACTATTGCTCTTATCAAGTGTTCAAGCATTAGGGACAATGGCTATCATCATGTAAAGGGAAATTGCACTCATCAAGTGAGCAAGCGTTTAGGGACAACGGCTCCGATAAAGAAAGGTACAGTTGCTCTCAACAAGTGAGCCTTTAGGGACTACGACTCTTATGATGTAAGGGACAAATTGCCGTCATAAAGTTAGCCCTTAGGGACAACGGATCTCATCATGTAAGTGAGAATTGCTCTTATCAAGTATGCAAGCATTAGGGACAACGGCTAACATCATGTAAATGGCAATTGCTCTCATCCAGTGAGCAAGCATTTTGGGACAACGGCTCCCATAAAATAAGGTACAATTGCTCTCAACCAGCGAGCCTTTAGGCACTACGACTCTTATGATGTAAGGGACAAATAGCCCTCTTAAAGTTAGCCTTTAGGGACAACGGATTTCATTATGCAAGTGACAATTGCTCTTAACAAGTGTGCAAGAATTAGGGACAACGACTATCATCATGTAAAGGAAAATTACACTCATCAAGTGAGCAAGCGTTTAGGGACAACGGCTCCCATAAAGTAAGGTACAATTGCTCTCAACAGGTGAGCCTTTAGGGACTACAAATCTTATAATGTAAGGGACAAATTGCCCTCATAAATTTAGCCTTTAGGGACAACGGATCTTATCATGTAAGTGGGAATTGCTCTTATTTAGTGTGCAAGCATTGAGGAGAACGACTATCAACTTGTAAAGGGCAACTGCTCTCATCAAGTGAGCATGTGTTAACGGACAACAGCTCCCATAAAGTTAGGTACAATTGCTCTCAACAAGTGAGCCTTTAGGGACAACGGATCTTATCATATAAGGGACAAATTGCCCTCATAAAGTTAGTCTTTAGTGACTATGGTTCTCATCATGCAATTGAGTATTACTCTTATCAAGTGTTCAAGCATTAGATATAACGGCTATCATCATGTAAAGGAAAATTGCACTCATGAAATGAGCAAGCGTTTAGGGACAACGGCTCTTATAAAGTAAGGTACAATTGGTCTCAACAATTGAGCCTTTAGGGAGAACGACTCTTATGATGTAAGGGACAAATTGCCCTCATAAAGTTATCCTTTAGGAACAACGGATCTCATCATGTAAGTGATAATTGCTCTTATCAAGTATGCAAGCATTAGGGACGACGACTATAATCATGTAAAGGGAAATTGCTCTCATCAACTGAGGAAGCATTTAGGGACAACGGCTCCCATAATGTAAGGTTCATTTGCTCTCAACAAGTGAGCCTTTAGGGACAACGGCTCTTATCAAGTAAGGGACAAATTGCCCTCATAAAGATAGTCTTTAGGGACAACGGATCTCATCATGCAAGTGACTATTGCTCTTATCAAGTGTGCAAGCATTAGGGACAACGGCTATCATCATGTAAAGGGAAATTTCACTCATCAAGTGAGCAAGCATTTAGGGACAACGGCTCCGATAAAGAAAGGTACAGTTGCTCTCAACAAGTGAGCCTTTAGGGACTACGACTCTTATTATGTAAGGGACAAATTGCCATCATAAAGTTAGCCTTTAGGGACAACGGATCTCATCATGTAAGTGAGAATTGCTCTTATCAAGTATGCAAGCATTAGGGACAATGGCTATCATCATGTAAATGGCAATTGCTCTAATCCAGTGAGCAAGCATTTTGGGACAACGGCTCCCGTAAAATAAGGTACAATTGCTCTCAACCAGCGAGCCTTTAGGCACTATGACTCTTATGATGTAAGGGACAAATAGCCCTCTTAAAGTTAGCCTTTAGGGACAACGGATTTCATTATGCAAGTGACAATTGCTCTTAACAAGTGTGCAAGAATTAGGACAACGACTATCATCATGTAAAGGAAAATTACACTCATCAAGTGAGCAAGCGTTTAGGGACAACGGCTCCCACAAAGTAAGGTACAATTGCTCTCAACAGGTGAGCCTTTAGGGACTACGAATCTTATAATGTAAGGGACAAATTGCCCTCATAAAGTTAGCCTTTAGGGACAACGGATCTTATCATGTAAGTGGGAATTGCTCTTATTTAGTGTGCAAGCATTGGGGAGAACGACTATCATCTTGTAAAGGGCAATTGCTCTCATCAAGTGAGCATTTGTTAATGGACAACAGCTCCCATAAAGTTAGGTACAATTGCTCTCAACAAGTGAGCCTTTAGGGACAACGGATCTTATCATGTAAGGGACAAATTGCCCTCATAAAGTTAGTCTTTAGGGACTACGGATCTCATCATGCAATTGAGTATTACCCTTATCAAGTGTTCAAGCATTAGATACAACGGCTATCATCATGTAAAGGAAAATTGCACTCATCAAATGAGCAAGCGTTTAGGGACAACGGCTCCTATAAAGTAAGGTACAATTGGTCTCAACAATCGAGCCTTTAGGGACAACGACTCTTATGATGTAAGGGACAAATTGCCCTCATAAAGTTAGCCTTTAGGAACAACGGATCTCATCATGTAAGTGGGTAAAGGGGAGTAAGCCTGCACCCGGTAAAATACATTAATCAAAAACGTTTAAGTATTAAAACACACACTACTATGGGCGATTTTGGAACCTAGGGTTTCATACGTATTTCCTGTTCATCAATACTTTCTTAAATCCATTCTATTTTTAATACAATCTTATAATATCATCCGGTTACTGTAGATTTGTGTCCTGTTCTTCATTAATTCATCTCTTATACACAATCCGCCCTTTTTCAATTCATTTTTCCGTTATAATAAACCACTTTTACTGTTCATCGTTTTTAATGAATTTGTTTCATTAATCTTCATGGATTCAAATCCTGATCCTAACACTAATCCGTCCTCTCACAGGACGGATTCATCTCTTAAACCCAAAAAAACAACTCGAACCATGAATCCTATGAGTAAATCTATTTTGAAACATACTAATATGTTATCTAAGGTTCCTAGGAATCTATACTCTAAGAAGACTAGATCTGCTTCTCGGGGTAATATGGAAGCAATGGATATGGATGATTTGGTATGTGATGATGGGGCTTCTGAGTCTGTGGAGGGTAGTGAGGATTTTGGAGGCTCATGTTCTGGTATTGATGATGGGGGTAGTGTTGGTGATGGTTCTGAGGTGGTAAGGTGAATTCTGGTAAGGATAATAATATTTCATTTGATTGTGATGTTAGTAACAAAGACATTATTGATGAAATTGCTAAAAGTCTGAACAATGAGTCTGTTGATGTTAGTGTTAAGCCTGTTGGTGATGTGGGTAATGTGGGTAATGTTAATGTGTCTAATGATAGTAATAATATGCCTGATATTCCAGTGCCTGTGGAGGATAACCCAATGTTGAATCCTAAACCTAAACCTGTGTTGAATAAGCCGAATAATCTTTCTAAGGTTAGTTTTGGGGATGTTAGGGTGCCGGGTATGTTTAAGGTTAGTGGTAATGTCAGTGGTTTAGCTAGAGGTAATGGTGAGGTAAGTAATTTTGAAGCTGGGGAATCTAGTGGTGTTAAGAATAGTGTGGTTAAGGATACGGTTATGGTGGATAAAGTGGCGGAGAAGAGTAATAGGTCTTTTTGTGAAGCGGTTTCTAGAAGTTTTGGTGGCAATGGTAATAATAAACTTCATTATGTCCCTCCGTCTGTGATTGGTGAGGGGAGGGAAGTTGTTAAGATGGATGCGGTTTTGGAAGAGGGGTGTAAGAAATGGGGAAATACTGTGGTTGGATTTTTTGTTGGTTTCAGAATGAATTTCAGAGATTTAGTATTCCATTTGAAGAGGATGTGGAGATTGTATCAATTAGATCAGGTGTTCATGAATCAAAATGGTATGTGCTTCTTTAGTTTTAAGTCGAAGGATGGTATGGAGCTGGTTATTGAAAACGGTCCATGGTTGGTTGATAATAAACCTTTGTTTGTCAAGAAATGGGAACCGGGTTTATGTATGTCTAGGCCTGAAGTTACTAAGGTTCCTGTTTGGGTTAAAAATTTTGATATCCCATTAGAGGCGTGGAATGTTGAGGGTATTAGTAGAATTGTGAGCAGAATTGGTGGCCCAATCATTATGGATCGTATGACTACTTCTATTTGTGACAAACCGTATGGCAGGGCATCTTTTGCTAGGGTATTGGTAGAGATTGACTCTAAGAAACCTGCTGTTAATTCTGCTGAACTTTGGTATGAAAGTTTGGGTAAGATATTAAGGTTAAGGGTTGAACATGACTGGGTTCCACCAAGGTGTGAGGAATGCAAAGTTTTTGGTCATTATCGTAGTGATTGTAAGAACAAAGTTAATGTGGCCAAGAGTGTTAACAAGGATGGGGAGAATGTGAAACCTACGGATACTGGGAATGGGAATAAGAATGCTGATATAGGTAATGGTAACAGTGATGAGGGTTGGACTACTGTGGGTAATCATAGAAACAGGGGTAATGGGATTAATGTTCGTCAAGTTAATGGCAGTGGGTATTATGGAAGAAGAGTGTTTAATGGGAATAGGGGTGGTGATTTTAATGCTGGTAACAATAGTAATAATGATGCGAGTAGGTCTAATAATAATAATACTAATAATGGTAATGTTTCTGGGGTTAATGCACAAGGTGTTTCTGGTGGATATCAAGTTAAAAGAGGTGTGTATGTTAGTAGGTCTAATGATAACAATACAGTTAAGGTGGGCAATATGGGTACTAAGGAGGATAGTAAGATGTCGGAACCTGTTAACGGTGGTAATATTGGTAATGTGGATGATAGCGTAGTTTTGAATGATAATGGGAAGCCTGGTGATAATGGTAAAAGTCAAGTTGGTCAGGGTGTTAGTGGAAAGACTGGTATTGGTACTAGTGGTAATAGTGATGTTTTAAAGAATGTGCAGAAAAAGAATACGGCTATTAAGCTTAATAACAGGAAGGGTAATGATAATTCTAATAGTGATACTGGTAGTTCTAAAGTTATATTGGGGGCTAAGAATATTAGTACGAGTAATCGGTTTGACGTTTTGGATCATGATAATACTAGTGAGGATACTGAAGTGTGGAATAAGGTGAAAGCTCAAGTGGATTGTGCTTGTAGTTCTGGTGTTCCAATTTTGGAGAGTGATACTCAGGATTGGACTGATGATATGGTTAAATTTTACACAGACAAATGGAATGACAGAGTTATGAGGTCTGGTTCGCCTGCACAACAATTGGATTTTAAAATCAAAGGTCTGTCTAGTCAAATTGTTTTTCTTAATAGGAACATGAATAACAATGCTAAATTTAATGCTGAAAAAATGGTGAAAAGTTTGGGTAACTAAGAATTTGAGTATGGATGCTTCATATAGTAAATTTTATGCTGATGCGTATAAAGCTGAACTGTTTAAAGTGGAGGCGTTACTTAAAGAAAAACGGTTCTGTGAAGTGGACCTATTTTTGTTATCTAACAAACCTCTTGATGAAGAGCATAAGGATATTTGGTCTGATGATATGATGGAATATTATTTAGCTAGATGTAAGGAGACTAAGAGTGATCGGGTCAATGGTCAGAATTCTGCGGTGGATGGCTCTCTTTCTGTTGATGAAGTGGAAGAGGTTACTACTGGTTCTGCGAGTTTTATGACACAGTATGAAGTTGTTAATGACATTGATAGTTCTTTGGTTCAAGCTAGTGGTGGGCCTGCATCACACGAATCTATTATTCAATGAGTATTAAAATAGGTGCTTGGAATGTGCATGGGCTGTCTACTACTGATAGACAAGATGAGGTTATTTCGCTTATTAGAGAAGAGGGTTTAGGCATGTGTGCTGTTGTGGAGACTCATCTTAGGAAAAAATTCATTAAGACTGTGGGGGATAATATTTTTGGTAATTGGAATTGGGTGTCGAATATGGTGGAATGCAGAGGTGTTTGCAGAATTATGGTTGGGTGGGATTCTAATGTTATTGATTCCAATCTGATTTCATATTCTGATCAAGCTATGCATTTTGTTGTTAATCTGTTTCATGATAACAGGAAACAATTTGTGTCTTTTATTTATGCTAAAAATAAAGGAAATGAAAGACGGGTGTTATGGAAGAACCTGGTGGATCATAGCAGCATTGTTAATGGTGAGCCGTGGGTTCTTCTAGGTGATTTTAATGTTGCGCTTAATATTGGGGATTGTTCTGATCTTAATGCTGCTAGAGATGGTGAGATGGAAGATTTCAGAGTGTGTTTGGAAACGTTGGAGCTTGATGATATAGCGAGTAAAGGTATGTTTTATACTTGGATTCAAAAACGGCTTGATCCTAATTCTGGTATCCTTAAAAAATTAGATAGAGCTCGGGGTAACTTAAGTTTTATCTCTTCTTTTGATAATTGCTTCGCTGAGTTTTTGCCGTTTATGACTTCGGATCATTGTCCTGTGGTTCTGAATTATCCTTTAGCCAGACATAGAAAACCTAAGTCTTTTCGTTTTGCTAATTTTTTGGCGGATAAGGAGTCTTTTATTCCCACTGTTAGAGATAATTGGGGTGTTGATGTTCAAGGGTTTCGGATGTTTATTTTGGCTAGAAGGCTGAAAAATATGAAAAGATTTTTGAGAAATATGAATAGGGTCAATGGTAATGTTTTTAATAAGGTTAAGGCTTTGAGGGTTGAACTTAAGAGAATTCAGCGTGAGTTGGATAAGGAGCCTAATAATCCTAGCCTTAGAGAAGTAGAGTGTGTATTTTGTAAAGCTTATCAGGAAGCCGTTAGGGATGAGGCTAGTTTACTTAGACAAAAAACCAAGGTTCAATGGTTGAAAGATGGCGATCAGAATACTTCTTATTTTCATAATGTGCTCAAGAGTAGGATTAATAAGAGTAGGATTCAGTTGGTTTGTGATGATCAGGGTAATAAATTTTATGGAGATGATGTTCCGGGATGTTTTGTTAATCATTTTGAGCGTTTTTTGGGGGCTGAAGATGATGTGATTCCTTTAGATGACTGTGATGATCTGTTCATTAAGAAGCTTGAACCTGTTGTTGCTGTTAGTATGATCAGACCTATTTCTGATATTGAAATCAAAGATGCGATGTTTAGTATCGATGATGACAAAGCTGCTGGCCCGGATGGTTACACTTCTAAGTTCTTTAAAGCTGCATGGAGTATTGTCAGTGTCGATGTGTGTGCTGCAGTTAAAGAGTTTTTCAGTTCGGGTAAGTTGCTTGGTGAATTCAATGCTAATGTTATATCTCTAATACCTAAGTTGCAGGTTCCATTGAAGGTGTCTGATTATCGTCCCATTGCATGTGGGAATGTCATTGATAAGTGCATAAGTAAAGTTATCACTAACCGTTTGAAAGAGGGTCTTTGTAGTTTGATTGACTGCAACCAAAGTGCATTTATTCCGGGACGGCAGATTAGTGACAACATATTATTAGCTCAGGAGTTCTTGAAGGGGTATAACTGGAAGCGTACTTCTAGTAAGTGTGCGTTTAAGGTTGATATCCAGAAGGCGTACGATACGGTGAATTGGGATTTTTTGAAGACGGTTCTTGTGCAATTTGGATTCCATAGTTCCATGATTCATTGGATTATGGTAGGTCTTACATCTGCTTCCTTTTCTATATGTGTTAATGGTGAATTACATGGTTTCTTTAAAAGTAGGCGTGGTCTTAGGCAAGGAGATCCGATTTCGCCTTATTTATTTACTATTGTTATGGAAGTATTTAATTTGATGATTAAGAGGCAGATTAGGAGAGATGATAGGTTTAGATATCATTTGGGTTGTCACAAAGCTCCATCTGACCCATTTGTGTTTTGCGGACGATCTATTACTTCTTTGCCATGGTGACGAGATTTCTGCTTGTATCCTTAGGAGAGCATTAGATGAATTTGCTATGTGTTCTGGCCTATTTCCTAGTTTATCCAAGAGTGTTGCCTTTTTTGGAAGTGTTCCCGATCCTATTAGGAATAGAATTTTGCTTGCAACGCCTTTCAAAATTGGTACTCTTCCTTTAAAATATTTGGGTATTCCACTGTCTGGTAAGAGGATTACTAATGAAGATTGTAGAGATTTGATTCAAAAAGTGAAAAACCGGATTAATGATTGGAGAAACAAAATGTTATCGTTTGCTGGTAGGCTTCAGTTAATATCTTCTGTGCTTTCTTCTCTTCATATTTATTGGGCATCCATGTTTTTACTTCCTACCCATGTCTGTGACGGTATTGACAAGATTTATATGAATTTTTTGTGGTCTGGCGGGGGTGATGGCAGTGGTATTGCTTGTGTTTCGTGGAATGATATTTGCAAACCCAAAAGTCAGGGTGGTCTTGGCCTCAAACCACTCAGACTCATGAATGAGGCTTTAATATCAAAATATCTCTGGAATGTCATTTGTAAGAAGGACTCTCTTTGGGTTAAATGGGTTCATGCGTATAGGGTTAAAGATAGAAATATTTGGTTTAATGTTAGTTTTGAGCATGGTGCATCAGGATGGAATCAGATATTAAGCCTTAGGGATAAGATTCGCTCTTTTGTTGCGTATAAGTTAGGAAATGGTAAGAATTGCTCTATGTGGTTTGATAAGTGGCACGTTAATGGTCCTTTGTGCAAGATTATTACTCACAGTTTTCTTGTTGAGCATGGTTTTAATGTGAACGATAAGGTTGCTGATTGGATTGACAATAATGGATGGAAATGGCCTATAGATTGGAATGGTTTATTTGGTGAATTTTTAAATGTTCCTGTTCCGATTTTAATTGATGATTTTGAGGATAAGGTATTATGGATTAATAAAAAGAATAAGGAGGCGGTGTTTACTGTTAAGGAAGCATGGAAAGCTTTAAGATTAGATAGCCCAAAGGTTATTTGGTATAAGCTTATTTGGTTTACTCAATGTATTTCTAGGCATGCCTTTGTGCTTTGGATGGCAATGCGTGGCAGACTCAAAACTACTGACAGAATTTCCAAATGGTTTAATGTCTCAAGTGTTCTGTGTCCTCTTTGCAATAATGAAGATGAGACTCATTGTCATCTGTTTTTTAAATGTGAGTTCTCTAAAAGGGTGTGGGATAATTTGAAGCCGTTATGTAAGCTTGAGGATTTGTCATGTAATTGGGCTGAAGTGGTTTCAGGTTTGTCTATTAAGACTGCTAAGAACTCCATTTGGAGTGTCATTCAGCGGTTAGTTTTTGGTGCTGTGGTGTATTTTTTATGGCAAGAACGCAATATCAGGATTTTTCAAAAAGATTTCAGGACTGACGAGACTCTTTTTAAGATTATTGTGGATATGGTGAGGCATAAATTGATGGGTTTGAAAATCAAGCAATCTTTGGAAGCAAGGAGGGCTGCTTTAGTCTGGAAGATTCCGTTGAAGACTACAAATGGTGGTAATGGTGGCAATCAGTTCTGTGATGGTAGTAGGAGTCATTATGGTGATTATGGCGTTACTTAATACTTGGCTCATGTTACTTATGCACATGCTCTGTTTCAGTTACATGAACAGATCATTGTTGCTACATGATGTTTGGTATTATCTATGGTTTAGGCATATTTTGAATCCTTGTTTTATATATTATCATATCACTTCTCGATATTGTCTATTTGCTTACAGGCCCGTTGATTTTCGTGTGTGGTGGGTCTATTGGTTCTGTCCAGGTACCGGGTTTTGGAATTGCAATCAAATTTTTGATTGTGATGATGGTGATGGTTCTGTTTACCTAGTCAGATGGAGTATTTGGATGGCTAACAAGAACTCAGTCAATTATCTTGCATGGATTTTGGTTTATTTCATCCCTAAGGAGGCCTGCTGAGGACTATTAGGTTGTGGAGTAATGCCGGTATCTATGGTTTTGATTGCATTGACTGTTTTCCTCTGTGGTTTCCCATGGTTTGGTTTGTTTTCTGGATATTAGCTGACTTTTTGATTGTCATGTTTGGGTATGGGTTCAGTTGGAATATTAGTATGTTCTTCACTATGTTTATGGAGTTCTTTGATTCTTAGTTGGGGTATGGGGTGGTTTGTGTTAGCAGGAGTTGCGCTTTATTTGATTTGATCTTTTGGTACTCTAACGCGAATTTACCTTGTACTCTTTTTCCTTGCTCAAAGTTTTCCCACAGGGTTTTTATTTGGCAAGGTTTTTTAACGAGACAAGGTGTTTGGATGATTGATGTTATTGGTGATTCATCCTTTTACAGATCTGAGTTTCAAGTTATGCAGACTTGGATGCTTTCATTGGCCATTCTGTCTGGTGTTGTTATGCTGAAGTTTCATCATGTTCCAGGCCTGAAGCTGATGTTATTACAAGATCTGAAGCTCTTCAAAGATCATGTAGATTGATGCTGTTTTTGGAGTTTGATTATCTGTTGTTACATGGTTATTACACATGTGATTTCTGCAGCATTTGGTCCTTTTTTATGTATTCAGTTTCTCCCCTGTTTTCAGGTTTAGTTTTATTGCTTTCTATGGACTGCTTGTGAATGGTGATGTTTGGAGCTCTTTTGGTTGATTCCTTTGGAGTTACCCATGTATTCAGAGTTCACAAGTAGTTCTAGTTTAAGCTGTATCTATTCTAAATTTATTTTCAGGGGGTTGCTTTTGGTTATGGACTTGTAGGTTGGTCATTTGTTTTCTTTTATATTGCAGCCTTGTTGTTTATCAGGTTGTTGTTTGTTCTTTGTTCGGTTTTTTGTTCTAGGCAAGAAAGAATTGTGATAGGGGTTGTCCTATTCTCTTTTCTTTTCTTGTGCTTTTGTTTGTAAATAATTTCCATTTTATTTAATATATTTTACCTTTTTGTAAAAAAAAAAAAAAAAAAAAAAAAAAAAAAAAAAAAAAAACGTTTAAGTATTAAAACACACACTACTATGGGCGATTTTGGAACCTAGGGTTTCATACGTATTTCCTGTTCATCAATACTTTCTTAAATCCATTTTATTTTTAATACAATCTTATAATATCATCCGGTTACTGTAGATTTGTGTCCTGTTCTTCATTAATTCATCTCTTATACACAATCCGCCCTTTTTCAATTCATTTTTCCGTTATAATAAACCACTTTTACTGTTCATCATTTTTAATGAATTTGTTTCATTAATCTTCATGGATTCAAACCCTGATCCTAACACTAATCCGTCCTCTCACAGGACGGATTCATCTCTTAAACCCAAAAAAACAACTCGAACCATGAATCCTATGAGTAAATCTGTTTTGAAACATACTAATATGTTATCTAAGGTTCCTAGGAATCTATACTCTAAGAAGACTAGATCTGCTTCTCGGGGTAATATGGAAGCAATGGATATGGATGATTTGGTATGTGACGATGGGGCTTCTGAGTCTGTGGAGGGTAGTGAGGATTTTGGAGGCTCATGTTCTGGTATTGATGATGGGGGTAGTGTTGGTGATGGTTCTGAGGCTGGAAAGGTGAATTCTGGTAAGGATAATAATATTTCATTTGACTGTGATGTTAGTAACAAAGACATTATTGATGAAATAGCTAAAAGTCTGAACAATGAGTCTGTTGATGTTAGTGTTAAGCCTGTTGGTGATGTGGGTAATGTGGGTAATGTTAATGTGTCTAATGCTAGTAATAATATGCCTGATATTCCAGTGCCTGTGGAGGATAACCCAGTGTTGAATCCTAAACCTAAACCTGTGTTGAATAAGCCGAATAATCCTTCTAAGGTTAGTTTTGGGGATGTTAGGGTGCGGGGTATGTTTAAGGTTAGTGGTAATGTCAGTGGTTTAGCTAGAGGTAATGGTGAGGTAAGTAATTTTGAAACTGGGGAATCTAGTGGTGTTAAGAATAGTGTGGTTAAGGATACGGTTATGGTGGATAAAGTGGCGGAGAAGAGTAATAGGTCTTTTTGTGAAGTGGTTTCTAGAAGTTTTGGTGGCAATGGTAATAATAAACTTCATTATGTCCCTCCGTCTGTGATTGGTGAGGGGAGGGAAGTTGTTAAGATGGATGCGGTTTTGGAAGAGGGGTGTAAGAAATGGGGTAATACTGTGGTTGGATTTTCTGTTGGTTTCAGAATGAATTACAGAGATTTAGTATTCCATTTGAAGAGGATGTGGAGATTGTATCAATTAGATCAGGTGTTCATGAATCAAAATGGTATGTGCTTCTTTAGTTTTAAGTCGAAGGATGGTATGGAGCTGGTTATTGAAAACGGTCCATGGTTGGTTGATAATAAACCTTTGTTTGTCAAGAAATGGGAACCGGGTTTATGTATGTCTAGGCCTGAAGTTACTAAGGTTCCTGTTTGGGTTAAAATTTTTGATATCCCATTAGAGGCGTGGAATGTTGAGGGTATTAGTAGAATTGTGAGCAGAATTGGTGGCCCAATCATTATGGATCATATGACTACTTCTATTTGTGACAAACCGTATGGCAGGGCATCTTTTGCTAGGGTATTGGTAGAGATTGACTCTAAGAAACTTGCTGTTAATTCTGTTGAACTTTGGTATGAAAGTTTGGGTAAGATATTAAGGTTAAGGGTTGAACATGACTGGGTTCCACCAAGGTGTGAGGAATGCAAAGTTTTTGGTCATTATCGTAGTGATTGTAAGAACAAAGTTAATGTGGCCAAGAGTGTTAACAAGGATGGGGAGAATGTGAAACCTACGGATACTGGGAATGGGAATAAGAATGCTGATATAGGTAATGGTAACAGTGATGAGGGTTGGACTACTGTGGGTAATCATAGAAACAGGGGTAATGGGATTAATGTTCGTCAAGGCAATGGCAGTGGGTATTATGGAAGAAGAGTGTTTAATGGGAATAGGGGTGGTGGTTTTAATGCTGGTAACAATAGTAATAATGATGCGAGTAGGTCTAATAATAATAATACTAATAATGGTAATGTTTCTGGGGTTAATGCACAAGGTGTTTCTGGTGGCTATCAAGTTAAAAGAGGTGTGTATGCTAGTAGGTCTAAAGATAACAATACAGTTAAGGTGGGCAATATGGGTACTAAGGAGGATAGTAAGATGTCGGAACCTGTTAACGGTGGTAATATTGGTAATGTGGATGATATCGTAGTTTTGAATGATAATGGGAAGCCTGTTGATAAGGGTAAAAGTCAAGTTGGTCAGGGTGTTAGTGGAAAGACTAGTATTAGTACTAGTGGTAATAGTGATGTTTTAAAGAATGTGCAGAAAAAGAATATGGCTATTAAGCTTAATAACAGGAAGGGTAATGATAATTCTAATAGTGATACTGGTAGTTCTAAAGTTATATTGGGGGCTAAGAATATTAGTACGAGTAATCGGTTTGACGTTTTGGATCATGATAATACTAGTGAGGATACTGAAGTGTGGAATAAGGTGAAAGCTCAAGTGGAGCGTGCTTGTAGTTCTGGTGTTCCAATTTTGGAGAGTGATACTCAGGATTGGACTGATGATATGGTTAAATTTTACACAGACAAATGGAATGACAGAGTTATGAGGTCTGTTTCGCCTGCACAACAATTGGATTTTAAAATCAAAGGTCTGTCTAGTCAAATTGTTTTTCTTAATAGGAACATGAATAACAATGCTAAATTTAATGCTGAAAAAATGGTGAAAAGTTTGGGGGTAACTAATAATTTGAGTATGGATGCTTCATATAGTAAATTTTATGCTGATGCGTATAAAGCTGAACTGTTTAAAGTGGAGGCGTTACTTAAAGAAAAACAGTTCTGTGAAGTGGACCTATTTTTGTTATCTAACAAACCTCTGGATGAAGAGCATAAGGATATTTGGTCTGATGATATGATGGATTATTATTTAGCTAGATGTAAGGAGATTAAGAGTAATCAGGTCAGTGGTCAGAATTCTGCGGTGGGTGGTTCTCTTTCTGTTGATGAAGTAGAAGAGGTTACTACTGGTTCTGCGAGTTTTATGACACAGAATGAAGTTGTTAATGACATTGATAGTTCTTTGGTTCAAGCTAGTGGTGGGCCTGCATCACACGAATCTATTATTCAATGAGTATTAAAATAGGTGCTTGGAATGTGCGTGGGCTGTCTACTACTGATAGACAAGATGAGGTTATTTCGCTTATTAGAGAAGAGGGTTTAGGCATGTGTGCTGTTGTGGAAACTCATCTTAGGAAAAAATTCATTAAGACTGTGGGGGATAATATTTTCGGAAATTGGAATTGGGTGTCGAATATGGTGGAATGCAGAGGTGTTTGCAGAATTATGGTTGGGTGGGATTCTAATGTTATTGATTCCAATCTGATTTCATATTCTGATCAAGCTATGCATTTTGTTGTTGATTCGTTTCATGATAACAGGAAACAATTTGTGTCTTTTATTTATGCTAAAAATAAAGGAAATGAAAGACGGGTGTTATGGAAGAACCTGGTGGATCATAGCAGCATTGTTAATGGTGAGCCGTGGGTTCTTCTAGGTGATTTTAATGTTGCGCTTAATATTGGGGATTGTTCTGATCTTAATGCTGCTAGAGATGGTGAGATGGAAGATTTCAGAGTGTGTTTGGAAACGTTGGAGCTTGATGATATATCGAGTAAAGGTATGTTTTATACTTGGATTCAAAAACAGCTTGATCCTAATTCTGGTATCCTTAAAAAATTGGATAGAGCTCTGGGTAACTTAAGTTTTATCTCTTCTTTTGATAATTGTTTCGCTGAGTTTTTGCCATTTATGACTTCGGATCATTGTCCTGTGGTTCTGAATTATCCTTTAGCCAGACATAGAAAACCTAAGTCTTTTCGTTTTGCTAATTTTTTGGCGGATAAGGAGTCTTTTATTCCCACTGTTAGAGATAATTGGGGTGTTGATGTTCAAGGGTTTCGGATGTTTATTTTGGCTAGAAGGCTGAAAAATATGAAAAGATTTTTGAGAAATATGAATAGGGTCAATGGTAATGTTTTTAATAAGGTTAAGGCTTTGAGGGTTGAACTTAAGAGAATTCAGCGTGAGTTGGATAAGGAGCCTAATAATCCTAGCCTTAGAGAAGAAGAGTATGTGTTTTGTAAAGCTTATCAGGAAGCCGTTAGGGATGAGGCTAGTTTACTTAGACAAAAAACCAAGGTTCGATGGTTGAAAGATGGCGATCAGAATACTTCTTATTTTCATAATGTGCTCAAGAGTAGGATTAATAAGAGTAGGATTCAGTTGGTTTGTGATGACCAGGGTAATAAATTTTATGGGGATGATGTTCCGGGATGTTTTGTTAATCATTTTGAGCGTTTTTTGGGGGCTGAAGATGATGTGATTCCTTTAGATGACTGTGATGATCTGTTCATTAAGAAGCTTGAACCTGATGTTGCTGTTAGTATGATCAGACCTATTTCTGATATTGAAATCAAAGATGCGATGTTTAGTATCGATGATGACAAAGCTGCTGGCCCGGACGGTTACACTTCTAAGTTCTTTAAAACTGCATAGAGTATTGTCAGTGTCGATGTGTGTGCTGCAGTTAAAGAGTTTTTCAGTTCGGGTAAGTTGCTTGGTGAATTCAATGCTAATGTTATATCTCTAATACCTAAGTTGCAGGTTCCATTGAAGGTGTCTGATTATCATCCCATTGCATGTGGGAATGTCATTTATAAGTGCATAAGTAAAGTTATCACTAACCGTTTGAAAGAGGGTCTTTGTAGTTTGATTGACTGCAACCAAAGTGCGTTTATTCCGGGACGGCAGATTAGTGACAACATATTATTAGCTCAGGAGTTCTTGAAGGGGTATAACTGGAAGCGTACTTCTAGTAAGTGTGCGTTTAAGGTTGATATCCAGAAGGCGTATGATACGGTGAATTGGGATTTTTTGAAGACGGTTCTTGTGCAATTTGGACACCATAGTTCCATGATTCATTGGATTATGGTATGTCTTGCATCTGCTTCCTTTTCTATATGTGTTAATGGTGAATTACATGGTTTCTTTAAAAGTAGGCGTGGTCTTAGGCAAGGAGATCCGATTTCGCCTTGTTTATTTACTATTGTTATGGAAGTATTTAATTTGATGATTAAGAGGCAGATTAGGAGAGATGATAGGTTTAGATATCATTTGGGTTGTCACAAGCTCCATCTGACCCATTTGTGTTTTGCGGACGATCTATTACTTCTTTGCCATGGTGACGAGATTTCTGCTTGTATCCTTAGGAGAGCATTAGATGAATTTGCTATGTGTTCTGGCCTATTTCCTAGTTTATCCAAGAGTGTTGCCTTTTTTGGAAGTGTTCCCGATCCTATTAGGAATAGAATTTTGCTTGCAATGCCTTTCAAAATTGGTACTCTTCCTTTAAAATATTTGGGTATTCCACTGTCTGGTAAGAGGATTACTAATGAAGATTGTAGAGATTTGATTCAAAAAGTGAAAAACCGGATTAATGATTGGAGAAACAAAATGTTATCGTTTGCTGGTAGGCTTCAGTTAATATCTTCTGTGCTTTCTTCTCTTCATATTTATTGGGCATCCATGTTTTTACTTCCTACCCATGTCTGTGAGGGTATTGACAAGATTTGTATGAACTTTTTGTGGTCTGGCGGGGGTGATGGCAGTGGTATTGCTTGTGTTTCATGGAATGATATTTGCAAACCCAAAAGTCAGGGTGGTCTTGGTCTTAAACCACTCAGACTCATGAATGAGGCTTTAATATCAAAATATCTCTGGAATGTCATTTGTAAGAAGGACTCTCTTTGGGTTAAATGGGTTCATGCGTATAGGGTTAAAGATAGAAATATTTGGTTTAATGTTAGTTTTGAGCATGGTGCATCAGGATGGAATCAGATATTAAGCCTTAGGGATAAGATTCGCTCTTTTGTTGCGTATAAGTTAGGAAATGGTAAGAATTGCTCTATGTGGTTTGATAAATGGCACGTTAACGGTCCTTTGTGCAAGATTATCACTCATAGTTTTCTTGTTGAGCATGGCTTTAATGTGAACGATAAGGTTGCTGATTGGATTGACAATAATGGATGGAAATGGCCTATAGATTGGAATGGTTTATTTGGAGAATTTTTAAATGTTCCTGTTCCGATTTTAATTGATGATTTTGAGGATAAGGTATTATGGATTAATAAAAAGAACAGGGAGGCGGTGTTTACTGTTAAGGAAGCATGGAAAGCTTTAAGATTAGATAGCCCTAAGATTATTTGGTATAAGCTTATTTGGTTTACTCAATGTATTCCTAGGCACGCCTTTGTGCTTTGGATGGCAATGCGTGGCAGACTTAAAACTACTGATAGAATTTCCAAATGGTTTAATGTCTCTAGTGTTCTGTGTCCTCTTTGCAATCATGAAGATGAGACTCATTGTCATCTATTTTTTAAATGTGAGTTCTCTAAAAGGGTGTGGGATAACTTGAAGCCGTTATGTAAGCTTGAGAATTTGTCATGTAATTGGGCTGAAGTGGTTTCCGATTTGTCTATTAGAACTGGTAACAACTCCATTTGGAGTGTCATTCAGCGGTTAGTCTTTGGTGCTGTGGTGTATTTTTTATGGCAAGAACGCAATATCAGGATTTTTCAAAAAGATTTCAGGACTGATGAGATTGTTTTTAAGATTATTGTGGATACGGTGAGGCATAAACTGATGGGTCTGAATATAAAACAATCCTTGGAAGCAAGGAGGGCTGCTATTATTTGGAAGATTCTGTTGAAGACTACAAATGGTGGTAATGGTGGCAATCAGTTCTGTGATGGTAGTAGGAGTCATTATGGTGATTATGGCGTTAATTAATACTTGGTTCATGCTATTTATGCACATGTTCTGTTTTAGTTATATGAACAGATCATTGTTGTTGCATGAGGTTTGGTATTATCTGTGGTCTAGGCCTATTTTGAATCCTTGTTTTATATATTATCATATCACTTCTCGTTATTGTTTCTTTGCTTACAGGCCCATTGATTTTCGTGTGTGGTGGGTCTGTTGGTTCTGTCCAGGTACGGGGTTTTGGAATTGCAATCAAATTTTTGATTGTGATGATGGAAATGGTTCTGTTTACCTGGTCAGATGGAATATTTGGATGGCTAACAATAATTCAGTCAATTATCTTGCATGGATTTTGGTTTATTTCATCCCTAAGGAGGGCCTGCTGAGGACTATTAGGTTGTGGAGTAATGCCGGTATCTATGGTTTTGATTGCATTGACTGTTTTCCTCTGTGGTTTCCCATGGTTTGGTTTGTTTTCTGGATATTAGCTGACTTTTTGATTGTCAGGTTTGGGTATGGGTTCAGTTGGAATATTAGTCTGTTCTTCACTATGTTTATGGAGTTCTTTGATTCTTGGTTGGGGTATGGGGTGGTTTGTGTTAGCAGGAGTTGCGCTTTATTTGATTTGATCTTTTGGTACTCTAACGCGAATTTACCTTGTACTCTTTTTCCTTGCTCAAAGTTTTCCCACAGGGTTTTTATTTGGCAAGGTTTTTTAACGAGACAAGGTGTTTGGATGATTGATGTTATTGGTGATTCATCCTTTTACAGATCTGAGTTTCAAGTTATGCAGACTTGGATGCTTTCTTTGGCCATTCTGTCTGGTGTTGTTATGCTGTAGTTTCATCATGTTCCAGGCCTGAAGCTGATGTTGTTACAAGATCTGAAGCTCTTCAAAGATCATGTAGATTGATGCTGTTTTTGGAGTTTGATTATCTCTTGTTACATGGTTATTATACATGTGATTTCTGCTGCATTTGGTCCTTTTTTGTGTATTCAGTTTCTCCCCTGTTTTCAGGTTTAGTTTTATTGCTTTCTATGGACTGCTTGTGAATGGTGATGTTTGGAGCTCTTTTGGTTGATTCCTTTGGAGTTACCCATGTATTCAGAGTTCACAAGTAGTTCTAGTTTAAGTTGTATCTATTCTAAATTTGTTTTCAGGGGGTTGCTTTTGGTTATGGACTTGTAGGTTGGTCATTTGTTTTCTTTTATATTGCTGCCTTGTTGTTTATCAGGTTGTTGTTTGTTCTTTGTTTGGTTTTTCGTTCTAGGCAAGAAAGAATTGTGATGGGGGTTGTCCTATTCTCTTTTCTTTTCTTGTGCTTTTGTTTGTAAATAATTTCCATTTTATTTAATATATTTTACCTTTTTGTAAAAAAAAAAAAAAAAAAACGTTTAAGTACACTATTGTTATATTGACCCTATGGGATCCATTGTCCCTAAACGTAAGGGTAAAATGCATTAATAAAATAAGTTATAATAGCTCTCAACTGGTAAGTTATAACAGGAAGGGTAAGGATAATTCTAATAGTGATACTGGTAGTTCTAAAGTTATATTGGGGGCTAAGAATGTTAGTAGGAGTAATCGGTTTGACGTTTTGGATCATGATAATACTAGTGATGATACTGAAGTGTGGAATAAGGTGAAAGCTCAAGTGGAGAGTGCTTGTAGTTCTGGTGTTCCAATTTTGGAGAGTGATACTCAGGATTGGTCTGATGATATGGTTAAATTTTACACAGACAAATGGAATGACAGAATTATGAGGTCTGGTTCGCCTGCACAACAATTGGATTTTAAAATCAAAGGTCTGTCTAGTCAAATTGTTTTTCTTAATAGGAACATGAATAACAATGCTAAATTTAATGCTGAAAAAATGGTGAAAAGTTTGGGGGTAACTAACAATTTGAGTATGGATGCTTCATATAGTAAATTTTATGCTGATGCGTATAAAGCTGAACTGTTTAAAGTTAGGCATTACTAAAAGAAAAACGGTTCTGTGAAGTGGACCTATTTTTGTTATCTAACAAACCTCTGGATGAAGAGCATAAGGATATTTGGTCTGATGATACGATGGAATATTATTTAGCTAGATGTAAGGAGACTAAGAGTGATCGGGTCAATGGTCAGAATTCTGCGGTGGTTGGTTCTCTTTCTGTTGATGAAGTGGAAGAGATTACTACTGGGTCTGCAAGTTTTATGACACAGAATGAAGTTGTTAATGACATTGATAGTTCTTTGGTTCAAGCTAGTGGTGGGCCTGCATCACACGAATCTATTATTCAATGAGTATTAAAATAGGTGCTTGGAATGTGCGTGGGCTGTCTACTACTGATAGACAAGATGAAGTTATTTCACTTATTAGAGAAGAGGGTTTAGGTATGTGTGCTGTTGTGGAAACTCATCTCAGGAAAAAATTCATTAAGACTGTGGGGGATAATATCTTTGGAAATTGGAATTGGGTGTCAAATATGGTGGGATGCAGAGGTGTTTGTAGAATTATGGTTGGGTGGGATTCTAATGTTATTGATTCCAATCTGATTTCATATTCTGATCAAGCTATGCATTTTGTTGTTAATCTGTTTCATGATAACAGGAAACAATTTGTGTCTTTCATTTATGCTAAAAATAAAGGAAATGAAAGACGGGTGTTATGGAAGAACCTGGTGGATAATAGCAGTATTGTTAATGGTGAGCCGTGGGTTCTTCTAGGTGATTTTAATGTTGCGCTTAATATTGGGGATTGTTCTGATCTTAATGCTGCTAGAGATGGTGAGATGGAAGATTTCAGAGTGTGTTTGGAAACGTTGGAACTTGATGATATAGCGAGTAAAGGTATGTTTTATACTTGGATTCAAAAATGGCTTGATCCTAATTCTGGTATTCTTAAAAAATTAGATAGAGCTTTGGGTAACTTAAGTTTTATCTCTTCTTTTGATAATTGTTTTGCTGAGTTTTTGCCATTTATGACTTCGGATCATTGTCCTGTGGTTCTGAATTATCCTTTAGCCAGACATAGCAAACCTAAGTCTTTTCGTTTTGCTAATTTTTTGGCGGATAAGGAGTCTTTTATTCCCACTGTTAGAGATAATTGGGGTGTTGATGTTCAAGGGTTTCAGATGTTTATTTTGGCTAGAAGGCTGAAAATATGAAAAGATTTCTGAGAAATATGAATAGGGTCAATGGTAATGTCTTTAATAAGGTTAAGGCTTTGAGGGTTGAACTTAAGAGAATTCAACGTGAGTTGGATAAGGAGCCTAATAATCCTAGCCTTAGAGAAGAAGAGTATGTGTTTTGTAAAGCTTATCAGGAAGCCGTTAGGGATGAGGCTAGTTTACTTAGACAAAAAACCAAGGTTCAATGGTTGAAAGATGGTGATCAGAATACTTCTTATTTTCATAATGTGCTCAAGAGTAGGATTAATAAGAGTAGGATTCAGTTGGTTTGTGATGATCAGGGTAATAAATATTATGGTGATGATGTTTCGGGATGTTTTGTTAATCATTTTGAGCGATTTTTGGGGGCTGAAGATGATGTGATTCCTTTAGATGACTGTGATGATTTGTTCATTAAGAAGCTTGATCCTGATGTTGCTGTCAGTATGATCAGACCTATTTCTGATATTGAAATCAAAGATGCGATGTTTAGTATTGAAGATGACAAAGCTGCTGGCCCGGACGGTTACACTTCCAAGTTCTTTAAAGCTGCATGGAGTATTGTCAGTGTCGATGTGTGTGCTGCAGTTAAAGAGTTTTTCAGTTCGGGTAAGTTGCTTGGTGAATTCAATGCTAATGTTATATCTCTAATACCTAAGTTGCAGGTTCCATTGAAGGTGTCTGATTATCATCCCATTGCATGTGGGAATGTCATTTATAAGTGCATAAGTAAAGTTATCACTAACCGTTTGAAAGAGGGTCTTTGTAGTTTGATTGACTGCAACCAAAGTGCGTTTATTCCGGGACGGCAGATTAGTGACAACATATTATTAGCTCAGGAGTTCTTGAAGGGGTATAATTGGAAGCGTACCCCTAGTAAGTGTGCGTTTAAGGTTGATATCCAGAAGGCGTACGATACGGTGAATTGGGATTTTTTGAAGATGGTTCTTATGCAATTTGGATTCCACAGTTCCATGATTCATTGGATTATGGTATGTCTTACCTCCGCTTCCTTTTCTATATGTGTTAATGGTGAATTACATGGTTTTTTTAAAAGTAGGCGTGGTCTTAGGCAAGGAGATCCGATTTCGCCTTACTTATTTACTATTGTTATGGAAGTTTTTAATTTGATGATTAAGAGGCAGATTAGGAGAGATGATAGGTTTAGATATCATTTGGGTTGTCACAAGCTCCATCTGACCCATTTGTGTTTTGCGGACGATCTATTACTTCTTTGCCATGGTGATGAGATATCTGCTTGTATTCTTAGGAGAGCGTTAGATGAATTTGCTATGTGTTCTGGCCTATTTCCTAGTTTATCCAAGAGTGTTGCCTTTTTTGGAAGCGTTCCCGATCCTATTAGGAATAGAATTTTGCTTGCTATGCCATTCAAAATTGGTACACTTCCTTTGAAATATTTGGGTATTCCACTGTCTGGTAAGAGGATTACTAATGAAGATTGCAGAGATTTGATTCAAAAAGTGAAAAACCGGATTAATGATTGGAGAAACAAAACGTTATCGTTTGCTGGTAGGCTTCAGTTAATATCTTCTGTGCTTTCTTCTCTTCATATTTATTGGGCATCCATGTTCTTACTTCCTACCCATGTCTGTGACGGTATTGCCAAGATTTGTATGAACTTTTTGTGGTCTGGCGGGGGTGATGTCAGTGGTATTGCTTGTGTTTCATGGAATGATATTTGCAAACCCAAAAGTCAGGGTGGTCTTGGTCTTAAACCACTCAGACTCATGAATGAGGCTTTAATATCAAAATATCTCTGGAATGTCATTTGTAAGAAGGACTCTCTTTGAGTTAAATGGGTTCATGCGTATAGGGTTAAAGATAGAAATATTTGGTTTAATGTTAGTTTTGAGCATGGTGCATCAGGATGGAATCAGATATTAAGCCTTAGGGATAAGATTCGCTCTTTTGTTGCGTATAAGTTAGGAAATGGTAAGAATTGCTCTATGTGGTTTGATAAATGGCACGTTAATGGTCCTTTGTGCAAGATTATTACTCACAGTTTTCTTGTTGAACATGGCTTTAATGTGAACGATAAGGTTGCTGATTGGATTGATAATAATGGATGGAAATGGCCTATAGATTGGAATGGTTTATTTGGTGAATTTTTAAATGTTCCTGTTCCGATTTTAATTGATGATTTTGAGGATAAGGTATTATGGATTAATAAAAAGAATAAGGAGGCGGTGTTTACTGTTAAGGAAGCATGGAAAGCTTTAAGATTAGATAGCCCAAAGGTTATTTGGTATAAGCTTATTTGGTTTACTCAATGTATTCCTAGGCATGCCTTAGTGCTTTGGATGGCAATGCGTGGCAGACTCAAAACTACTGACAGAATTTTCAAATGGTTTAATGTCTCAAGTGTTCTGTGTCCTCTTTGCAATAATGAAGATGAGACTCATTGTCATCTGTTTTTTAAATGTGAGTTCTCTAAAAGGGTGTGGGATAATTTGAAGCTGTTATGTAAGCTTGAGGATTTGTCATGTAATTGGGCTGAAGTGGTTTCAGGTTTGTCTATTAAGACTGCTAACAACTCCATTTGGAGTGTCATTCAGCGATTAGTTTTTGGTGCTGTGGTGTATTTTTTTTGGCAAGAACGCAATGTCAGGATTTTTCAAAAAGATTTCAGGACTGACGAGACTCTTTTTAAGATTATTGTGGATACGGTGAGGCATAAATTGATGGGTTTGAAAATCAAGCAATCGTTGGAAGCAAGGAGGGCTGCTTTAGTCTGGAAGATTCCGTTGAAGACTACAAATGGTGGTAATGGTGGCAATCAGTTCTGTGATGGTAGTAGGAGTCATTATGGTGATTATGGCGTTACTTAATACTTGGCTCATGTTACTTATGCACATGCTCTGTTTCAGTTACATGAACAGATCATTGTTGCTACATGATGTTTGGTATTATCTATGGTTTAGGCATATTTTGAATCCTTGTTTTATATATTATCATATCACATCTCGATATTGTCTATTTGCTTACAGGCCCGTTGATTTTCGTGTGTGGTGGGTCTGTTGGTTCTGTCCAAGTACCGGGTTTTGGAATTGCAATCAAATTTTTGATTGTGATGATGGTGATGGTTCTGTTTACCTGTTCAGATGGAGTATTTGGATGGCTAACAAGAACTCAGTCAATTATCTTGCATGGATTTTGGTTTATTTCATCCCTAAGGAGGGCCTGCTGAGGACTATTAGGTTTTGGAATAATACTGATATCTATGGGTTTGATTGCATTGATTGTTTTCCTCTGTGGTTTCCCATGGTTTGGTTTGTTTTATGGTTATTAGCTAATTTTTTGATTGTTAGATTTCGGTATGGGTTTAGTTGGAATATCATTCTGTTCATTACTATGTTTATGGAGTTCTTTGATTCTTGGTTGGGGTATGGGGTGGTTTGTGTTAGCAGGAGTTGCGCTTTATTTGTTCTGATATTTTGGTACTCTAATGCGAATTTACCTTGTACTCTTTTTCCTTGGTCGAAGTTTTCCCACAGGGTTTTTATTTGGCAAGGTTTTTTAACGAGACAAGGTGCTTGGATGATTGATGTTATTGATGATTCATACTTTTACAGATCTGAGTTTCAAGTTATGCAGACCTGGATGCTGTCATTGGCCATTCTGTCTGGTGTTGTTATGCTGAAGTTTCATCCTTTTCCAGGTCTGAAGCTGATGTTATTACAAGATTTGAAGCTTTTTTCAAAGATCATGTAGTTTGATGCTGTTTTTGGAGTTTGGTTATCTGTTTCTACATGGTGATTACACTTGTGGTTTCTGCTGCATTTGGTCCTTTTTTTGTATTTAGTTTCTCCCCTGAGTTCAGGTTTAGGTTATTGCTTTCTATGGATTGCTTGTGAATGGTGATGTTTGGAGCTCTTTTGGTTGATTCCTTTGGAGTACCCCATGTATTCAGAGTTCACAAGTAGTTCTAGATCAAGCTGTTTCTATTCTAAATTTGATTTCAGGGGGTTGCTTGTTGGTTATGTACTTGTAGGATGGTCATTTGCTTCTTTTGTATTGCAGCCTAGTATATCAGATTGTTTTTTGTTTCATTGTTTGGTATTTTGTTCTAGGCAAGAAAGAATTGTGATAGGGGTTGTCCTATTCTCTTTCTTTTCTTGTGCTTTTGTTTGTAAATAATTTCCATTTTATTTAATATATTTTACCTTTTGAAAAAAAAAAAAAAAAAAAAAAAAAAAAAACGTTTTCACATACTACTATGGGCGATTTTGGAACCTAGGGTTTCATACGTATTTCCTATTCATCTATACTCTTAAATCCATTTTATTTTTAATACAATCTTATTTGTTTAATCCATTCACTGTAGATCTGTGTCCTTATTCTCATTAATTCATCAGTTTCACACAATCCGCCTTTTTTTAATTTCATTTTCCGTTATAATCAACCACTCAACTGTTCATCGTTTTTTAATTATTTTGTTTCATTAATCTTCATGGATTCAAACCCTGATCCTAATACTAATCCGTCCTCTCATAGGACGGATTCATCTCTTAAACCCAAAAAAACAACTCGAACCATGAATCCTATGAGTAAATCTGCTATGAAACATACTAATATGTTATCTAAGGTTCCTAGGAATCTATACATTAAGAAGAGACAACAACTATCATCATGAAAAGGGCAATTGCTCTCATCAAGTGAGCAAGTGTTTAGGGCAACGAATCCCATAAAGTAAGGTACAATTGCTCTCAACACGGGAGTCTTAAAGGACAACGGCTCCTATTATGTAATGGAAAATTGCCTTCATAAAGTTAGCCTTTAGGGACAACGGATCATATCATGTAAGTGACAATTGCTCTTATCGAGTGTGCAAGCATAAGGGACAACGACAGTACTCATGTAAGTGACAATTGCTCTTATCAAGTGTGCTCTTAGGGACAACGGCTATCATCATGTAAAGGGCAATTGCTTTCATCAAGTGAGCAAGTGTTTAGGGACAACGGCTCCCATAAAGTAAGGTACAATTGCTCTCAACAAGTGAGTCTTTAAGGACAACGGCTCTTATCATGTAAGGGACATATTGCCCTTATAAAGATAGCCTTTAGGGACAACGTGTCTCATCATGTAATTGAAAATTGCTCTTATCAAGTGTGCAAGCATTAGGGACACCGGCTATCATCATTTAGATGGTAATTGCACTCAACAAGTGTGCGAGCATTTAGGGACAACGGCTCCTATAAAGTAAGGTACAATTGCTCTCGACTTGTAAGCCTTTAGGGACAACGGCTCTTATCATGTATGGGACAAATCGCCCTCATAAAGTTAGCCTTTAGGGACAACGGATCTCATCACACATGCGATAATTGCTTTTGTCAAGTGTGCAAGCATTAGGGACAACGGCTATCATCATGTAAAGGGCAATTGCTCTCATCAAGTGAGCAAGCGTTTAGGGACAACGGCTCCCATAAAGTAAGGTACAATTGCTCTCAACAAGTGAGTCTTTAGGGACAACGACTCTTATCATGTAAGGGAAAAATTGCCCTCATAAAGTTAGCCTTCAGGGACAACGGATCTCATCATGTAAGTGACAATTGCTCTTATCGAGTGTGTAAGCATTAGGGACAACGGCTATCATCATGTAAAGGGCAATTGCTCTCATCAAGTGAGCAAGTGTTTAGTGACAACGGATCCCATAAAGTAAGGTACAACTGCTCTTAACAAGTGAGACTTTAGGGACAACGGCTCTTATTATGTAAGGGAAAATTACCCTCATAAAGTCAGCCTTTAGGGACAACAGATCTCATCATGTAAGTGACAATTGCTTTTATCGAATGTGCAAGCATAAGGGACAACGACAGTATTCATGTAAAGGGTAACTGCTCTCATCAAGTGAGCAAGCGTTTAGGGACAACAGATCCCATAAACTAAGGTACAATTGCTCTCAAGAAGAGAGTCTTTAGGGACGACAACTCTTATTATGTAAGGGACAAATTGACCTCATAAAGTTTACCTTTAGGGACAACGGAGCTCATCATGTAAGTTACAATTGCTCTTATCAAGTGTGCAAGCATTAGGGACAACGACTATCATCATGTAAAGGGCAATTGCTCACAATCAAGTGAGCAAGCGTTTAGGGACAATGGATCCCATAAACTAAGGTACAATTGCTCTCAACAAGTGAGCCTTAAGGGACAACGTCTTTTATTATGTAAGGGACGAATTGCCCTCATAAAGTTAGCCTTTAAGGACAACGGATCTCATCATGTATGTGACAATTGCTCGTAACGAGTGTGCAAGCATTAGGGACAATGGAAATCATCATGTAATGGACAATTGCTCTCATTAAGTGAGAAAGCCTTTAGGGACAACGGGACCCATAAACTAAGGTATAATTGCTCTCAACAAGTGAGCCTTTAGGGACTACGGATATCATCATGTAAGTGACAGTTGCTCTTATCGAGTGTGTAAGCATTAGGGACAACGACTATCATCATGTAAAGGGCAATTGCTCTCATCAAGTGAGCTTGCATTTAGGGACAACGGCTCCCATAAAGTAAGGTACAATTTCTCTCAACATGTGAGCCTTTGGGGACAACGGCTCTTTTCATGTAAGGGATAAATCGACCTCATAAAGATAGCCTTTAGAGACAACGGATCTGAACAGGCAAGTGACAATTGCTTTTGTCAAGTTTGCAAGCATTAGGGACAACGGCTATCATCATGTAAAGGACAATTGCTCTCATCAATTAAGCAAGTGTTTAGGGACAACGGCTCCCATAAAGTAAGTTACAATTGCTCTCAACAAGTGAGTCTTTAGGGACAACGGGTCTCAACATGTAATTGACAATTGCTCTTATCAAGTGTGCAAGCATTAGGGACAACGGCTATCATAAAGTCAGGTACAGTTGCTCTCAACAAGTGAGCTTTAGGGACAATGGCTCTTATCATGGAAGAGACAAATTGCCCTAACAAAGTTAGCCTTTAAGAAAAACGGGTCTCAGCATGTAAGTGACAATTGCTCTTATCAAGTGTGCAACTATTAGGGACAACGGCTATCATCATGTAAAGGGCAATTGCTCACATCATGTGAGCAAGCGTTTAGGGACAACGACTGCCATAAAGTAAGGTACAATTGCTCTCAACAATTGAGTCTTTAGGGACAACGGCTCTTATCATGTAAGGGACATATTGCCCTCATAAAGTTAGCCTTTAGGGACAACGGGTCTCATCATGTAATTGACAATTGCTCTTATCAAGTGTGCAAGCATTAGGGATACCGGCTATCATCATTTAGAGGGAAATTGCACTCAACAAGTGAGCGAGCGTTTAGGGACAACGGCTCCTATAAAGTATGGTATAATTGCTCTCGACTTGTAAGCCATTAGGGACAACGGCTCTTACCATGTATGGGACAAATCACCCTCATAAAGTTAGCCTTTAGGGACAACGGATCTCATCATACAAGTGACAATTGCTCTTGTCAAGTTTGCAAGCATTAGGGATAACGGCTATCATCATGTAAAGGGCAATTGCTCTCATCAAGTGAGCAAGCGTTTAGGGACAACGGCTACCATAAAGTAAGGTACAATGGCTCTCAACAAGTGAGTCTTTAGGGACAACGGCTCTTATCATGTTAGGGACAAATTGCCCTCATAAAGTTAGCCTTTAGGGACAACAGATCTCATCATGTAAGTGACAGTTGCTCTTATCAAGTGTGTAAGCATTAGGGACACGGCAATCATCATGTAAAGCGCAATTGCTCTCATCAAGTGAGCAAGTGTTTAGGGACAACGGATCCCATAAAGTAAGGTACAACTGCTCTGAACAAGTGAAACTTTAGGGACAATGGCTCTTATTATGTAAGGGAAAATTGCCCTCATAAAGTTAACCTTTAGGGACAACGGATCTCATCATGTAAGTGACAATTGCTCTTATCGAGTGTGCAAGCATAAGGGACAACGACAGTACTCATGTAAAGGGTAACTGCTCTCATCAAGTGAGCAAGCGTTTAGGGACAACAGATCCCATAAACTAAGGTACAATTGCTCACAAGAAGAGAGTCTTTAGGGACGACAGCTCTTATTATGTAAGGGACAAATTGACCTCATAAAGTTTGCATTTAGGGACAACGGAGCTCATCATGTAAGTTACAATTGCTCTTATCAAGTGTGCAAGCATTAGGGACAACGGCTATCATCATGTAAAGGGCAATTGCTCTCAATCAATTGAGAGAGCGTTTAGGGACAATGGATCCCATAAACTAAGGTACAATTGCTCTCTACAAGTGACCCTTTAGGGACAACGGCTCTTATTATGTAAGGGACGAATTGCCCTCATAAAGTTAGCCTTTAAGGACAACGGATCTCATCATGTAAGTGACAATTGCTCGTATCGAGTGTGCAAGGATTAGGGACAACGGAAATCATCATGTAATGGACAATTGCTCTCATTAAGTGAGAAAGCATTTAGGGACAACGGGACCCGTAAACTAAGGTATAATTGCTCTCAACAAGTGAGCGTTTAGGGACAACGGATATCATCAGGTAAGTGACAGTTGCTCTTATCGGGTGTGTAAGCATTAGGGACAACGGCTATCATCATGTAAAGGGCAATTGCTCTTATCAAGTGAGCTTGCATTTAGGGACAACGGCTCCCATAAATTAAGGTACAATTTCTCTCAACAGGCCCTTAAATCCATGCAAGATAATTGAATTCTTGTTAGCCCTTACTTTATCCCTAAGACCAAGAATATGATTCCATCCCGAAGCACCATGTTCAGGCTTAATATCAAACCAAATATTTCTATCTTTGATCCTATAAGCATGAACCCATCTAACCAACAACGAGTCTTTCTTACTAATAACGTTCCAAAGGTGCTTAGCGATTAAAGCCTCATTCATAAGTCTGAGAGGTTTAAGACCATGGCCCCCCTGATTTTTCGGCTTACAAATATCTTTCCATGATACACTAGCAATACCACTACCCTCACCCCCACCGGTCCATAAAAACTTTTTACACAGTTTATCAATGCTATCACAGACATGATTAGGAAGAAGAAACATCGAAGCCCAATAAACATAAAGCGAAGTAAGAACAGATGAGATTAACTGAAGTCTACCCGCAAAAGATAAAGTTTTGTTTCTCCAATCATTAATGCGATTCTTAACCTTCTGAATCAAGCTTCTACAATCCTCATTCACAATTCTCTTACCGGACAGAGGGATACCCAAGTATTTCAATGGCAGAATACCAATTCTAAAAGGCATGACAAGCAAAATATTATCCTTAACCGTATCAGGCACACACCCAAAAAAGCAACACTTTTAGTAAGACTAGGGAATAAACCAGAACACATAGAAAATTCATCTAACGCTCTTCTAAGAATACTAGCAGAGATTAAATCACCATGACATAATAAAAGAAGGTCGTCCGCAAAACATAAGTGGGTCAGTTGAAATTTCTCACAACCCCAATGAAACCTAAACCGACCATCCCTTCTAATCTGTCTCTTAACCATCATATTAAATGCTTCTATAACGATAGTGAACAAATAAGGCGAGATCGGGTCACCCTGCCTAAGACCCCTTTTACTTTTGAAAAATCCATGCAATTCACCATTTACACATAAAGAAAAGGAGGCAGAAGTTAAACATACCATAATCTACTGAATCATGGAGCTGTGGAAGCCAAAATGAACAAGACACTTCTTCAAAAAGTCCCAATTGACCGTATCGTATGCCTTCTGAATGTCCACTTTGAACGAGCATTTGCTAACATCACGCGTCTAATTATATCTCTTAACAAACTCCTGAGCAAGCAAAATGTTGTCACTAATCTGCCTACCCGGGATAAATGCACTCTGGTTACAATCAATCAGACTACAAAGACCTTCTTTAAGCCTATTCGTAATGACTTTACTGATGCACTTGTAGATGACATTTCCACAAGCAATAGGACGATAATCAGACACCTTCAAGGGAACTTGCAACTTAGGAATAAGCGAGATAACATTAGCATTAAACTCGCCAAGAAGTTTACCAGAACTAAAAAACTCTTTAACCGCAGCACAGACATCAACACTAACAACGCTCCAAGCCGCTTTAAAAAACTTTGAAGTAAACCCATCCGGGCCAGCCGCTTTGTCATCATCAATACTAAACATCGCTTCTTTGATTTCGGTATCTGAAACAAGTCTAACCATATTCAATGCAACAGAAGGATCAAGTTTCTTGGCAAAAAGATCCTCACAGTCTTCTAACGGAATGACCTCATCTTCCACCCCCAAAAACTTTTGAAAATGGTTAACAAAACACCCCGGCACATCATCACCATAGAATTTGTTACCCTGCTCATCACACACCACTTGAATCCTACCCTTGTTCACCCTATTTTTAAGACAATTATGGAAATACGACGTATTTTGGTCACCACCGCTTCCTGATACGCATTACAGTAGACATATTCTTCTTCTCTAAGACTACTATTATTGGGATCTTTGTCTAAACACAGTTGCACTCTTTTAAGCTCAGCCTTCAAAGTCTTAACCTTATTAAAAACGTTCCCATTAACCCTATTCATATTCCTCAAATGTCTTTTCATATTTTTAAGACGTTTAGCCAAAACAGACATACGGAACCCAAAAACCTCAATACCCCAATTATCTCTAACCACAGGAAAAAAAGAATCCTTATCCGCCAAAAAGTTAGCAAACCTAAATGATCTAGGCTTAACAGGCTTGGCCAAAGAATAATTCAAAATAACAGGACAATGATCCGATGAAAGATAAGGCAAAAATTCAGCAAATCAGCTATCATAACAGGTTATGAAGCTACTATTACCCAACACTCTATCTAATTTCTTAAGAATACCAGATTCAGGATCAAGACGTTTTTGAATCCAAGTGTAAAACATACCTTTGGAAGCAATATCATCAAGCTCCAATGACTCAACACAATTCCTAAAATCATCCATATCATGGTCTTTAGCAGCAGTGACATCAGAACAATGACTAATATTCAGGGCAACGTTAAAATCACCCAGCAGAACCCATGGCTCACCCTTGACAAGATCGCTGTGAAGAGCTAAGTTCTTCCATAACACCCGTCTTTCAACACCTTTGTTCTTGGCATAGATAAAAGAAACAAAGTGCTTCCTGCAATCATGAATAAAATTAATTTCAAAATGCATAGCTTGGTCAGAATGAGAAACAAGATTGTCTCCAACTACATTGTTATCCCACCCAACTAACATTCTACACACACTTCTACAATCATCCATATTAGAAACCCGTGACCAATTACGAAACAAACTGTCACCAACACTCTTAACCGACTTCTTCCTAAGGTGAGTCTCAACCACAGCACACAAACACAACCCTTCTTCTCTAATAAGCGATATAAATTCGTCTTGTCTAGTAGTCTGAGACAGACCCCGGACATTCCAAACACCAATTTTGTAACTCATTTAAGATTGGAATCAAAAGGTGCAGGCACACCACACTCTTGAACCATAGACGTATCCACATCATTAAAGACTTCATTATGTGTCATAAAAGAAGCTGAAACAGTCGTAACCTCCTCTACTTCATCCAAGGAATGAGATCCATCCATATCAGATAAATGCCCATTAATCCTATCACTTCTTATATCCTCACATCTATTCGAAGAGTATTCCAACATCTCATCAGTCCAGGTCTCTTTACAATCCTTATCAAACGGCTTTTTAGATAAAATAAACAAGTCAACCTTTAGCAAATCACGCTCCTTTTGCAAACTACCAATCTTAGCTAACTCCGCACGATAAGCTTCATCATAACATTGCCTGAGAGAAACATCACTACTATCATGCGTAGTCAAGACAGTCTTCTGCATCATCATATCAACATTACTTTTAGCATTGGAATTGAGATTCTGGTTAAGTAACACAATACGTTTAGACAGATTTTTGATTTTAAATTCTAATTGTTGTTCATGAGACCTATTCCTCATGATTCTATTATTCCACTTTTCCGTATAGTATTTAACCATGTCCTCATTCCAACTCTTAACAACACTTTCTAAAATAGGAATACCAGAACCACACGCCTTTTCCACTGCATCCTTCACTGCATTCCAAACATCAGAATTATCACTAATCTGATCACTACCCAAAACATCAAACCTATTGCTGGTACTAACATTCTTTGATCCTAAACCATCATTCAACTTACGACCATCTCCACTCTTGCTGTTATTACCATTTTTGTTACCAGAAATGTTACCCGAATTCTTCTTCTGCACATTCTTTTTGTTACCAACTGAAGTGAAATTCTAATTACTATTACTACCGCCGCTACCCACATCAACTTTATCTTTACCCTTGTTAATAGGCTTCCCATTGTCATTCACAACTACACTCTCTACCTTACGTACATTGCCACTTTTCACGGGTTCCGACTTATTACTAACCTGCTTATCACCCATATTCCCCATATTTACCTTACTAGTGTTATTACCACTTGCCATATTAACAAAAGTGCCTCTTCTAACCTGATAACCACCAATATTCCCTTGTCGCCCATTATTTCCAACACCCCTATTCCTTCTAAAACCAGCAACAGTCCAGCCCTCTTCCACATTAACATTACCCGAACTATTGTTATTATCACTACTCTTCACATCATTAGGCTTCACATTCTCACCATCCTTATTCACTTTCCTAGCCACATTCACCTTATTAATGCAGTCACTCAAATAATGTCCAAACACCTTGCACTCCTCACATCTTGGCGGAACCCAATCATGTTCAACCCTCAGCTTTAAAACCTTACCCAACTTCTCATACCACAGTTCAACAAAATTAACGAAAGGCTTCTCAGAGTCAATCTCAACTAACACCCTAGCAAACGTAGCCCTGCCATATGGCTTTTCACAAATGGCAGTAGTCATCCGGCCCATAATAATTGGGCTACCAATTTGGCTAACAATCCTACTGATTCCATCAACATTCCAAGCTTCCAAGGGAATGTCATGAATTTTAGCCCAAACCGGAACCTTCTTAACCTCAGGTCTAGACATGCACAACCCCGGTTCCCATTTTTTCACAAACAAAGGCCTATTATTTACAAGCCAAGGGCCTTTCTCAATAACCAATTCCATCCCATCATTAGACTTAAAGTCAAAAAAACACATTCCATTCTGGTTCATAATAACATTATCCAACTGATACAGCCTCCACATACGTTTCAAATGATAAACCAAATCAGCATAATTCATACGAAACCCAACAAAAAAAACCAACCACTGTGTTACCCCACCTCTTACACCCTTCTTCCAAATCGGATCCATCTTAGCAACTTTCCTATTTTCACCAATAATAGACGGAGGAACATAATGCAATTTATTATTCCCATTCCCACCATAACTACTTGATACAGCCTCATGAAAGGACCTACTATTCTTTTCATAAACGCTATCTGTCATCACCGTATCCTTAACACCACTAGACTCACCCACAGCAAAATTACTCACATCGCTAACACCCTTACCAATATCACTAACATTCCCATTAACCTTAAACAAACCCGGAACCCTAACATCACCAAAACTGACTTTAGTAGGGCTCCTAGGCTTATCAGAACCAACATTGTGCTTCACATTAGTGTTACCCACACTAGTTTTAGACACATCAGGAACATTACCCCTATTACACAATACATTCCCCTGACCTACATCACTAGCAGGCAAACCATTAACATCGTTAGGCCCACTATTAAGACTACCCTTGTAACACCCCCAAAATCATCACGTCAGCGGAAGACTTTTTGGGTGTTACTTCGAGGATCTTTTTCACAATCATAGAAAACGACACAAAAGTGACGCTTTAAAGTTTAATTCATTCAAAATACCAAATATTCGAGACATCAAGATATTTCATAGTTTAAACAACAAGTTTATTTGAAATGTGTCAAAACGTTTATTTAAGCCCATGCCGGGTTACAAGCCCACTCCGTGCCTTCAAGTTCCTTCTTGTTTAATTACCTGAGATAAACACATGCTAAAAGTGTCAACACAAAGGTTGGTGAGTTCATAGAGTTTATAGTTTCGAATATCGATTTCCAAAATCAAAGAGTTTACAAGTTCACAGTATTTATAATAAGAGTTTATTATCCAATTAAAGTGTGAGAAAATCCATAGTGTTCATAGCTTAAATCGTTGATTTATCAAAATCAAAAAAATGAGTGATTTCCTTATTAATTCAAGAATAGTCCGTTGGTTGGCCCTTCACCGGGTCAACACCAAAATAGTAGTTTGTTTGACCTAACCGGGTCAACACCAAAATAGTTTGTTCGTTTGCCAATTATTAATAGTTTTCCTGCTATATAGTGAGCACAATCTCATAGTTTAATAAAATAGTGGGCTACAACATTGTACACTCCAAACATCAGTCGTTGTAATACTGTATCATGACTACAGTACTACCGTTCTATTGCTCTAAGCTCATGACACTCAACGATTAACAGGCATCAAAATTATCCATAATAATGATGTAAAACAGTGGCCCTCAAGATAGGTATTTACCAGTAACCTATGAAATCAAATATCGTGCATTTGGTGGCTTTCCTCTAGCGACCAAATGGGGATTGTCAATCCCTAATAGATCTATTCACAACTACTTACGCTCACCCTTTGGGTGATTAAGGTGCATGAACGAGGGACTTTTGGTAATCGGTACTTAGTCAATAGAGATCAAATATAGCATACCATTGAAAAATCACTTGTAATCATGTCTATAGCAGGTATTTCCTTATGAGGCATAAAAATGTGTAAACCAGTAAAGTTTATATGAAATACAGTCATGTATTTAGTTAATGAATACTTGTAGAAGTAAAAGCAGTAGTTAAGCATGTATCTCCCCCAAAAACGTTTATAAACCATTGTAAAACAAGTAAGAGTAGGGGCTATGACTCACCTTAGTAGTACAGTAGTAGTGGTAGTAACATAATCTCAACGATGCAAGGCAACGGCTTCACACACAACCTAAAAGATATGGTATGTTTTAGTTGATAGTCTAAATCTAGTTTTATCGCGAATATTAGTCATTTAGTTTGTTATTAAAACTCGTGTTCGTTTAAATTCTTGAAGTTCAAGAACAAAGTTATATATACATATAACTTGTGAGTGTAATGATCGATGATCGATGGGAAAATCATCATGAATAAGTCGAAGTATGTATACGATGTTTTTATGATGTTAGTTTTAAAAGAAAAGAAATAAACGTATCGTTATATATATATCGTTAAAATTAATTATAGTTACGCGAATATTTATATCGTATGAGAAAATGCAAAATACAATCTAGTTCCAACTCTCTCTCCCTTAGGGAGATTTCCGGCCGCCACCTCTTCTTCAATTTTCCGGCCATAACATGCCCTAAAATCGCCTCTCTACCATTATTCAATCTCTGATTTGTATTATTGGTATGCAATCGATCTTTGGGGACCGTTTTTTCTTTCTAAGAGGTGGCGTATGGTATATATCTCCCTAGGGTTTTCTGGCCGCAAATAACCTTTTCCATTCTGTCATTATTATTCATTAACGTTTTTTCTCTAGTAATTCTTGTGGTTATTAGATAAACGTTTTCAGATCTGATTGGGTTAGGTTATTTGTTTGATCATGTTTGTTGTTTGTCCATGTAATCGCCTTGAAACCCTAACTATTCGTTTTTATTACGATTCATGTGTGGATCGTGCTTCTTTAGGGTTTTCAGTCGGTTTGCAAGTTATCATTGTAAGGGTATTCATTGCTGGTATGTTCCTATATGGATTCCTGTTGATTTGTACGCGGGTTAGAGAGAGGGTGGTCGTTATTGGGATGTGAGGGTTTCGTAACCCTTGTTAGGGTTTCGGTGCTTCTGGCTATACCCTTTTTGATGATCGATTATTAGGTTAGGGTTTCGATAACCCTATGTTATGTTCTATCTGGTTCCTACGTGTGTTCATGCTGTTGGAGATCGAGATGGATTTGGTATTGTAAGTTAGGGTTTGGTTTGACCCTATTCTTTGTAAGAAAGCCCTCGTTAGGGTTTTTTTGCAATTGTTATTCACATAACTGGTATTTTGCTGACATTCTTATCAAGAGGACCATTTGTGAGTAAGTGACTGGCGGTTAGGGGGCGTTTTAATTGGTATTCTGTTCCATATTGTATGGCTCAGATTGTTGTGCTCCATGGCTGCTACTTTACGACCTGTGATTCGGTTCAGAACTGGTGTTACATTCTTCTTTTGTTTTGGTATGGTTCTGTACTGTAACGTCTATGGTGGGGTCGTGGTTATTGACTCAATGTAAGTTAGATCTGCTGCATGTTGGTGGATTTGATTTTATGTGCAGCATAGTTTGGTTGTTACTATGAGCTGCTATAGGTGGTTAATTGGAGGTTGTACCTGCTGGTTAAAGTGATGTTGGTAAACCCTTGCTGGAACGATTTATCTAACTTGGGTTTGATCTGCTGTAGGTTAGGGTTTGGGAAACTCTATGTTGGTTCATCATGGTCCTTACGCTGCTATGTTGTTTTGATTTTGATGATGAGAGTGCTGGTTTGGTATAGGTTATTATTCGTATCATTCCATGGTGTGGTCTGTAAGCCGAGTTACTGGCTTTATTTGATCGATACCTTATGATTGTAAGTTAGGGTTTGTTCAAAACTCTATTCCTCGTTCATGGCAATTCTGGTTCGATTGGATTTCAATCTCTCTTCTTGTTTTAGAGGATGCTGAAGATGTAAGAATCATGCTAATGGTTGGATTTGTGATCGGTGCTGGTGGTTAGGGTTTGGGAAACCCTATGTCGGTTCATCGGTCCTTGTGCTGCTGCTTATGGATGGTCGTCTATGGCAGGCAACGTGGTAAGTTTGGACTTCTATGACGACTTTGAAGAATCAAGTTTTTACTTGGCTAGCATTTAATTGTTATTTTTTATAGTCGTTGTAGTTTATGTTCAATGTAAGTTTATGTTCAATGTTTTGGTCAGTTGCACATGTTGTGCAAGTTAGTTTTAAGAATGGTATGTCATTCTTAGATAGGTGTCTTGTAAGTGTCCTAAGGGACTGAGGGCGAGGGAAATCACCCTCGTCATTTTGTACTTCAATGTTTTTTTTTTTTTTTTTACAAAAAGGTAAAATATATTAAATAAAATAAGGTTATGTACATAGGATAGCACAAGATAGACCAAGCATATCTTGCCTAGAAACAGAAATACAAAACAAAATGAACAAGTACAAACTGATAACCAACAATGCTAAGATAACAAAGTTAACAAACAAACAACCAAAAACTGCATAAACCAAAAAGCAACCCCTGAAACATCAAAACTCAGTATAAGACTGCATAGAACTATGACCACTTGAGAACTCTGAATACATGGGTAACTCAAAAGGAATCAACCAAAAGAGCTCCAAACATCACCATTCACAAGCAGTCATAACATGCATAAATACTGAAGTCTTAATAAACAGGAAAGAAGCTTGATACAGTAGCATTGTAACATAACACAAAGCCACAAATAGAATCTCCAAACTGCAGAATCTCAGCATAGCAACACCAGATACCATGGTCAAAAGAAACATCCAGATCAGAATAAGCTTGAACCACAGATCAGTAAAAGCTTGAACCCCCGATCAGGAACAGGATGAAACATCAAGACGTCAATCATCCAATAACCTTGTCTCGTTAAAAAACCTTGCCAAATAAAAACCCTGTGGGAAAACTTTGAACAAGGAAAAAGAGTACAAGGAATGTTTGCGTTAGAGTACCAAAAGATCAAAATAAATAAAGCGTAACACCTGCTAACATAAAACACCTCATACCCCCACCCAATAACAAAGATAACCACAAAGATAACAATATCAGCAATGAAGTTGTACCCAATAAACCTCCAAATACTGAACAGATTAGTACTAAACCTGATAGCAATCACAAACTCAGTCTCATTACTCATTAAACTCATTTGAGACCATATCAACCAATACAAGTTATCAGCGCAGAATAAAGAATCGGTTCCTATAGTGCATAGCCATCCATACCTCCATACTACAAACTGATGACCAGCGCAGGAAGCTATCCTCTCATCTGTAGTGCATAATAACTTGCAAAATCCACAAACACCCGGATCAAAAACATAGTTACATTTCCAGAAACCAGTACCCAAGAAACACCAACAAACCCAACAATAACAAGATCTGCTGAAATTACAAACCATCACAAAATAACCGTTAGAAAACTGATTAGCAGAAACATTACCAACCCAAAGCCCCAAATTCAATAAGAATTTGTGCAAACCCACAGTCGCCAAAAAGTTAAGTAACACCATTAACACCATTGTCACAGCAGCTATAACTTCTCAACGGGATTTTCCAAATATGCGCAGCCTTCACAGATTCCACAGAATACTTAATCTTCAGACTTAACAACTTATATCTAACTATATCAACGATAATCTTAAAAATAGTCTCCTCACTTCTAAAATTCTTTTGAAATAACCTAAAATTCCGCTCTTGCCAAATGTAATAGACCGCAGCTCCAAACACTAAACGCTGAATCACACTCCATATAGAATTATTAGCAGTTCTAATAGAGATTCCAGAAACAACTTCAGCCCACGTATACGAAATATCATCCAGCTTACACAAAAGTTTTAAATTATCCCAAACAACCTTAGAAAATTTGCAAGAAAAGAACAAGTGGGCATGAGATTCATCAACGGCATTACATAAAGGGCAAACAGTACTAGAAATGTTGAACCATCTAGAAATACGATCCGATGTTTTAAGTCTACCCCGCATAGCCATCCAAAGCACAAACGCGTGTCTAGGAATACATTGGGAGAACCAAACGTGCTTATACCACATAACTTTAGGACTATCAATCCTTAACGCTTTCCAAGCTTCTTTGACACTAAATTCAACATCCTTGTTATCCTTACTGATCCATAAAACCTTGTCCTCAAATTCATCAAATAAAACGGGAACAGGCACATTTAAAACATCACCAAAAATACTATTCCATTCATTAGGCCATTTCCATCCATTACTGTCAATCCAATCAGCAACCTTATCACTAGTATCCAACCCTTGCTCAGTAAGAAAACTATGAGTAATAACCTTACACAACGGGCCATTAGTGTGCCATTTATCAAACCACATAGAGCATTGTTTACCATTACCCAATCTATAAACCACAAAAGATCGAATTTTATCCCTAAGACCAAGAATATGATTCCAACCCGAAGCGCCATGTTCAGGTTTAATATCAAACCAAATATTTCTATCTTTGATCCTATAAGCATGAACCCATCTAACCCATAGCGAGTCTTTCTTACTAATAACATTCCAAAGGTGTTTAGCGATTAAAGCCTCATTCATAAGTCTAAGAGGTTTAAGACCAAGACCCCCCTAATTTTTAGGCTTACAAATATCTTTCCACGATATACTAGCAATACCACTACCCTCACCCCCACCGGACCATAAAAATTTTTTACACAGCTTATCAATACTATCACAGACATGATTAGGAAGAAGAAACATCGAAGCCCAATAAACATGAAGTGAAGTAAGAACAGATGAGATTAACTGAAGTCTACCCGCAAAAGATAGAGTTTTGTTTCTCCAATCATTAATGCGATTCTTAACCTTCTGAATCAAGCTTCTACAATCCTCATTCACAATTCTCTTACCGGACAGAGGGATACCCAAGTATTTTAATGGCAGAACACCAATTCTAAACGGCATGACAAGCAAAATATTATCCCTAACCGTATCAGGCACACTCCCAAAGAAAACAACACTCTTAGCTATACTAGGGAAGAGACCAGAGCACATAGCAAACTCATCCAACGCTCTTCTAAGAATACTAGCAGAGATTAAATCACCATGACATAATAAAAGCAGGTCATCCGCAAAACATAAGTGGGTCAATTGAAATTTCTCACAACCCCAATGATACCTAAACCGACCATCCCTTCTAATCTGTCTCTTAACCATCATATTAAATGCTTCCATAACAATAGTAAACAAATAAGGCGAGATCGGGTCACCCTGCCTAAGACCCCGTTTACTTTTGAAAAATCCATGCAACTCACCATTAACACATAAAGAAAAGGAGGCAGAAGTTAAACATACCATAATCCAGTGAATCATGGAGCTGTGGAAGCCAAAATGAACAAGACACTTCTTCAAAAAATCCCAATTGATCGTATCGTAAGCCTTCTGAATGTCCACTTTGAACGAGCATTTGCTAACATCACGCGTCCAATTATATCTCTTAACAAACTCCTGAGCAAGCAAAATGTTGTCACTGATCTGCCTACCCGGGATGAAAGCACTCTGGTTGCAATCAATCAGGCTACAAAGACCATCTTTAATCCTATTCGTAATGACTTTACTGATGCACTTGTATATGACATTACCACAAGCAATAAGACGATAATCAGACACCTTCAAAGGAACCTGCAACTTAGGAATAAGCGAGATGACATTAGCATTAAACTCACCAAGAAGTTTACCAGAACTGAAAAACTCTTTAACCGCAGCACAGACATCAACACTGACAATACTCCAAGCTGATTTAAAGAACTTAGAAGTAAAACCATCCGGACCAGCCGCTTTGTCATCATCAATACTAAACATCGCTTCTTTGATCTCTATATCAGAAACTGGTCTAACCATATTTAACGCAATAGAAGGATCAAGTTTTTTAGCAAAAAGTTCCTCACAATCTTCTAACGGAATAACCTCATCTTCCACCCCCAAAAATTTTTGAAAATGGTTAACAAAGCACCCCGGAACATCATCACCATAAAACTTATTCCCCTGCTCATCACACACAACTTGAATCCTACCCTTGTTCACCCTGCTCTTAAGAATATTGTGAAAGTATAACGTATTATGGTCCCCATCTTTCAACCATTGAATCTTAGTTTTCTGCCTAAGAAGATTCGCCTCATCCCTAACCGCTTCCTGATATGCATTACAAAAGACATATTCTTCATATCTAAGGCTGCTATTATCGGGCTCTTTATCTAAACATTTCTGCACTCTCTTAAGCTCAGCTCTCAACATATTAACCTTATTAAACACATTCCCATTAACCCTGTTCATGTTCCTCAAATGTCTTTTCATATTTTTAAGACGCTTAGCTAAAACAAACATACGGAAACCAAAAACCTCAATACCCCAATTATCTCTAACCGTAGGAATAAAAGAATCCTTATCAGCCAAAAAATTAGCAAACCGGAATGGTCTAGGCTTAACAGGTTTAGCCAAAGGATAGTTTAAAACAACTGGACAATGATCCGACGAAAGATATGGTAAAAATTCAGCAAAACAGCTATCATAACAAGATATAAAGCTGACATTACCCAACGCTCTATCTAACTTCTTAAGAATACCAGAATCAGGGTCAATACGCTTTTGAATCCAAGTGTAGAACATACCTTTTGAAGCAATATCCTCAAGCTCCAACGACTCAACACAATTCCGAAAATCTTCCATATCAATATCTTTAGCTGCTGTGACATCAGAACAATCACTAATATTTAAGGCAACGTTGAAGTCACCCAGCAGCACCCACGGATTATCCTTGACAAGAACACTATGATGAGCTAAATTCTTCCATAACACCCGTCTTTCCACTCCTTTGTTTTTAGCATAAATGAAAGAAACAAATTGCTTCCTGTGATCATGAATATAAATGATTTCAAAATGCATAACTTGATCAGAATGGGAAATAAGGTTGGCATCAACAACATTGTTATCCCATCCAACCATCATTCTGCAAACACTACGACAATCATCAACATTAGATAACCATGACCAATTACGAAATAAACTATCACCCACACCCTTGACCGACTTCTTCCTAAGATGAGTCTCAACTACAGCACACATACACAAACCCTCTTCTCTAATAAGTGATCTAACTTCATCTTGTCTAGTAGTCTGAGACAGACCCCGGACATTCCATGCACCAATTTTACAACTCATTGAATATTAGAATCAAATGGTGCAGGTGCACCACAATCTTGAACCATAGACGTATCCACATCATTAAAGACTTCATTCTGTGTCATAAAGGAAGCTGAACCAGTCGTAACCTCCTCTACTTCATCCAAAGAATGAGATCCATCCATATCAGATAAATGACCATTAATCCTATCACTTCTAATATCCTCACATCTACTTGAGTAGTATTCCAACATCTCATCAGTCCAAGTATTTTTACATTCCTTATCAAGCGGCTTTTTAGATAAAATGAACAGATCAACCTTCAATAAATCACGCTCCTTATGCAAACTTCCAACTTTGGCTAACTCCACACGATAAGCTTCATCATAACATTGACTGAATGAAACATCACTACTATCATGTGTAGTCAAGACAGCCTTCTGCATCATCAAATCAGCATTACGTTTAGCATTTGAATTAATATTCTGATTAAGTAACACAATACGATCAGATAGATTTTTGATTCTAAATTCTAATTGTTGTTCATGAGATCCATTACTCATGATTCTATTATTCCACTTTTCCGTATAGTATTTAACCATGTCTTCATTCCAACTCTTAACAACACTTTCTAAAATAGGAATACCAGAACCACACGCCTTTTCCACTGCAACCTTCACAGCATTCCAACCATCTGAATTATCACTACTCTGATCTCTACCCAAAACATCAAACCTATTACTGGTACTAACATTCCTAGATCCTAAACCATCATTCAACTTACGCCCATCTCCATTCTTGCTGTTATTACCATTTTTGTTCCCTGAATTGTTACCCGAATTCTTCTTCTGCACATTCTTTTTGTTACCAACTGAAGTGTAATTTTGATTACTATTACTACTACCACTACCCACATCAACTTTATCTTTACCTTTGTCAATAGGCTTCCCATTATCATTCACAACAACGCTCTCATCAACCTTACCTACATTACCACTTTTCACTGGAACTGTCTTATTACTAGCCTGCGTATCACCCACATTCCCCGTATTTACCTTACTAGTGTTGTTACCACTAGCTGTGTTAACGAAAGTACCTCTTCTAACCTGATGTCGAGTTTGTAAGCATTAGGGACAACGGCTATCATCAGGTAAAGGGCATTTGCTCTCATCAAGTGAGCAAGTGTTTAGGGACAACGGATCCCATAAAGTAAGGTACAACTGCTCTCAACAAGTGAGACTTTAGGGACAATGGCTCTTATTATTTAAGGGAGAAATTGCCCTCATAAAGTTAGCCTTTGGGGACAACGGATCTCATCATGTAAGTGACAATTGCTTTTATGGAGTGTGTAAGGATTAGGGACAACATCTATCATCATGAAAAGGGCAATTGCTCTCATCAAGTGAGCAAGTGTTTAGGGCAATGAATCCCATAAAGTAAGGTACAATTGCTCTCAACAAGTGAGTCTTTAGGGACAACGACTCCTATTATGTAAGGGAAAATTGCCCTCATAAAGCTAGCCTTTAGGGACAACGGATCTCATCATGTAAGTGACAATTGCTCTTATCGAGTGTGCGAGCATAAGGGACAACGACAGTACTCATGTAAGTGACAATTGCTCTTATCAAGTGTGCAAGCATTAGGGACACGGCTATCATCATGTAAAGGTTAATTGCTCTCATCAAGTGAGCAAGCGTTTAGGGACAACGGCTCCCATAAAGTAAGGTACAATTGCTCTCAACAAGTGAGTATTTAGATACAACGGCTTTTATCATGTAAGGGACATATTGCCCTCATAAAGTTAGCCTTTAGGGACAACGGATCTCATCATGTAGGTGACAATTGCTCTTATCGAGTGTGTAAGCATTACGAACAACGGCTATCATCACGTAAAGGGCAAATGCACTCATCAAGTGAGCAAGTGTTTAGGGACAACGGATTCCATAAAGTAAGGTACAACTGCTATCAACAAGTGAGACTTTAGGGACAATGGCTCTTATTATGTGAGGGAGAAATTGCGCTCATAAAGTTAGCCTTTGGGACAACGGATCTCATCATGTTAGTGACAATTGCCCTTATCGAGTGTGTAAGCATTAGGGACAACAGCTATCATCATGAAAAGCGCAATTGCTCTCATCAAGTGAGCAAGTGTTTAGGGCAACAAATCCCATAAAGTAAGCTACAATTGCTCTCAACAAGGGAGTCTTTAGGGACAACGGCTCCTATTATGTAAGGGAAAATTGCCCTCATAAAGTTAGCCTTTAGGGACAACGGATCTCATCATGTAAGTGACAATTGCTCTTATCGAATGTGCAAGCATAAGGGACAACGACAGTACTCATGTAAGTGACAATTGCTCTTATCAAATGTGCTCTTTGGGACAACGGCTATCATCATGTAAAGGGCAATTGCTCTCATCAAGTGAGCAAGCGTTTAGGGACAACGGCTCCCACAAAGTAAGGTACAATTGCTCTCAACAAGTGAGTCTTTAGGGACAACGGCTCTTATCATGTTAGGGACAAATTGCCCTCATAAAGTTAGCCTTTAGGGACAACGGATCTCATCATGTAAGTGACAGTTGCTCTTATCGAGTGTGTAAGCATTAGGGACAACGGCTATCATCAGGTAAAGGGCATTTGCTCTCATCAAGTGAGCAAGTGTTTAGGGACAACGGATCCCATAAAGTAAGGTACAACTGCTCACAACAAGTGAGACTTTAGGGACAATGGCTCTTATTATTTAAGGGAGAAATTGCCCTCATAAAGTTAGCCTTTGGGGACAACGGATCTCATCATGTAAGTGACTATTGCTCTTCGAGTGTGCAAGCATAAAGTAGGGTACAATTGCTCTCAGTAAGTGAGTCTTTAGGGCAACGAATCCCAAAAAGTTGGGTACAATTGCTCTCAGTAAAGTAGAGTACAATTGCTCTCAGTAAGTGAGTCTTTAGGGACAACGGCTCTTATTATTTAAGGGAAAATTGCCCTCATAAAGTTAGCCTTTAGGGACAACCGATCTCATCATGTAAGTGACAATTGCTCTTCGAGTGTGCAAGCATAAGGGACAATGACAGTACTCATGTAAAGGGTAACTGCTCTCACAAAGTGAGCAAGCGTTTAGGGACAACAGATCCCATAAACTAAGATACAATTGCTCTCAAGAAGTGAGTCTTTAGGGACGACAACTCTTATTATCTAAGGGACAAATTGACCTCATAAAGTTTGCCTTTAGGGACAACGGATCTGATTATGTAAGTTACAATTGCTCTTATCAAGTGTGCAAGCATTAGGAACAACGGCTCTTTGGCAATTGCTCTCAATCAAGTGAGCAAGCATTTAGGGACAATGGACCCATAAACTAAGGTACAATTGCTCTCAACAAGTGAGTCTTTAGGGACAACGGCTCTTATTATGTAAGGGACGAATTGCCCTCATAAAGTTAGCCTTTAAGGACAACGGATGCTCGATAAGAGCAATTGTCACTTACCTGATGAGATCCGTTGTCCTTAAAGGCTAACTTTATGAGGGCAATTTTTCCTTACATAATAGGAGCCGTTGTCCTTAAAGACTCCCTTGTTGAGGGCAATTGTACCTTACTTTATGAGATTCGTTGCCCTAAACACTTGCTCACTTGATGAGAGCAATTGCACTTTTCATGATGATTGTTGTTGTCCCTAATTCTTACACACTCGATAAGGGCAATTGTCCCCAAAGGCTAACTTTATGAGGGCAATTTCTCCTTTACATAATAAGAGCCATTGTCCCTAAAGTCTCACTTGTTGATAGTAGTTGTACCTTACTTTATGGAATCCGTTGTCCCTAAACACTTGCTCACTTGATGAGTGCATTTGCCCTTTACATGATGATAGCCGTTGTTCGTAATGCTTACACACTTGATAAGAGCAACTGTCACTTACATGATGAGATCGGTAGTCCCTAAAGGCTAGCTTTATGAGGGCTATTTGTCCCTTACATGATAAGAGCCATTGTCCCTAAAGACTCATTTGTTGAGAGGAATTGTACCTTACTTTATCAGAGACGTTGTCCCTAAACGCTTGCTCACTTGATGAGAGCAATTGCCCTTTACATGATAAGAGCCGTTGTCCCTAAAGACTCACTTGTTGAGAGCAATTGTACCTTACTTTATGGGAGCCGTTGTCCCTAAACGCTTGCTCACTTGATGAGAGCAATTGCCCTTTACATGATGATAGCCGTTGTCCCTAATGCTTGCACACTTGATAAGACCAACAGTCACTTACATGATGAGATCCGTTGTCCCTAAAGACTAACTTTATGAGGGTAATTTCTCGCTTAGCGGTTGTCCCTAAAGGCTCACTTGTTGACAGCAATTGTACCTTACTTTATAGGAGCCAGTGTCCCTAAACGCTTGCTCACTTGATGAAAACAATTGCCCTTTACATGATGATAGCCGATGTCCCCAATGCATGCACACTTGATAAGAGAAATTGTCACTTACATGATGAGATCCGTTGTCCATAAAATCTAACTTTAAAAGGGCAATTTTCCCTTATATAATAAGAGCCGTTGTCCTAAACGCTCAGTTGTTGAGAGAAATTGTACCTAACTTTATGGGAGCCGTTGTCCCAAAATGCTTGCTCACTTGATGGGAGCAATTGCCATTTACATGATGATAGACGTTTTCCCTAATGCTTCCACACTTGATAAGAGGAATTGTCACTAACATGATAAGATCCGTTGTCTATAAAGGCTACCTTTATAAGGGCAATTTGTCCCTTACATGATAAGAGCCGTTGTCCCTAAAGGTTCACTTGTTGAGAGCAATTGTACCTTACTTTATGGGAGCCATTGTCCCTAAACGCTTGCTTACTTGATGAGAGCAATTCCCCTTTACGTGATGATAGCCGTTCTCTCTAATGCAAGCGCACTTGACAAGAGCAATTATCACTTGCATGATGAGATCCGTTGTCCCTAAGGCTAACTTTTTAAGGTCAATTTGACCCTTACATGATAAGAGCCATTGTCCCTAAAGGCTCACTTGTTGAGAGCAATTGTACCTTACTTTGTAGAAGCCGTTGTCCCTAAATGCTTGCTCACTTGATGAGAGCAATTGCCCTTTACAAGATGATAGCCGTTGTCCCTAATGCTTCAATAATTGAAAAGAGGAATTGTCACTTAAATGATAAGACCCGTTGTCTCTACAGGCTACCTTTATAAGAGCAATTTGTCCCTTACATGATAAGAGCCGTTGTCCCTAAAGGCTCACTTGTTGAGAGAGCAATTGTACCTTACTTTATGGGAGTCGTTGTCCCTAAACGCTTGCTCACTTGATGAGAGCAATTGCCTCACACATGATGATAGCTGTTGTCACTAATGCTTCCATACTTGATATAAGGAATTGTCACTTACATGATGATATCCGTTGTTTCTAAAGGCTACCTATATAAAGGCAATTTGTCCCTTCCATGATAAGAGTCGGTGTCCCTAAAGGCTCAATTGTTGAGAGCAATTGTACCTTACTTTATGGGAGCCGTTGCCCCTAAACGCTAGCTTACTTAATGAGAGCAATTCCCCTTAACATGATGATAGCCGTTGTCCCTAATGCTTCCACACTTGATAAGAGAAATTGTCACTTACATGATGAGATCCGTTGTCTGTAAAGGCTAACTTTATAAGGGCAATTTCTCCCTTCCATGTTAAGAGCCGTTGTCCATAAAGGCTCACTTGTTGAGAGCAATTTTACCTTTCTTTACGGGAGCCATTATCCCTAAACGCTTGCTCACTTGATGAAAACAATTGCCCTTTACATGATGATAGCCGATGTCCCCAATGCTTACCCACTTGATAAGAGCAATTGTCACTTACATGATGAGATCCGTTGTCCCTATATAATAAGAGCCGTTGTCGTAAACGCTCACTTGTTGAGAGAAATTGTACCTAACTTTATGGGAGCCGTTTTCCCTAAATGCTTGCTCACTTGATGAGAGCAATTGCCCGTTACATGATGATAGACGTTGTCCCTAATGCTTCCACACTTGATAAGAGGAATTGTCACTTTCATGAAGAGATCCGTTGTCTATAAAGTCTACCTTCATAAGGGCAACTTGTCCCTTACATGATAAGAGCAGTTGTCCCTAAATGTTCACTTGTTGAGGGCAATTGTACCATACTTTATGGGAGCCGTTGTCCCTAAACGCTTGCTCAGTTGATGAGAGCAATTCCCCTTTACATGATGATAGCCGTTCTCCCTAATGCTAGCACACTTGACAAGAGCAATTGTCACTTGCATGATGAGATCCGTTGTCCCTAAGGCTAACTTTATGAGGGCAATTGGTCCCTTACATGATAAGAGCCATTGTCCCTAAAGGCTCACCTGTTGAGAGCAATTGTACCTTACTTTATGGAAGCCGTTGTCCCTAAATGCTTGCTCACTTGATAAGAGCAATTGCCCTTTACAAGATGATAGCCGTTGTCCCTAATGCTTCCACACTTGATAAGAGGAATTGTCACTTACATGATGCACAAAGTAAGGTACAATTGCTCTCAACAAGTGAGTCTTTAGGGACAACGGCTCTTATCATGTAAGGGTGATAAGAGACAAATTGCCCACATAAAGTTAGCCTTTAGGGACAACGGGTCTCATCATGTAAGTGACAATTGCTCTTATCAAGTTTGCAAGCAATAGGGACAACGGCTATCATCATGTAAAAGGCAATTGCTCTCATCAATTGAGCAGGCGTTTAGGGACAACGACTCCCATAAAGTCAGGTACAATTGCTCTCAACAAGTGAGCCTTTAGGGACAACGGCTCTTATCATGGAAGAGACAAATTGCCCTTATAAAGTTAGCCTTTAGGGACAACGGGACTCATCATGTAAGAGATAATTGCTCTTATCAAGTGTGCAAGCATTAGGGACAACGGCTATCATCATGTAAAGGGCAATTGCTCTCATCAAGTGAGCAAGCGTTTTGGGACAACGGCTCCCATAAAGTAAGGTACAATTGCTCTGAACAAGTGAGTCTTTAGGGACAACGGCTCTTATCATGTAAGGGACATATTGCCCTTATAAAGTTAGCCTTTAGGGACGACTGGTCTCATCATGTAATTAACATTGCTCTTATCAAGTGTGCAAGCATTAGGGATACCAGCTATCATTATTTAGAGGGCAATTGCACTCAACAAGTGAGCAAGCGTTTAGGGACAACGGCTCGCATAAACTTAGATACAATTGCTCTCAACAAGTGAGTCTGTAGTGACAATGGCTCTTATCATGTATGGGACAAATCGCCCTCATAAAGTTAGCCTTTAGGGACAACGGATCTCATCATGCAAGTGACAATTGCTCTTGTCAAGTGTGCAAGCATTAGGGACAACGGCTATTATCATGTAAAGGGCAATTGCTCTCATCAAGTGAGCAAGCGTTTAGGGACAACGGCTCCCATAAAGTAAGGTACAATTCCTCTCAACAAGTAAGTCTTTAGGGACAATGGCTCTTATCATGTAAGGGACAAATAGCCCTCATAAAACTAGCCTTTAGGGACAATGGATCTCATCATGTAAGTGACAGTTGCTCTTATCGAGTGTGTAAGCATTACGAACAACGGCTATCTTCACGTAAAGGGCAAATGCACTCATCAAGTGAGCAAGTGTTTAGGGACAATGGATTCCATAAAGTAAGGTACAACTACTATCAACAAGTGAGCAAGTGTTTAGGGACAAATTGCCTTATAAAGTTAGACTTTAGGGACAACGGGTCTCATCATGTAAGTGACAATTGCTCTTATCAAGTGTGCAACCATTAGGGACAACGACTATCATCATGTAAAGGGTAATTGCTCTCATCAAGTGAGCAAGCATTTAGCGACAACGGCTCCCATAAAGTAAGGTACAATTGCTCTCAACAAGTGAGTCTTTAGGGAAAACGGCTCTTATCATGTAAGGGACATATTGCCCTCATAAAGTTAGCCTTTAGGGACAACGGGTCTCATCATGTAAGTAACAATTGATCTTATCAAGTGTGCAAGCTTTAAGGACACCGGCTATCAACATTTAAAGGGCAATTGCACTCAACAAGTGAGCGAGCGTTTACGGACAACGGCTCCCATAAAGTAAGGTACAATTGCTCTCAACTTGTAAGCCTTTAGGGACACCGGCTCTTATTCTGTAAGGGACAAATCACCCTCATAAAGTTAGCCTTAGGGACAACCGATCTCATCATGCAAGTGACAATTGCTCTTGTCAAGTTTGCAAGCATTAGGGACAACGGCTCTTATCATGTAAAGGGCAATTGCTCTCATCTTGTAAGGGATAACGACAGTACTCATGTAAGTGACAATATGATAAAGGACATGTGAATCAATTTGATAATATTGTCACAATATGATAAGTGACAATATGATAAAGGGCAATTCCTATTACATGATGATAGCCGTCGTTCCTATTACATGATAAAGGACAATATGTTCCTATTACATGATAAAGGACAATATGATAAAGGACATGTGAGCCTTTAGGGACAGCGGCTCTTATCTTGTAAGGGATAAATCGCCCTCATAAAGTTAGCCTTTAGCGACAACGGATCTCAACATGCAAGTGACAATTGCTCTTGTCAAGTGTGCAAGCATTAGGGACAACGGCTATCATCATGTTAAAGGCAATTGCTCTCATCAAGTGAGCAGGCGTTTAGGAACAACGGCTCCCATAAAGTCAGGTACAATTGCTCTCAACAAGTGAGCCTTTAGGGACAACGGCTCTTATCATGGAAGAGACAAATTGCCCTTATAAAGTTAGCGTTTAGGGACAATGGGTCTCATCATGTAAGTTACAATTGCTCTTATCAAGTGTGCAACCATTAGGGACAACGGCTATCATCATGTAAAGGGCAATTGCTCTCATCAAGTGAGCAAGCGTTTAGCGACAAAAGCTCCTATAAAGTAAGGTACAATCGCTCTCAACAAGTGAGTCTTTAGGGACAACGGCTCTTATCATGTAAGGGACATATTGCCCTCATAAAGTTAGCCTTTAGGGACAACGGGTCTCATCATGTAAGTGACAACTGATCTTATCAAGTGTGCAAGCTTTAAGGACACCGGCTATCATCATTTAAAGGGCAATTGCACTCAACAAGTGAGCGAGCGGTTATGGACAACGGCTCCCATAATGTAAGGTACAATTGCTCTCAACTTGTAAGCCTTTAGGGACAACGGCTCTTATTCTGTAAGGGACAAATCACCCTCATAAAGTTAGCCTTAGGGACAACCGATCTCATGTTGCAAGTGACAATTGCTCTTGTCAAGCTTGCAAGCATTAGGGACAACGGCTATCATCATGTAAAGGGCAATTGCTCTCATCAAGTGAGCAAGCGTTTAGGGACAACGGCTCCAATAAAGTAAAGTACAATTTCTCTCAACAAGTGAGCCTTTAGGACAACGGCTCTTATCATGTAAGGTACAAATTTCCCTTATAAATGTAGCCTTTAGAGACAACGGATCTCATCATGTAAGTGACAAATCCTCTTATCAAGTGTGGAAGCATTAGGGACAACGGCTATTATCATGTAAATGGCAATTTCTCTCATCAAGTGCGCAAGCATTTAGGGATAACGGCTGTCTTAAAGTATGGTACAATTGCTCTCAACAAGTGAGCCTTTAGGGACAACGGCTCTTATTTTGTAAGGGACAAATTACCCTCATAAACTTAGCCTTTAGGGACAATGGATCTCATCTTGCAAGTCAAAATTGCTCTTGTCAAGTGTGCAAGCATTAGGGACAACGACTATTATCATGCAAAGGGGAATTACTCTCATCAAGTGAGCAAGCGTTTAGGGACAACGGCTCCCATAAAGTAAGGTTCAATTGCTCTCAACAAGTGAGCTTTAGGGACAACGACTCTTATCATGGACAGGACAAATTGCCCTTATAAAGGTAGCCTTTAGAGACAACGGATCTCATCATGTAAGTGACAATTCCTCATATCAAGTGTGGAAGCATTTGGGACAATGAAACATCAGAGTGATCAAAACCCTAAAAAACTCTCTCTTTAGGGCGATTTTCGGCCACCTCTACCACACCACTCTCTCCTGAATTTTTCCTATCTTTTTGTTCGTTTTCTTTTAATCTCTTCATTCGGATTAGGGATCAACGATCAAGAGTCAGAGTGGTGTGGGTAGAAGGTTGTGATTTTTGTTTTTATTATCATTCAAATCGTTCTATCATATAAACCCTAACATATCATATATTTATACGATTTCATTCTTTCATACTATTCTGTTAGGGTTGTTATTTTGTCGACGTTGCATCCTAATCGCAATTCAATTCGCTTGTTTGTTTAGGTCGGTTTAATTGATTCAGATCAACTTTATCATATATTTATCTTTTGCGATTAGTTTTTCAAATCGCATATCACTTTCTATTGTTTTAGGTCGGTCTGAATTCATCCCTATTTAGGGATTTGTTTGGTCGACTCTATCACATACCTTTATTTGCGATCTATTTTTTTGGGTTGTCATTCGCTTGCTGCTGTTCTGCTTTTCAATGTTTTATCCGAAACCTTTTTAGGGTTTCTGATTTCAGCGTGCAAGGTGTATTTGGTTGGTTTGCATGAGGTACTTCAACGATCAACAAACCTTTTTATAGGATTTGGTTATTTTAAATTGGCTGGTTGATGACCCTTTGCTAGAGTTGGTATTTCCGACAGGTTGGAAGTTGGGGAATGGTTTCGGTTTGGAAGTGTCTTCGCTGCTGGTTGTGATTTTGTTTAGGGGTTATGCGAGAGATGGTAGTCGAGTTTCTGAGGGTACCTTGTTCAAAAACCCTTGTTTCGATCCAAGACTTGCTGATCATTCATATTACACTAGATGGTCTTGTTATTGTTGTTGTTGAATGTCGAAGTATAGGGATCCTTGTTCATTGTTCCAAGTCATGTTGCCACTCTTATTTATGCTTGTGATCAATGCTAATGGATTCTATGGAAGTTAGGGTTGGCTGTATATGCTAATAACCCTTGTGTTAGTCTATGGCAGCTATGATACCTCGGTTTGCATTCTGATCTTGGCAGCTTATTGGTACTCTAATCTTGTCATGGGCGGTGTGGTGGCATTGTGACTTGATTAATGATGTCTTCATGCGTTTCACTCGTATTTGTTGGAAGATTGGTTCAAGTTTGGATATGCTGGAAGGTTGGGTCGATTAGACCATGTTTATGCTTCATATTCGATTTGCTACGGAAGTCACTCTTATTAGGTTATTAGATAATGCATTTTGCATAATACTAATAGAAGACACAATTGGTTGAAGCTGGAAGTTCGAACTACTATGACGATTTGAAGATTCAAGGATTCGTCTATTTGAATAGCATTTAATGTTTTATATACAGTCGTTGTAGTTTGCTTCAATGTTTGGTATAAGCGTGGTTTGTCACGTTTATATGAGTGTCTGTAAGTGTCCTAAGGGACTGAGGCGAGGGAATCACCCTCGCCCTTTGTAATAAAAATGTTTGTTTAATAATACTTTACCAGGGTGCAGGATTACTCCCCTTTACCCAAAAAAAAAGCTTTACGGACAATGGCTATCATCATGTGAAGGGCAATTGCTCTCATCAAGTGAGCACGCATTTAGGGACAACGACTCCCATAAAATAAGGTACAATTGCTCTCTCAACAAGTGAGCCTTTAGGGACAACGGCTCTTATCATGTAAGGGACAAATTGCCCTTATAAAGGTAGCATTTAGACACAACGGCTATTATCATGTAAAGAGCAATTGCTCTCATCAAGTGAGCAAGCATTTAGGGACAACAGCTCCCATAAAGTAAGGTACAATTGCTCTCAACTAGTGAGCCTTTAGGGATAACGACTCTTATTATGTAAGGGACAAATTGCCCTCATAAACTTAGCCTTTAAGGACAACGGATCTCATCATGCAAGTGACAATTGCTCTTGTCAAGTGTGCAAGCGTTAGGGAGAACGACTATCATTATGCAAAGGGGAATTTCTCTCATCAAGTGAGCAAGCGTTTAGGGATAACAACTCCCATAAAGTAAGGTACAATTGCTCTCAACAGGTGAACCTTTAGGGACAACGGCTCTTATCATGTAAGGGACAAATTGCCCTTATAAAGGTAGCCTAGACAACGGATCTCTTCATGTAAGTGACAATTCCTCTTATCAAGTGTGGAAGCGTTAGGGACAACGTCTATCATCATGTAAAGGGCAATTGCTCTCATCAAGTGAGCAAGCAATTAGGGACAACAGCTCCCATAAAGTTAGGTACCATTGCTCTCAACAAGTGAGCGTTTAGGGACAACGGCTCTTATCATGTAAGGGACAAATCTCCCTCATAAATTTAGCCTTTAGGGACAACGGATCTCATCATGTAAGTGACAATTGCTCCTATCAAGTGTGCAAGCATTAGGGACAATGACTATCATCATGTAAAGGGCAATTGCTCTCATCAAGTGAGCAAGCATTTATGGACAACGGCTCCCATAAAGTTAGGTACAATTGCTCTCAACAAGTGAGCAATTAAAGATAACGGCTCTTATCATGTATGGGACAAATCCACCTCATAAAGTTAGCCTTTAGGAACAACGGATCTCATCATGTAAGTGACAATTGCTCCTATCAAATGTGCAAGCATTAGGGACAACGGCTATCATCAAGTGTTTAAGGACAACGGCTCCCATAAACTAAGGTACAATTGCTCTCAATAAGTGAGCCTTTAGGGACAACGGCTCTTATCATGTAAGGGACAAATCGCCCTCATAAAGTTAGCCTTTAGGGACAATGGATCTCATCATGTAAGTGACAATTGCTCCTATCAAGTGTGCAAGCATTAGGGACAACGGCGATCATCTTGTAATGGGCAATTGCTCTCATTAAGAAAGCAAGCGTTTAGGGACAGCGGCTCCTATAAAGTAAGGTACAATTGCTCTCAACAAGTGAGCCTTTAGGGACAACGACTCTTATCATGGAAAGGACAAATTGCCCTTATAAAGGTTACCTTTAGAGACAACAGATCTCATCATGTAAGTGACAATTCCTCATATTAAGTGCGGAAACATTAGGGATAACGACTACCATCATGTAAAGGGCAATTGCTCTCATCAAGTGAGGAAGCGTTTAGGGACAATAACTCCCATAAAGTAAGGTAAAATTGCTCTCTCAACAAGTGAGCCTTTAGGGACAACGACTCTTATCATGTAAGGGACAAATTGCCCTTATAAAGGTAGCCTTTAGAGACAACAGATCTATTCATGTAAGTGACAATTCCTCTTATAAAGTGTGGAAGCATTAGGGAAAACGGCTATTATCATGTAAAGGGCAATTGCTCTCATCAAGTGAGCAAGCATTTAGGGACAACGGCTCCCATAAAGTAAGGTAAAATTGCTCTCAACAAGTGAGCCTTTAGGGTCAACGGCTCCTATCATGTAAGGGATAAATTGCCCTCATAAAGTTAGACTTTAGGGACAATGGATATCATCATGAAAGTGACAATTGCTCACGTCAAGTGTGCAAGCGTTAGGGAGAACGGCTATCATCATGTAAAGGGGAATTGCTCTCATCAAGTGTGCAAGAATTTAGGGACAACGGCTCCCTTAAAGTAAGGTACAATTGCTCTCAACAAGTGAACCTTTAGGAACACCGGCTCTTATCATGTAAGGGACAAATTGCCCTTATAAAGGTAGCCTTTATAGACAACGGATCTCTTCATGGAAGTGACAATTCCCCTTATGATGTGTGAAAGCATTAGAGACAACGTCTATCATCATGTAAAGGGCAATTGCTCTCATCAAGTGAGCAAGCATTTAGGGACAACGGCTCCCATAAAGTAAGGTACAATTGCTCTCAACAAGTGAGCCTTTAGGGACAATGGCTCTTATCATGTAAAAGATAAATTGCCCTCATAAACTTAGCCTTTAGGGACAACATATCTGATCATGCAAGTGACAATTGCTCATGTCAAGTGTGCAAGCATTAGGGACAACGGGTATCATCATGTAATGGGGAATTGCTCTCATTAAGTGAGCAAGCGTTTAGGGACAACGGCTCCAATAAAGTAAGGTACAATTGCTTTCAACAAGTGAGTCTTTAGAGACAATGGATCTCATCATGTAAGTGACAATTCCTCATATCAAGTGTGGAAGCATTAGGGACAATCGCTATCATCAAGTGAAGGGCAATTGCTTTCATCAAGTGAGCAAGTGTTTAGGGACAACGACTCCCATAAAGTAAGGTACAATTGCTCTCTCAACAAGTGAGCCTTTAGGGACATCGGCTCTTATCATGTAAGGGACAAATTGCCCTTATAAAGGTAGCCTAGACAACGGATCTCTTCATGTAAGTGACAATTCCTCTTATCAAGTGTGGAAGCGTTAGGGACAACGTCTATCATCATGTAAAGGGCAATTGCTCTCATCAAGTGAGCAAGCATTTAGGGACAACAGCTCCCATAAAATTAGGTACAATTGCTCTCAACAAGTGAGCGTTTAGGGACAACGGCTCTTATCATGTAAGGGACAAATCTCCCTCATAAAGTTAGCCTTTAGGGACAACGGATCTCATCATGTAAGTGACAATTGCTCCTATCAAGTGTGCAAGCATTAGGGACAATGACTATCATCATGTAAATGGCAATTGCTCTCATCAAGTGAGCAAGCGTTTAGGGACAACGGCTCCCATAAAGTTAGGTACAATTGCTCTCAACAAGTGAGCATTTAAAGACAACGGCTCTTATCATGTATGGGACAAATCCCCCTCATAAAGTTAGCCTTTAGGAACAACGGATCTCATCATGTACGTGACAATTGCTCCTATCAAATGTGTAAGCATTAGGGACAACGACTGTCATCAAGTGTTTAAGGACAACGGCTCCCATAAACTAAGTTACAATTGCTCTCAATAAGTGAGCCTTTAGGGACAACGGCTCTTATCATGTAAGGGACAAATCGCCCTCATAAAAAGTTAGCCTTTAGGGACAATGGATCTCATCATGTAAGTGACAATTGCTCCTATCAAGTGTGCAAGCATTATGGACAACGGCAATCATCTTGTAAAGGGCAATTGCTCTCATTAAGAAAGCAAGCATTTAGGGACAACGGCTCCTATAAAGTAAGGTACAATTGCTCTCAACAAGTGAGCCTTTAGGGACAACGACTCTTATCATGGAAAGGACAAATTGCCCTTATAATGGTTACCTTTAGAGACAACAGATCTCATCATGTAAGTGACAATTCGTCATATTAAGTGCTGAAGCATTAGGGATAACGACTACCATCTTGTAAAGGGCAATTGCTCTCATCAAGTGAGGAAGCGTTTAGGGACAATGACTCCCATAAAGTAAGGTACAATTGCTCTCTCAACAAGTAAGCCTTTAGGGACAACGACTCTTATCATGTAAGGGACAAATTGCCCTTATAAAGGTAGCCTTTAGAGACAACAGATCTATTCATGTAAGTGACAATTTCTCTTATAAAGTGTGGAAGCACTAGGGAAAACGGCTATTATCATGTAAAGGGCAATTGCTCTCATCAAGTGAGCAAGCATTTAGGGACAACGGCTCGCATAAAGTAAGGTACAATTGCTCTCAACAAATGAGCCTTTAGGGACAACGGCTCTTATCATGTAAGGGATAAATTGCCCTCATAAAGTTAGACTTTAGGGACAACGGATATCATCATGCAAGTGACAATTGCTCTCGTCAAGTGTGCAAGCATTAGGGAGAACGGCTATCATCATGTAAAGGGGAATTTCTCTCATCAAGTGAGCAAGAATTTAGGGACAACGACTCCCGTAAGGTAAGGTACAATTGCTCTCAACAAGTGAACCTTTAGGAACAACGGCTCGTATCATGTAAGGGACAAATTGCCCTTATAAAGGTAGCCTTTATAGACAACGGATCTCTTCATGGAAGTGACAATTCCCCTTATGAAGTGTGAAAGCATTAGGGACAACGTGTCACACCCCCAATTTACCTGACTTGCAGCGGAATGGAATGCTTGAGGGTGTAACTGTCATAGCACCATAACAAGGAAATATTGAACGACCTAAAGTGTCGTTTTGAAAACACATCGTTTGACTTATTAAAACATTCAGAATATATTACATAGGTCCCAAAAGTCATGAAAGGTTTACAGAAATAAGTTTAGACATGTCAAACGATAATTATACATAAGTGCATGAAAGTGTCAAAGTGAGACGCGTCATCCTAGGTCCTCACTAAAATGACTCCATGCATGCCATGAAGTTTATGCTCTTAGTTACCTGAAAATACATTGCGAAAACGGTCAACACGAATGTTGGTGAATAATCATAGGTTTGTAAGTTAAATCGTATGTACATAAGCCACAAGTATAAAGTAAACCGACATAAATGTCAAAAATGCTACATTGTCTCTTAAGCTCATGGCCCCGAAGCTAGACGTACTAAATCTTGCCCCAAGTGAGTGTTTACCAGACACTCGTAATTTAGAAATGAAATGCATTCGTAATTCCGTTGGAGCAACCCAACCACGAATGGAGGAGTCACCCTCAATAGATCTATTCACTCACTCTCGCTCGTACTGTAATTAACGGTCCATGAAATAAAGGGGACTTGTCGTGTCGTGGTAGCAAGGCAACTTAAGCAATGTAAGGAATTTGTAATACTTGGGCATGTACGAAAGTAATTGATGCAATGTATTCTCCCCCGTGGGATTTGAAATCAAATAAGTAATTGAAAACGGGGCCATGAAAACTCACCTCAACTGATGATACTGCGATGATAATATGAAGTGAACAACAATGCACGGTTAACTGCCGCAACCTAATATGAATGATGAACGATCTCATTTAGATCACCAAATGATGTTATGAATGTCCATGCTCATGTTTCTATACCACTCTAATCTTTGGAAAAACACTTGTGTTGTCAAAAATATATAATCCAAGAATTTGGAAAAATATTGCTATTAGAAAATATAAATAGCTAGTTGTAATATATATATACTTATATATATATAACGTAAGTTTCCATGTTAGCGTTGAAAAACTCGGGTTGTAATCCTTGAAATGATGAAAATATACTCGTAATAACTAATACTACATTAGTTATAAAGCTCGGTACTTAATATTACTTCTAGCTCAAAAATGTACTTCGTAGTTTTTGTGCCAAATTTATATAAAAGCTGTCAATATAAAATGGTTTTAGCCGATTTTCAAACGTGAATATCTTTGTCGTTACTTGTCCGTTTTACTTGTTCTTTATGTCCACGGTTACGTCTTAGTATGTAGTAATATATTTTGGAAAGCTCGGCTCCTCCGGGTTACGTCTAAAGTCTCTTTTTGTACCATGAAAAACGTCCAACAGCAAACAAATTTCCAGAAAATACTTTTCGTCAACAATCTTGCAAAAATCATAACTTCTTCGTTATAAGCTCTTTTTAATCCGTTCTTTCGCCTACGGATTCGTTTTTGAAAGTATTTTCTAAAAATTTTGCCAAAGTTTCCTTGGTATTTACTGATTTTCCAGATTTTTACAAAACGGGACAGCATGTCTAAAATAGGTTCCAAATCAAGTTTTCAAGGTTTAAAACTAATTTCTACCATCACCAAACCTCTTGTAATCACCACATGACTAATCTAATCCTACCATACACCTTCTTAGGGTGCCATGGACTCCTAACCAAGTTATTAGAGCAAGGGGATTCATAACTAAAAAGTTAGGGTTTGTATGTTTCTTTTTAGACAAAATAAAGAGTGGTATAGCTAGTTGTACATGGTTTTTAGCATGATACTTATGAAATACATGTAAAAATAAGATGATCCATGAAAAATAAAGATGAAAACTTACTTGACAAAATGAGATGATTATAGGATGATTATGCTTGATGTTCTTGTGTTTTTGTTGCTTGATTCTTGATTAGGCTTGTAAAATGAACAAGTTTAGTGTTTTAATTTATGGAAAATGATCACTTGATCTTTGTGATGTGGTTTGGTCGTGGGTTTGCAAAGGGAAGAAGAAGAGATGAGATGAAAATTGTTCTTTCTAAATAAAAGTGATTTATGATTTTGTGATTTGGTAAAGTTAGGTTATTTAGAGGTTTATTAGTTAAATAAAAATGAGTTAATGCTAGGGGTTAAAAGGGTGTTTCATGGGCTGGTTTTCAAAGGGTAGAAGGGGGGGGGGGGTAGGGGTACTTGGTAGTTATTTAGAAATCTTGTATGAAATATGTGCTATGTTGTGTTTTTAATTACGATCGGGTACCGGTTTTAATAGAAATAAATGTTCACGAAGTTTACCGGGATGAAATAAAGTCATAATAATATTAAAAACATATTAAAAATATGTTGGGTACATTTACTGAGTGATCGGGTGATTAATGTTTAGTTTTAACGAAAACCGTCGTTATATTCATACGCGTACGTTAAAAATAAAATAAATTTCCAAAATACTGGGTAACTGAATGTTATAACTTTTAAGATGTTAAAATGGATATAAAAATATGTCGGGACCATTGTGGGAATATTTAGATATATTCGTCGTGTATAAACCGGGTGTTAACGTTTACTATAAATACTTATACGTAAAAACGTTAAATGTATCAAATATAATAATTTGAAAATCCTGAGAGTGGTATAACATGAAAATGCTGTTATGATGATATGCAGACTATCTCCAGTCCGTATGCAGTGTACTTAACACTAATGAAATGAATTCGCACCTAAACCAATCCGGTTACGCGAATTTGAATACCCGTAAACTAAATTTACGATGAAATGAGTAATGCACGTGAATGATGAAATATTTTCCGGAAATGAATAGTGTTCAGTGAATAGTAAATTTCCCAAATGGTTCTCAGAATATCAAACTGACCTCGAAAATGATGAATAGTAAAACGATGAATAGTGTTTTGATGAATAGTGATTTATGAATAGTAAAAGTCGAAGTTTGGGAAAATGACCTGAAATGGTATATGACGTGAAATGGTGAGTTGTGACATCCGCCCACCCAAATAGGAATTCAGTCCCTGAATTCAGCTAGTGTTGGTCTCAGTAATAGGTTTGGTGAAAAGGTGTGGATACTTGCGTTGCATTTGGTCCTCTCGTTCCTAAGTAAACTCGGTTCCGCTTCGAGAATTCCAGCGAACCTTAACGATCGGAATTCTACTATGCTTTAACTGTTTGATCTCTCGGCCCATGGTTTCAACTGGTTCCTCCACAAAATTAAGCTTGTCATCTAACTAAATCTCTTCTAATGGTATAACGGATGACTCATCTGAAAGGCATTTCTTAAGGTTTGAGACATCTAATCCATACTGATAACAATGTCAAAACTTCCAAGTTCTACGGGCATAAGGTCTATATTGTATGGGTGATTTAGGAAATTGATGGTGCAACCACGGATAACGGTGTTGGTGTTAACTAAAGACCTATCGGCTAATTCGACAATATAGGGAATGTCTAAAGTAGTTGGTTCTATGTTAAGTAAAGGTGCAAATGTACTAGAAACAAAACTTCTATCCGCTCCTGAATCAAATAAAATGGATGCATAACGATTATTAACGAGGAACGTACCCGTAACAACATTCGGGTCCTCACGGGCATCTTCTCCTCCCATGACATAAGCCCTTCCTCGAGCTACTCCTCCTTGATTTCCAACTCCTTGATTCTTCCTCTTTGGGCACTCACCCCTAAAGTGTCCAATTTCTCCGCAGCCATAACATGTTACTGGTGGTTTCTGATTGTCACCCAAGTTTGGAATCCTGCAATCTTTGGTGTGGTGACCAACCTTCTTACAGTTGCCACATGTATCTGGGCAACGTCCTGGGTTATGGTGTTTCTGACACTTATCACACTTGGGTAGAATTCCAGCATACCCTCTCCCTTCAGTAGGTCCTACAGCATAGGCCCTTGCCATTTCTTGCCTCTTATTTCCACCTTGGTTACCGTCAAACCTCCTTTTGTTGTTGTTATTGTTGTTTGGGTTGTTGTTTCGGTTATTGTTGTTGTTTGCAGCAGATTTTCCTTTCAACACTTGGACCATAAGTTTCTGAGTTATACGAATGGCCTCTTCCATTGATTGTGGGTCGAAAGACATCACATCCCCTCGGATGCTTTCGGGTAGTCCTCCAGTAAAATTCTCCATCTTTTTCTCATTATCCGGAACCATAGTTGGACATAGTGTAGCCAACTCCTGAAACTTCCTGATATAAGTCTCAATGTCATCATCTTTTGTTACCAGCTCATAGAATTCAGTTTCCAACTTTTGCACCTCTGTACGAGGGCAAAACTTCCTAGTCATCAGCTTCTTGAATTCAGCCCAAGTGAGTTTGTAGGCATTCTCCATACCAATAGGCTGAGCATACGAATTCCACCAAGACATGGCTTCATCCAGCAGCATTCCTGTAGCGAACTTTACCTTGTTAACCTCCTGACAACCACACATGAGAAAAACGTTCTCAGTCTTCTCAAACCAGCGGATTAAAGCAACCGCTCCCTCATTGCCCTTATACTTGATAGGATCACTAATCTTGAAATCCTTCCAAGTACATTCACGCCTAGTAGTGGGTTGAACCACTTCAGCAGTAGGTGGAACCTCAGCATTCCTAGCAGCAACTTCAGCTCTCTCAGTCTCTAGAGCTTCTGCTATACTATCCCTGACCAACTTGCGGATAGCTGCTTGTGTCATAGCAGGTTTTGGCGCCATATTTCTGATAAATAATAATCGACAACAACCATGAGAAAACTATAATAGAAATAGTCATCGTACAAAAATATACGCCCACAACATGTATATATATACAACCACAACAAGTTTAAATACAACCACGACATGTACGAGTACAACCACAACCTGTAATAAATACGTTAACCATAAGGAGCAACCATGAAACATCATAAGTATAATCACAACACATGAATATAATACATGAAAATTTCGGCCTACATGGACCGATATATATATAGCACAACATTTCCAACATAGTAGAGTCGCACTTGATATATTTGTTTGTACAACAACCAAAAGACTACAAGTTCTTGAACTACGTCCCACACCTCGGGACTAGGAAATAGTAAAAGCTAATATAATACCAGTCTATGCCTATGCTCCTCCAGATGCTCCAGATGGTCCAGGCTCTCCCCTCAAGCGGCGAATCTCACGATCCATCGCAACCACGATCTCCTCCAGATGCTGAACTCGTAACTGAGAAGAAACATCCCTGCGCTCCATCACTGTCAACCTCTCACGAAGCAATGCCAACTGATCTACCTGCTCCCACTGAGTCTCCTGTGTCGCCTGAGCTCTATCTCGAATCTCAGGTAACTCCTCCCTAAGTAGCTCAATCTCCTCCCGGTGCCTCAACTGTCGTGCCTCAAGTCCATGGTATGTCACATCAATACTGACCCTGTCCTGAACCAAATCCTCAACCTGCTCCTCGACAGTCTCAAGTCGAGTAGTAATGATCTCATCAACTCTATACCCCAACCTATCTACTTGCTCCTGCTGAGCACCCATCTGATCCTCTAATGTGACGGCTGTAGGGCTAGCCGCAGCCGCTCTAGAACTCACACCTAACAGTAAACCCTCGATCTGCTTCTCAGCCGCCTCTAGTCGAGGAATGATATCCTCATCAACCCTGTAGTCCAAACTATCAATCTGATCCTGATGAGCCCCTAGCTGGCCCTCCAATGTAACATCTGCAGGCTCCCTAACAACAGTAGGCTCACTAGCAACTGTAGACTCCCTAGCAGCAGTAGGCTCCCTAGCAGCAGCTGCTCTCGAACACTCCCCTACATGGTATACTGGTGGTGGTTCTGCTGATTCTGACTCTGTAGTAGGGGAATCTGGTGTAGTAAACCTAACACGCTTCCTAAGCGGTAATAGTGAAGTCGATATGCATGTAGTAGCAGGTATGGCTGGTGGTGGTGTAGGTAACATAGGAATAGTGGGTACCTTAAAGGTAGATGTAATAGGGCAAACTCTCTTCCTAGGACCTATAGTAGTCTTACTGCGTGGAAACATAAGTCTAGGTTCTGATGGAACAGTGGTAGCAGGGGATGATGTATCAGTGGGTGTACAGGTAATCTCGGGTGGTGCAATAGGGGCAACATGAGAAATAGGTAATGGTGAACGGGCAGTAGAAGACATAGAGCCTTCGACATCGGAGTCTGTGATGGTGTACAGTATAACATTTGGGTTTGCAGACATGGTTCTGTGATAATCAAGGTGAAATAAAATAAATAACTCGTAATGAAATCACCAAAAGCAATGAACATGCACTTATGATGAAATGATGAGATGCTATGATAATGTGGTTATAGTCTAGGGTCAATGATACATCCTAGTTCTCTATAACCTTAGCTCTGGTACCAATCTGTCACACCCCCAATTTACCTGACTTGCAGCGGAATGGAATGCCTGAGGGTGTAACTGTCATAGCACCATAACAAGGAAATATTGAACGACCTAAAGTGTCGTTTTGAAAACACATCGTTTGACTTATTAAAACATTCAGAATATATTACATAGGTCCCAAAAGTCATGAAAGGTTTACAGAAATAAGTTTAGACATGTCAAACGATAATTATACATAAGTGCATGAAAGTGTCAAAGTGAGACGCGTCATCCTAGGTCCTCACTAAAATGACTCCATGCATGCCATGAAGTTTATGCTCTTAGTTACCTGAAAATACATTGCGAAAACGGTCAACACGAATGTTGGTGAATAATCATAGGTTTGTAAGTTAAATCGTATGTACATAAGCCACAAGTATAAAGTAAACCGACATAAATGTCAAAAATGCTACATTGTCTCTTAAGCTCATGGCCCCGAAGCTAGACGTACTAAATCTTGCCCCAAGTGAGTGTTTACCAGACACTCGTAATTTAGAAATGAAATGCATTCGTAATTCCGTTGGAGCAACCCAAACACGAATGGAGGAGTCACCCTCAATAGATCTATTCACTCACTCTCGCTCGTACTGTAATTAACGGTCCATGAAATAAAGGGGACTTGTCGTGTCGTGGTAGCAAGGCAACTTAAGCAATGTAAGGAATTTGTAATACTTGGGCATGTACGAAAGTAATTGATGCAATGTATTCTCCCCCGTGGGATTTGAAATCAAATAAGTAATTGAAAACGGGGCCATGAAAACTCACCTCAACTGATGATACTGCGATGATAATATGAAGTGAACAACAATGCACGGTTAACTGCCGCAACCTAATATGAATGATGAACGATCTCATTTAGATCACCAAATGATGTTATGAATGTCCATGCTCATGTTTCTATACCACTCTAATCTTTGGAAAAACACTTGTGTTGTCAAAAATATATAATCCAAGAATTTGGAAAAATATTGCTATTAGAAAATATAAATAGCTAGTTGTAATATATATATACTTATATATATATAACGTAAGTTTCCATGTTAGCGTTGAAAAACTCGGGTTGTAATCCTTGAAATGATGAAAATATACTCGTAATAACTAATACTACATTAGTTATAAAGCTCGGTACTTAATATTACTTCTAGCTCAAAAATGTACTTCGTAGTTTTTGTGCCAAATTTATATAAAAGCTGTCAATATAAAATGGTTTTAGCCGATTTTCAAACGTGAATATCTTTGTCGTTACTTGTCCGTTTTACTTGTTCTTTATGTCCACGGTTACGTCTTAGTATGTAGTAATATATTTTGGAAAGCTCGGCTCCTCCGGGTTACGTCTAAAGTCTCTTTTTGTACCATGAAAAACGTCCAACAGCAAACAAATTTCCAGAAAATACTTTTCGTCAACAATCTTGCAAAAATCATAACTTCTTCGTTATAAGCTCTTTTTAATCCGTTCTTTCGCCTACGGATTCGTTTTTGAAAGTATTTTCTAAAAATTTTGCCAAAGTTTCCTTGGTGTTTACTGATTTTCCAGATTTTTACAAAACGGGACAGCATGTCTAAAATAGGTTCCAAATCAAGTTTTCAAGGTTTAAAACTAATTTCTACCATCACCAAACCTCTTGTAATCACCACATGACTAATCTAATCCTACCATACACCTTCTTAGGGTGCCATGGACTCCTAACCAAGTTATTAGAGCAAGGGGATTCATAACTAAAAAGTTAGGGTTTGTATGTTTCTTTTTAGACAAAATAAAGAGTGGTATAGCTAGTTGTACATGGTTTTTAGCATGATACTTATGAAATACATGTAAAAATAAGATGATCCATGAAAAATAAAGATGAAAACTTACTTGACAAAATGAGATGATTATAGGATGATTATGCTTGATGTTCTTGTGTTTTTGTTGCTTGATTCTTGATTAGGCTTGTAAAATGAACAAGTTTAGTGTTTTAATTTATGGAAAATGATCACTTGATCTTTGTGATGTGGTTTGGTCGTGGGTTTGCAAAGGGAAGAAGAAGAGATGAGATGAAAATTGTTCTTTCTAAATAAAAGTGATTTATGATTTTGTGATTTGGTAAAGTTAGGTTATTTAGAGGTTTATTAGTTAAATAAAAATGAGTTAATGCTAGGGGTTAAAAGGGTGTTTCATGGGCTGGTTTTCAAAGGGTAGAAGGGGGGGGTAGGGGTACTTGGTAGTTATTTAGAAATCTTGTATGAAATATGTGCTATGTTGTGTTTTTAGTTACGATCGGGTACCGGTTTTAATAGAAATAAATGTTCACGAAGTTTACCGGGATGAAATAAAGTCATAATAATGTTAAAAACATATTAAAAATATGTTGGGTACATTTACTGAGTGATCGGGTGATTAATGTTTAGTTTTAACGAAAACCGTCGTTATATTCATACGCGTACGTTAAAAATAAAATAAATTTCCAAAATACTGGGTAACTGAATGTTATAACTTTTAAGATGTTAAAATGGATATAAAAATATGTCGGGACCATTGTGGGAATATTTAGATATATTCGTCGTGTATAAACCGGGTGTTAACGTTTACTATAAATACTTATACGTAAAAACGTTAAATGTATCAAATATAATAATTTGAAAATCCTGAGAGTGGTATAACATGAAAATGCTGTTATGATGATATGCAGACTATCTCCAGTCCGTATGCAGTGTACTTAACACTAATGAAATGAATTCGCACCTAAACCAATCCGGTTACGCGAATTTGAATACCCGTAAACTAAATTTACGATGAAATGAGTAATGCACGTGAATGATGAAATATTTTCCGGAAATGAATAGTGTTCAGTGAATAGTAAATTTCCCAAATGGTTCTCAGAATATCAAACTGACCTCGAAAATGATGAATAGTAAAACGATGAATAGTGTTTTGATGAATAGTGATTTATGAATAGTAAAAAGTCGAAGTTTGGGAAAATGACCTGAAATGGTATATGACGTGAAATGGTGAGTTGTGACACAACGTCTATTATCATGTAAAGGGCAATTGCTCTCATCAAGTGAGCAAGCATTTAGGGACAACGGCTCCCATAAAGTAAGGTACAATTGCTCTCAACAAGTGAGCCTTTAGGGACAATGGCTCTTATCATGTAAAAGATAAATTGCCCTCATAAAGTTAGCCTTTAGGGACAACATATCTGATCATGCAAGTGACAATTGCTCATGTCAAGTGTGCAAGCATTAGGGACAACGGCTATCATCATGTAATGGGAATTGCTCTCATCAAGTGAGCAAGCGTTTAGGGACAACGGCTCCCATAAAGTAAGGTACAATTGCTTTCAACAAGTGAGCCTTTAGAGAGAACGGATCTCATCATGTAAGTGACAATTCCTCATATCAAGTGTGGAAGCATTAGGGACAATGGCTATCATCAAGTGAAGGGCAATTGCTTTCATCAAGTGAGCAAGTGTTTAGGGACAACGACTCCCATAAAGTAAGGTACAACTGCTCTCTCAACAAGTGAGCCTTTAGGGACAACGGCTCTTATCATGTAAGGGACAAATTGCCCTTATAAAGGTAGCCTAGACAACGGATCTCTTCATGTAAGTGACAATTTCTCTTATCAAGTGTGGAAGCGTTAGGGACAATGTCTATCATCATGTAAAGGGCAATTGCTCTCATCAAGTGAGCAAGCATTTAGGGACAACAGCTCCCATAAAGTTAGGTACAATTGCTCTCAACAAGTGAGCAGTTAGGGACAACGGCTCTTATCATGTAAGGGACAAATCTCTCTCATAAAGTTAGCCTTTAGGGACAACGGATCTCATCATGTAAGTGACAATGGCTCCTATCAAGTGTGCAAGCATTAGGGACAATGACTATCATCATGTAAAGGGCAATTGCTCTCATCAAGTGAGCAAACATTTAGGGACAACGGCTCCCATAAAGTTAGGTACAATTGCTCTCAACAAGTGAGCATTTAAAGACAACGGCTCTTATCAAGTATGGGACAAATCCCCCTCATAAATTTAGCCTTTAGGAACAACGGATCTCATCATGTAAGTGACAATTGCTCCTATCAAATGTGCAAGCATTAGGGACAACGGCTATCATCAAGTGTTTAAGGACAACGGCTCCCATAAATTAAGGTACAATTGCTCTCGATAAGTGAGCCTTTAGGGACAACGGCTCTTATCATGTAAGGGACAAATCGCCCTCATAAAGTTAGCCATTAGGGACAATGGATCTCATCATGTAAGTGACAATTGCTCCTATCAAGTGTGCAAGCATTAGGGACAACGGCTATCATCTTGTAAAGGGCAATTGCTCTCATTAAGAAAGCAAGCGTTTAGGGACTACGGCTCCTATAAAGTAAGGTACAATTGCTCTCAACAAGTGAGCCTTTAGGGACAACGACTCTTATCATGGAAAGGACAAATTGCCCTTATAAAGGTTTCCTTTAGAGACAACAGATCTCATCATGTAAGTGACAATTCCTCATATTAAGTGCGGAAGAATTAGGGACAACGACTACCTTCATGTAAAGGGCAATTGCTCTCATCAAGTGAGGAAGCGTTTAGGGACAATGACTCCCATAAAGTAAGGTACAATTGCTCTCTCAACAAGTGAGCCTTTCGGGACAACGACTCTTATCATGTAAGGGACAAATTGCCCTTATAAAGGTAGCCTTTAGAGACAACAGATCTATTCATGTAAGTGACAATTCCTCTTATAAAGTGTGGAAGCATTAGGGAAAACGGCTATTATCATGTAAAGGGCAATTGCTCTCATCAAGTGAGCAAGCATTTAGGGACAACGGCTCCCATAAAGTAAGGTACAATTGCTCTCAACAAGTAAGCCTTTAGGGACAACGGCTCTTATCATGTAAGGGATAAATTGCCCTCAGAAAGTTAGACTTTAGGGACAACGGATATCATCATGCAAGTGACAATTGCTCTCGTCAAGTGTGCAAGCATTAGGGAGAACGGCTATCATCATGTAAAGGGGAAGTGCTCTCATCAAGTGAGCAAGAATTTAGGGACAACGGCTCTCGTAAAGTAAGGTACAATTGATCTCAACAAGTGTACCTTTAGAAACAATGGCTCTTATCATGTAAGGGACAAATTGCCCTTATAAAGGTAGCCTTTATAGACAACGGATCTCTTCATGGAAGTGACAATTCCCCTTATGAAGTGTGAAAGCATTAGGGACAACGTCTATCATCATGTAAAGGGCAATTGCTCTCATCAAGTGAGCAAGCATTTAGGGACTACGGCTCTCATAAAGTAAGGTACAATTGCTCTCGACAGCCTTTAGGGACAATGGCTCTTATCATGTAAAAGATAAATTGCCCTCATAAAGTTAGCCTTTAGGGACAACAGATCTGATCATGCAAGTGACAATTGCTCATGTCAAGTGTGCAAGCATTAGGGACAACGGCTCTCATCATGTAATGGGGAATTGCTCTCATCAAGTAAGCAAGCGTTTAGGGACAACGGCTCCCATAAGGTAAGGTACAATTGCTTTCAACAAGTGAGCCTTTAGAGATAACGGATCTCATCATGTAAGTGACAATTCCTTATATCAAGTGTGGAAGCATTAGGGACAATGGCTATCATCAAGTGAAGGGCAATTGCTTTCATCAAGTGAGCAAGTGTTTAGGGACAATGACTCCTATAAAGTAAGGTACAATTGCTCTCTCAACAAGTGAGCCTTTAGGGACAACGGCTCTTATCATGTAAGGGACAAATTGCCCTTTTGAAGGTAGCCTAGACAACGGATCTCTTCATGTAAGTGACAATTCCTCTTATCAAGTGTGGAAGCATTATGGACAACGGCTATTATCATGTAAATGGCAATTGCTCTCATCAAGTGAGCAAGCATTTAGGGACAACGGCTCCCATAAAGTAAGGTACAATTGCTCTCAACAAGTGAGCCCTTAGGGATAACCGCTCTTATTATGTAAGGGACAAATTTCCCTCATAAACTTAGCCTTTAGGGACAGCGGATGTCATCATGCAAGTGATAATTGCTCTTGTCAAGTGTGCAAGCATTAGGGACAACGGCTATCATCATGCAATGGGGAATTGCTCTCATCAAGTGAGCAAGCGTTTAGGGACAACGGCTCCCATAAAGTAAGGTACAATTGCTCTCAACAAGTGAGCCTTTAGGGACAACGACTCTTATCATGGACGGGTCAAATTGCCCTTATAAAGGTAGCCTTGAGAGACAACGGATCTCATCATGTACGTGACAATTCCTCATATCAAGTGTAGAAGCGTTAGGGACAATGGAACGTCAGAGTGATCAAAACCCTAAAAAATTTCTCTCTCTAGGGCGATTTTCGGCCACCTCTACCACACCACTCTCTCCTGAATTTTTCTTATCTTTTTTGTTCATTTTCTTTTAGTCTCTTCGTTGGGATTAGGGATCAACGATCAAGAGTCAGAGTGGTGTGCGTAGAAGGTCTTGATTTTTGTTTTTATTATCATTCAAATCGTTCTATCATGTAAACCCTAACATATCTTATACGATTTCATTCTTTCAAACTATTCTGTTAGGGTTGTTATTTGGTCGACTTTGTATCCTAATCGCAATTCAATTTGCTTGTTTGTTTAGGTCGGTTTAATTGATTCAGATCGACTTTATCATATATTTATCTTTTGCGATTAGGTTTTCAAATCGCATATCATTTTCTATTGTTTTAGGTCGGTCTGAATTCATCCCTATTTAGGGATTTTTTGGTCAACTCTATCACATACCTTTATTTGCGATCTATTTTTTTGGGTTGTGATTCGCTTGCTGCTGTTCTGCTTTTCAATGTTTTATCCAAAACCTTTTTTGGGTTTTTGATTTCAGCGTGCAAGGTGTATTTGGTTGGTTTGCATGAGGTACTTCAACGATCAACAAATTTTTTTATAAGGTTTGGTTATTTTAAATCGGCTGGTTGATGACCCTTTAGCTAGGGTTGGTATTGCCGACAGGTTGGAAGTTGGGGAATGGTTTCGGTTTGGAAGTGTCTTCGCAGCTGGTTGTGATTTTGTTTGGGGGTGATCATGTAAGTGCAATATACAATTTTCTCTCTCTCTCTATTAGGGTGATTTCCAGCCGCCACTATTCTTTTGCTTTTCCGGTCACAATCCATTACATAATCGCCTCTCTACCTCTCACTGGTCATTGATCCGTTAGTGGGTATGCAATCGATTAAGTATGGATATGTTTTTCATCGAATGGTGGCGTGTTAGGGTTTCACTCTTGGCGATCCGAGCCTTAACCTCTTTTAATCGGTCTCATCAAATCTATTTTCTGTTGATTCATTTTATCCTGTTATTTTATGTAAGTTGGTTTCTTGGCTTCCATTATTTAAAGATCGATCTCCTATCATCTGAACACGTATTCTGGTGCTTATTGAAGAATCTAAACTCGATTTGGGTTTGGTATATCCTGATTGATGTAACCCGTTTTAGGGTTTGTATTTATTCTAGTGCGTTTGGTTTGCTGCTGAAAGTTGATTGTACGTGGGTTTTGAGAGGGAGGGAAAGTGATTGTTGCTGCTGGAAGTTAGGGTTTAACTAATCCATTCTTCATGGATTTTAGACCCTATTATCGGTTCGATTGGTGGGTTATTACGTCCTGGTGCTGCTGCTGATCGAAGTACACTTAAGCTAGGGTTGTTGCTGGTATATCATGTTTAGAGTTCGTTTCTCAAACCCTAGCGATTGGATTGTGTCAATGACCTGCTGTCTTGTGATGTTTGCTAATGGAAGTTAGGTCGAAACCCTATTGTTGGATTGCTTCTATTCATCTTGGTTAGTTCTTGCATTACAATTGATGATGGATATTAGCTATTACTGTTCGATGGCAGATCCATGGTGCTTTGGATTTCAAGTTAATGTTGCATTGATTCTTGCTATTGTGGTTTTTGGTTCATGGAATATTACATGTTGAAGATCGCATGGATGTTTATAAGTGGATTCTTCATGGAAGTTAAGGTGGACCGCCATAGTGATTTAGAAGGCTCAAGTGCTTTTCTTGAGTAGTATTGTCATGTTTTATGTAATTTTGTCATTATTGGTACGCTCATTTTATTGTAAGTTATAGGAATGGTGTGTCATTCTTATATTCGAGTCTGTAAGTGTCCTAAGGGACTGAAGTGAGGGATATCACCCTTATCCTATGTACCTCAACGTTTTTTTTGGAGTAATGCATTTTACCGGGGTGAATGAACCCTTTTACCCAAAAAAAAGATTTTGTTTGGGGGTTATGAGAGAGATGGTAGTCAAGTTTCTGAGGGCACCTTGTTCAAAAACCCTTGTTTCGATCCAAGACCTGCTAATCATTCATATTACACTAGATGGTCTTGTTATTGTTTTTGTTGAATGTCGAAGTATAGGGATCCTTGTTCATCGTTCCACGTCATGTTGCCACTCTTATTTATGCTTGTGATCGAAGCTAATGGATTCTATGGAAGTTAGGGTTGGCTGTATATGCTAATAACACTTGTGTTAGTTTATGGCAGCTATGATACCTCGGTTTGCATTCTGATCTTGGCAGCTTATTGGTACTCTAATCTTGTCATGGGCGGTGTGGTGGAATTGTGACTTGATTAATGATGTCTTCATATGTTTCACTCGTATTTGTTGGAAGATTGGTTCAAGTTTGGATATGCTGGAAGGTTGGGTCGATTAGACCATGTTTATGCTTCAAATTCGATTTGCTACGGAAGTCACTCTTATTAGGTTATTAGATAATACATTTTGCATAATACTAATAGAAGACGCAATTGGTTGAAGCTGGAAGTTCGAACTACTATGACGATTTGAAGATTCAAGGATTTGTCTATTTGAAAAGCATTTAATGTTTATATATAGTCGTTGTAGTTTGCTTCAATGTTTGTTATAAGTGTCGTTTGTCACGTTTATATGAGTGTCTGTAAGTGTCCTAAGGGACTGAGGCGAGGGAATCACCCTCGCCCTTTGTACTAAAAACATTTGGTTAATAATACTTTACCAGGGTGCAGGATTACTCCCCTTTACCCAAAAAAAAGCATTACGGACAATGGCTATCATCATGTGAAGGGAAATTGCTCTCATCAAGTGAGCAAGCGTTTAGGGACAACAACTCCTATAAAGTAAGGTACAATTGCTCTCTCAACAAGTGAGCCTTTAGGGACAACGGCTCTTATCATGTAAGGGACAAATTGCCCTTATAAAGGTAACCTTTAGAGACAACGGATCTCATCATGTAAGTGACAATTCCTCTTATCAAGTGTGGAAGCATTAGGGACAACGGCTATTATCATGTAAAGGGCAATTGCTCTCATCAAGTGAGCAAGCATTTAGGGACAACGACTCCCATAAAGTAAGGTACAATTGCTCTCAACTAGTGAGCCTTTAGGGATAACGACTCTTATTATGTAAGGGACAAATTGCCCTCATAAACTTAGCCTTTAGGGACAACGGATCTCATCATGCAAGTGACAATTGCTCTTGTCAAGTGTGCAAGCATTAGGGACAACGGCTATCATCATGCAAAGGGGAATTGCTCTCATCAAGTGAGCAAGCATTTAAGGAAAACGGCTCCCATAAAGTAAGTTACAATTGCTCTCAACAAGTGAACCTTTAGGGACAACGGCTCTTATCATGTAAGGGACAAATTGCCCGTATAAAGGTAGCCTAGACAACGGATCTCTTCAAATAAGTGACAATTCCTCTTATCAAGTGTGGAAGCGTTAGGGACAACGTCTACCATCATGTAAAGGGCAATTGCTCTCATCAAGTGAGCAAGCATTTAGGGACAACGGCTCCCATAAAGTTAGGTACAATTGCTCTCAACAAGTTAGCGTTTAAGGACAACGGCTCTTATCATGTAAGGGAAAAATATCCCTCATAAAGTTAGCCTTTAGGGACAACGGATCTCATCATGTAAGTGACAATTGCTCCTATAAAGTGTGCAAGCATTAGGGACAACGAATATCATCATGTAAAGGGCAATTGCTCTCATCAAGTGAGCAAGCATTTAGGTACAATGGCTCCCATAAAGTTAATTACAATTGCTCTCAACAAGTGAGCATTTAGGGACAACGGCTCTTATCATGTAAGGGACAAATCCCCCTCATAAAGTTAGCCTTTAGGGACAACGGATCTCATCATGTAAGTGACAATTGCTCCTATCAAATGTGCAGGCATTACGGACAATGGCTATCATCATGTAAAGGGAAATTGCTCTCATCAAATGAGCAAGCGTCTAGGGACAACGGCTGCCATAAACTAAGGTACAATTGCTCTCAACAAGTGAGCCTTTAGGGAGAATGGCTCTTATCATGTAAGGGACAAATCGCCCTCATAAAGTTAGCCTTTAGGGACAATGGATCTCATCAACTAAGTGACAATTGCTCCTATCAAGTGTGCAAGCATTACGGACAACGGCTATCATCATGTAAAGGGCAATTGGTCTTATTAAGAAAGCAAGCGTTTAGGGACAACTGCTCGCATAAAGTAAGGTACAATTGCTCTCAACAAGTGAGCCTTTACGGACAACGACTCTTATCATGGAAGGGACAAATTGCCCTTATAAAGGTTGCCTTTAGAGACAAAAGATCTCATCATGTAAGTGACGATTCCTCATATTAAGTGCGGAAACATTAGGGATAACGACTACCATCATGTAAAGGGAAATTGCTCTCATCAAGTGAGCAAGCATTTAGGGACAACGACTCCCATAAAGTAGGGTACAATTGCTCTCTCAACAAGTGAGCCTTTAGGGACAACGGCTCTTATCATGTAAGGGACAAATTGCCCTTATAAAGGTAGCCTTTAGAGACAACGAATCTCAACATGTAAGTGACAATTCCTCTTATAAAGTGTGGAAGTTGTTGGGATATAAAAGATCATGGTACTTCTGTATTTCAAAGTACTGTTGTGTCAAAGTGCTGCTTGAAGATCAAAGTCAAAGTACTGCTGTTTATTGAAGATTGTTCAAAGTACTTTGAAGAGTATAAGGACTTATGTGCAATATTGATTAAAGGATTAATATGTAACATTGTATGAATATTCTAGAATTAGTTAGGGATAATTACTTGTCGTTCAAGTTATATGATGTAAACCGACTTAAGGTTATCTATATAAGGAGCCTTATGATGGTATTAGGGATATATGTTTTTTGTTGAAGTTCTAAGAGTCTTAGAGCTTTACAAGTCGATAATAGTTAGGGATTGTTAGTGAATCTGTGTAACAAAGCAGGTTCAAGTTTGGTTTAATCTAAAAGTTCTTCTTAAGCTTTGTGTTAGTAGATTCCGCATACTTTAAAAGGTCAAACAGTGTTTCAATATTAATAGTGTTGAGTTTACTTAATTATTAAACCTTTACAAGCTACAAAGTAGTTTGGTCAGAGTATATCGATCCAACAAGTGGTATCAGAGCTTGTGTTAGAAACTCTGATTAAGAAGATAATCCTTAAACCAATTCTACTACAAACCCTTCAAGATGTCGACAGAGGCTGCACCTGCTCCATCAATCACTGCTGTTAGAATTCCTATTGTCAAGAAGGGAGAATATGACTTATGGGCAATGAAGATGAGGCAGTACATTGCTTTTACAGACCATGCTTTATGAGATGTGATTGTCAATGGCAATATGGTACTTGAAGAACCAGTAGATCTCCCAGGACAACCTAAACCACCTAAACCAACCATCCCAGCTGCTACTAAGAGAAATCAAGACAAAGCTCTCAACATATTACTGTCTGCTATTCTTGATGGACACCTACTGAAGTTTCATGAGTTTCAGGATGCAAAACAACTATGGGCTGCAATTAAGAAAAAGTTTGGAGGTAATGATGCTTCCAAGAAGATGCACAGGAACCTGTTGAAGCAACAATTTGAAACTTTCACTGTTGGTGAAAGAGAAGGTCTTGATTTTGCTTATGAAAGATTGCAAAATCTTCTGAGTATGCTAGAACTATATGGAGCTGAGGCATCAGTTGAAGATGCTAATTTGAAGTTCTTAAGAAGCTTGCCATCAGCATGGCATGTAGTTGCTAGTATGATCAGAGGATAACCAGGTTTGGACACAATGGACTTTGATGATCTCTACAACAATCTGAAGGTGTATGAGCATGAGATGAATGGTACTACAGGTTCAAGCACACATCAGAAACCCCAAAACATTGCTTTTGTATCTTCTAAAAATGGAAGCAGTACTTCCAATAAAGGTACTGCTTATCCTGTCCAAAGTACTGTGACTGAAACTCAGGTTCCATGTACAACAATGGTCACTACCACTTCATCACCATCAAACACCCCCACCTCAAATGATGTTCTATGTTCATTCTTTGCTCAACAAGCATCTCTACCAGTAACCTATCAAGAGGATGTCTTGCAAATAGATGATGATGCTTTGGAAGAGATTGATATCAGATGGCAAGTTGCCATGATCACTGCAAGGATCAAGAAGTTTATGAATAAGACAGGAAGAGGTATTAATTTCACAGCAAAGCAGGGAATAACATTTGATAAGTCCAAAATTGAGTGCTTCAATTGTCAAAGGACTGGTCACTTTGCAAGGGAATGCAAATTTGCAAAGTATCAAGCAAACAAGATGATTGAACAACCCAAGACTGAAAGAAAAGAGGTTCCTATTACTGAACCAAAACCAAAAGCTTTGGTTGCTCAATAGAATCTGTCAGATATTGATTGGTCTAATGAGTTTGATGATGAACCTGTAACCTACTCAATGGTTGCATTGGAAGACTGGAGCACAACTTTTGATGAAGAGCCTGGATATTCTGCTTTATAGTCAAGAGATGGTCTAGGAAGCTTTGATTGGAGCATGGAGTTTGAAGAAGATCCTGTTCAGCTTGCTATGGTAGCTACTTCACCAAGTTCATCCACTATCTCTGAGGTATGCTCTAAGTGTAATGATATGTATCAAAAGTTACTTAGTGAATATGTAGCTGAAAGAGATAAATTTTCAAAGGGCTAGGTCTGAGATAGCTGGCTACCAGTTGACTTTAGAGTCAATGGAGGCCAAAATAATTACACATGAAAACAATGAAGTAGCATGGGCTGAAGCATATAAGCAACAAGAGTACCAAGTAAAGTTGAGTGAATGGAAACTAGGATGTAAGGTGTCTGAACTAGAGAAAGTTACTACTGAGAGAGATAAGTTGTTAGAAAAACTTGTTGTCTTGAATGAATCAGGTCTGTCACATGTTCAATTTGTTGAAAAGCAAAGAACATCAAATATTAAAACTGACCTAGGTTATGATAATGATAGCACAGAAGGTATTCCATTTAAGAGTAAGGAACTAAATCTTACAGTAGATACCTCAACCAGTGATGAAGAATTCATAAGTTTGGATGAAAACACTTCTAGTGATGAGGAATCCCCTAGTCCAAACCTCCTGAATATAAGAATGACAAGGGATACAATGCAGTTCCTAGTCCCCCAGGTAGTTTTCAACCACCTAGGAAAGATGTCTCTTGTTATAGGGTAGATAACCTAGAGTTTAGGAAAAAGCTTAAAAGTCAATCAAATCTTGAAACTTTAGGAGAATCTGTTAAAGCACCTAGGGTTGGTGAGAAAAAGTTTTCAAAACAGGCAGTGCCTTCAAATACTCTTCAAAGTACTGCTAATCACTTAGCAGTACCTCCAAGAAAATATTTTCAAAATACTGCTAACTTTAGAAAACCTTTTGGAAAGGGATTTGGGGATATTGGTCCAAAGGTCTGTTATGTATGTTATAGTCCTCACCATTTGATTAAGGACTGTGATTATCACTCAGAATACTTAAGCAAATACCCAAGGACCAGGTCTACAAATCAAAGTCACAAGGAGAATAAGCCAAGGGATAACAAACCAGTTTGGAATTACACTAATAGGGTTAACCATAACAATTTCTCAAAAGATTATAGGTACCCTCATCAGAAAAGATCATTCTCCAAACCCTCAGTACCTTCTCAAAGTACTGATAGAAAGTTCCCTAACCAAGGTGCTGCTAGCAGAAACTCAAGTGTAAGACCTAGGAGATTCAATTACTACAAACTTAGAAGGCCTTACAACACAAGAAAAGATGCTTGAACAAAGAACCCAACTCCAAAAGTTACAACTAAATGGGTTAAGAAAGAAAGTACTGTTGGGGAAGAACCAGTACTTTCAGAGGCTAAGGGTGAAAAAGGGGAAATTGATAAGAATGAACCAAAAGTTTTGGAAACAAAGACCTTAATTCTTGATCATGTTTTCAAAGAAAGTGGTAATTACATACTCAAAAATTTTGAGTATGTCACTCCACAAGGGGAACACAAGTCAGTAATGGCTTGGATTCCTAAAAGTAACTAACCTTTTTCATGTGTATGCAGGGCAACCCAGAAGAGGAGCTTAAAGATCATCTTATTTTTGATAGTGGTTGCTCTGGAAGTATGACAGGAGAAAAGGAGATCTTGTTAGATTTTAAAGCTTATTTTGGAGGAAAAGTTGCATTTGGGAATGATCCTGATGGAGGAAAAATCACTGGCAAAGGAACTATCAAGGCAGGAAACATTGATTTTGAGAATGTTAGATATGTGAAGGAGCTTAAATTCAATCTTTTGTCAGTCTCTCAGATTTTTGATAAGAAGTATCCTGTGTTATTCTTTGACACAGAATGTCTTATACTTTCTCCTGATTTTAAGTTAGAAGATAGAAACTTGGTGATGCTGAGAGCACTAAGAACTAATGATGTGTATAGCATAGACTTGAAGAACATCAACTCTGCTGAAAGAGCAACATGCTTGATTGCAAGAGCAACAATGGAAGAAGCACATCAATGGCACAGAAGATTGGGGCATGTAAATTTCAAGAACATCAATAAGCTGGTCAAAGGAAATTTAGTTAGAGGTTTACCTTCTAAAACATTCAAGAATGATCACTCATGTCTTGCTTGCAAAAAGGGTAAACAGCACAAGGCTTCCTGTAAGAAGATTGAAGAGAAAACCATTAGAGAGCCTTTGGAATTGCTGCACATGGATCTGTTTGGACCTATTTTAGTTGTTAGTTTGAACAAGAAGAAGTACTGTTTGGTTGTGACAGATGATTGTAGCAGATTTAGTTGGGTCTTTTTCTTATGCTTCAAGGATGAAACTTTTGATGCTATTCATGATCTTATAATAGCACTTGAAAATTAGTTAAGACTCAAGGTTAGAGGCATTAGATGTGATAATGGGACCGAGTTCAAGAATCAGCTAATGGATGACTTTTGTGCCAAGAAAGGAATTAAAAGAGAGTTCAGTATTGCCAGAACTCCTCAGCAAAATGGAGTTGCAGAAAGAAAGAATAGAACTCTAATAGAAGCAGCAAGGACAATGCTTGCAGACTCCCAATTACCTGTTTCATTCTGGGCTGAAGCTGTAAGTGCTGCTTGTTATGTGTTGAACAAAGTATCAGTGACAAAACCTCAAATGAAGACACCTTATGAGTTACTCATGGGAAAGAAGCCTAGCATCAAGTTTATGAAACCTTTTGGATGTCCCCTAACTATTTTGAACACTGCTGATAATTTGGGCAAATTTGATGGGAAGTCAGATGAAGGATACTTATTGGGATATTGTACCAATAGCAAAGGATTCAGAGTGTACAACAGGGCTACAAAGAAAGTTCAAGAATGTTTTCATGTTGATTTTCTAGAAGAGCAAGAAAATTCTAAAGGTAAAGGTCCTGATTGGATGTTTGATCTTGATTTAATGTCTTCATCTATGAATTATGTACCTGTTAGGGAAGAAAATCAAGTTGCTCCCACTGAAGAAGAAGTACAGTACATGGTTCATGATGTTAATTTAAGATCTGAAGATGAGTCAAATGATAAAGTCAATGATGAGAAGAAAAGTACTTCCGAGCCTCAAAGTATTGTTGAACCTAACAGTACCGTTGATCCTCAAAGTACTACTCCACCAAAGACCACAGTATCTAAACCCTAAAACTCTCTCCCCTAGGGGCGATTTCCGGCCACCCCTCCTCCTCCTCCGATCTGATTAAACCATCATCAAAACCGCCTCTCTATTATTTATATAATATGCAATCGGTGTTTGCTTGATGTTAGTATCTGGGGAGGGGTGTGTCACGCTTCTTTTTTCAACACATATACTGAAAATTGCTGCCTATCTTTAAACCCTAATCGATCCTGAATTTGGTTCTTTAGTATTGATTATTTATTAGGGTTTATATTATCGGTTTTATCTTTAATCGACTCTCTATCCCTATTGCGATCTTCTTGATCGTGGTTGGTTCTTTGGGTTTCGATTTCCTATTAAAATAAACCCTAATTGCTTTTAAAGTCGGTTTATAATGGATCCTATTTAAGAGTTTATTTGCTATCGCTGATTTACTAACCCTAAAACGATTTCTGTAATCGTTTTTTAGGGTTTATTCATTTTGGTTTTGGCCGGATCGTATGGTTGCTCATGTTTATGTTTACTTATGATCTGGTTTGGAGGATTGGATTGACATGTTCATATGGTACTTATCCTTGGTCGATCCATTGGTGTTAATGCGCGGTCATGCTTATGAAACCCTTTTTTAGGGTTTCGATCTTCTTCATGGTATGTCTCCTGGTTGTTATCATGGTGGTACCCTGTTGTGGGTTTGGTTTTTGATTGGTACATCTGGTTCTTACATGGAATTACATGGTTTGTGGGTTTGAGGGGAGATGCGTATGTGTTTAATCTATGGATTGTTAGGGTTCGTAATCCCTTGTTTGTGTTCCAGCGTTAATAGTGATGATCCTGCTGCTTTGCCTATTATTTTATGGATCATTATTGGGTATACTAGGAGTTGTGTTTCTGGTATGGATGTCGTTGGAGCTGGGTGTTTGTTTATGTTCAATCCAAGACCTGCTGAATTTTTCATCTTATGTGTTATTGTGCGGGTTGGCAACCTTTGGAATCCGTTCAAAGTTGTGGCCAGTTTTACGTAATCTTGTGATCGATGCTACTGATTTTTATGAAAATTTGAAGTTATATGGCAGATTTTGATACCAATGGTTTGCATTCTAATCTTGGTTGCTTTTGGCAGCTCATGGGTATTCAATATCGTGTCATATTGTTTGTTGCATTGTAACTTGATCCTTGGTTTTCTTCATAAGTTTCTTTCAGATCCGTTGGAAGATTGGTTCAAGTTCTTATATACTGGAAGATATGCTGGAGGTTGGGTCGCTTAGACCATGTTTATGCTTCAAATTTATTTGCTACGGAAGTCACTCTTATTAGGTTATTAGATTATGCTTTGCATAATACTAATAGAAGACGCAATTTGTTGAAGCTGGAAGTTCGCATGTTTATGATCTGGAATGCTAGGATGACTAAGAAGACTTCAATTTTATTTGAGTTATGTATTGTATTTTTATTACTAGTCATCGTTAGTTGTATTTAGATCTGGTAGTTATAAGAATGGCCTGTCATTCTTATATAGTGGTAGTGGTAGTGTCCTTAGGGAATTCGATGAGAGACTCACTCTCTTCCATTGTACTTAAACATTTTTTTTTTTTGCAAAAGGTAAAATACATTAAATAAAATGGAAATTATTTACAAACAAAGCACAAGAAAAGAAAGAGAATAGGACAACCCCTATCACAATTCTTTCTTGCCTAGAACAAAAAACCAAACAATGAACAAACAACAATCTGATAAACAACTAGGCTGCAATACAAAAGAAAACAAATGACCAACCTACAAGTCCATAACTAAAGCAACCCCCTGAAATCAAATTTAGAATAGATACAGCTTAAACTAGAACTACTTGTGAACTCTGAATACATGGGTAACTCCAAAGGAATCAACCAAAAGAGCTCCAAACATCACCATTCACAAGCAGTCCATAGAAAGCAATAAAACTAAACCTGAAAACAGGGGAGAAACTGAATACAAAAAAGGACCTAATGCAGCAGAAATCACAGGTGTAATAACCATGTAGCAACAGATAATCAAACTCCAAAACAGCATCAATCTACATGATCTTTGAAGAGCTTCAGATCTTGTAATAACATCAGCTTCAGGCCTGGAAAATGATGAAACTTCAGCATAACAACACCAGACAGAATGGCCAATGAAAGCATCCAAGTCTGCATAACTTGAAACTCAGATCTGTAAAAGGATGAATCACCAATAACATCAATCATCCAAACACCTTGTCTCGTTAAAAAACCTTGCCAAATAAAAACCCTGTGGGAAAACTTTGAGCAAGGAAAAAGAGTACAAGGTAAATTCGCGTTAGAGTACCAAAAGATCAAATCAAATAAAGAGCAACTCCTGCTAACACAAACCACCCCATACCCCAACCAAGAATCAAAGAACTCCATAAACATAGTAAAGAACAAAATAATATTCCAACTGAACCCATACCCAAACCTGACAATCAAAAAATCAGCTAATATCCAGAAAACAAACCAAACCATGGGAAACCACAGAGGAAAACAGTCAATGCAATCAAACCCATAGATACCGGCATCAAAGAATACGAAGGGATTGGATGTTAGGGGCTGTTCAGCCCTATGGTTGTCATAAATTGTTCAATATTGCCAGGCAAGATGCGTATCCATGGTTCTACTTATTGTTGCTATGGTGATGTTGATGACTATGGAAGTTAGTGTTTGCTATTAACCCTAGTGTCTAAGCTGGTTCAATGGATCTAACTCTCTCCTCTTTTGTTAGAGGAGGCTGATGATGTTCGAAACATGCTACTGGTTTCCTCTTGGATTGTTGGTGGTAAGGCATGGTGCGGCTAGGGTGGGGGGCGGTCCTCTTGGGTGCGCTCTAGTCTAGTCGTGATGCTTGGACCTTTGGCCATCGATGGAGTTACTGGACGTTGGTGGTGCACTCACAGGTCAAACAATATAGAACATTGAAAACGGAGTCGCTCACTGTGGAAGTCGTTCAATGAACCTGGTTTTCTTACATTTAGATTGTTTATTTAAATGTAATTTGGTTCCTATTCTGTTTGTTTAGCAGTGTAGGGTTATTTCTGCGCTTAGCAGATGTTTGTAGCTTAGTTACATATGTTGAGTCATATCACCTATGTAACGGGCAGAGGACATGGGATGTACGTCCATGTCAATTACTTTCATTGATTTTTGGATAGCCTTTAGGGACAACGGATCTCATCATGTAAGTGACTGCTCTTAACGAGTGTGTAAGCATTAGGGACAATGGCTATCATCATGTAAAGGGCAATAGCTCTCGTCAAGTGCAAGTGTTTAGGGATGACGGATCCCATAAAGTAAGGTACAACTGCTCTCAACAAGTGAGACTTTAGGGACAATGGCTCTTATTATGTAAGGGACAAATTGCCCTCATAAAGTTAGCCTTTAGGGACAATGGATCTCATCATGTACACAATTGCTCTTAACGAGTGTGTAAGCATTAGGGACAACGGCTATCATCATGAAAAGGGCAATTTCTCTCATCAAGTGAGCAAGTGTCTAGGGCAACGAATCCCATAAAGTAAGGTACAATTGCTCTCAACAAGTGAGTCTTTAGGGACAACGACTCTTATTATGTAAGGGAAAAATTGCCCTCATAAAGTTAGCCTTTAGGGACAACGGATCTCATCATGTAAGTGACAGTTGCCCTTATAGAGTGTGTAAGCATTAGGGACAACGACTATCATCATGTAAAGGGCAATTGCTCTCATTAAGTGAGCAAGTGTTTAGGGACAATGGATCCCCTAAACTAAGGTACAATTACCGTCAACAAGTGAGTCTTTAGGGACAACGGCTCTTATTACGTAAGGGAAAAATTGCCCTCATAAAGTTAGCCTTTAGGGACAACGGATCTCATCATGTAAGTGACTGCTCTTATCGAGTGTGTAAGCATTAGGGACAACGGCTATCATCATGTAAAGGGCAATTGCTCTCGTCAAGTGAGCAAGTGTTTAGGGACGATGGATCCCATAAATTAAGGTACAACTGCTCTCAACAAGTGAGACTTTAGGGACAATGGCTCTTATTATGTAAAGGACAAATTGCCCTCATAAAGTTAGCCTTTAGGGACAACGGATCTCATCATGTAAGTGACAATTGCTCTTATCGAGTGTGTAAGCATTAGGGACAACGGCTATCATCATGAAAAGGGTAATTTCTCTCATCAAGTGAGCAAGTGTTTAGGGCAACAAATCCCATAAAGTAAGGTACAATTGCTCTCAACAAGTGAGTCTTTAGGGACAACGGCTCTTATTATGTAAGGGAAAAATTGCCCTCATAAAGTTAGCCTTTAGGGACAACGGATCTCATCATGTAAGTGACAGTTGCTCTTATAGAGTGTGTAAGCATTAGGGACAACGACTATCATCGTGTAAATGGCAATTGCTCTCATTAAGTGAGCAAGTGTTTAGGGACAATGGATCCCATAAACTAAGGTACAATTGCTCTCAACAGGTGAGTCTTTAGGGACAACGGCTCTTATTACGTAAGGGAAAAATTGCCCTCATAAAGTTAGCCTTCAGGGACAACGGATCTCATCATGTAAGTGACTGCTCTTATCGAGTGTGTAAGCATTAGGGACAACAGCTATCATCATGTAAAGGGTAATTGCTCTCGTCAAGTGAGCAATTGTTTAGGGACGATGGATCCCATAAAGTAAGGTATAACTGCTCTCAACAAGTGAGACTTTAGGGACAATGGCTCTTATTATGTAATGGACAAATTGCCCTCATAAAGTTAGCCTTTAGGGACAACGGATCTCATCATGTAAGTGACAATTGCTCTTATCGAGTGTGTAAGCATTAGGGACAACGGCTATCATCATGAAAATTGCAATTTCTCTCATCAAGTGAGCAAGTGTTTAGGGCAACGAATCCCATAAAGTAAGGTACAATTGCTCTCAACAAGTGAGTCTTTAGGGACAACGGCTCTTATTATGTAAGGGAAAAATTGCCCTCATACAGTTAGCCTTTAGGGACAACGGATCTCGTCATGTAAGTGACAGTTGCTCTTATAGAGTGTGTAAGCATTAGGGACAACGACTATCATCATGTAAAGGGCAATTGCTCTCATTAAGTGAGCAAGTGTTTAGGGACAATGGATCCCATAAACTAAGGTACAATTACTCTCAACAAGTGAGTCTTTAGGGACAACAGCTCTTATTACGTAGGGGAAAAATTGTCCTCATAAAGTTAGCCTTTAGGGACAACGGATCTCATCATGTAAGTGACAATTGCTCTTATCTAGTGTGCAAGCATTAGGGACAACGGCTATCATCATGTAAAAGGGCAATTGCTCTCACCATGTGAGCAAGCGTTTAGGGACAATGGATCCCATGAACTAAGGTACAATTGCTCTCAAGAAGTGAGCCTTTAGGGACAACGGCTCTTATTATGTAAGGGACAAATTGCCCCCATAAAGTTAGCCTTTAGGGACAACGGATCTCATCATGTAAGTGACAATTGCTCTTATCAAGTGTGCAAGCATTAGGGACAACGACCATAAAAAACCCCTCATGAGCTGCTCCAAATCATGATTAATACGAGCAGGAAGGATGAAAACAGACGCCCAATAAATATGCATCGAAGACAACACGGACCTAATCAATTGAAGCCTACCCGCCAACGAAAGAAACTTATTACGCCAATCATTCGCACGCCCTTCTAATTTCTCCACAAGAACCTTACAATCCCTATCGAGAAGCCTAGACGAAATGAGAGGAACGCCCAAATATCTAACCGGAAGAGACCCTTCTGCAAATGGCATAGACTGAAGAATCATAGCTTTCAAAGCACTAGGCACATTACAGAAAAAAGCAGTACTCTTGGGAATACTCGGAACAAGACCCGAAACATTCTTGAAATCCTCCAAAGCTTGCATAATAACGTTAACCGATTCTGGATGGCCTCTAGAGAATAAGAAAAGATCATCTGCAAAACAAAGGTTAATAATACGTTGTTGCTCACATAAATGATGAAACTGAAACTCCATCGTATTAGCCATCTTTTTCTGCAGAATAAGGGTTAAAACCTCCATAACCAAAGTAAACAAGTAAGGAGATAATGGGTCACCCTGCCGAAGACCTCGCTTACCTTGGAACCAGCCATGAAGATCCCCATTAACACATATGGAATACGATGTAGAAGAAACACAAACCATAATCCAATCGACCATTTTATGATGGAAACCAAAACCAATCAGAATAGACCTAAGAAAAGCCCAATTAACCGTATCATACACCTTTTGAATATCCACTTTAAAAGCACATCTAGGTGGACCTCTCCCTCTATGATTATTCCGCATAATATCTTGGGTAAGCAAAATATTATCAGAAATACGCCGCCCAGGAACAAATGCAGATTGGTTAATACTAACCAAATGACCAAGGCTGTCTTTAACACGGTTCGCAATAATTTTACTAATGCACTTAAACAACACATTGCAACAAGAAATAGGCCTATAATCAGTAATCTTAGACGGGGTAGACACTTTAGGAATCAATGATATAATAGTGTGGTTAGTTTCCTTAAGAAGCTTACCATTAGAAAAGAAATCCCGAATAGCACACGTGACATCAATACCCACAACATTCCATGCTTTCTTAAAGAAAGCGGCAGTGTACCCGTCAGGCCCAGGAGCTTTATCATCCCCCATCGAGAATATAGCTTCCCTAATTTCAGAATCCGTAACATCTCTCACCATAAAATCAGCCATTTGAGGATTAAGGACATTAGAGAATAAAGCATGATCATCAAGAGGGGTACAATCCCCTTCAATACCCAGAAACTGCTAATAATGAGAAACAAAAGCCCCTGCAACTGCACTTCCTTCATACAAAACATTAGCTGCATCTCGAACCACTTCAATTCGATTACGAGCACATTTACTTTTAACAACATTATGAAAGTAAGCCGTATTAGAATCACCTGCATGAAGCCATTGAACTTTATATTTTTGCTTTAAAAACCGCTCCTCATCTAATATTGCCTCCTTAAAAGCAAGAAGGTAATGAGCATGATCTTCCCGAAGGGCTGAATTAAACGGGTCTTTATAAATAACACGTTAGACTCTAACTCCTTATGAAGACTAGTAACCCACTCATGAAGGTTACCTTGGTTATACAAAAGCTTACGAAAAGAAGATTTCAGCCCCTTCAAGTGTTTAACAACACGATACATAGCACAACCATTTACACTAAGATTCCACCCCGAAGTAACAGTATCAATAGAGCCCTCTTTATGCACCAGAAAATTAGAGAACTTAAAAGGTTTAGGTTTGAGTTTAGCCACCTGAGGAATACGAAGGACATAAGGAGAATGATTTGAAATACGGTAAGGTTGGAAAATAGCAAACGAACCCAGGAAATCATCACCTAACTTTAAATTACCCATAATTCTATCAATCTTCTTTAATGTTCCATTAGAGCCTCTTGGTTTTTGATTCCATGTAAAATGCAGCCCCGTACTATTAACATCCGACACCTCCATATTCAATACACATTCTTTAAATTCACACATAGCAATATCAAGAGCATAACCACCACACAAATGATCCTCCAAATTAAGAGCAGCATTAAAGTCTCCCAATAACACCCAAGGCCTACTACGCATGAATCTAACATGGCTATCAAGGTTACTCCAAAGTGCTCTCCGATTAACATAATAGTTATCTCCATAAACAAAGGAACAAAAAACGGTTTTGTTTTCATTACGAACATTAACCTGAACATGCATAACTTGGTTAGTAGAAGCCATAACCATAACATCAACAATATCATCATCCCAGCCAAGAATGATACGAGAACCCTTATTAGATAGAGTGTTGGGTAATAGTAGCTTAATAACCTGTTATGATAGCTGTTTTGCTGAATTTTTGCCTTATCTTTCATCGGATCGTTGTCCTGTTATTTTGAATTATTCTTTGGCCAAGCCTGTTAAGCCTAGATCATTTAGGTTTGCTAACTTTTTGGCGGATAAGGATTCTTTTTTTCCTATGGTTAGAGATAATTGGGGTATTGAGGTTTTTGGGTTCCGTATGTTTGTTTTGGCTAAACGTCTTAAAAATATGAAAAGACATTTGAGGAATATGAATAGGGTTAATAGGAACGTTTTTAATAAGGTTAAGACTTTGAAGGCTGAGCTTAAAAGAGTGCAACTGAATTTAGACAAAGATCCCAATAATAGTAGTCTTAGAGAAGAAGAATATGTCTACTGTAATGCGTATCAGGAAGCGGTGAGGGATGAGGCTAACCTTCTTAGACAGAAAACCAAGATTCAATGGTTGAAGGATGGTGAACAAAATACGTTGTACTTCCATAATTGTCTTAAAAATAGGGTGAACAAGGGTAGGATTCAAGTGGTGTGTGATGAGCAGGGTAACAAATTCTATGGTGATGATGTGCCGGGGTGTTTTGTTAACCATTTTCAAAAGTTTTTGGGGGTGGAAGATGAGGTCATTCCGTTAGAAGACTGTGAGGATCTTTTTGCCAAGAAACTTGATCCTTCTGTTGCATTGAATATGGTTAGACTTGTTTCAGATACCGAAATCAAAGAAGCGATGTTTAGTATTGATGATGACAAAGCGGCTGGCCCGGATGGGTTTACTTCAAAGTTTTTTAAAGCGGCTTGGAGCGTTGTTAGTGTTGATGTCTGTGCTGCGGTTAAAGAGTTTTTCAGTTCTGGTAAACTTCTTGGAGAGTTTAATGCTAATGTTATCTCGCTTATTCCTAAGTTGCAAGTTCCCTTGAAGGTGTCTGATTATCGTCCTATTGCTTGTGGAAATGTCATCTACAAGTGCATCAGTAAAGTCATTACGAATAGGCTTAAAGAAGGTCTTTGTAGTCTGATTGATTGTAACCAGAGTGCATTTATCCCGGATAGGCAGATTAGTGACAACATTTTGCTTGCTCAGGAGTTTGTTAAGAGATATAATTGGACGCGTGATGTTAGCAAATGCTCGTTCAAAGTGGACATTCAGAAGGCATACGATACGGTCAATTGGGACTTTTTGAAGAGGTGTCTTGTTCATTTTGGCTTCCACAGCTCCATGATTCACTGGATTATGGTATGTTTAACTTCTGCCTCCTTTTCTTTATGTGTAAATGGTGAATTGCATGGATTTTTCAAAAGTAAAAGGGGTCTTAGGCAGGGTGACCCGATCTCGCCTTATTTGTTCACTATCGTTATGGAAGCATTTAATATGATGGTTAAGATAAGAGCAATTGTCACTTACATGATGAGATCCGTTGTCCCTAAAGGCTGACTTTATGAGGGTAATTTTCCCTTACATAATAAGAGCCGTTGTCCCTAAAGACTCACTTGTTGAGAGCTATTGTACCTTACTTTATGGGATTCGTTGCCCTAAACACTTGCTCACTTGATGAGAGCAATTGCCCTTTTCATGATGATAGCTTGTGTCCCTAATGCTTAGATACTCGATAAGAGCAATTGTCACTTACATGATGAGATCCGTTGTCCCCAAAGGCTAACTTTATGAGGGCAATTTCTCCCTTACATAATAAGAGCCACTGTCCCTAAAGTCTAGTGTTTTGAGCAATTGTACCTTACTTTATAGGAGCCGTTGTCCCTAAACGCTTGCTCACTTGATGAGAGCAATTGCCCTTTACATGATGATAGCCGTTGTCCCTAATGCTTGCACACTTGACAAGAGCTATTATCACATGTATGATGAGCTCCGTTGTCCCTAAAGGCTAACTTTATGAGGGCTATTTGTCCCATACATGATAAGAGCCGTTGTCCCTAAAGGCTTACAAGTCGAGAGCAATTGTACCTTACTTTACAGGAGCCGTTGTCCCTAAACGCTCGCACACTTGTTGAGTGCAATTACCCTCTAAATGATGATAGCCGGTGTCCCTAATGCTTGCACACTTGATAAGAGCAATTATCAATTACATGATGAGACCCGTTGTCCCTAAAGGCTAACTTTATGAGGGCAATTTCTCCTTTACATGATGATAGCCGTTGTCCCTAAGAGCACACTTGATAAGAGCAATTGTCACTTACGTGAGTACTGTCGTTGTCCCTTATGCTTGCACACTCGATAAGATCAATTGTCACTTACATGATGAGATCCGTTGTCCCTAAAGGCTAACTTTATGAGGGCAATTTTCCATTACATAATAGGAGCGTTGTCCTTAAAGACTCCCTTGTTGAGAGCAATTGTACCTTACTTTATGGGATTCGTTGCCGTAAACACTTGCTCACTTGATGAGAGCAATTGCCCTTTTCATGATGATAGTTGTTGTCCCTAATTCTTACACACTCGATAAGGGCAATTGTCGCTAACATGAAGAGATCCGTTGTCCCCAAAGGCTAACTTTATGAGGTCAATTTCTCCCTTACATAATAAGAGCCATTGTCCCTAAAGTCTCACTATTTTGATAGTAGTTGTACCTTAATTTATGGAATCCGTTGTCCCTAATCACTTGCTCACTTGATGAGTGCATTTGCCCTTTACGTGATGATAGCCGTTGTTCGTAATGCTTAAACACTCGATAAGAGCGACTGTCACTTAAATGATGAGATCCGTTGTCCCTAAAGGCTAGCTTTATGAGGGCAATTTGTCCCTTACATGATAAGAGCCGTTGTCCATAAAGACTCACTTGTTGAGAGCAATTGTACTTGACTTTATGGGAGTCGTTGTCCCTAAACGCCTGCTCAATTAATGAGAGTAATTGCCTTTTACATGATGATAGCCGTTGTCCCTATTGCTTGCAAACTTGATAAGAGCAATTGTCACTTACATGATGAGACCCGTTGTCCCTAAAGGCTAACTTTATGTGGGCAATTTGTCCCTTACATAAGAGCCGTTGTCCCTAAAGACTCACTTATTGAGAGCAATTGTACTTTACTTTATGGGAACCGTTGTCCCTAAATGCTTGCTCACTTGATGAGAGCAATTGTCCTGTACATGATGATAGCCATTGTCCCTAATGCTTGAACACTTGACAAGAGCAATTTTCACTTGCATGTTGAGATCTGTTGTCCCTTAAGGCTAACTTTATGAGGGCGATTTGTCCCTTACATGATAAGAGCCGTTGTCCCTAAAGGCTCACTTGTTGAGAGAAATTGTACTTTACTTTATGAGAGCCGTTGTCCCTAAATGCCAGCACACTTGACGAAAGCAATTGCCCTTTACATGATGATAGCCGTTGTCCCTAATGTTTACACACTCGATAAGAGCAGTCACTTACATGATGAGATCCGTTGTCCCTAAAGGCTAACTTTATGAGGGCAATTTGTCCCTTACATGATAAGAGCCGTTGTCCCTAAGGACTCACTTGTTGAGAGCAATTGTACCTTAATTTATTGGAGCCGTTGTCCCTAAACGCTTGCTCACTTGATGAGAGCAATTGCCCTTTACATGATAAGAGCCGTTGTCCCTAATGCTTGCAAGCTTGACAAGAGCAATTGTCACTTGCATGATGAGATCGGTTGTCCCTAAGGCTAAGTTTATGAGGGTGATTTGTCCCTTACAGAATAAGAGCCGTTGTCCCTAAAGGCTTACAAGTTAAGAGCTATTGTACCTTACTTTATGGGAGCCATTGTCCATAAACGCTCGCTCACTTGTTGAGTGCAATTTCCCTCTAAATGATGATAGCCGGTGTCCCTAATGCTTGCACACTTGATAAGAGCAATTGTCAATTGTGATGAGACCCGTTGTCCCTAAAGGCTAACTTTATGAGGGCAATATGTCCTTTACATGATAAGAGCCGTTGTTCCTACAGACTCACTTGTCGAGAGCAATTGTACCTTACTTTATGGCAGTCATTGTCCCTAAACGCTTGCTCACATGATGAGAGCAATTGCCCTTTACATGATGATAGTCGTTGTCCCTAATAGTTGCACACTTGATAAGAGCAATTGTCACTTACATGATGAGACCCGTTTTTCTTAAAGGCTAACTTTGTAAGGGCAATTTGTCTCTTCCATGATAAGAGCCATTGTCCCTCAAGCTCACTTGTTGAGAGCAACTGTACCTGACTTTATGGGAGCCGTTGTCCCTAAACGCCTGCTCACTTGATGAGAGCAATTGCCTTTTACATGATGATAGCCGTTGTCCCTAATGCTTGCACAATTGTCACTTGCATGTTCAGATCTGTTGTCCCTAAAGGCTAACTTTTTTGAGGTCGATTTATCCCTTACATGAAAAGAGCCGTTGTCCCTAAAGGCTCCCATGTTGTGAGAAATTGTACCTTACTTTATGGGAGCCGTTGTCCCTAAATGCAAGCTCACTTGATGAGAGCAATTGCAATTTACATGATGATAGCCGTTGTCCCTAATGCTTACACACTCGATAAGAGCAACTGTCACTTACATGATGATATCCGTTGTCCCTAAAGGCTCACTTGTTAAGAGCAATTATACCTTAGTTTATGGGTCCTGTTGTCCGTAAATGCTTTCTCACTTAATGAGAGTAATTGTCCATTACATAATGATTTCCGTTGTCCCTAATGCTTGCTCACTTGATGAGAGCAATTGCCCTTTACATGATAAGAGCCGTTGTCCCTAATGCTTGCAAGCTTGACAAGAGCAATTGTCACTTGCATGATGAGATCGGTTGTCCCTAAGGCAAACTTTATGAGGGTGATTTGTCCCTTACAGAATAAGAGCCGTTGTCCCTAAAGGCTTACAAGTTGAGAGCAATTGTACCTTACTTTATGGGAGCCGTTGTCCATAAACGCTCGCTCACTTGTTGAGTGCAATTGCCCTTTAAATGTTGATAGCCGGTGTCCTTAAAGCTGATAAGATCAATTGTCACTTAAATGATGAGACCCGTTGTCCCTAAAGGCTAACTTTATGAGGGCAATATGTCCCTTACATGATAAGAGCCGTTGTCCCTAAAGACTCACTTGTTGAGAGCAATTGTACCTTACTTTATGGGAGCCGTTGTCGCTAAACGCTTGCTCACTTGATGAGAGCAATTGCCCTTTACATGTTGATAGCCGTTGTCCCTAATGGTTGCACAATTGATAAGACCGATTGTCACTTACATGATGAGACCCGTTGTCCCTAAAGGCTAACTTTATCCGGGCAATTTGTCTCTTCCATGATAAGAGCCGTTGTCCCTAAAGGCTCACTTGTTGAGGGCAATTGTACCTAACTTTATGGGAGCCGTTGTCCCTAAACACCTGCTCACTTGATGAGAGCAATTGCCTTTAACATGATGATAGTCGTTGTCCCTAATGCTTGCACACTTGATAAGAGCAATTGTCACTTACATGTTGAGACCCGTTGTCCTTAAAGACTCACTTGTTAAGAGCAATTGTACCATACTTTATGGGATCCGTTGTCCCTAAACGCTTGCTCACTTGATGAGAGCAATTGTCCTTTACATGATGATAGCCGTTGTCCCTAATGCTTACACACTTGACAAGAGCAATTGTCACTTGCATGTTGAGATCCGTTGTCGCTAAGGCTAACTTTATGAGGGCGATTTATCCCTTACAAGATAAGAGCCGTTGTCCCTAAAGGCTCACATGTTGAGAGAAATTGTACCTTACTTTATGGGAGTCGTTGTCCCTAAATGCAAGCTCACTTGATGAGAGCAATTGCCCTTTACATGATGATAGCCGTTGTCCGTAATGCTTACACACTCGATAAGAGCAACTGTCATTTACATGATGATATCCGTTGTCCCTAAAGGCTCACTTGTTGAGAGCAATTATACCTTAGTTTATGGGTCCCGTTGTCCCTAAATGCTTTCTCACTTAATGAGAGCAATTGTGCATTACATGATGATTTCCGTTGTCCCTAATGCTTGCACTCTCGATACGAGCAATTGTCACTTACATGATGAGATCCGTGGTCCTTAAAGGCTAACTTTATGAGGGCAATTCGTACCTTACATAATACGAGCCTTTGTCCCTAAAGACTCACTTGTTGAGAGCAATTGTACCTTACTTTATGTGAGCCGTTGTCCCTAAACGCTTGCTCACTTGATGAGAGCAATTGCCCTTTACATGATGATAGCCGTTGTCCCTAAGAGCACACTTGATAAGAGCAATTGACACTTACATGAGTACTGTCGTTGTCCCTTATGCTTGCACACTCGATAAGAGCAATTGTCACTTACATGATGAGATCCGTTGTCCCTTAAGGCTAACTTTATGAGGGCAAATTTTCTTTACATAATAGGAGCCGTTGTCCTTAAAGACTCCCTTGTTGAGAGCAATTGTACCTTACTTTATGGGATTCGTTGCCCTAAACACTTGCTCACTTGATGAGAGCAATTGCCCTTTTCATGATGATAGTTGTTGTGCCTAATTCTTACACACTCGATAACGGCAATTGTCGCTAACATGATGAGATCCGTTGTCCCCAAAGGCTAACTTTATGAGGGCAATTTCTCCCAAACATAATAAGAGCCATTGTCCCTAAAGTCTCACTTGTTTATAGTAGTTGTACCTTACTTTATGGAATCCGTTGTTCCTAAACACTTGGTCATTTGATGAGTGCATTTGCCCTTTACGTGATGATAGCCGTTGTTCGTAATGCTTACACACTCGATATGAGCGACTGTCACTTACCTGATGAGATCCGTTGTCCCTATAGGCTAGCTTTATGAAGGCAATTTGTCCCTTACATGATAAGAGCCATTGTCCCTAAAGACTCACTTGTTGAGAGGAATTGTACCTTACTTTATGGGAGCCGTTGTCCCTAAACGCTTGCTCACTTGATGTGAGCAATTGCCCTTTACATGATAATAGCCGTTGTCCCTAATGCTTGCACACTTGACAAGAACAATTGTCACTTGCATGATGAGATCCGTTGTCCCTAAAGGCTAACTTTATGAGGGCGATTTGTCCCATACATGATAAGAGCCGTTGTCCCTAAAGACTCACTTGTTGAGAGCAATTGTACCGAAGTTTATGCGAGCCGTTGTCCCTAAACGCTTGCTCACTTGTTGAGTGCAAATTGCCTTCTAAATGATGATAGCCGGTGTCCCTAATCCTTGCACACTTGATAAGAGCAATGTTAATTACATGATGAGACCCGTCATCCCTAAAGGCTAACTTTATAAGGGCAATATGTCCCTTACATGATAAGAGCCGTTGTCCCTAAAGACTCACTTGTTGAGAGCAATTGTACCTTACTTTACGGGAGCCGTTGTCCCTAAACGCTTGCTCACTTGATGAGAGCAATTGCCCTTTACATGATGATAGCCATTGTCCCTAATGCATGCACACTTGATAAGAGCAATTATCTCTTACATGATGAGTCCCGTTGTCCCTAAAGGCTAACATTATAAGGGCAATTTGTCTCTTCCATGATAAGAGCCGTTGTCCCTAAAGGCTCACTTGTTGAGAGCAATTGTACCTGACTTTATGGGAGTCGTTGTCCCTAAACGCCTGCTCAATTGATGAGAGCAATTGCCTTTTACATGATGATAGCCGTTGTCCCTATTGCTTGCAAACTTGATAAGAGCAATTGTCACTTAATGATGAGACCCGTTGTCCCTAAAGGCTAACTTTATGTGGTCAATTTGTCCCTTACATGATAAGAGCCGTTGTCCTTAAAGACTCACTTGTTAAGAGCAATTGTACCTTACTTTATGGGAGCCGTTGTCCCTGAATGCTTGCTCACTTGATGAGAGCAATTTTCCTTTACATAATGATAGCCGTTGTCCCTAATGCTTGAACACTTGACAAGAGCAATTTTCACTTGCATGTTAAGATCCGTTGTCCCTTAAGGCTAACTTTATGAGGGCGATTTGTCCCTTACATGATAAGAGCCATTGTCCCTAAAGGCTCACTTGTTAAGAGAAATTGTACTTTACTTTATGGGAGCCGTTGTCCCTAAATCCCAGCTCACTTGATGAAAGCAATTGCCCTTTACATAATGATAGCCGTTGTCCCTAATGCTTACACACTCGATAAGAGCAGTCACTTACATGATGAGATCCGTTGTCCCTAAAGGCTAACTTTATGAGGGCAATTTGTCCTTTAGATGATAAGAGCCGTTGTCCCTAAAGACTCACTTGTTGAGAGCAATTGTACCTTACTTTATTGGAGCCGTTGTCCCTAAACGCTTGCTCACTTGATGAGAGCAATTGCCCTTTACATGATGATAGCCGTTTTCCCTAATGCTTGCAAGCTTGACAAGAGCAATTGTCACTTGCATGATGAGATCGGTTGTCCCTAAGGCTAACTTTATGAGGGTGATTTGTCCCTTACAGAATAAGAGCCGTTGTCCCTAAAGGCTTACAAGTTGAAAGCAATTGTACCTTACTTTATGGGAGCCGTTGTCCATAAACGCTCGCTCACTTGTTGCGGACGACCTTCTTTTATTATGTCATGGTGATTTAATCTCTGCTAGTATTCTTAGAAGAGCGTTAGATGAATTTGCTATGTGTTCTGGTTTATTCCCTAGTCTTACTAAAAGTGTTGCTTTTTTTGGGAGTGTGCCTGATATGGTTAAGGATAATATTTTGCTTGTTATGCCTTTTAGAATTGGTATTCTGCCATTGAAATACTTGGGTATCCCTCTGTTCGGTAAGAGAATTGTGAATGAGGATTGTAGAAGCTTAATTCAGAAGGTTAAGAATCGCATTAATGATTGGAGAAACAAAACTTTATCTTTTGCGGGTAGACTTCAGTTAATCTCATCTGTTCTTACTTCGCTTCATGTTTATTGGGCTTCGATGTTTCTTCTTCCTAATCATGTCTGTGATAGCATTGATAAACTGTGTAAAAAGTTTTTATGGTCCGGTGGGGGTGAGGGTAGTGGTATTGCTAGTGTATCATGGAAAGATATTTGTAAGCCTAAAAATCAGGGGGGGCCTTGGTCTTAAACCTCTCAGACTTATGAATGAGGCTTTAATCGCTAAGCACCTTTGGAACGTTATTAGTAAGAAAGACTCGCTGTGGGTTAGATGGGTTCATGCTTATAGGATCAAAGATAGAAATATTTGGTTTGATATTAAGCCTGAACATGGTGCTTCGGGTTGGAATCATATTCTTGGTCTTAGGGATAAAATTCGAGCTTTTGTGGTGTATAGATTGGGTAATGGTGAACAATGTTCTATGTGGTTTGATAAATGGCACACTAATGGCCCGCTGTGTAAGGTTATTACTCATAGTTTCCTTACTGAAAATGGGTTGGATACTAATGATAAGGTTGCCGGTTGGATTGACAGTAGCGGATGGAAATGGCCCAATGAATGGAACAATCTTTTTGGTGATGTCTTAAATGTGCCTGTTCCTATTTTATTTGATGAGTTTGAGGATAAGGTTTTATGGATTAATAAGGATAATAAGGATGTGGAGTTTAGTGTTAAAGAAGCTTGGAAAGCTTTAAGGATTGATAGCCCTAAAGTTATCTGGAATAAGCATGTTTGGTTCACTCAATGTATTCCTAGACACGCTTTTGTGCTTTGGATGGCTATGCGGGGGAGACTTAAAACTTCGGATCGAATATCTAGATGGTTTAACATTTCTAGTACCTTATGCCCTTTATGTAATGCCGTTGATGAATCTCATGCTCACTTATTCTTTTCTTGTGATTTTTCTAAGGCTGTTTGGGGTAACCTTAAACTTTTGTGTAAGCTTGAAGATACTTCTTTCACTTGGGCTGAAGTTGTTTCTGGAATTTCCAATAGAACTGCTAATAATTCTATTTGGAGTGTGATTCAGCGTTTAGCTTTTGGGGCTGTGGTATATTTTTTTTTGGGTAAAAGGTCAACGACCTGGTAAAATATATTATCCAAAAAAACGTTGAAGTACAATGGAATGTGGCTGAAGTACCACATTAACCTCAAGCACAGGCGCTTGATAAACACAACTGCTAAGCAGTAAAATAACATGCACAACATGTGCATCTAACCAAACCAACATGCCAAACAAAGCAACTAAAAAGCAAAAAACACAAAAATCATAGAGATGAGTAACTATTTCTTCTTGCGTCCTTGCACCTGGAAATCTCTTGGAGAACCGTTCTTGGATTTGGAATAATATGCAATATCATCATAGTTCTCATAGACTTCATCATCAATTAACTCAACTTCAACTTCTTCAGCAAATGTAACCCTTTTCATAGGACTCTTCACTACATCAGGTGTAGTAAACGAGTTAGACGAATCAAAATCAGTATAGGCCACACTTGTAGAAGCACCATCATTATGGGAACCATGTTCCCGTAAACCATCAGTATCCACATATACCGGTTGCTCAAGTTGTGAACGTCCACCCTCCACAACTGCAGCAGCCCCTAGATCACACTTCAAAGCATCATTAGATGTACCACTCGGATTAGAATCAACATTAGAAGACTTAATAACAGCCCCCTCCTTATGTTGTAAACCCCGATTCTTCTTCTTGGTAGCCGGTTTAGAAACAGGTTGATACATAAGATTTGGCTTCGTAGAAACCCCCATAGCCCCTTTCTTACCCTTGTCATTAGTTTGACCAGCCTTTGTAGAGTGAACCTTGCCCTTAACCTCCCTATCTTGTTGAGTCGAATCCTTAGTAACCCACTTACGCCTAAGAGGACATACATGATCATCATGATTGAAACAAACACACTTAGAACACCAAGATGGCCACCATTCATACTCAACTTCAAGAACTTCCATGTAATGACCCTTACCCTTAGGTAAAGGAATTTCAACCTCAATTGATTCCAAAACATCTAAATCAGCCGATAACTCAATAAGTACCCTAGCATATGAATAACGTCCCCACGGGTTCTTACACATATCATTAGTACCCGCATCAAACCGAATTATCCGACCCAACTGTTTTGCAATCAAACTAATACCAGCTTTAGAGTATACAACGGATGGTATATCATGGATGCGTACCCAAACCGGTACCTTAGTAATCTTCTCCTTCTCAAGCCTCATATTAGGCACCCAAATATGTAAGAATAAAGGCATTGATCGAATAAACCAAGGACCACCATTAAGGACTTTATTCATACCTTCAAGTGAAGAGAACTTGAAAATGAAGAAACCATTCCGCAGTATAACATGTTCAAAGCCGAACCTAGCCCAAGCATGCTTGACATAGTCTTCCACAATAGGAAATGCAATTCTTTGACCGATGAAATAACCGTATAGTGAATTGGTAAGTTTAGTACACATATCATCCACAACGGCCAAAGGAATAACCACTCTTGAACCCGATCTAGTAGCTTCATCAACTCCACCAGAATGTGAATCACTAGATACATTAGGCCCAAAAGAACCTCCAATATTACCCCCATCAGCTAGCCTTTCAGTAATATCCTTTAACGTACCAACAAATGCAGCCCCCACATCAGATGCTACAGCATTAGTAAACACAGGACTATCAGACTTAGAACTAACCAAACGTACCCCTTGTAGTAAAGCAGCATCCGGAGAAGAAACAATGGGGCCATGATCTTTAGGTAGCACAAAACTCCCCGTTTTCCCTTCCAAACCTGCACTTTTCAATAACGACTTCAATGGCCTACTAGAATTGTTAAGAATCATACCATCGATGTTTCCAATCCTATTGGCCAACCCCATAGCCTTAGAAGGCTTAGTAACATTCAGAGAACCAGATTCCATCCTCTCTTTAACCCACTTGTATCACTTAGAACAAACAGCAACAACCCTTTACACTTGTACCACGAATGACTAAAAACACCAACACAAGTGATGCACTTTCAATTCCAAACCCTAATAAGGGTACTTTCAATCTGAATATGAAAAGAAAACCCTAACCGAGTAATCTGTTAAGTAAAGCACCTCAAGCCAATACGCCAAGAAAACAAAAATTCGAAACCCTAATAAAAGGATTCGATAAAATGAACACCCAAAACGCAGCAGCAGCAATAATCTATCCAAATATGTATAAGTCAACCAAATCGACTCAATGGAAAGCAAAAAGATAGATAGATCCAAACCGAAACCCTAAGCAGCCTTGAATCACTTACATGAACCAAAAGAAGCACCGAATATAGATTAAGCCAATATAAAACCGACTTAAATAGAATAGCACCAGCAGGTTCGATTTAGGGATCTTAAATTAGGAAAACCCTAAAATCGATTTTTCAAATAGAGAGATAATCACAAAATCGAATTAGGGATCTTATATTTAGTAATCCCTAACAAAACGAATTATTTGTAATGTTAAGGGATTAATAAAGTCGGTTATAAACCCTTAAAAACACGAATTATATGAACGATTTGAAAGAAGGAATATAACCCAGCGATTTAAAACCCTAGCAGCACATCACCAATTATTAACCCTTTGAGGATGATTTAGGCAGCGATTAGAATGAAATTGATGATAACCACAAAGGATTAACACAATAATACTCAGATCGTTACAAACAATTAAGGATTAAGGGCAATAATTGGTGAAAACGAATTAGGTTTAGGAGGGCAGAAGATCGCCAATTGGAGAGAGACTTTTAGGGTTTTTTTTCTTTTTTTTTTTTTTTTTTTTTTTTTTTTTTTTTTTTTTTTTTTTTTTTTGGGCTGTGGTATATTATATTTGGCAAGAGCGTAATTTCAGGTTATTTCAAAAGAATTTTAGAAGTGAGGTGACTATTTTTAAGATTATCGTTGATACTGTTAGGCACAAGCTGTTAAGTTAGTATGTAAAAAAAATAAAAAAAAAAAAAAAAAAAAAAAAAAAAAAAAAACCCTAGTAGTGCTCTCTTTTCACCGGCGACTAAAATTCCTATCGTCCAATCGATCAACATCGTTTTAATTTCACTTAATCTGGTTCCACTATTGCTTTCTTAATTCAATAGTGGGTCGGTGGTAGTGATTTGCTTTTATCTCTGATTGGTGGGGTTTTGGTTCTTAACTAATTATTGAATATTGCAATCGTGGTCATTTGGAAGATTCGTTTCTGTTTGCGGCGACAAAGGGTTTTTAATTATAATTTCACTTCCTGTCGGTTTGTGCATGGTTATTATTGGATTCTATCATTTATTCGTACGAATCATAATGAGGGTCGGTGAGGAAGTACGAGGATTCATAACATCATTATTGAGGTATCATTGCGCTGCTGTTTTTTTTTCTTAGGGTTTTTTTACTGTTGGATCGTTGTACTGTTTCATCGTTTTTGTTAGGGTTTCGTTTGGATTATAAGTTTCTGCTTCTCGTTTGGATTTTTTGGTGACTGTGATGGATTCGTCTAACATATCTAATAAACCATCAATCTCCCCTCAATCAACTCTAATCTCTAATGCACCTATTTTAAAGTCTATCTTGAGAAACAAAGGTGCTGCTAGTGTAATTAAGCCGCATGTTTCAGCTGCTGAATTGTTATCCTCCTTTGGGCAACATGAGGGTTTAGAGGAGGATGTGATGAGGAGTGGTATTACTTCCAAGCTGAAGAGTGTTGATGGTCCGATATTGAGTAGTGATGGTAAGGTTTTGAAACCTTATCGTGTGGTGAAATTTGCTGATCAGAATATGGAGTTTGGGAATGACAAGGGTTCTAGTGGTACGTCTAAAGATGCAATGGGTGATGCAACTCAGGTTGCTAGTGCTAAACATGTTTCGATTGATACTCAAGTGACTAGTACGAAGGATTCAAGTCAACCTACTGCTGTGAGTGCTAAATTTGGTGATAATTCAAGTGCTGTTGGTTCACAACAAGCTCCTAAACTCTCTTATGCTTCTATGTTTCAATCTAAGAACACTTTCAAATCCGTTAACATATGTGAATTACGTAATGAGGAACGTGTGAAAGGAGCTCATGTCACAATTCCGTTAAAAGAGATTAATGATGTTTCGGCCAGATTTGCTCATACTCTTTATGGGTACTTTATTGGGAAACGACTTGCATTCCCTATTGTGGAGAATTATGTTAAGAATACATGGGCTAAATTTGGATTAGAACGTGTCATGTTGAATAATGGATTCTTTTTATTTCAATTTTCCACTAAGGATGGCATGGATAAAGTGTTAGAGACTGGTCCGTGGTTGATTCGTTCTATTCCTATCTTCTTGAACATTTGGACGCCTAATACTACGCTTGCTAAGGAAGAGGTTACTTCAGCCCCCTTATGGGTGAAGTTACATAAGGTTCCAATTGTTGCTTATACGGAGGTTGGATTGAGCTTGATTACGACTCAAATTGGTAAACCTATCATGTTGGATTCGTATACTAGTACTATGTGTGTTAAGTCTTGGGGTCGGAATTCATATGCTCGAGCTCTTATTGAAGTGTCTTCTATTAACAAGTTAATGGATCATGTGATTGTGGCAATTCCGTTTCCCAATGGTTTAGGTCATTCACTGGAATGTATTGAAATTGAATATGAATGGCAGCCTCCTAGGTGTGATGCATGCAAAATTTTTGATCATGATGATGTTGCTTGTCCCAAGAAGGTTAAGCAACCTAGTGTGAAGTCTACTGTTGATGAGGAGGGTTTTGTGGAAGTTACTAAGCGTAAGGGTAAGGGTAAGGTGCCAACTCATGAAAAGGTTATTGATGGAGTTCGTTTTGCTAAACCTATTTTTTTTTGGGTAAAAGGGATAACACACCCTGGTAAAATTCATTACACCAAAAAGCGTTGAAGTACAAAGGATGAGGGCGTACACCCCTCATCTCAGTCCGTTAGGACACTTACAGACACTAATATAATATAAGGTTATTTTTTTTTTGCTAAACCTAAGGTTACTTTTAATTACCGTTGGCAGCCGGTTTCTAAAACTAAAGGTGATGGAGCGTCGTCTTCTAAGGAAGGTGTGGAGAATGGTGCTTCATCTTCAAAGGCTCACGATACAAATAATGATAAGAAAGTGGAAGATGGTCTTAATTCATTGGATAATCCAGTTAATAGTGATGTTCCAGCCTTTTCTAAGTATATTCATGATGATTTAAGTGATATTATCACTAAGAATTCGTTTGGAGCTTTAAGTGGTGATGTGACCAGTTCTGAATTCGGGTTCGAGGAGGATACATCTCATGAGAATGAAGGAGTTCATGTTGTGGATAGTGATACGGATAATGAGGTTGATGAGCATATTGAATGTGGTAATCGTAACACGGTCACGAGTAATCAAAAGAAGGAAGCAAGCACTTCCTCTAGTGATGTTTTTTTTTGGGTAAAAGGGTTAATTCACCCCGGCAAAATTCATTACACCAAAAAACGTTGAAGTACAAAGGATGAGAGTGACTTCCCTCATCTCAGTCCCTTAGGACACTTACAGACTCACCTATAGGAATGAAACACCATACCTATAACTTACAATATACGTGTGACAGGCCACACTTATAACTAATAATTGAACATAAATTACAACGAATATAAAAGAAAAAATAATTGCAAATCAAGTAGAAACTTGAGTCTTCAATTCGTCATAGTAGTCCAAACTTCCATAATCATCTTCATAGTCCCACAAACCTTCAACGAATCAGAATTAGAGCACATGTGATATAACCATGAGATGAACATTCACAAGCTGATCTTGACTTCCCCTTGGTAACATACAATAGGGTTAAACCCTAAAAGGCAACCAAACAGGCTAATTTGAGACTACGACACACAAATAACATTCAAGTGTCGTACAACATGCGAACCAATAACAGCCTGAACCAATAAGCATGTTACTCTAACTTCCAATAATGACGAATAGGGTGCAGCACCCTAACTTCCAATAATGACGAAAAGATCCTAACCAAATTCTCAGGACATGAATGTATCACACCCCAATCAGAAACTAGCACTGTGAGGATCTGTTATAAGATGATAATAGGGTTAAGCAACCCTAACTTCCAGCAAAAGCGATCACAAGACAAGATAATAGGGTTAAGCAACCCTAACTTCCTCTAGTGATGTTCCTCATGTATAGTATCGCTTCTTGGAATATAAGGGGAATGAACCAATCCCCTAAACAAAATGAGGTTCGACAAGTTATTTGTGAGAATAAACTTTCTGTTTGTGCTAATCTTGAATCTCATGTAGCTTGTTCTCGGTTGGAAGGGCTTTGTAAGAAGGTTTTTAGGAATTGGAATTGGACTTCTAATGGTCATTTGTGTTCTAAAGGTTCTCGCATTGTTTTGGGCTGGAATCAAGAGGATGTTGATTTAACCGTGGTTACTATGGATGATCAAGTTATACACACTTGTATTCGGTTTAAAATTGATAAGAAAGAGTTGTTTTGTTCGTTTATATATGCTCATAACCGTTATACTCATAGGCGTCCTCTTTGGCAGAATTTAATGGTTCATAAGCAATATGTTAGGAACCGTGCTTGGTGTCTTCTTGGTGATTTTAATTCTGCTCTTAACTTAGAAGATAAAGTGGAGGGTCTTCTGTCATTGATATTGCTATGAGGGAGTTTAAGGAGTGTGTTGAGGAGATTGAAGTTTTTGACGTCAATCGTTCCGGGTTGCAATTTACGTGGAATCAGAAACCTAGAGGGGTGGATGGTACTCTTAAGAAGATTGATTGTATTATGGCTAATCTTGAATGCACGGATGGTTTCGTTGGTGCTCATGCCATTTTTCAGCCGTATTGTATTTCAGACCATTCTCCGGCTATCCTCACTATTCCTACTTCTCATAAGTTTAAACCAAGGCCGTTTAAGTTTTTTAATATTCTGGTTACTAATTCTCTGTTTAAAGAGCAGGTAAAGGAGTGTTGGAGCGTGGCTACAAGTGGTTTTTATATGTACCAAGTTGTGAGCAAGCTTAAATTGCTGAAAAAGCCGCTTCGTAAAATGCTATTTAATGAAGGGAATATCCATGAGAAAGTCATTAGACTTCGTCATGAGTTAGATACTGTTCAACGTGCTTTAGATGCGGATCCTTTTAATATTTCTGTTCGAGAAGAGGAGGCTTGTTATCTTAATGCTTATAATGATGCTATTTTATTAGAGGAACAGTTTCTGAAACAAAAAGCTAAGGTTGAATGGCTCCGGGTTGGGGATTCTAATTCGGCTTAGTTTCATAAAGTGGTGAAGAGCCGAAAAGCTAGAAGTCGAATCGATGTGATCAGCAATAGTGATGGGGCTCGGTTTGATGGAGAGGAGGTTCCTAATGCTTTCGTTAGTCATTATGCTTCTTTTCTTGGTCAAGAGGGGTATACGGTTCCGTTTGATAATCATGATCTTTATATGTCTACTCTTGATCCTATTGTTGCTGAGGATATGGTTCGGGATGTTTCCAGGCAAGAAGTTAAAGATGCTTTATTCTCTATGGGGGATGACAAATCTCCTGGTCCGGATGGGTACACTGCGGCTTTCTTTAAAGGGGCTTGGGATATTGTGTCATCGGATGTTACTAAGGCGGTTCAGGAATTCTTCACGAATGGTAAGCTTTTGAAGGAAGTGAACCACACTATTATTGCACTTCTTCCTAAGGTCACTTCTCCATCTCGGATTAATGATTTTAGGCCTATTTCTTGCTGCAATGTGTTATTTAAATGTATTAGCAAGATTATTGCTAACCGTATCAAGAATAGTTTAACATCCTTAGTGAGTTTGAACCAATCAGCTTTTGTTCCGGGTAGGAGGATCTCGGATAATATTCTTCTTACTCAAGAGCTTATGCATAATTATCATGTTGATCGGGGTCCGGCTAGATGTGCTTTTAAAGTTGATATTCAGAAGGCCTATGATACGGTTGATTGGAACTTCTTACGGCAAATTCTGATTGGGTTTGGGTTTCATAACCGTATGATTTGTTGGATTATGGAATGTGTGACATCGACTTCATTTTCTATTAGTGTTAACGGTTCTTTGCATGGATATTTTAAGGGTAAGAGGGGTCTTCGGCAAGGTGATCCGTTGTCGCCTTATATATTTACTCTTGTTATGGAGGTTCTTACTCTTATCTTACGGAGGCGGGTTCGCAATTCAGAGCTATTTACATTTCATCATCATTGCTCTAACCTTAATATCATTAATTTGTGCTTTGCTGATGATCTGTTTCTTTTTGCTCATGGTGATGTTGAATCGGCTAGAGTTATTATGGAGGCGTTGGACGAGTTTAAACATGTTTCTGGCCTTACTCCAAGTTTGCCTAAGAGCACTGCATATTTTTGTAATGTTCGTAACCATGTCAAGCTTGCTATTTTACAGGTGATTCCGTTTGTTGAAGGGAGCCTTCCTGTTAAGTATTTGGGCGTTCCTTTGGTTACTACTAGGCTGATTTTTAGAGATTGCAAGGAGTTGGTTGAGAAGTTGTCTAATCGTATTAAGGATTGGAAGAATAAATCTCTATCTTTTGCTGGTAGGCTTCAACTTATTCAGTCTGTACTGTCTTCTATGCATATTTATTGGGCTTCGGTGTTTATCCTTCCTTCACGCATTATTCTTGATCTAGAACAGCTTATGAGAGGTTTTTTGTGGGGTAATGGTGACGGGCATAAGGGTAAATCTAAAGTTGCATGGGAGGTTGTTTGTCTTCCTAAACAAGAAGGTGGGCTTGGGATTCGGAGGTTGGATACTTTTAATAATGCGTTGATCACTACACATATTTGGAGTATTGTAACTGGCAAGGAGTCCCTTTGGGTTAGATGGATTCATGCTTATAAGCTTAGGGGCGTAATTTTTGGGATATTCCTTGTCGTGGTAATATGACATGGAGTTGGCGTAAAATTCTTCAGCTTAGACCCTTGTTCGCCATTTTATATGGTATAAATTAGGTGATGGTTCCAAGGTTTCAACATGGTTTGATTCATGGTGTTTGCTTAGTCCTATTTCTCGTATTATTTCTAATCGTGATATTCACCAGGCTGGTTTTAATACTAATACTACTGTTCGGGAGATCATTGCTTCTAATGGGTGGGCTTGGCCGAATGATTGGATGGTTCGTTACCCCGTTATTGGTTCTCTTTCTATTCCTCAGTTGGTGGATAATATGGAGGATTCGTTATGGTGGCGTTCTAGTGATGGGGTGTTTAGACCGTTTTCGGTTTCTTTGGTTTGGGATTGCATTAGGTCTCGGGATATTAATGTTGATTGGTATCACCTGGTATGGTTTTCTCATCGGATTCTGAGACATGCATTTCATTTGTGGTTAGTTATGAAAAGGCGGTTACGGACTCAAGATTTGATTAGGCATCATGAGGCAGATAATGCGGACCCGTTGTTGTGTCCTCTTTGTAAGATGCAACCTGATTCTCATGACCATCTTTTCTTTGCGTGTTCGTATTCTATGCAGGTCTGGAGCTCGTTGAAGTTGTATGCTGGTTTTAGCTCATTGCCTTCGTCGTTGGATGATATTGTTCATTCTCTTATTGTGACGGCTAAATCAAGGTCTGTTCGGAGCGTTGTTTCTAAGCTTTTATTTGCTGCCACGTCTTACTTTATATGGCAAGAAAGGAACAACCGGATTTTCAAGAAGCAAATGAGATCTGAAGCTCAAGTTGTTGATTTAATCAAGTCCACGGTTCGGTTGAAGCTTCTCACATGCAGGTTTAAGAAGACAGCGAACGTGGTTGATCTCGTTCGTGTGTGGAAGTTGCCCCCTTCTCTTATGCATCATTGATGTCGTGTTTTTCTATTGAGTTTGGGCCGTTGCTTGTTGATGTGTTCTCTTTGGAAGTTGCTTGGGGCATGTTGGATTCTTCGTCGGAGTTTCAAGTGAGAGTTGTACTCTTTTTTCCCTACTCCAAGGTTTTTCCCACGGGTTTTTTCTTGGAGAGGTTTTTAAGGAGGCAGTCTCATTTGATCCATCAATCTCCTTCGAAGCAGCGTGGGGATAAGTGTGGTGATTCATGTTTCATTCATTGGAGGTTTCCTATTGGAGTTCTAGTTATTGTATGTTTCTAGTTTTTTCGCTTTGTGGCATGTCACAAACGTTTTATTGGTAGTGGTTGTTCAAGCGATTGCTTGAGGTTAATGTGGTACTTCTGCCACATTCCATTGTACTTATACTGTTTTTGTCATTAATATAGTTTGCCAGGGTGAATCCCTTTTACCAAAAAAAAAAAGCTGTTAAGTCTTAAGATTAAGCATTCTGTGGAATCTGTGAAGGCTGCGCATATTTGGAAAATCCCGTTGAGGAGTTATAGCTGCTGTGACAATGGTTTTAATGGTGTTACATGACTCTTTGGCGACTATGGGTTTGCACAAATTCTTATTGAATTTGGGGCTTTGGGTTGGTAATGTTTCTGCTAATCAGTATTCTAACGGTGATTTTGTGATGGTTTGTAATTTCTTTTATTTTGACAGATCTTTTTATACTTGTGATTGTTGGGATTGTTGGCTTCTTTTGGGTACAAGTGAGCAAGTGTTTAAGGACAACGGCTCCCATAAAGTAAGGTACAATTGCTCTCAACAAGTGAGTCTTTAGGGACAACGGGTCTCAACATGTAAGTGACAATTACTCTAATCAAGTGTGCAAGCATTAGGGACAACGCCTATCATCATGTTAAAGGCAATTGCTCTCATCAAGTGAGCAGGCGTTTAGGGACAACGGCTCCCATAAAGTCAGGTACAATTGCTCTCAACAAGTGAGCCTTTAGGGACAACGGCTCTTATCATGGAAGAGACAAATTGCCCTTATAAAGTTAGCCTTTAGGGACAACGGGTCTCATCATGTAAGTTACAATTGCTCTTATCAAGTGTGCAACCATTACGGACAACGGCTATCATCATGTAAAGGGCAATTGCTCTCATCAAGTGAGCAAGCGTTTAGCGATAACGGCTCCCATAAAGTAAGGTACAATTCCTCTCAACAAGTGAGTCTTTAGGGACAACGGCTCTTATCATGTAAGGGACATATTGCCCTCATAAAGTTAGCCTTTAGGGACAACGGGTCTAGGGGTGTTGGTAATAATGGACGACAAGGGAATGTTGGTGGGCATCAGGTTAGAAGAGGTACTTTTGTTAACACGGCTAGTGGTAACAATACTAGTAAGGTAAATACGGGGAATGTGGGTGATAAGCAGACTAGTAATAAGTCTGAACCAGTGAAAAGTGGTAATGTAGGTAAGGTTGATGAGGGTGTTGTTGTGAATGATAATGGGAAGACTATTAACAAAGGTAAAGATAAAGTTGATGTGGGTAGTGGTGGTAGTAACAGTAATCAGACTAATACTTCAGTTGGTAACAAAAAGTATGTGCAGAAGAAGAACTCGGGTAATAATTCAGGGAACAAAAATGGTAATAACAGCAAGAATGGAGATGGTCGAAAGCTGAATGATGGTGTAGGATCAAAGAATGTTAGTACCAGTAATAGGTTTGATGTTTTGGGTAGTGATCAGATTAGTGATAATTCTGATGGTTGGAATGCAGTGAAGGATGCTGTGGAAAAGGCGTGTGATTCCGGTATTCCTATTTTAGAAAGTGTTGTTAAGAGTTGGAATGAGGAAATGGTTAAATATTATACGGAAGAGTGGAATAATAGAATTATGAGGAATGGGTCTCATGAACAACAATTAGAATTTAAAATCAAGAATTTGTCTGAACGTATTGTATTACTTAACCAGAATCTCAATTCCAATGCTAAAAGTAATGCTGATATGATGATGCAGAAGACTGTCTTGACTACGCATGATAGTAGTGATATTTCTCTCAGGCAATGTTATGATGAAGCTTATCGTGCGGAGTTAGCTAAGATAGTTAGTTTGCAGAAGGTACGTGATTTGCTGCAGGTTGACTTGTTTATTTTATCTAAAAATCCGTTTGATAAGGTTTGTAAAGAGACCTGGACTGATGAGATGTTGGAATACTATTCGAATAGATGTAATGATATAAGTAGTGATAAGATTAATGGGCATTTATCTGATATGAATGGATCTCATTCCTTGGATGAAGTAGAGGAGGATAAGTCTGGTTCAGCTTCCTTTATGACACAGAATGAAGTCTTTAATGATGTGGATACGTCTATGGTTCAAGAGTGTGGTGTGCCTGCACCTTTTGATTCCAATCTTAAATGAGTTACAAAATTGGTGTTTGGAATGTCCGGGGTCTGTCTCAGACTACTAGACAAGACGAAGTTATTTCGCTGATTAGAGATGAAGGGTTGTGTATGTGTGCTGTGGTTGAGACTCATCTTAGGAAGAAGTCGGTTAAGAGTGTTGGTGACAGTTTGTTTCGTAATTGGTCATGGGTTTCTAATATGGATGATTGTAGAAGTGTATGTAGAATGTTAGTTGGGTGGGATAACAATGTTGTTGGAGCTACTCTTGTTTCTCATTCTGACCAAGCTATGCACTTTGAAGTTAATTTTATTCATGATTGCAGGAAGCATTTTGTTTCTTTTATCTATGCCAAGAACAAAGGTGTTGAAAGACGGGTGTTATGGAAGGACTTAGCTTTTCACAGTGATCTTGTCAAAGGTGAACCGTGGGTTTTGCTGGGTGATTTTAACGTTGCCCTAAACATTAGTGATTGTTCGGATGTCACTGCTGCTAAAGATAATGATATGGATGAGTTTAGGAATTGTGTTGAGTCATTGGAGCTTGATGATATTGCTTCCAAAGGTATGTTTTACACTTGGATTCAAAAACGCCTTGATCCAGAATCTGGTATTCTCAAGAAATTAGATAGAGTGTTGGGTAATAGTAGCTTTATTTCTTGTTATGATAGCTGCTTTGCTGAATTTTTGCCTTATCTTTCATCGGATCATTGCCCTGTTATTTTGAATTATTCTTTGGCCAAGCCTGTTAAGACTAGATCTTTTAGGTTTGCTAACTTTTTGGCGGAGAAGGATTCTTTTATTCCTACGGTTAGAGATAACTGGGGTATTGAGGTTTTTGGGTTTCGTATGTTTGTTTTGGCTAAACGTCTTAAAAATATGAAAAGACATTTGAGGAATATGAATAGGGTTAATGGGAATGTTTTTAATAAGGTTAAGACTTTGAAGGCTGAGCTTAAGAGAGTGCAAATGAGGTTAGATAAAGATCCCAATAATAGTAGTCTTAGAGAAGAAGAATATGTCTTCTGTAATGCGTATCAGGAAGCGGTGAGGGATGAGGCTAACCTTCTTAGGCAGAAAACCAAGATTCAGTGGTTGAAGGATGGTGATCAAAATACGTCGTATTTCCATAATTGTCTTAAGAATAGGGTGAACAAGGGTAGGATTCATGTGGTGTGTGATGAGCAGGGTAATAAGTTCTATGGTGATGATGTGCCGGGGTGTTTTGTTAATCATTTTCAAAAGTTTTTGGGGGTGGAAGATGAGGTCATTCAGTTAGAAGACTGTGAGGATCTTTTTGCCAAGAAACTTGATTCTTCTATTGCATTGAATATGGTTAGACCTGTTTCGGATACCGAAATTAAAGAAGCGATGTTTAGTATTGATGATGACAAAGCGGCTGGCCCGGATGGTTTTACTTCAAAGTTTTTTAAAGCGGCTTGGAGTGTTGTTAGTGTAGATGTCTGTGCTGCGGTTAAAGAATTTTTCAGTTCTGGTAAGCTTCTTGGTGAGTTTAATGCTAATGTCATCTCGCTTATTCCTAAGTTGCAGGTTCCTTTGAAGGTGTCTGATTATCGTCCTATTGCTTGTGGTAATGTCATATACAAGTGCATCAGTAAAGTCATTACGAATAGGATTAAAGATGGTCTTTGTAGCCTGATTGATTGCAACCAGAGTGCTTTCATCCCGGGTAGGCAGATCAGTGACAACATTTTGCTTGCTCAGGAGTTTGTTAAGAGATATAATTGGACGCGTGATGTTAGCAAATGCTCGTTCAAAGTGGACATTCAGAAGGCTTACGATACGGTCAATTGGGATTTTTTGAAGAAGTGTCTTGTTCATTTTGGTTTCCACAGCTCCATGATTCACTGGATTATGGTATGTTTAACTTCTGCCTCCTTTTCTTTATGTGTTAATGGTGAGTTGCATGGATTTTTCAAAAGTAAACGGGGTCTTAGGCAGGGTGACCCGATCTCGCCTTATTTGTTCACTATTGTTATGGAAGCATTTAATATGATGGTTAAGAGACAGATTAGAAGGGATGGTCGGTTTAGGTATCATTGGGGTTGTGAGAAATTTCAATTGACCCACTTATGTTTTGCGGACGACCTGCTTTTATTATGTCATGGTGATTTAATCTCTGCTAGTATTCCTAGAAGAGCGTTGGATGAGTTTGCTATGTGCTCTGGTCTCTTCCCTAGTATTGCTAAGAGTGTTGTTTTCTTTGGGAGTGTGCCTGATATGGTTAGGGATAATATTTTGCTTGTCATGCCGTTTAGAATTGGTGTTCTGCCATTAAAATACTTGGGTATCCCTCTGTCCGGTAAGAGAATTGTGAATGAGGATTGTAGAAGCTTGATTCAGAAGGTTAAGAATCGCATTAATGATTGGAGAAACAAAACTCTATCTTTTGCGGGTAGACTTCAGTTAATCTCATCTGTTCTTACTTCTCTTCATGTTTATTGGGCTTCGATGTTTCTTCTTCCTAATCATGTCTGTGATAGTATTGATAAGCTGTGTAAAAAATTTTTATGGTCCGGTGGGGGTGAGGGTAATGGTATTGCTAGTATTTCGTGGAAAGATATTTGTAAGCCTAAAAATCAGGGGGACCTTGGTCTTAAACCTCTTAGACTTATGAATGAGGCTTTAATTGCTAAACACCTTTGGAATGTTATTAGTAAGAAAGACTCGCTATGGGTTAGATGGGTTCATGCTTATAGGATCAAAGATAGAAATATTTGGTTTGATATTAAACCTGAACATGGCGCTTCGGGTTGGAATCATATTCTTGGTCTTAGGGATAAAATTCGATCTTTTGTGGTTTATAGATTGGGTAATGGTAAACAATGCTCTATGTGGTTTGATAAATGGCACACTAATGGCCCGTTGTGTAAGGTTATTACTCATAGTTTCCTTACTGAGCAAGGGTTGGATACTAGTGATAAGGTTGCTGATTGGATTGACAGTAATGGATGGAAATGGCCCAATGAACGGAATAGTATTTTTGGTGATGTTTTAAATGTGCCTGTTCCCGTTTTATTTGATGAATTTGAGGACAAGGTTTTATGGATCAATAAGGATAGCAAGGATGTTGAATTTAGTGTCAAAGAAGCTTGGAAAGCGTTAAGGATTGATAGTCCTAAGGTTATGTGGTATAAGCATGTTTGGTTCTCCCAATGTATTCCTAGACACGCGTTTGTGCTTTGGATGGCCATGCGGGGTAGACTTAAAACTTCGGATCGTATTTCTAGATGGTTCAACATTTCTAGTACTGTTTGCCCTTTATGTAATGCTGTTGATGAATCTCATGCCCATTTGTTCTTTTCTTGCAAATTTTCTAAGGCTGTTTGGGATAATTTAAAACTTTTGTGTAAGCTGGATGATATTTCGTATACGTGGGCTGAAGTTGTTTCTGGAATCTCTATTAGAACTGCTAATAATTCTATATGGAGTGTGATTCAGCGTTTAGTGTTTGGAGCTGCGGTCTATTACATTTGGCAAGAGCGGAATTTTAGATTGTTTCAAAAGAATTTTAGTAGTGAGGAGACTATTTTTAAGATTATTGTTGATATAGTTAGACATAAGTTGTTAAGTCTGAAGATTAAGTATTCTGTGGAATCTGTGAAGGCTGCTCATATTTGGAAAATCCCGTTGAGGAGTTATAGTTGCTATGACAATGGTATTAATGGTGTTACTTGACTCTTTGATGACTGTGAGTTGGCACAAATTCTTATTGAATTTGGGGCTCTGGGTTGGTATTGTTTATACTAATCAGTATTCTAATGGTGATTTTGTGATGGTTTGTAATTTTAACAGATCATGTAATTGTTGGGTTTGTTGGTGTTTCTTGGGCACTGGTTTCTGGAATTGTAATTATGTTTTTGATCCGGGTGTTTGTGATTTTTGCAAGTTATTATGCACTACAGATGAGAGGATAGCTTCCTGCGCTGGTCATCAGTTTGTAGTATGGAGGTATGGATGGCTATGCACTACAGGAACCGATTCTTTATTCTGCGCCGATAACTTGTATTGGTTGACATGGTCTCAAATGAGTTTAATGAGTAATGAGACTGAGTTTGTGATAGCTTTCAGGTTTATTACTATTCTGTTCAGTATTTGGAGATCTTATTATTCTTATGATGGTTGGGTTTGTTGGTGTTCCTTGGGTACTGGTTTCTGGAAATGTAACCTTGTTTTTGATCCGGGTGATTGTGGCTCTAGCAAGTTACTATGCACTACAGATGAGAGGATAGCTTCCTGCGCTGGTCATCATTTTGTAGTACGGAGTTATGGATGGCTATGCACTACAGGAACCGATTCTTTATTCTACGCTGGTAACTTGTATTGGAGGTTATGGTTTCATTTGAGTAGTATGAGTATGGTGACTGTGGTTGTGATTGATACCAGGTTTAGTTGCTTTGTTAATTGGTGGGGGTATAAGGTGGTTTGTGTTAGCAGGTATTGTGCTTCTTTTGTTTTTATCCTTTGGTACTCTAACGTGAACATTCCTTGTACTCTTTTTCCTTGCTCAAAGTTTTCCCTCAGGGTTTTTATTTGGCAAGGTTTTTTAACGAGACAAGGTCTTTGGATGATTGAAGACTTGATGTTTCATCCTTTCCCTGATCTGAGGTTCAAGTTTATGCTGATCTGGATGTTTTCTTTTGACCATGTTACCTGGTGTTGTTATGCTGAGATTCTGAGTTGGAGATTTTATTTGTGGCTTTCAGTTATGTTACATTGTTATTGTATCTGCTTCTTCCTATTATTTTGACTGCAGTATTTATGCTTGCTATGACTGCTTGAGTATGGTGATGTTTGGAGCTCTTTTGGTTGATTCCTTTTGAGTATCCATGTATTCAGAGTTCTCAAGTGGTCCTAGTTTCTAAGCTGTTTATATACTGTGGTTTGATTTATAGGGGTTGCTTTGGTTTTATGCAGTATGGGTTGTTCATTTGTTCTATTTTGTTATCTTAGCTTTGTTGGTTATCAGTTTGCACTCTTTCATTCTGTTTTGTATTTCTGTTCTTAGGCAAGATATGCTTGGTTAAGGGGTTGTCTTTTCCTGGCCTATCTTGTGCTATCCTATGTACATAACTTTATTTTATTTAATATATTTTACCTTTTTGTAAAAAAAAACATTGAAGTACTTTTCTTGCAAATTTTCTAAGGTTGTTTGGGATAATTTAAAACTTTTGTGTAAGCTGGATGATATTTCGTATACGTGGGCTGAAGTTGTTTCTGGAATCTCTATTAGAACTGCTAATAATTCTATATGGAGTGTGATTCAGCGTTTAGTGTTTGGAGCTGCGGTCTATTACATTTGGCAAGAGCGGAATTTTAGGTTATTTCAAAAGAATTTTAGAAGTGAGGAGACTATTTTTAAGATTATCGTTGATATAGTTAGATATAAGTTGTTAAGTCTGAAGATTAAGTATTCTGTGGAATCTGTGAAGGCTGCGCATATTTGGAAAATCCCGTTGAGAAGTTATAGCTGCTGTGACAATGGTGTTAATGGTGTTACTTAACTTTTTGGCGACTGTGGGTTTGCACAAATTCTTATTGAATTTGGGGCTTTGGGTTGGTAATGTTTCTGCTAATCAGTTTTCTAACGGTTATTTCGTGATGGTTTGTAATTTCAGCAGATCTTGTTATTGTTGGGTTTGTTGGTGTTTCTTGGGTACTGGTTTCTGGAAATGTAACTATGTTTTTGATCCGGGTGTTTGTGGATTTTGCAAGTTATTATGCACTACAGATGAGAGGATAGCTTCCTGCGCTGGTCATCAGTTTGTAGTATGGAGGTATGGATGGCTATGCACTACAGGAACCGATTCTTTATTCTGCGCTGATAACTTGTATTGGTTGATATGGTCTCAAATGAGTTTAATGAGTAATGAGACTGAGTTTGTGATTGCTATCAGGTTTAGTACTAATCTGTTCAGTATTTGGAGGTTTATTGGGTACAACTTCATTGCTGATATTGTTATCTTTGTGGTTATCTTTGTTATTGGGTGGGGGTATGAGGTGTTTTATGTTAGCAGGTGTTACGCTTTATTTATTTTGATCTTTTGGTACTCTAACGCAAACATTCCTTGTACTCTTTTTCCTTGTTCAAAGTTTTCCCACAGGGTTTTTATTTGGCAAGGTTTTTAACGAGACAAGGTTATTGGATGATTGATGTCTTGATGTTTCATCCTGTTCCTGATCGGGGGTTCAAGCTTTTACTGATCTGTGGTTCAAGCTTATTCTGATCTGGATGTTTCTTTTGACCATGGTATCTGGTGTTGCTATGCTGAGATTCTGCAGTTTGGAGATTCTATTTGTGGCTTTGTGTTATGTTACAATGCTACTGTATCAAGCTTCTTTCCTGTTTATTAAGACTTCAGTATTTATGCATGTTATGACTGCTTGTGAATGGTGATGTTTGGAGCTCTTTTGGTTGATTCCTTTTGAGTTACCCATGTATTAAGAGTTCTCAAGTGGTCATAGTTCTATGCTGTCTTATACTGAGTTTTGATGTTTCAGGGGTTGCTTTTTGGTTTATGCAGTTTTTGGTTGTTTGTTTGTTAACTTTGTTATCTTAGCATTGTTGGTTATCAGTTTGTACTTGTTCATTTTGTTTTGTATTTCTGTTTCTAGGCAAGATATGCTTGGTCTATCTTGTGCTATCCTATGTACATAACCTTATTTTATTTAATATATTTTACCTTTTTGTAAAAAAAAAAAAAAAAATGTTGAAGTACTAAAACACCTTCACTATGGGCGATTGTATAACCTAGGGTTTCATACAGTTTTCCTGTTCATCAATACATCCTTAAATCCATTTTATTTTAATTCCAATCTTATATTAGTATTTCTGCTACTGTAGATCCGTATTGTGTTTGTTTAATTCCACCCTTCATTTATTAATCCGCCCTTTTCTTTTCATTTTTCCGTTACATTTAACCTTGTTCACTGTTCATCGTTTTCATGATTCTGTTCCGTTAATTTTCATGGATTCTAACACTGAGCCTATACCTAATCCGTCCTCTCACAGGACGGATTCATCTCTTAAACCCAAAAAAACTACTCGTACCATGAATCCTTCGAGCAAATCTGCTATGAAGCATACTAATATGTTATCTAAGGTTCCTAGGAATCTATACTCTAAGAAGAATAGATCTGCTTCTCGGGGTAACAATGAAGCTATGGATATGGACGATTTGGAATGTGATGATGGGGCTTCTGAGTCTGTGGAGGGTAGTGAAGATTTTGGAGGCTCATGCTCTGGTATTGATGATGGGGGTAGTGTTGGTGATGGTTCTGAGGCTGGTAAGGTGAATTCTAGTAAGAATACTAGTATTTCATTTGATTGTGATGTTAGTAACAAAGACATTATTGATGAAATTGCTAAAAGTTTGAATAATGAGTCTATTGCTGCTAGTGCTAAGTCTGTTGGTGATGTGGGTAATCTTAATAGTGGGTCTAGGGATGTTAATGGGTTGTCTGCTAGTGATTTAGGTCAGGGGAATGTTAAGTGTAGCAAAGATAATGGTCCTGATGTGTCTAAACCTAGTGTGGAGAGTTCTAATTTGAAGCATAATGTGGGTTCTGATAAACCTAGGAGCCCTACTAAAGTAAGTTTTGGTGATGTTAGGGTTCCGGGTTTGTTTAAGGTTAATGTGAATGTTAGTGATACTGGTAAGGGTGTTAGCGAGGTGAGTAATTTTGCTGTGGGTGAGTCTAGTGGTGTTAAGGATACGGTAATGACAGATAGTGTGTATGAAAAGAATAGTAGGTCCTTTCGTGAGGCTGTATCAAATAGTTATGGTGGGAATGGTAATAATAAGTTGCATTATGTTCCTCCGTCTATTATTGGTGATAATAGGAAAGTTGCTAAGATGGATCCGATTTTGGGAGAAGGGTGTAAGAGGTGGGGTAATATAGTGGTTGGTTTTTTTGTTGGATTTCGTATGAATTATGCTGATTTGGTTTACCATTTGAAACGTATGTGGAGGTTGTATCAGTTGGACAATGTTATTATGAATCAGAATGGAATGTGTTTTTTTGATTTTAAGTCTAATGATGGGATGGAGTTGGTTATTGAGAAAGGCCCTTGGTTGGTGAATAATAGGCCTTTGTTTGTGAAAAAATGGGAACCAGGGCTGTGCATGTCTAGACCTGAGGTTAAGAAGGTTCCGGTTTGGGCTAAAATTCATGACATTCCTTTGGAAGCTTGGAATGTTGAGGGTATCAGTAGGATAGTTAGCCAAATTGGTAGCCCTATTATTATGGACCGGATGACTACTTCCATTTGTGAAAAGCCATATGGCAGGGCTACGTTTGCTAGGGTGTTAGTTGAGATTGATTCTGAAAAGCCGTTTGTTAACTTTGTTGAATTGTGGTATGAGAAGTAGGGTAAGGTTTTGAAGCTGAGGGTTGAACATGATTGGGTTCCGCCAAGATGTGAGGAGTGCAAGGTTTTTGGACACTATTTGAGTGATTGTAAAAATAAAGTGAATGTGGCTAGGAAAGTGAATAAGGATGGTGAGAATGTGAAGCCTAATGATATGAATGGTGGTGATAATAATAATAGTTCGGGTAATGTTAATGTGGATGAAGGCTGGAATGTTGCTGGTTTTAGAAGGAATAGGGGTGTTGGTAATAATGGACGTCAAGGGAATATTGGTGGGCATCAGGTTAGAAGAGGTACTTTCGTTAACACAGCTAGTGGTAACAACACTAGTAAGGTAAATACGGGGAATGTGGGTGATACGCAGGCTAGTAATAAGACAGTTCCAGTGAAAAGTGGTAATGTAGGTAAGGTTGATGAGAGCGTTGTTGTGAATGATAATGGGAAGCCTATTGACAAAGGTAAAGATAAAGTTGATGTGGGTAGTGGTAGTAGTAATAGTAATCAAAATTACACTTCAGTTGGTAACAAAAAGAATGTGCAGAAGAAGAATTCGGGTAACAATTCAGGGAACAAAAATGGTAATAACAGCAAGAATGGAGATGGGCGTAAGTTGAATGATGGTTTAGGATCTAGGAATGTTAGTACCAGTAATAGGTTTGATGTTTTGGGTAGAGATCAGAGTAGTGATAATTCAGATGGTTGGAATGCTGTGAAGGTTGCAGTGGAAAAGGCGTGTGGTTCTGGTATTCCTATTTTAGAAAGTGTTGTTAAGAGTTGGAATGAAGACATGGTTAAATACTATACGGAAAAGTGGAATAATAGAATCATGAGTAATGGATCTCATGAACAACAATTAGAATTTAGAATCAAAAATCTATCTGATCGTATTGTGTTACTTAATCAGAATATTAATTCAAATGCTAAACGTAATGCTGATTTGATGATGCAGAAGACTGTCTTGACTACACATGATAGTAGTGATGTTTCATTCAGTCAATGTTATGATGAAGCTTATCGTGTGGAGTTAGCCAAAGTTGGAAGTTTGCATAAGGAGCGTGATTTATTGAAGGTTGATCTGTTCATTTTATCTAAAAAGCCGCTTGATAAGGAATGTAAAAATACTTGGACTGATGAGATGTTGGAATACTACTCAAGTAGATGTGAGGATATTAGAAGTGATAGGATTAATGGTCATTTATCTGATATGGATGGATCTCATTCTTTGGATGAAGTAGAGGAGGTTACGACTGGTTCAGCTTCCTTTATGACACAGAATGAAGTCTTTAGTGATGTGGATACGTCTATGGTTCAAGATTGTGGTGCGCCTGCACCATTTGATTCTAATATTCAATGAGTTGTAAAATTGGTGCATGGAATGTCCGGGGTCTGTCTCAGACTACTAGACAAGATGAAGTTAGATCACTTATTAGAGAAGAGGGTTTGTGTATGTGTGCTGTAGTTGAGACTCATCTTAGGAAGAAGTCGGTCAAGGGTGTGGGTCATAGTTTATTTCGTAATTGGTCATGGTTATCTAATGTTGATGATTGTCGTAGTGTTTGCAGAATGATGGTTGGATGGGATAACAATGTTGTTGATGCCAACCTTATTTCCCATTCTGATCAAGTTATGCATTTTGAAATCATTTATATTCATGATCACAGGAAGCAATTTGTTTCTTTCATTTATGCTAAAAACAAAGGAGTGGAAAGACGGGTGTTATGGAAGAATTTAGCTCATCATAGTGTTCTTGTCAAGGATAATCCGTGGGTGCTGCTGGGTGACTTCAACGTTGCCTTAAATATTAGTGATTGTTCTGATGTCACAACAGCTAAAGATATTGATATGGAAGATTTTCGGAATTGTGTTGAGTCGTTGGAGCTTGAGGATATTGCTTCAAAAGGTATGTTCTACACTTGGATTCAAAAGCGTATTGACCCTGATTCTGGTATTCTTAAGAAGTTAGATAGAGCGTTGGGTAATGTCAGCTTTATATCTTGTTATGATAGCTGTTTTGCTGAATTTTTACCATATCTTTCGTCGGATCATTGTCCAGTTGTTTTAAACTATCCTTTGGCTAAACCTGTTAAGCCTAGACCATTCCGGTTTGCTAATTTTTTGGCTGATAAGGATTCTTTTATTCCTACGGTTAGAGATAATTGGGGTATTGAGGTTTTTGGTTTCCGTATGTTTGTTTTAGCTAAGCATCTTAAAAATATGAAAAGACATTTGAGGAACATGAACAGGGTTAATGGGAATGTGTTTAATAAGGTTAATATGTTGAGAGCTGAGCTTAAGAGAGTGCAGAAATGTTTAGATAAAGAGCCCGATAATAGCAGCCTTAGATATGAAGAATATGTCTTTTGTAATGCATATCAGGAAGCGGTTAGGGATGAGGCGAATCTTCTTAGGCAGAAAACTAAGATTCAATGGTTGAAAGATGGGGACCATAATACGTCGTACTTTCACAATATTCTTAAGAGCAGGGTGAACAAGGGTAGGATTCAAGTTGTGTGTGATGAGCAGGGGAATAAGTTTTATGGTGATGATGTGTAACAATTCGCAATTTCAGGTTAATTACCATTCCCGGAAAATTTCACTATTCACTTTTACTATTCATTTTTCCCGAAACTTTCCCGAAAGTTGATTTTTATTTGATATTCTCGAGTGATAAATCATTTCCATGGCAAAATAAATGTTTGACATTCGTCAGATCATTTCCGTGAAAGTTATTAAGGATTTACCCGTTTTAGGGTAAAACGTCATTCAGAAATTCTACGCACAACGAAATTTGACTCCGTCAGGTGACCCCACATCAGAAAAATGTTTGACACACTCATGATTTATTTGAGAATAAATCATGACTGAGAAAAATATGACCAGAATAAACCTCGGCCGTGAAAAAACTGGAATTTTCAGTTTTAAGCGTTTTTACTCAGCCGTAACCTTAGCCTATACCTGCACCGCGTTTCTAAAAAGATTTGAGTTTTCAACTTATTAGAAAAAGTCAACATATTTTTCCCTCCTCCATTGACCAAAAATCATCCCTTGATGTTATAAGTCATTTCGTGATTTTTAGGCTTACGGTTTGATGTCTAAGAGACATTTAATACCAACCGACACTAGACTGAGCCCAGTCTAGACATTATAAGTCATTTTAAATCATTTTTATCCTATTAGAAAAGTAACATTTTACTTTTCTCAATTTTACGCAATATTCGTACGTTTTGCGTATTACGCGTTTTAGACCCGTGTTTCCAGTTTTAGCAGGGTTTGAGCACCCAAATGGAACCAACCACTCATTTCATATTTTATTATGGAGTATTATGACATGTTTAACCATTCTCCCAAGTTTCGTATTTTTACGATACCCGGTTTTAAGTTTCGTGACTTAACAGCTTACGGTTAGCATTTTACGGAGTCAAAACTTAGCTTAAACTCTTAGATATCATCCAAAAGTCACCAACTTGGCCACCACACAGCCCCAACCGACTTAGGGGGGGGATTAGTCACCATGTGATTCAATCTTGACCATTCATCTTAACTTGGGCACAAAGTTTCACCTAAACTTAACCATGGTTAATATCTAACCCATGTATGGTTAGCTAACTTTCTCATACTATAAATAGCCACTCAAGAACACCTTCTTCTTCATCTTTTCATCCATAAAAACGAGCCAACACAAATCATAGCTCCATGATCCTTTGATCTTTAAGCTACAAGTTACATATCAAAGTTCAAGGCTTAGTTATTCTCTACATGAATCTTAAGTTTGTTTGGTGATTCCATGGTTGATTTAGGAGCTACACAAGGTTACTAGGGCTGAAGTTAAATGATTTTCACAAGGGTTAGATCAAGGCTAGCAAGGGTTACAAGAGTTGTGGTAAAGGGTTTACAAGCTTAGGTTTAGTGTCCTAGTTCCATACTTGACTTCCTTTCTTGTAGAAAGCCAAAAGTTGTGAGCCAAACCCTAACTTGATTCTTGTTAAATAATCATGTTCATGTTATTTACATATTATTCTTGCTATATTATGTCTTGTTGTTATGTCCATGATGTATAAAAATGACCAAAACAAGTTATTGTTATTGATTGTTACAACAAGTTACTAAAACAAGTAAACTAGTGGCTTTCTTGGTAAGACCTGATCAAAATGGTAAAAATATGATATTGGATCATTACATATTGTAGTAGAGGACTTAACAAGGAAACCATAGCAATTTGAACCACCCAAAACGAGTATACGAGTCAAAAGTTATGGCGATTTGAAATTACCAAAGATTTCCGGCAAAACTGCCAAATAGCTTCCTGATCAAATTTGGGTTTTGAAAGTCCCACTTCTGGTCCGATTCATCAAAAAGTTAAAACACCAAAGTTGTCCGGAACGACGTTTTCGTTCAGGAACAAAGAAGCTCGAGACCTAAAAATGCTTTCCGAGTGATAAAATTCTTCAAATTCTAAACAGCCCATTTTTAGGCGAAAGTCACTAGATTATGGTTACACTTTGAAAGGAACAAGAGGTCTTATGACCTATAATCAAGACCACAACCATGGCTAGAGCCAAGGTTGTGTCTCATGACCTTGGAACAAGGACCAAAGGTCATGGCTAGGCCATGACGAAATGACCATAACAACTTACATAGGCGTAAACATGAAACAAGGAATTAGCAAGAACTTGAACAAGCAATTTGGATCTCCTTCACCTAAAAGGAAACCATGAGATATTACCAAGAGAAAATGGTCATTCAAGACTTATGAAACTACCCCTAATAACAATCTTCATGTACTAATAAACTTTCCTAAGTTTATTCAAATATCGGACATGTAACTTTTCGGATCAAAACTTATATCTATATATTTCATCAACTACTACAATAGTAGGGAGCCTCATGTGAGGAGTTCATTATGTAAGCCGTCGAGTTGAGTTGTGGATTTACGAATTAAAGTGTCCTGGCTCCTCGAACGCTTACTAACATGACTTCTGAATTATGTCGGCCCGAACGGTAGTAAACGATATACCAAAACATACATGTTCATGAATCTTTTCTTTCAAGGACATACAATATACATCATACCACATCATGGACTAAGTGCAAGATATATATTGGCGTGTTTATGTCTCCTTAGACATTACTCCGATCCTAAGTCGCAACATTCGATTATAGGTTGCTCGTAGAAACCTTCACGATTCAACCATTACATTCATTACTTGCTATCTTACTTAAGGTGAGTTCATAGCCCCACTTTACATTACTTCAATGTTTTACAAACCCTTGGGGGGAATACATGCTATTATTTTTCTACTCGAACACAATGCTTTCTACTGTATGCTATTCGACTATGTTTTATTATCACTAAGTAACATCCTTGCCAAACCAAAATCCCTTATTATGAACCATTTAATCACTTGCGAGGGTTACTTGCAAGTGAGCGCGAATATTGTGAATAGGCCTATTGGGATTGACGAATCCCATTTGTTTTGATTAGTTCAAACAAATGCATTAATATTTGAGACATTAGGTATGACGGCAAAGTACCTACCGGGATAAATCTGCCGATCGATATTGGTACACGTTAACGTTTTGGTTTCATAAGCTTAGTGTATAATACATTTTATGGGCGTATAATAACGTAGCCTACCTGTTTTGTTTTCCAAACATTGGTGTGAGTCTACAGCTCACACTACGATTATTGTGTTCAAACGATTTACCTACAAACACTACGATTATGGTGTTCAAACGATTTACCTACAAACACTACGATTATGGTGTTCAAACGATTAACCTACAAACACTACGATTATTGTGTTCAAACGATTTACCTACAAACACTACGATTATTGTGTTCAAACGATTTAACAAACTCTATGAATATCACTCAACCTTTGTGTTGACCTCTCAAGCATGTATTTCAGGTTCATGACGATCAAGGATGGCACGGAAGGACACGGATACTCAAGAGGGCTATAAATTTTATTATCATTCAAAAACTCATTTATTATACATTGTAAACATGGAACCATTTGGGACCTCATTTTATAACCTCTGATATTTATATAATTTGAATGATAAATCTTTTAAAATGACTCAATTGGAGTTCGTTTTCTATTATTGTGACTATTGTGCCGTCGAGTAACACCCAGTTCGAATTCCGCTGCATCCATGAATTGGGGGTGTTACATGATGTTCCGGGGTGCTTTGTTAACCATTTTCAAAAATTTTTGGGGGTGGAAGATGAGGTTATTCCGTTAGAAGATTGTGAGGAACTTTTTGCTAAAAAACTTGATCCTTCTATTGCGTTAAATATGGTTAGACCAGTTTCTGATATAGAGATCAAAGAAGCGATGTTTAGTATTGATGATGACAAAGCGGCTGGTCCGGATGGTTTTACTTCTAAGTTCTTTAAATCGGCTTGGAGTATTGTCAGTGTTGATGTCTGTGCTGCGGTTAAAGAGTTTTTCAGTTCTGGTAAACTTCTTGGTGAGTTTAATGCTAATGTCATCTCGCTTATTCCTAAGTTGCAGGTTCCTTTGAAGGTGTCTGATTATCGTCCTATTGCTTGTGGTAATGTCATATACAAGTGCATCAGTAAAGTCATTACGAATAGGATTAAAGATGGTCTTTGTAGCCTGATTGATTGCAACCAGAGTGCTTTCATCCCGGGTAGGCAGATCAGTGACAACATTTTGCTTGCTCAGGAGTTTGTTAAGAGATATAATTGGACGCGTGATGTTAGCAAATGCTCGTTCAAAGTGGACATTCAGAAGGCTTACGATACGATCAATTGGGATTTTTTGAAGAAGTGTCTTGTTCATTTTGGCTTCCACAGCTCCATGATTCACTGGATTATGGTATGTTTAACTTCTGCCTCCTTTTTTTATGTGTTAATGGTGAGTTGCATGGATTTTTCAAAAGTAAACGGGGTCTTAGGCAGGGTGACCCGATCTCGCCTTATTTGTTTACTATTGTTATGGAAGCATTTAATATGATGGTTAAGAGACAGATTAGAAGGGATGGTCGGTTTAGGTATCATTGGGGTTGTGAGAAATTTCAATTGACCCACTTATGTTTTGCGGATGACCTGCTTTTATTATGTCATGGTGATTTAATCTCTGCTAGTATTCTTAGAAGAGCGTTGGATGAGTTTGCTATGTGCTCTGGTCTCTTCCCTAGTATAGCTAAGAGTGTTGTTTTCTTTGGGAGTGTGCCTGATACGGTTAGGGATAATATTTTGCTTGTCATGCCGTTTAGAATTGGTGTTCTGCCATTAAAATACTTGGGTATCCCTCTGTCCGGTAAGAGAATTGTGAATGAGGATTGTAGAAGCTTGATTCAGAAGGTTAAGAATCGCATTAATGATTGGAGAAACAAAACTCTATCTTTTGCGGGTAGACTTCAGTTAATCTCATCTGTTCTTACTTCACTTCATGTTTATTGGGCTTCGATGTTTCTTCTTCCTAATCATGTCTGTGATAGTATTGATAAGCTGTGTAAAAAATTTTTATGGTCCGGTGGGGGTGAGGGTAGTGGTATTGCTAGTATATCGTGGAAAGATATTTGTAAGCCTAAAAATCAGGGGGGTCTTGGTCTTAAACCTCTTAGACTTATGAATGAGGCTTTAATCGCTAAACACCTTTGGAATGTTATTAGTAAGAAAGACTCGCTATGGGTTAGATGGGTTCATGCTTATAGGATCAAAGATAGAAATATTTGGTTTGATATTAAACCTGAACATGGCGCTTCGGGTTGGAATCATATTCTTGGTCTTAGGGATAAAATTCGATCTTTTGTGGTTTATAGATTGGGTAATGGTAAACAATGCTCTATGTGGTTTGATAAATGGCACACTAATGGCCCGTTGTGTAAGGTTATTACTCATAGTTTTCTTACTGAGCAAGGGTTGGATACTAGTGATAAGGTTGCTGATTTGATTGACAGTAATGGATGGAAATGGCCTAATGAATGGAATAGTATTTTTGGTGATGTTTTAAATGTGCCTGTTCCCGTTTTATTTGATGAATTTGAGGACAAGGTTTTATGGATCAGTAAGGATAACAAGGATGTTGAATTTAGTGTCAAAGAAGCTTGGAAAGCGTTAAGGATTGATAGTCCTAAAGTTATGTGGTATAAGCACGTTTGGTTCTCCCAATGTATTCCTAGACACGCGTTTGTGCTTTGGATGGCTATGCGGGGTAGACTTAAAACATCGGATCGTATTTCTAGATGGTTCAACATTTCTAGTACTGTTTGCCCTTTATGTAATGCCGTTGATGAATCTCATGCCCACTTGTTCTTTTCTTGCAAATTTTCTAAGGTTGTTTGGGATAATTTAAAACTTTTGTGTAAGCTGGATGATATTTCGTATACGTGGGCTGAAGTTGTTTCTGGAATCTCTATTAGAACTGCTAATAATTCTATATGGAGTGTGATTCAGCGTTTAGTGTTTGGAGCTGCGGTCTATTACATTTGGCAAGAGCGGAATTTTAGGTTATTTCAAAAGAATTTTAGAAGTGAGGAGACTATTTTTAAGATTATCGTTGATATAGTTAGATATAAGTTGTTAAGTCTGAAGATTAAGTATTCTGTGGAATCTGTGAAGGCTGCGCATATTTGGAAAATCCCGTTGAGAAGTTATAGCTGCTGTGACAATGGTGTTAATGGTGTTACTTAACTTTTTGGCGACTGTGGGTTTGCACAAATTCTTATTGAATTTGGGGCTTTGGGTTGGTAATGTTTCTGCTAATCAGTTTTCTAACGGTTATTTTGTGATGGTTTGTAATTTCAGCAGATCTTGTTATTGTTGGGTTTGTTGGTGTTTCTTGGGTACTGGTTTCTGGAAATGTAACTATGTTTTTGATCCGGGTGTTTGTGGATTTTGCAAGTTATTATGCACTACAGATGAGAGGATAGCTTCCTGCGCTGGTCATCAGTTTGTAGTATGGAGGTATGGATGGCTATGCACTACAGGAACCGATTCTTTATTCTGCGCTGATAACTTGTATTGGTTGATATGGTCTCAAATGAGTTTAATGAGTAATGAGACTGAGTTTGTGAATGCTATCAGGTTTAGTACTAATCTGTTCAGTATTTGGAGGTTTATTGGGTACAACTTCATTGCTGATATTGTTATCTTTGTGGTTATCTTTGTTATTGGGTGGGGTTATGAGGTGTTTTATGTTAGCAGGTGTTACGCTTTATTTATTTTGATCTTTTGGTACTCTAACGCAAACATTCCTTGTACTCTTTTTCCTTGTTCAAAGTTTTCCCACAGGGTTTTTATTTGGCAAGGTTTTTTAACGAGACAAGGTTATTGGATGATTGATGTCTTGATGTTTCATCCTGTTCCTGATCGGGGGTTCAAGCTTTTACTGATCTGTGGTTCAAGCTTATTCTGATCTGGATGTTTCTTTTGACCATGGTATCTGGTGTTGCTATGCTGAGATTCTGCAGTTTGGAGATTCTATTTGTGGCTTTGTGTTATGTTACAATGCTACTGTATCAAGCTTCTTTCATGTTTATTAAGACTTCAGTATTTATGCATGTTATGACTGCTTGTGAATGGTGATGTTTGGAGCTCTTTTGGTTGATTCCTTTTGAGTTACCCATGTATTCAGAGTTCTCAAGTGGTCATAGTTCTATGCTGTCTTATACTGAGTTTTGATGTTTCAGGGGTTGCTTTTTGGTTTATGCAGTTTTTGGTTGTTTGTTTGTTAACTTTGTTATCTTAGCATTGTTGGTTATCAGTTTGTACTTGTTCATTTTGTTTTGTATTTCTGTTTCTAGGCAAGATATGCTTGGTCTATCTTGTGCTATCCTATGTACATAACCTTATTTTATTTAATATATTTTACCTTTTTGTAAAAAAAAAAAAAAAAAAAAAAACATTGAAGTACAAAATGACGAGGGTGATTTCCCTCGCCCTCAGTCCCTTAGGACACTTACAAGACACCTATCTAAGAATGACATACCATTCTTAAAACTAACTTGCACAACATGTGCAACTGACCAAAACATTGAACATAAACTTACATTGAACATAAACTACAACGACTATAAAAATAACAATTAAATGCTAGCCAAGTAAAACTTGATTCTTCAAAGTCGTCATAGAAGTCCAAACTTACCACGTAGCAGCCTGCCATAGACGACCATCCATAAGCAGCAGCACAAGGACCGATGAACCGACATAGGGTTTCCCAAACCCTAACCACCAGCACCGATCACAAATCCAACCATTAGCATGATTCTTACATCTTCAGCATCCTCTAAAACAAGAAGAGAGATTGAAATCCAATCGAACCAGAATTGCCATGAACGAGGAATAGAGTTTTGAACAAACCCTAACTTACAATCATAAGGTATCGATCAAATAAAGCCAGTAACTCGGCTTACAGACCACACCATGGAATGATACGAATAATAACCCATACCAAACCAGCACTCTCATCATCAAAATCAAAACAACATAGCAGCGTAAGGACCATGATGAACCAACATAGAGTTTCCCAAACCCTAACCTACAGCAGATCAAACCCAAGTTAGATAAATCGTTCCAGCAAGGGTTTACCAACATCACTTTAACCAGCAGGTACAGCCTCCAATTAACCACCAATAGCAGCTCATAGTAACAACCAAACTATGCTGCACATAAAATCAAATCCACCAACATCCAGCAGATCTAACTTACATTGAGTCAATAACCACGACCCCACCATAGACGTTACAGTACAGAACCATACCAAAACAAAAGCAGAATGTAACACCAGTTCTGAACCGAATCACAGGTTGTAAAGTAGCAGCCATGGAGCACAACAATCTGAGCCATACAATATGGAACAGAATACCAATTAAAACGCCCCCTAACCGCCAGTCACTTACTCACAAATGGTCCTCTTGATAAGAATGTCAGCAAAATACCAGTTATGTGAATAACAATTGCAAAAAAACCCTAACGAGGGCTTTCTTACAAAGAATAGGGTCAAACCAAACCCTAACTTACAATACCAAATCCATCTCGATCTCCAACAGCATGAACACACGTAGGAACCAGATAGAACATAACATAGGGTTATCGAAACCCTAACCTAATAATCGATCATCAAAAAGGGTATAGCCAGAAGCACCGAAACCCTAACAAGGGTTACGAAACCCTCACATCCCAATAACGACCACCCTCTCTCTAACCCACGTACAAATCAACAAGAATCCATATAGGAACATACCAGCAATGAATACCCTCACAATGATAACTTGCAAACCGACTGAAAACCCTAAAGAAGCACGATCCACACATGAATCGTAATAAAAACGAATAGTTAGGGTTTCAAGGCGATTACATGGACAAACAACAAACATGATCAAACAAATAACCTAACCCAATCAGATCTGAAAACGTTTATCTAATAACCACAAGAATTACTAGAGAAAAAACGTTAATGAATAATAATGACAGAATGGAAAAGGTTATTTGCGGCCAGAAAACCCTAGGGAGATATATACCATACGCCACCTCTTAGAAAGAAAAAACAGTCCCCAAAGATCGATTGCATACCAATAATACAAATCAGAGATTGAATAATGGTAGAGAGGCGATTTTAGGGCATGTTATGGCCGGAAAATTGAAGAAGAGGTGGCGGCCGGAAATCTCCCTAAGGGAGAGAGAGTTGGAACTAGATTGTATTTTGCATTTTCTCATACGATATAAATATTCGCGTAACTATAATTAATTTTAACGATATATATATATAACGATACGTTTATTTCTTTTCTTTTAAAACTAACATCATAAAAACATCGTCTACATACTTCGACTTATTCATGATGATTTTCTCATCGATCATCGATCATTACACTCACAAGTTATATGTATATATAACTTTGTTCTTGAACTTCAAGCATTTAAACGAACACGAGTTTTAGTAACAAACTAAATGACTAATATTCGCGATAAAACTAGATTTAGACTATCAACTAAAACATACCATATCTTTTAGGTTGTGTGTGAAGCCGTTGCCTTGCATCGTTGAGATTATGTTACTACCACTACTACTGTACTACTAAGGTGAGTCATAGCCCCTACTCTTACTTGTTTTACAATGGTTTATAAACGTTTTTGGGGGAGATACATGCTTAACTACTGCTTTTACTTCTACAAGTATTCATTAACTAAATACATGACTGTATTTCATATAAACTTTACTAGTTTACACATTTTTATGCCTCATAAGGAAATACCTGCTATAGACATGATTACAAGTGATTTTTCAATGGTATGCTATATTTGATCTCTATTGCCTAAGTACCGATTACCAAAAGTCCCTCGTTCATGCACCTTAATCACCCAAAGGGTGAGCGTAAGTAGTTGTGAATAGATCTATTAGGGATTGACAATCCCCATTTGGTCGCTAGAGGAAAGCCACCAAATGCACGATATTTGATTTCATAGGTTACTGGTAAATACCTATCTTGAGGGCCACTGTTTTACATCATTATTATAGATAATTTTGATGCCTGTTAATCGTTGAGTGTCATGAGCTTAGAGCAATAGAACGGTAGTACTGTAGTCATGATACAGTATTACAACGACTGATGTTTGGGGTGTACAATGTTGTAGCCTACTATTTTATTAAACTACGAGATTGTGCTCACTATATAGCAGGAAAACTATTAATAATTGGCAAACGAACAAACTATTTTGGTGTTGACCCGGTTAGGTCAAACAAACTACTATTTTGGTGTTGACCCGGTGAAGGGCCAACCAACGGACTATTCTTGAATTAATAAGGAAATCACTCATTTTTTTGATTTTGATAAATCAACGATTTAAGCTATGAACACTATGGATTTTCTCACACTTTAATTGGATAATAAACTCTTATTATAAATACTGTGAACTTGTAAACTCTTTGATTTTGGAAATCGATATTCGAAACTATAAACTCTATGAACTCACCAACCTTTGTGTTGACACTTTTAGCATGTGTTTATCTCAGGTAATTAAACAAGAAGGAACTTGAAGGCACGGAGTGGGCTTGTAACCCGGCATGGGCTTAAATAAACGTTTTGACACATTTCAAATAAACTTGTTGTTTAAACTATGAAATATCTTGATGTCTCGAATATTTGGTATTTTGAATGAGTTAAACTTTAAAGCGTCACTTTTGTGTCGTTTTCTATGATTGTGAAAAAGATCCTCGAAGTAACACCCTAAAAGTCTTCCGCTGACATTTTAAGTCTTCCGCTGACGTGATGATTTTGGGGGTGTTACAAGGGTAGTCTTAATAGTGGGCCTAAGGATTTTAATGGTTTGCCTGCTAGTGATGTAGGTCTGGGGAATGTATTGTGTAATAGGGGTAATGTTCCTGATGTGTCTAAAACTAGTGTGGGTAACACTAATGTGAAGCACAATGTTGGTTCTGATAAGCCTAGGAGCCCTACTAAAGTCAGTTTTGGTGATGTTAGGGTTCCGGGTTTGTTTAAGGTTAATGGGAATGTTAGTGATATTGGTAAGGGTGTTAGCGATGTGAGTAATTTTGCTGTGGGTGAGTCTAGTGGTGTTAAGGATACGGTGATGACAGATAGCGTTTATGAAAAGAATAGTAGGTCCTTTCATGAGGCTGTATCAAGTAGTTATGGTGGGAATGGGAATAATAAATTGCATTATGTTCCTCCGTCTATTATTGGTGAAAATAGGAAAGTTGCTAAGATGGATCCGATTTTGGAAGAAGGGTGTAAGAGGTGGGGTAACACAGTGGTTGGTTTTTTTGTTGGGTTTCGTATGAATTATGCTGATTTGGTTTATCATTTGAAACGTATGTGGAGGCTGTATCAGTTGGATAATGTTATTATGAACCAGAATGGAATGTGTTTTTTTGACTTTAAGTCTAATGATGGGATGGAATTGGTTATTGAGAAAGGCCCTTGGCTTGTAAATAATAGGCCTTTGTTTGTGAAAAAATGGGAACCGGGGTTGTGCATGTCTAGACCTGAGGTTAAGAAGGTTCCGGTTTGGGCTAAAATTCATGACATTCCCTTGGAAGCTTGGAATGTTGATGGAATCAGTAGGATTGTTAGCCAAATTGGTAGCCCAATTATTATGGGCCGGATGACTACTGCCATTTGTGAAAAGCCATATGGCAGGGCTACGTTTGCTAGGGTGTTAGTTGAGATTGACTCTGAGAAGCCTTTCGTTAATTTTGTTGAACTGTGGTATGAGAAGTTGGGTAAGGTTTTAAAGCTGAGGGTTGAACATGATTGGGTTCCGCCAAGATGTGAGGAGTGCAAGGTGTTTGGACATTATTTGAGTGACTACATTAATAAGGTGAATGTGGCTAGGAAAGTGAATAAGGATGGTGAGAATGTGAAGCCTAATGATGTGAAGAGTAGTGATAATAACAATAGTTCGGGTAATGTTAATGTGGAAGAGGGCTGGACTGTTGCTGGTTTTAGAAGGAATAGGGGTGTTGGAAATAATGGGCGACAAGGGAATATTGGTGGTTATCAGGTTAGAAGAGGCACTTTTGTTAATATGGCAAGTGGTAATAACACTAGTAAGGTAAATATGGGGAATATGGGTGATAAGCAGGTTAGTAATAAGTCGGAACCCGTGAAAAGTGGCAATGTAGGTAAGGTAGATGAGAGTGTAGTTGTGAATGACAATGGGAAGCCTATTAACAAGGGTAAAGATAAAGTTGATGTGGGTAGTGGTGGTAGTAATAGTAATTAGAATTTCACTTCAGTTGGTAACAAAAAGAATGTGCAGAAGAAGAATTCGGGTAACATTTCTGGTAACAAAAATGGTAATAACAGCAAGAGTGGAGATGGTCGTAAGTTGAATGATGGTTTAGGATCAAAGAATGTTAGTACCAGCAATAGGTTTGATGTTTTGGGTAGTGATCAGATTAGTGATAATTCTGATGTTTGGAATGCAGTGAAGGATGCAGTGGAAAAGGCGTGTGGTTCTGGTATTCTTATTTTAGAAAGTGTTGTTAAGAGTTGGAATGAGGACATGGTTAAATACTATACGGAAAAGTGGAATAATAGAATCATGAGGAATGGGTCTCATGAACAACAATTAGAATTTAAAATCAAAAATCTGTCTGAACGTATTGTGTTACTTAACCAGAATCTCAATTCCAATGCTAAAAGTAATGTTGATATGATGATGCAGAAGACTGTCTTGACTACGCATGATAGTAGTGATGTTTCTCTCAGGCAATGTTATGATGAAGCTTATCGTGCGGAGTTAGCTAAGATTGGTAGTTTGCAAAAGGAGCGTGATTTGCTAAAGGTTGACTTGTTTATTTTATCTAAAAAGCCGTTTGATAAGGATTGTAAAGAGACCTGGACTGATGAGATGTTGGAATACTCTTCGAATAGATGTGAGGATATAAGAAGTGATAGGATTAATGGGCATTTATCTGATATGGATGGATCTCATTCCTTGGATGAAGTAGAGGAGGTTACGACTGTTTCAGCTTCCTTTATGACACAGAATGAAGTCTTTAATGATGTGGATACATCTATGGTTCAAGAGTGTGGTGTGCCTGCACCTTTTGATTCCAATCTTAAATGAGTTACAAAATTGGTGTTTGGAATGTCCGGGGTCTGTCTCAGACTACTAGACAAGACGAATTTATATCGCTTATTAGAGAAGAAGGGTTGTGTTTGTGTGCTGTGGTTGAGACTCACCTTAGGAAGAAGTCGGTTAAGAGTGTTGGTGACAGTTTGTTTCGTAATTGGTCATGGGTTTCTAATATGGATGATTGTAGAAGTGTGTGTAGAATGCTAGTTGGGTGGGATAACAATGTAGTTGGAGACAATCTTGTTTCTCATTCTGACCAAGCTATGCATTTTGAAATTAATTTTATTCATGATTGCAGGAAGCACTTTGTTTCTTTTATCTATGCCAAGAACAAAGGTGTTGAAAGACGGGTGTTATGGAAGAACTTAGCTCTTCACAGCGATCTTGTCAAGGGTGAGCCATGGGTTCTGCTGGGTGATTTTAACGTTGCCCTGAATATTAGTCATTGTTCTGATGTCACTGCTGCTAAAGACCATGATATGGATGATTTTAGGAATTGTGTTGAGTCATTGGAGCTTGATGATATTGCTTCCAAAGGTATGTTTTACACTTGGATTCAAAAACGTCTTGATCCTGAATCTGGTATTCTTAAGAAATTAGATAGAGTGTTGGGTAATAGTAGCTTCATAACCTGTTATGATAGCTGATTTGCTGAATTTTTGCCTTATCTTTCATCGGATCATTGTCCTGTTATTTTGAATTATTCTTTGGCCAAGCCTGTTAAGCCTAGATCATTTAGGTTTGCTAACTTTTTGGCGGATAAGGATTCTTTTTTTCCTGTGGTTAGAGATAATTGGGGTATTGAGGTTTTTGGGTTCCGTATGTTTGTTTTGGCTAAACGTCTTAAAAATATGAAAAGACGTTTGAGGAATATGAATAGGGTTAATGGGAACGTTTTTAATAAGGTTAAGACTTTGAAGGCTGAGCTTAAAAGAGTGCAACTGTGTTTAGACAAAGATCCCAATAATAGTAGTCTTAGAGAAGAAGAATATGTCTACTGTAATGCGTATCAGGAAGCGGTGAGGGATGAGGCTAACCTTCTTAGGCAGAAAACCAAGATTCAGTGGTTGAAGGATGGTGACCAAAATACGTCGTATTTCCATAATTGTCTTAAAAATAGGGTGAACAAGGGTAGGATTCAAGTGGTGTGTGATGAGCAGGGTAACAAATTCTATGGTGATGATGTGCCGGGGTGTTTTGTTAACCATTTTCAAAAGTTTTTGGGGGTGGAAGATGAGGTCATTCCGTTAGAAGACTGTGAGGATCTTTTTGCCAAGAAACTTGATCCTTCTGTTGCATTGAATATGGTTAGACTTGTTTCAGATACCGAAATCAAAGAAGCGATGTTTAGTATTGATGATGACAAAGCGGCTGGCCCGGATGGGTTTACTTCAAAGTTTTTTAAAGCGGCTTGGAGCGTTGTTAGTGTTGATGTCTGTGCTGCGGTTAAAGAGTTTTTTAGTTCTGGTAAACTTCTTGGCGAGTTTAATGCTAATGTTATCTCGCTTATTCCTAAGTTGCAAGTTCCCTTGAAGGTGTCTGATTATCGTCCTATTGCTTGTGGAAATGTCATCTACAAGTGCATCAGTAAAGTCATTACGAATAGGCTTAAAGAAGGTCTTTGTAGTCTGATTGATTGTAACCAGAGTGCATTTATCCCGGGTAGGCAGATTAGTGACAACATTTTGCTTGCTCAGGAGTTTGTTAAGAGATATAATTAGACGCGTGATGTTAGCAAATGCTCGTTCAAAGTGGACATTCAGAAGGCATACGATACGGTCAATTGGGACTTTTTGAAGAAGTGTCTTGTTCATTTTGGCTTCCACAGCTCCATGATTCAGTAGATTATGGTATGTTTAACTTCTGCCTCCTTTTCTTTATGTGTAAATGGTGAATTGCATGGATTTTTCAAAAGTAAAAGGGGTCTTAGGCAGGGTGACCCGATCTCGCCTTATTTGTTCACTATCGTTATAGAAGCATTTAATATGATGGTTAAGAGACAGATTAGAAGGGATGGTCGGTTTAGGTTTCATTGGGGTTGTGAGAAATTTCAACTGACCCACTTATGTTTTGCGGACGACCTTCTTTTATTATGTCATGGTGATTTAATCTCTGCTAGTATTCTTAGAAGAGCGTTAGATGAATTTGCTATGTGTTCTGGTTTATTCCCTAGTCTTACTAAAAGTGTTGCTTTTTTGGGTGTGTGCCTGATACGGTTAAGGATAATATTTTGCTTGTCATGCCTTTTAGAATTGGTATTCTGCCATTGAAATACTTGGGTATCCCTCTGTCCGGTAAGAGAATTGTGAATGAGGATTGTAGAAGCTTGATTCAGAAGGTTAAGAATCGCATTAATGATTGGAGAAACAAAACTTTATCTTTTGCGGGTAGACTTCAGTTAATCTCATCTGTTCTTACTTCGCTTTATGTTTATTGGGCTTCGATGTTTCTTCTTCCTAATCATGTCTGTGATAGCATTGATAAACTGTGTAAAAAGTTTTTATGGACCGGTGGGGGTGAGGGTAGTGGTATTGCTAGTGTATCATGGAAAGATATTTGTAAGCCGAAAAATCAGGGGGGCCATGGTCTTAAACCTCTCAGACTTATGAATGAGGCTTTAATCGCTAAGCACCTTTGGAACGTTATTAGTAAGAAAGACTCGTTGTTGGTTAGATGGGTTCATGCTTATAGGATCAAAGATAGAAATATTTGGTTTGATATTAAGCCTGAACATGGTGCTTCGGGTTGGAATCATATTCTTGGTCTTAGGGATAAAATTCGAGCTTTTGTGGTGTATAGATTGGGTAATGGTAAACAATGTTCTATGTGGTTTGATAAATGGCACACTAATGGCCCGCTGTGTAAGGTTATTACTCATAGTTTCCTTACTGAAAATGGGTTGGATACTAATGATAAGGTTGCCGATTGGATTGACAGTAGCAGATGGAAATGGCCCAATGAATGGAACAATCTTTTTGGTGATGTCTTAAATGTGCCTGTTCCCGTTTTATTTGATGAGTTTGAGGATAAGGTTTTATGGATTAATAAGGATAATAAGGATGTGGAGTTTAGTGTTAAAGAAGCTTGGAAAGCTTTAAGGATTGATAGCCCTAAAGTTATCTGGAATAAGCATGTTTGGATCACTCAATGTATTCCTAGACACGCTTTTGTGCTTTGGATGGCTATGCGGGGGAGACTTAAAACTTCGGATCGAATATCTAGATGGTTTAACATTTCTACTACCTTATGCCCTTTATGTAATGCCGTTGATGAATCTCATGCTCACTTATTCTTTTCTTGTGATTATTCTAAGGCTGTTTGGGGTAACCTTAAACTTTTGTGTAAGCTTGAAGATACTTCTTTCACTTGGGCGGAAGTTGTTTCTGGAATTTCCAATAGAACTGCTAATAATTCTATTTGGAGTGTGATTCAGCGTTTAGCTTTTCGGGCTGTGGTATATTATATTTGGCAAGAGCGTAATTTCAGGTTATTTCAAAAGAATTTAAGAAGTGAGGAGACTATTTTTAAGATTATCGTTGATACTGTTAGGCACAAGCTGTTAAGTCTTAAGATTAAGCATTCTGTGGAATCTATGAAGGCTGCGCATATTTGGAAAATCCCGTTGAGGAGTTATAGCTGCTGTGACAATGGTGTTACATGACTCTTTGGCGACTGTGGGTTTGCACAAATTCTTATTGAATTTGGGGCTTTGGGTTGGTAATGTTTCTGCTAATCAGTATTCTAACGGTGATTTTGTGATGGTTTGTAATTTCTTTTATTTTGACAGATCTTTTTAAAATTGTGATTGTTGGGATTGTTGGCTTCTTTTGGGTACAAGTGAGCAAGTGTTTAAGGACAACGGCTCCCGTAAAGTAAGGTATAATTTCTCTCAACAAGTGAGTCTTTAGGGACAACGGGTCTCAACATGTAAGTGACAATTGCTCTTATCAAGTGTGCAAGCATTAGGGACAACGGATATCATCATGTTGAAGGCAATTGCTCTCATCAAGTGAGCAGGCGTTTAGGGATAACGGCTCCCATAAAGTCAGGTACACTTGCTCTCAACAAGTGAGCCTTTAGTGACAACGGCTCTTATCATGGAAGAGACAAATTGCCCTTATAAAGTTAGCCTTTAGGGACAACGGGTCTCATCATGTAAGTTACAATTGCTCTTAACAAGTGTGCAACCATTAGGGACAACGGCTATCATCATGTAAAGGGCAATTGCTCTCATCAAGTGAGCAAGCATTTAGCGACAACGGCTCCCATAAAGTAAGGTACAATTGCTCTCAACAAGTGAGTCTTTAGGGACAACGGCTCTTATCATGTAAGGGACATATTGCCCTCATAAAGTTAGCCTTTAGGGACAACGGGTCTCATCATGTAAGTGAAAATTGATCTTATCAAGTGTGCAAGCTTTAAGGACACCGGCTATCATCATTTAAAGGGCAATTGCACTAAACAAGTGAGCAAGCGTTTATGGACAACGGCTCCCATAAAGTAAGGTACAATTGCTCTCAACTTGTAAGCCTTTAGGGACAACGGCTCTTATTCTGTAAGGGACAAATCACCCTCATAAAGTTAGCCTTAGGGACAACCGATCTCATCATGCAAGTGACAATTGCTCTTGTCAAGCTTGCAAGCATTAGGGAAAACGGCTCCAATAAAGTAAGGTACAATTGCTCTCAACAAGTGAGCCTTTAGGGACAACGGCTCTTATCATGTAAGGGACAAATCGCCCTCATAAAGTTAGCCTTAAGGGACAACGGATCTCAACATGCAAGTGAAAATTGCTCTTGTCAAGTGTTCAAGCATTAGGGACAACGGCTATCATCATGTAAAGGACAATTGCTCTCATCAAGTGAGCAAACATTTAGGGACGACGGCTCCCATAAAGTAAGGTACAATTGCTCTCAACAAGTGAGTCTTTAGGGACAACGGCTCTTATCATGTAAGGGACAAATTACCCACATAAAGTTAGCCTTTAGGGATAACGTGTCTCATCATGTAAGTGACAATTGCTCTTATCAAGTTTGCAAGCAATAGGGACAACGGCTATCATCATGTAAAAGGCAATTGCTCTCATCAATTGAGCAGGCGTTTAGGGACAACGACTCCCATAAAGTCAGGTACAATTGCTCTCAACAAGTGAGCCTTTAGGGACAACGGCTCTTATCATGGAAGAGACAAATTGCCCTTATAAAGTTAGCCTTTAGGGACAACGGGACTCATCATGTAAGAGATAATTGCTCCTATCAAGTGTGCAAGCATTAGGGACAACGGCTATCATCATGTAAAGGGCAATTGCTCTCATCAAGTGAGCAAGCGTTTAGGGACAACGGCACCCATAAAGTAAGGTACAATTGCTCTCAACAAGTGAGTCTTTAGGGACAACGGCTCTTATCATGTAAGGGACGTATTGCCCTTATAAAGTTAGCCTTTAGGGACGACGGGTCTCATCATGTAATTAACATTGCTCTTATCAAGTGTGCAAGCATTAGGGACACCGGCTATCATCATTTGGAGGGAAATTGCACTCAACAAGTGAGCAAGCGTTTAGGGACAACGGCTCGCATAAACTTAGGTACAATTGCTCTCAACAAGTGAGTCTTTAGGGACAACGGCTCTTATCATGTATGGGACAAATCGCCCTCATAAAGTTAGCCTTTAGGGACAACGGATCTCATCATGCAAGTGACAATTGCTCTTTTCAAGTGTGCAAGCATTAGGGACAACGGATCTCATCATACAAGTGACAATTGCTCTTGTCAAGTGTGCAAGCATTAGGGACAACGGCTATTATCATGTAAATGGCAATTGCTCTCATCAAGTGATCAAGCGTTTAGGGACAACGGCTCCCATAAAGTAAGGTACAATTCCTCTCAACAAGTGAGTCTTTAGGGACAATGGCTCTTATCATGTAAGGGACAAATTGCCCTCATAAAGCTAGCCTTTAGGGACAACGGATCTCATCATGTAAGTGACAGTTGCTCTTATCGAGTGTGTAAGCATTACGAACAACGGCTATCATCACGTAAAGGGCAAATGCACTCATCAAGTGAGCAAGTGTTTAGGGACAAAGGATTCCATAAAGTAAGGTACAACTACTATCAACAAGTGAGACTTTAGGGACAATGGCTCTTATTATGTAAGGGAGAAATTGCCCTCATAAAGTTAGCCTTTGGGGACAACGGATCTCATCATGTTAGCGACAATTGCCATTATTGAGTGTAACACCCCCAATTCATGGATGCAGCGGAATTCGAACTGGGTGTTACTCGACGGCACAATAGTCACAATAATAGAAAACGAACTCCAATTGAGTCGTTTTAAAAGATTTATCATTCAAATTGTATAAATATCAGAGATTACAAAATGAGGTCCCAATTGGTTCCATGTTTACAAATCACATTAAGTGAGTTTTTGAATGATAAGTAAATTTATAGCCCTCTTGAGTATCCGTGTCCTTCCGTGCCATCCTTGATCGTCATGAACCTGAAATACATGCTTGAGAGGTCAACACAAAGGTTGAGTGATATTCATAGAGTTTGTTAAATCGTTTGAACACAATGTGTTGGTAGTTAAATCGTTTGAACACCATAATCGTAGTGTTTGTAGGTAAATCGTTTGAACACAATAATCGTAGTGTGAGCTGTAGACTCACACCAATGTTTGGAAAACAAAACAGGTAGGCTACGTTATTATACGCCCATAAAATGTATTATACACTAAGCTTATGAAACCAAAACGTTAACGTGTACCAATATCGATCGGCAGATTTATCCCGGTAGGTACTTTGCCGTCATACCTAATGTCTCAAATATTAATGCATTTGTTTGAACTAATCAAAACAAATAGGATTCGTCAATCCCAATAGGCCTATTCACAATATTCGCGCTCACTTGCAAGTAACCCTCGCAAGTGATTAAATGGTTCATAATAAGGGATTTTGGTTTGGCAAGGATGTTACTTAGTGATAATAAAACATAGTCGAATAGCATACAGTAGAAAGCATTGTGTTCGAGTAGAAAAATAATAGCATGTATCCCCCCCAAGGGTTTGTAAAACATTGAAGTAATGTAAAGTGGGGCTATGAACTCACCTTAAGTAAGATAGCAAGTAATGAAGGTAATGGTCGGATCGTGTAGGTTTCTACGAGCAACCTATAATCGAATGTTGCGACTTAGGATCGGAGTAATGTCTAAGGAGACATAAACACGCCAATATATATATATCTTGCACTTAGTCCATGATGTGGTATGATGTATAATGTAAGTCTTTGAAAGAAAGGATTCATGAAACATGTATGTTTATATATTGTTTACTACCGTTCGGGCCGACATAATTCAGAAGTCATGTTAGTAAGCGTTCGAGGAGCCAGGACACTTTAATTCGTAAATCCACAACTCAACTCGACGGCTTACATAATGAACTCCTCACATGAGGCTCCCTACTATTGTAGTAGTTGATAAAGTATAAGTTTTGATCCGAAAAGTTACATGTCCGATATTTGAATAAACTTAGGAAAGTTTATTAGTACATGAAGATTGTTATTAGGGGTAGTTTCATAAGTCTTGAATGACCATTTTCTCTTGGTAATATCTCATGGTTTCCTTTTAGGTGAAGTAGATCCAAATTGCTTGTTCATGTTATCGCCTAATTCATTGTTTCATGTTTACGCCTATGTAAGTTGTTATGGTCATTTCGTCATGGCCTAGCCATGACCTTTAGTCCTTGTTCCAAGGTCATGAGACACAACCTTGGCTCTATCCATGGTGGTGGTCTTGATTATTGGTCATAAGACCCCTTTGGTCTTCATAAACCATAACCTATATGTAATGACTTTGTCTAAAAATGGGCTGTTTAGAATTTGAAGAATTTTATCACTCGGAAAGCGTTTTTAGGGCTCGAGCTTCTTTGATCCTGAACGAAAACGTCGTTCCGGACAACTTTCGTGTTTTAACTTTTTGATGAATCGGACCAGAAGTAGGACTTTCAAAACCCAAATTTGATCAGGAAGCTATTTGGCAGTTTTGCCGGAAATCTTTGGTAATTTCAAATCGCCATAACTTTTGACTCGTATACTTGTTTTGGGTGGTTCAAATTGCTATGGTTTCCTTGTTAAGTCCTCTACTACAATATGTAATGATCCAATATCATATTTTTACCATTTTGATCAGGTCTTACCAAGAAAGTCACTAGTTTACTTGTTTTAGTAACTTGTTGTAACAATCAATAACAATAACTTGTTTTGGTCATTTTTATACATCATGGACATAACTACAAGACATAATATAGCATGAATAATATGTAAATAACATGAACATGATTATTTAACAAGAATCAAGTTAGGGTTTGGCTCACAACTTTTGGCTTTCAAAGATGAAAGGAAGTTAACATGTAAGGATAGGACTTTGATAGACTTGCTTCAACCCTTTTTCACTTCATGCAATCTTTCTACCCTTGGTATTCTTGAAAGAGATGTAATGAAAGTTGAGGTGAATTGAGTGGATTCAAACTCAAGAGAAATCACCAAGTATATGAGGTTATGGAAGTGTTTGATGAATGATAACCTATCTAGGGTTTCTACCTTGAACTAGCACTTGAATCTTGCATGAAACTAGAAGGAAATCAAGCAAAGATGAGAGTGTTGTGGTGTGGTTTGATGGCCGGCCAAAGGAAGGGGATGGGGGGCTTTTATAGGGTCTTAAAGGAGGTTACTTGTGTTGACTTGTCAACCCTTGGAGGCCAAGTTCAACACATGTAAGCATCCAAGAGTTCTAAGCATGAGATCTTTCCACCTAGTGTGAATCCCCCCCCCCTATGGCGGTTTGCCAACCTTGGGGAGCAAGGGTGTGGACTTTTCTTGGTATTATCCAAGATACTTGGTTAGTTTTGACTCCGGGAAATGCCAATCGTAAATGATTAAGCCTCAAAACGTAAAACCGGGTGTCGTAAAATTATGGAACTTGAAAGTATTGATAAACATGTCAATAAGTTCCATAATAAAATATAAAATGAGTGGTAGGTTCCATTTGGGTGGTAAACCCTGCTAAAAACTGGAAACACGGGTCTAAAACGCGTAATACGTAAAATGTACGAATTTTACGTAAAACTGAGAAAAGTAAAATGTTACTTTTCTAATGTGATAAAAATGGTTTAAAATGACTTATAATGTCTAGACTGGGCTCAGTCTAGTGTCGGTTGGTATTAAATGTCTTTTAGACATCAAACCGTAAGCCTAAAAATCACGAAATGACTTATAACATCAAGGGATGATTTTTGGTCAATGGAGGAGGGAAAATTATGTTGACTTTTTCTAATAATTTTGAAAACTCAAAATGTCTTAGAAACTCGTTTTGTGGTCTAACGGTTAATCGCTCATTCGGTTAAGCGTGCTCATGTGAGATTAGTACCGACATGGGTGACCTGCTGGGAAGTTTTTGGTCATGTTTTTCTCAGTCACGATTAATTCTCAAATAAATCATGAGTGTGTCAAACATTTTTCTGATGCGGGGTCACTTAACGTGGTCGAGTTTCGTTGTACGTAGAATTTCTGAATGACGTTTTACCCTAAAACGTGTAATTCCTTAATAACTTTTACGAAAATGATCTGACGAATGTCAAACATTTAATTTGCCATGGAAATGATTTATCACTCAAGAATATCAAATAAAAATCAACTTTCGGGAAAGTTTTGGGAAAAAAAATGAATAGTAAAAGTGAATAGTGAAATTTTCCGGGATTGGTAATTAACCTGAAATTGCGAATTGTTACAGTCTCTACCCCTTACGGGGAACTTCGTCCCGAAGTTCTTTGTGTGTTATATGTTGGAGTGGTGTCGATGAACAGGTGTGGTTACTTATGAGGACCAAAGTCTGGAATTACTAGTGATGTAGTTTGATTTGTCTCAGAATATGGTGTGTCAATAGAGATTGATAACATGGTTGAATATCAGTAGAGATCCATATAATAGTCGAATATCAAAGAAAATTGATATAGCAGTCGATTATCAATAGAAATTGATATAGTAGTTGTACAGAAATTGATATAGTTAAATATCAAAATGGAAATTGATATAGTTGTCAAGTATCAATAGCAATTGATATAGCAGTTGAACAACAATAGCAATTTACATAGGAATCCAATAAATGGAATTGATATAGTAGTGGAATATCAATGGAAATTGGGATAGTAGTCGCAATCATAGTCTAGTAGGTAATCGGTTGTTGTACCTAGTGTTTATGTCATGGTTTGAAGCGATGTTGGTGAAAAGATAGGATTTCTTGTGGCGAATATAATGTAGGTATCATGCCATACCTGAGCAATGTAATGTAGGTATCAAGCCATACCCGAGCAATGTAATGTAGGTATCAAGCCATACCCGAGCAATGTAATGTAGGTTGACTTCATACTTATGTTATTTCGGATACAATTAAGCCCACTTGTTTATAATTCTTTATTTACATAGAGAGGCATCCCAAACAATGTAAATAGAGGAATATAAACTTATGGTTCGGTGATTTACAATTTCTTTAAATGAAAAGGCATCCCAATCCATTCAAATAATTACAAATCATCCTACTTAAGAATTTCCAACACAACATTCATACTTAGCCGGTGAGTTACAAGGTAGGGTATTATGAGATGATATTGGTGTTCCAAAAGTACAAGATGAATATTCAAACTTGTAAAGCTGATGAGGGTACTTGTGGTGTAACTAAGGATGATTTGAGCTTTAAAAGTGCATCAAAATCTGTTAATGAGCTTATGGTTCCAACGGTTGTGAAGATAATGTTATGATATGTTGATGAACAAAAGTGTGTAGTGTATGTTTAACATTAATACTCTTAGGTATAGATGTTGAGTTAAAAATCTTAAGAGATTTTTAAAAGTTTATGATGGAATGGTATCCTTAGGACCTAAACAGGATAGTACTTCTACAGGATGAAGAGAATAATTGATAACTATCCCAAGATAGTAGTTCGGATTATCTCATAAATGAAAAATTTCAAGAATGAAATTAGGTAACACAAATAAGGTGTTAAGATTTCGCTGAGTGGTAAGACATTATCGTGTCTCTAGATTGTTTTAATGTATTCTGGTGGTTTATCGAGTTCATGTAGGAAATCAACCTAAACATAACCCTAGTACAACTACTCTCAGTATTTGAAATTTTAAGTCGAATATAGTTAGTCAGACTATATTCCACTGTCCCTAGGTTAACTATAGGTGACTAGTCTATATTTAGCCGAGGTTCGATAAAATTTTCAAATACCTAAATTAGGTATACTTGTGATATGTCCGTTGCTTTCGGGAAACTGTCCACTAAACAAAGGCAATGTTAAACCCTTAAGTTTGCAAGTCCCGTCCATACAAGACTTGTAACGTATGTTTTCATATTCCATTGAATAGAAGATAGTAAGGGTAGATACGTATGGAAAGGAAGTTTTAAGTAGTTCTAAAATAGAACATACTTGGCCAGGATCACGAACTTTTAATAATGAAGGTTTCATCAGAAAACTTTGATGAATGTAGAGAAAGTTCAGCTTTTGTCGATGATGGATTAGTTTGTCCTTTAGAAATCTCATATTTCTTGTTTGGAAATCGTTAGATTGTGATGGGTTTTTGATATCATAAGAAATGATATTGATGAGGTCGTGAAATAATTCCAGAGACCATTGCACAAATCACAATGTCTCGGAAGTAGGTTAGACCATTGTGCAATTCACAATGTCTGGGAAGTAGGTTAAACCATTAGGTGACTCAAAACATTTGAGAAATGATTAAGACCATTGTATCATACAATGTCTTGGAAAATGAATGAGACCATTGTATCTCACAATGTCTTGGAAAATGAATGAGGCCATTGTATCTCACAATGTCTTGAAAAATGAATGAGACCATTGTATCTCACAATGTCTTGAAAAATAAATGAGACCATTGTATCTCACAATGTCTTGAAAAATGAATGAGACCATTGTATCTCACAATGTCTTGGAAAATGAATGAGACCATTGTATCTCACAATGTCTTGGAAAATGAATGTTGGAGTAGGAATATGATTGGGAGAGTGTGGCTGTGCCGAAATGCCTTAGAATAGGCATACACAGATATGTTTAGTCCATTGTTTAGATAAATGATTGAAAATAAACCGAGTTTATATATCAATAAACTAATATGTTCATGTAGCATAAAATGCCTAGTGTGTATATATCAATATACTAATATGTGTTCATGTAGCATAAAATGCCTAGTGTGTATATATCAATATACTTATATGTGTTCATGTAGCATAAAATGCTTAGTGTGTATATATCAATATACTTATATGTGTTCATGTAGCATAAAATGCTTAGTGTATATATATCAATATACTTATATGTGTTCATGTAGCATAAAATGCTTAGTGTATATATATCAATATACTTATATGTTTGTGTAGCATAACATGCTTACTAAGTCCATAATCGTCTGGAGGATGGAAGACACAGAGAGCGGAAGGCTATAAAAATGTTTTTGCTTGTAATTGTAGTTATAGTTTAGGTCTCAATTAGACCCGTTTCTCTATAACCATGTCTCTGATACCAATCTGTAACACCCCCAATTCATGGATGCAGCGGAATTCGAACTGGGTGTTACTCGACGGCACAATAGTCACAATAATAGAAAACGAACTCCAATTGAGTCGTTTTAAAAGATTTATCATTCAAATTGTATAAATATCAGAGATTACAAAATGAGGTCCCAATTGGTTCCATGTTTACAAATCACATTAAGTGAGTTTTTGAATGATAAGTAAATTTATAGCCCTCTTGAGTATCCGTGTCCTTCCGTGCCATCCTTGATCGTCATGAACCTGAAATACATGCTTGAGAGGTCAACACAAAGGTTGAGTGATATTCATAGAGTTTGTTAAATCGTTTGAACACAATGTGTTGGTAGTTAAATCGTTTGAACACCATAATCGTAGTGTTTGTAGGTAAATCGTTTGAACACAATAATCGTAGTGTGAGCTGTAGACTCACACCAATGTTTGGAAAACAAAACAGGTAGGCTACGTTATTATACGCCCATAAAATGTATTATACACTAAGCTTATGAAACCAAAACGTTAACGTGTACCAATATCGATCGGCAGATTTATCCCGGTAGGTACTTTGCCGTCATACCTAATGTCTCAAATATTAATGCATTTGTTTGAACTAATCAAAACAAATAGGATTCGTCAATCCCAATAGGCCTATTCACAATATTCGCGCTCACTTGCAAGTAACCCTCGCAAGTGATTAAATGGTTCATAATAAGGGATTTTGGTTTGGCAAGGATGTTACTTAGTGATAATAAAACATAGTCGAATAGCATACAGTAGAAAGCATTGTGTTCGAGTAGAAAAATAATAGCATGTATCCCCCCCAAGGGTTTGTAAAACATTGAAGTAATGTAAAGTGGGGCTATGAACTCACCTTAAGTAAGATAGCAAGTAATGAAGGTAATGGTCGGATCGTGTAGGTTTCTACGAGCAACCTATAATCGAATGTTGCGACTTAGGATCGGAGTAATGTCTAAGGAGACATAAACACGCCAATATATATATATCTTGCACTTAGTCCATGATGTGGTATGATGTATAATGTAAGTCTTTGAAAGAAAGGATTCATGAAACATGTATGTTTATATATTGTTTACTACCGTTCGGGCCGACATAATTCAGAAGTCATGTTAGTAAGCGTTCGAGGAGCCAGGACACTTTAATTCGTAAATCCACAACTCAACTCGACGGCTTACATAATGAACTCCTCACATGAGGCTCCCTACTATTGTAGTAGTTGATAAAGTATAAGTTTTGATCCGAAAAGTTACATGTCCGATATTTGAATAAACTTAGGAAAGTTTATTAGTACATGAAGATTGTTATTAGGGGTAGTTTCATAAGTCTTGAATGACCATTTTCTCTTGGTAATATCTCATGGTTTCCTTTTAGGTGAAGTAGATCCAAATTGCTTGTTCATGTTATCGCCTAATTCATTGTTTCATGTTTACGCCTATGTAAGTTGTTATGGTCATTTCGTCATGGCCTAGCCATGACCTTTAGTCCTTGTTCCAAGGTCATGAGACACAACCTTGGCTCTATCCATGGTGGTGGTCTTGATTATTGGTCATAAGACCCCTTTGGTCTTCATAAACCATAACCTATATGTAATGACTTTGTCTAAAAATGGGCTGTTTAGAATTTGAAGAATTTTATCACTCGGAAAGCGTTTTTAGGGCTCGAGCTTCTTTGATCCTGAACGAAAACGTCGTTCCGGACAACTTTCGTGTTTTAACTTTTTGATGAATCGGACCAGAAGTAGGACTTTCAAAACCCAAATTTGATCAGGAAGCTATTTGGCAGTTTTGCCGGAAATCTTTGGTAATTTCAAATCGCCATAACTTTTGACTCGTATACTTGTTTTGGGTGGTTCAAATTGCTATGGTTTCCTTGTTAAGTCCTCTACTACAATATGTAATGATCCAATATCATATTTTTACCATTTTGATCAGGTCTTACCAAGAAAGTCACTAGTTTACTTGTTTTAGTAACTTGTTGTAACAATCAATAACAATAACTTGTTTTGGTCATTTTTATACATCATGGACATAACTACAAGACATAATATAGCATGAATAATATGTAAATAACATGAACATGATTATTTAACAAGAATCAAGTTAGGGTTTGGCTCACAACTTTTGGCTTTCAAAGATGAAAGGAAGTTAACATGTAAGGATAGGACTTTGATAGACTTGCTTCAACCCTTTTTCACTTCATGCAATCTTTCTACCCTTGGTATTCTTGAAAGAGATGTAATGAAAGTTGAGGTGAATTGAGTGGATTCAAACTCAAGAGAAATCACCAAGTATATGAGGTTATGGAAGTGTTTGATGAATGATAACCTATCTAGGGTTTCTACCTTGAACTAGCACTTGAATCTTGCATGAAACTAGAAGGAAATCAAGCAAAGATGAGAGTGTTGTGGTGTGGTTTGATGGCCGGCCAAAGGAAGGGGATGGGGGGCTTTTATAGGGTCTTAAGGAGGTTACTTGTGTTGACTTGTCAACCCTTGGAGGCCAAGTTCAACACATGTAAGCATCCAAGAGTTCTAAGCATGAGATCTTTCCACCTAGTGTGAATCCCCCCCCCTATGGCGGTTTGCCAACCTTGGGGAGCAAGGGTGTGGACTTTTCTTGGTATTATCCAAGATACTTGGTTAGTTTTGACTCCGGGAAATGCCAATCGTAAATGATTAAGCCTCAAAACGTAAAACCGGGTGTCGTAAAATTATGGAACTTGAAAGTATTGATAAACATGTCAATAAGTTCCATAATAAAATATAAAATGAGTGGTAGGTTCCATTTGGGTGGTAAACCCTGCTAAAAACTGGAAACACGGGTCTAAAACGCGTAATACGTAAAATGTACGAATTTTACGTAAAACTGAGAAAAGTAAAATGTTACTTTTCTAATGTGATAAAAATGGTTTAAAATGACTTATAATGTCTAGACTGGGCTCAGTCTAGTGTCGGTTGGTATTAAATGTCTTTTAGACATCAAACCGTAAGCCTAAAAATCACGAAATGACTTATAACATCAAGGGATGATTTTTGGTCAATGGAGGAGGGAAAATTATGTTGACTTTTTCTAATAATTTTGAAAACTCAAAATGTCTTAGAAACTCGTTTTGTGGTCTAACGGTTAATCGCTCATTCGGTTAAGCGTGCTCATGTGAGATTAGTACCGACATGGGTGACCTGCTGGGAAGTTTTTGGTCATGTTTTTCTCAGTCACGATTAATTCTCAAATAAATCATGAGTGTGTCAAACATTTTTCTGATGCGGGGTCACTTAACGTGGTCGAGTTTCGTTGTACGTAGAATTTCTGAATGACGTTTTACCCTAAAACGTGTAATTCCTTAATAACTTTTACGAAAATGATCTGACGAATGTCAAACATTTAATTTGCCATGTAAATGATTTATCACTCAAGAATATCAAATAAAAATCAACTTTCGGGAAAGTTTTGGGAAAAAAAATGAATAGTAAAAGTGAATAGTGAAATTTTCCGGGAATGATAATTAACCTGAAATTGCGAATTGTTACATTGAGTGTGTAAGAATTAGGGACAACAACTATCATCATGAAAAGGGCAATTGCTCTCATCAAGTGAGCAAGTGTTTAGGGCAACGAATCCCATAAAGTAAGGTACAATTGCTCTCAACAAGGGAGTCTTTAAGGACAACGGCTCCTATTATGTAGGAAAAATTGCCCTCATAAAGTTAGCCTTTAGGGACAACAGATCTCATCATGTAACTGACAATTGCTCTTATCGAGTGTGCAAGCATAAGGGACAACGACAGTACTCATGTAAGTGACAATTGCTCTTATCAAGTGTGCTCTTAGGGACAATGGCTATCATCATGTAAAGGGGAATTTCTCTCATCAAGTGAGCAAGCGTTTAGGGACAACGACTCCCATAAAGTAAGGTACAATTGCTCTCAACAAGTGAGTCTTTAGGGACAAAGGCTCTTATTATGTAAGGGACGAATTGCCCTCATAAAGTTAGCCTTTAAGGACCACGGATCTCATCATGTAAGTGACAATTGCTCGTATCGAGAGTGCAAGCATTAGGGACAACGGAAATCATCATGTAATGGACAATTGCTCTCGTTAAGTGAGAAAGCATTTAGGGACAACGGGACCCATAAACTAAGGTATAATTGCTCTCAACAAGTGAGCCTTCAGGGACAACGGATATCATCATGTAAGTGACAGTTGCTCTTATCGAGTGTGTAAGCATTAGGGACAACGGCTATCATCATGTAAAGGGCAATTGCTCTCATCAAGTGAGCTTGCATTTAGGGACAATGGCTCCCATAAAGTAAGGTACAATTTCTCTCAACATGTGAGCTTTTAGGGACAACGGCTCTTATCTTGTAAGGGATAAATCGCCCTCATAAAGTTAGCCTTTAGCGACAACGGATCTGAACATGCAAGTGACAATTGCTCTTGTCAAGTGTGCAAGCATTAGGGACAACGACTATCATCATGTAAAGGACAATTGCTCTCATCAAATGAGCAAGTGTTTAGGGACAACGGCTCTCATAAAGTCAGTTATAATTGCTCTCAACAAGTGAGCCTTTAGGGACAACGGCTCTTATCATGGAAGAGACAAATTGCGCTTATAAAGTTAGCCTTTAGGGACAACGGGTCTCATCATGTAAGTGACAATTGCTCTTATCAAGTGCGCAACCATTAGGGACAACGGCTATCATCATGTAAAGGGCAATTGCTCTCATCAAGTGAGCAAGCGTTTAGCGACAACGGCTTCCTTAAAGTAAGGTACAATTGCTCTCAACAAGTGAGTCTTTAGGGACAACGGCTCTTATCATGTAAGGGACATATTGCCCTCATAAAGTTAGCCTTTAGGGACAACGGGTCTCATCATGTAAGTGACAATTGATCTTATCAAGTGTGCAAGCTTTAAGGACACCGGCTATCAACATTTAAAGGGCAATTGCACTCAACAAGTGAGCGAGCGTTTATGGACAACGGCTCCCATAAAGTAAGGTACAATTGCTCTCAACTTGTAAGCCTTTAGGGACAACGGCTCTTATTCTGTAAGGGATAAATCACCCTCATAATGTTAGCCTTAGGGACAACCGATCTCATCATGCATGTGACAATTGCTCTTGTCAAGCTTGCAAGCATTAGGGGCAACGACTCTTATCATGTAAAGGGCAATTGCTCTCATCAAGTGAGCAAGCGTTTAGGGACAACGACTCCAATAAAGTAAGGTACAATTGCTCTCAACAAGTGAGTCTTTAGGGACAATGGCTCTTATCATGTAAGGGACAAATTGCCCTCATAAAGTTAGCCTTTAGGGACGACGGATCTCATCATGTAAGTGACTGCTCTTATCGAGTGTGTAAGCATTAGGGACAACGGCTATCATCATGTAAAGGGCAATTGCTTTCATCAAGTGAGCTGGCATTTAGGGACAACGGCTCCCAAAAAGTAAAGTACAATTTCTCTCAACAAGTGAGCCTTTAGGGACAATGGCTCTTATCATGTAAGGGACAAATCGCCCTCATAAAGTTAGCCTTAAGGGATAACGGATCTTAACATGCAAGTGAAAATTTCTCTTGTCAAGTGTTCAAGCATTAGGGACAACGGGTTTCATCATGTAAAGGACAATTGCTCTCATCAAGTGAGCAAGCATTTAGGGACAACGGCTCCCATAAAGTAAGGTACAATTGCTCTCAACAAGTGAGTCTTTAGAGACAACGGCTCTTATCATGTAAGGGACAATTGCCCACATAAAGTTAGCCTTTAGGGACAACGGGTCTCATCATGTAAGTGACAATTGCCCTTATCAAGTTTCAAAGCAATAGGGACAACGGCTATCATCATGTTGGCAATTGCTATCATCAATTGAGCAGGCGTTTATGGACAACGACTCTCATAAAGTCAGGTACAATTGCTCTCAACAAGTGAGTCTTTAGGGACAACGGCTCTTATCATGTAAGGGACAAATTGCCCTCATAAAGCTAGCCTTTAGGGACAACGGATCTCATCATGTAAGTGACAGTTGCTCTTATCGAGTGTGTAAGCATTACGAACAACGACTATCATCACGTAAAGGGAAAATGCACTCATCAAGTGAGCAAGTGTTTAGGGACAACGGATTCCATAATGTAAGGTACAACTACTATCAACAAGTGAGACTTTAGGGACAATGGCTCTTATTATGTAAGGGGGAAATTGCCCTCATAAAGTTTGCCTTTGGGGACAACGGATCTCTTCATGTTAGCGACAATTGCCCTTATCGAGTGTGTAAGAATTAGGGACAACAACTATCATCATGAAAAGGGCAATTGCTCTCATCAAGTGAGCAAGTGTTTAGGGCAACGAATCCCATAAAGTAAGGTACAATTGCTCTCAACAAGGGAGTCTTTAAGGACAACGGCTCCTATTAAGTAATGGAAAATTGCCCTCATAAAGTTAGCCTTTAGGGACAACGGATCTCATCATGTAAGTGACAATTGCTCTTATCGAGTGTACAAGCATAAGGGACAACGACAGTACTCATGTAAGTGACAATTGCTCTTATCAAGTGTGCTCTTAGGGACAACGGCTATCATCATGTAAAGGTGAAATTGCCCTCATAAAGTTAGCCTTTAGGGACAACGGGTCTCATCATGTAATTGACAATTTCTCTTATCAAGTGTGCAAGCATTAGGGAAACCGGCTATCATCATTTAGAGGGTAATTGCACTCAACAAGTGTGCGAGCGTTTCGGGACAACGGCTCCTATAAAGTAAGGTACAATTGCTCTCGACTTGTAAGCCTTTAGGGACAACGGCTCTTATCATGTATGGGACAAATCGCCCTCATAAAGTTAGCCTTTAGGGACAACGGATCTCATCATACATATGATAATAGCTCTTGTCAAGTGTGCAAGCATTAGGGACAACGGCTATCATCATGCAAAGGGCAATTGCTCTCATCAAGTGAGCAAGCGTTTAGGGACAACGGCTCCCATAAAGTAAGGTACAATTGCTCTCAACAAGTGAGTCTTTAGGGACAACGACTCTTATCATGTAAGGGAGAAATTGCCCTCATAAAGTCAGCCTTTAGGGACAACGGATCCCAAAAAGTAAGGTACAACTCCTCTCAACAAGTGAAACTTTAGGGACAATGGCTCTTATTATGTAAGGGAGAAATTGCCCTCATAAAGTTAGCCTTTGGGGACAACAGATCTCATCATGTAAGTGGCAATTGCTCTCATCAAGTGAGCAAGCGTTTAGGGACAACGGCTCCCATAAAGTAAGGTACAATTGCTCTCAACAAGTGAGACTTTAAGGACAATGGCTCTTATCATTTAAGGGACAAATTGCCCACATAAAGTTAGCCTTTAGGGACAACGAGTCTCATCATGTAAGTGACAAGTGCTGTTGTCAAGTGTGCAAGCATTAGGGACAACGGCTATCATGATGCAAGTGACAATTGCTCTCATGAAGTGAGCAAGCGTTTAGGGACAACGGCTCCCATAAAGTAAGGTACAATTGCTCTCAACAAGTGTGCCTTTAGGGACAACGGCTCTTATCCTGGAAGAGACAAATTGCCCTTAGAAAGTTAGCCTTTAGGGACAATGGGACTCATCATGTAAGAGACAATGGGACTCAGCATTAAGGACAACGGCTATCATCATGTAAAGGGCAATTGCTCTCATCAAGTGAGCAAGCGTTTAGGGACAACGGCTCCTATAAAGTAAGGTACAATTGCTCTCAACAAGTGAGTCTTTAGGGACAACGGATCTTATCATGTAAGGGACATATTGCCCTTATAAAGTTAGCCTTTAGGGACGACGGGTCTCATCATGTAATTGACATTGCTCTTATCAAGTGTGCAAGCATTAGGGACACTGGCTATCATCATTTAGAGGGCAATTGAACTCAACAAGTGAGCGAGCGTTTAGGGACAACGGCTCGCATAAAGTTAAGTACAATTGCTCTCAACAAGTGAGTCTTTAGGGACAACGGCTGTTTTCATTTATGGGACAAATCGCCCTCATAAATTTTCCCTTTAGTGACAACGGATCTCATCATGCAAGTGACAATTTCTCTTATCAAGTGTGCAAGCATTAGGGACAACGGCTATCATCATGTAAACGGCAATTGCTCTCATCAAGTAAACAAGCGTTTAGGGACAACGGCTCCCATAAAGTAAGGTACAATTCCTCTCAACAAGTGAGTCTTTAGGGACAACGGCTCTTATCATGTAAAGGACAAATTGCCCTCATAAAGTTAGCCTTTAGGGACAACGGATCTCATCATGTAAGTGACAGTTGCTCTTATCGAGTGTGTAAGCATTACGGACAACGGCTATCATCATGTAAAGGGCAAATGCTCTCATCATGTGAGCAAGTGTTTAGGGATAACGGATCCCATAAAGTAAGGTACAACTGCTGTCAACAAGTGAGAATTTAGGGACAATGGCTCATATTATGTAAGGGAGAAATTGCCCTCATAAAGTTAGCCTTTGGGGACAACGGATCTCATCATTTTAGTGACAATTGCTCTTATCGAGTGTGTAAGCATTAGGGACAACGATAGTACTCATGTAAAGGGTAACTGCTCTCATCAAGTGAGCAAGCGTTTATGGACAACAGCTCCCATAAACTAAGGTACAATTGCTCTCAAGAAGTGAGTCTTTAGGGACGACAACTCTTATTATGTAAGGGACAAATTGACCTCATAAAGTTTGCCTTTAGGGCCAACGGATCTCATCATGTAAGTTACAATTGCTCTTATCAAGTGTGCAAGCATTAGGGACAACGGCTATAATCATGTAAAGGGCAATTGCTCCCCATCAAGTGAGGAAGCGTTTAGGGACAATGGATCCCGTAGACCAAGGTACAATTGCCCTTAACAAGTGAGCCTTTAGGGACAACGGCTCTTATTTTGGAAGGGACCAATTGCCCTCATAAAGTTAGCCTTTAGGGACAACAGATCTCATCATGTAAGTGACAATTGCTCTTATCAAGTGTGCAAGCGTTAGGGACAACGGCAATCAACATGCAATGGACAATTGCTATCATCAAGTGAGAAAGCGTTTAGGGAAAACGGGTTCCATAAATAAAGGTACAATAGCTCTCAACAAGGGAGCCTATAGGGACAACGGCTCTTATTATGTAAGTGACAAATTACCATCATAAAGTTAGCCTTTAGGGACAATGGATCACATCATGTAAGTGGACAGTTGCTCTTATCGAGTGTGTAAACATTAGGGACAACGGCTATCATCATGTATAGGACAATTGCCCTCATCAAGTGAGCAGGCATTTAAGGACAACGGCTCCCATAAAGTAAGGTACAATTGCTCTCAACAAGTGAGTCTTTAAGGACAACGGCTCTTATTATGTAAGGGACAAATTGCCCGCATAAAGTTAGCCTTTAGGGACAACGGGTCTCATCATGTAAGTGACAAGTGCACTTGTCAAGTGTGCAAGCATTAGGGACAACGGCTATCATCATGTAAGTGACAACTGCTCTCATCAAGTGAGCAAGCGTTTAGGGACAACGGCTCCCATTAAGTAAGGTACAATTGCTCTCAACAAGTGTGTCTTTAGGGACAACGGCTCTTATCATGGAAAAGACAAATTGCCCTTATAAAGTTAGCCTTTAGGGACAATGGGACTCATCATGTAAGAGACAATTGCTCTTATCAAGTGTGCAAGCATTAAGGACAACGGCTATCATCATGTAAAGGGCAATTGCGCTCATCAAATGAGCAAGCGTTTAGGGACAATGGCTCCCATAAAGTAAGGTACAATTGCTCTCAACAAGTGAGTCTTTAGGGACAACGGATCTTATCATGTAAGGGACATATTGCCCTTATAAAGTTAGCCTTTAGGGACGACGGGTCTCATCATATAATTGACATTGCTCTTATGAAGTGTGCAAGCATTAGGGACACCGGCTATCATCATTTAGAGGGCAATTGCACTCATCATGTTAGTGAAAATTGCTCTTATTGAGTGTGTAAGCATTAGGGACAACAACTATCATCATGAGAAGGGCAATTGCTCTCATCAAGTGAGCAAGTGTTTAGGGCAACGAATCCCATAAAGTTAGGTACAATTGCTCTCAACAAGTGAGTCTTTAGGGAAAACGGCTCCAATTATGTAAGGGAAAATTGCCCTCATAAAGTTAGCCTTTAGGGACAACGGATCTCATCATGTAAGTGACAATTGCTCATATCGAGTGTTCAAGCATAAGGGACAAAGGGGCGATTTTTTGGCAGCCATAGCCGCCACCTCTACTTCTCTTCTCCGGTCAATTCAGCCTCTTAAATCGCCTCTCTACCTTATGGTATGCAATCGATTTATTAGGCTGTGATTATTTAGAGGTGGCGTGCTGTTTTTATTGATTATCTATCTATCCATAATCGCTCTATCCTTTAAACCCTAACCTATCCTTTCGTTCATACCATTCTGTTAGGGTTTATTTTGGTCGACTTTGTATCATGATCGCAATCCTATTCACATGTTTTTTAGGTCGGTTTAATTACTCCTTATTTGTTAGGGTTTAATCAGATCGACTTTTTATCTTTTGCGGTTATATAAAGCAGATCACATACTACTCTTGGGTTAGGTCGGTCTTCTTTTCCCTTTTTTAGGGTTTTGTTTGATCGGTTCTTTATTATCTTTTTGTGCGATCTGTTTTCGACCTGGTGGTATTTGGTGCTGCTGCTATAATCTTTGATGATTATCCGAACCCTTTTAGGGTTTTGGTATTATTTTGTTAGCAGGAATCGACCCTTTTACTTTATTAGGGTCGATTGGTTGATTGGTCATGTTCTTAACGCCTATAAAACCTGTTTTAGGTTTTTATTTGTTCTGATTGAAAGTAAACCCTTGTTAGGGTTTTGTGTTGCTGTTCATTACAAGGTACTGATGTGTGGTATTTTGATGGCTATTAGTGGTATATGGGTTTGAGAGAGATGGAAATTTATGCACATCGTTGGCTGTTTGATCATGCAACCCTTGTTTAGGGTTTGTTATTCAAAGAATTTTTTCCGCTTTTGTGATGCCATTGATGGGTGTTGTTTTACATGGAAGTTAGGGTCCGTATGTACCCTATTATGTGTTTCTTAGTTCGTATATTACAAGGACCAGTTGCTGTTTGATCGATTCCTATCCTTGGTCTGCTATACGAAGAGATTTGGTTGTTTCTTTGGGTTGATTTACCCATGGATGTGTTTGTATCATTAGGGCTGACGTCATTGAATTTTTTTTTCATGATGACTTGTTGTTGGTACGATTGTGTGGCTTGGTGGTTGTTTGATTGGAGCATCATTGGTATACAACAGGTTTGGCGAGGGTTCTTTATCCCGTTTTTGCTCATTCATGTCCTATTATTGTTGTTGCTCATGATGTCATTTCAAGTTCATCATTGTTGTTGCATATGACTTGAGCTTTCGTTGTCTTCATGTGACTCATTCTTATTTGTTGGAAGATTGGTTCAAGTTCGGATATGCTGGAAGATGTTGATACATTCGGATCTACATTCTTCTTGGTTGTCTTTGGGCAGCTTAGATATGCTGGAGGTTGCATCACTTAGACCATGTTTATGCTTCACATTTATTTGCTACGGAAGTCACTCTTATTAGCTTATTAGATTATGCTTTGCATAATATTAATAGAAGACGCAATTTGTTGAAGCTGGAAGTTCGCATGTTTATGATCTGGATCGCTAGGATGACTAAGAAAACTTCAATTTTATTTGAGTTGTGATGTATTGTATTTTTATTGCTAGTCATTGTTAGTTGTATTTAGATATGGTAGTTATAAGAATGGCATGTCATTCTTATATAGTGGTAGTGGTAGTGTCCTTAGGGACTTCGATGAGAGACTCACTCTCTTCCATTGTACTTAAACGTTTTTTATTAATGTATTTTACCGGGTGCAGGATTAATCCCCTTTACCCAAAAAAAAGCATAAGGGACAACGACAGTACTCATGTAAGTGACAATTGCTATTATCAAGTGTGCAAGCATTAGGGACAACGGCAATCATTATGTAAAGGGCAATTGCTCTCATCAAGTGAGCAAGCGTTTAGGGACAACGGCTCCCATAAAGTAAGGTACAATTGCTCTCAACAAGTGAGTCTTTAGGGACAACGGCTCTTATCATGTAAGGGACCTATTACCCTTATAAAGTTAGCCTTTAGGGACAACGGGTCTCATAATGTAATTGACAATTGCTCTTATCAAGTGTGCAAGCATTAGGGACACCGGCTATCATCATTTAGAGGGTAATAGCACTCAACAAGGGAGCGAGCGTTTAGGGACAACGGCTCCTATAAAGTAAGGTACAATTGCTCTCGACTTGTAAGCCTTTAGGGACAACGGCTCTTATCATGTATGCGACAAATCGCCCTCATTAAGTTAGCCTTTAGGGACAACGGATCTCATCATGCAAGTGACAATTACTGTTGTCAAGTGTTCAAGCATTAGGGACAACGGCTATCATCATGTAAAGGGCAATTGCTCTCATCAAGTGAACAAGCGTTTAGGGACAACGGCTCCCATAAAGTAAGGTACAATTCCTCTCAACATGTGAGTCTTTAGGGACAATGGCTCTTATCAGGTAAGGGACAAATTGCCCTCATAAAGTTAGCCTTTAGGGACAACGGATCTCATCATGTAAGTGACAGTTGCTCTTATCGAGTATGTAAGCATTACGGACATCGGCTATCATCATGTAAAAGGCAAATGCTCTCATCAAGTGAGCAAGTGTTTAGGGACAACGGATCCCATAAAGTACGGTACAACTGCTCTCAACAAGTGAGACTTTAGGGACAATGGCTCTTATTATGTAAAGGAGAAATTGCCCTCATAAAGTTAGCCTTTGGGGACAACGGATCTCATCATGTTAGTGACAATTTCTTTTATTGAGTGTGTAAGCCTTAGGGACAACAACTATCATCATGAGAAGGGCAATTGCTCTCATCAAGTGATCAAGTGTTTAGGGCAACGAATCCCATAAAGTAAGGTACAATTGCTCTCAACAAGTGAGTCTTTAGGGAAAACGGCTCCTATTATGTAAGGGAAAATTGCCCTCATAAAGTTAGCCTTTAGGGACAACGGATCTCATCATGTAAGTGACAATTGCTCTTATCGAGTGTTCAAGCATAAGGGACAACAACAGTACTCATGTAAGTGACAATTACTATTATCAAGTGTGCAAGCATTAGGGACAACGACAATCATCATGTAAAGGGCAATTGCTCTCATCAAGTGAGCAAGCGTTTAGGGACAACGACTCCCATAAAGTAAGGTACAATTGCTCTCAACAAGTGAGTCTTTAGGGACAACGGCTCTTATCATGTAAGAGACATATTGCCCTTATAAAGTTAGCCTTTAGGGACAACGGGTATCATAATGTAATTGACAATTGCTCTTATCAAATGTGCAAGCATTAGGGACACCGGCTATCATCATTTAGAGGGTAATTGCACTCAATAAGGGAGCGAGTGTTTAGGGACAACGGCTCCTATAAAGTAAGGTACAATTGCTCTCGACTTGTAAGCCTTTAGGGACAACGGCTCTTATCATGTATGGGACAAATCGCCCTAATTAAGTTAGCCTTTAGGGACAACGGATCTCATCATGTAAGTGAAAATTGCTCTTGTCAAGTGTGCAAGCATTAGGGACAACGGCTATCATCATGTAAAGGGCAATTGCTCTCATCAAGTGCGCAAGCATTAGGGACAACGGCTATCATCATGTAAAAGGCAATTGCTCTCATCAAGTGAGCAAGCGTTTAGGGACAACGGCTCCCATAAAGTAAGGTAAAATTGCTCTCAACAAGTGAGTCTTTAGGGACAACGGCTCTTATCATGTAAGGGACATATTGCCCTCACAAAGTTATCCTTTAGGGACAACGGGTCTCATCGTGTAATTGACAATTGCTCTTATCAAGTGTGCAAGCATTAGGGACACCGGAAATCATCATTTAGAGGGCAATTGCACTAAACATGTGAGCGAGCGTTTAGGGACAACGGCGCCCATAAAGTAAGGTACAATTGCTGTCAACTTGTAAGCCTTTAGGGACAACAACTCTTATCATGTATGGGACAAATCTCCCTCATAATGTTAGCCTTTAGGGACAACGGATCTCATCATGCAAGTCACAATTGCTCTTGTCAAGTGTGCAAGCATTAGGGACAACGACTATCATCTTGTAAAGGGCAATTGCTCATCAAGTGAGCAAGCGTCTAGGGACACGGCTCCCATAAAGTAAGGTACAGTTGCTGTGAACTTGTAAGCCTTTAGGGACAACAGCTCTTATCATGTATGGAACAAATCGCCTTCATAATGTTAGCCTTTAGGGACAACGGATCTCATCATGCAAGTGACAATTGCTCATGTCAAGTGTGCAAGCATTAGGGACAACGGCTATCATCATGTAAAGGGCAATTGCTCTCATCAAGTGAGCAAGCGTTTAGGGACAATGGCTCCCATAAAGTAAGGTACAATTGCTCTCAACAAGTGAGTCTTTAGGGACAACGGCTCTTATCATGTAAGGGACATATTGCCCTCATAAAGTTATCCTTTAGGGACAACAGGTCACATTATGTAATTGAAAATTGCTCTTATCAAGTGTGCAAGCATTAGGGACACCGGAAATCATCATTTAGAGGGCAATTGCACTAAACATGTGAGCGAGCGTTTAGGGACAACGGCGCCCATAAAGTAAGGTACAATTGCTGTCAACTTGTAAGCCTTTAGGGACAACAACTCTTATCATGTATGGGACAAATCTCCCTCATAATGTTAGCCTTTAGGGACAACGGATCTCATCATGCAAGTGACAATTGCTCTTGTCAAGTGTGCAAGCATTAGGGACAACGGCTATCATCTTGTAAAGGGCAATTGCTCATCAAGTGAGCAAGCGTCTAGGGACACGGCTCCCATAAAGTAAGGTACAATTTCTCTCAACAAGTGAGTCTTTAGGGACAACGGCTCTAATCATGTAAGGGAAAAATTGCCCTCATAAAGTTATAGCCTTTAGGGACAACGGATCTCATCATGCAAGTGACAGTTGCTCTTATCGAGTGTGTAAGCATTAGGGACAACGGCTATCATCATGTAAAGGGCAATTGCTCTCATCAAGTGAGCAAGTGTTTAGAGACAACGGATCCCATAAAGGAAGGTACAACTGCTCTCAACAAGTGAGACTTTAGGGACAATGGCCCTTATTATGTAAGGGACAAATTGCCCTCTTAAAGTTAGCCTTTACGGACAACGGATCTCATCATGTAAGTGACAATTGCTCTTATCGAGTGTGTAAGCATTATGGACAACAGCTATCATCATGAAAAGGGCAATTGCTCTCATCAAGAAAGCAAGTGTTTAGGGCAACGAATCCCATAAAGTAATGTACAATTGCTCTCGACAAGTGAGTCTTTATGGACAACGGCTCTTATTATGTAAGGGAAAAATTGTCCTCATTAAGTTAGCCTTTAGGGACAACGGATCTCATCATGTAAGTGACAATTGCTCTTATCGAGTGTGCAAGCACAAGGGACAACGATAGTACTCATGTAAAGGGTAACTGCTCTCATCAAGTGAGCAAGCGTTTAGGGACAACAGATCCCATAAACTAAGGTACAATTGCTCTCAAGAAGGGAGTCTTTAGGGACGACAACTCTTATTATGTAAGGGACAAATTGACCTCATAAAGTTTGCCTTTAGGGACAACGGATCTCATCATGTAAGTTACAATTGCTCTTATCAAGTGTCCAAGCATTAGGGACAACGGCTATCATCATGTAAAGGGCAATTGCTCCCAATCAAGTGAGCAAGCGTTTAGGGACAATGGATCCAATAGACTAAGGTACAATTGCCCTTAACAAGTGAAACTTTAGGGACAACTGCTCTTATTTTGGAAGGGACGAATTGCCCTCATAAAGTTAGCCTTTAGGGACAACGGATCTCATCATGTTAGTGACAATTGCTTTTCTCAAGTGTGCAAGCATTAGGGACAACGGCAATCAACATGTAATAGACAATTGCTCTCATCAAGTGCGAAAGCGTTTAGGGATAACGGGTCCCATAAACAAAGGTACAATAGCTCTCAAGAAGGGAGCCTTTAGGGACAACGGCTCTTATTATGTAAGTGACAAATTACCCTCATAAAGTTAGCCTTTAGGGACAATGGATCTCATAATGTAAGTGACAGTTGCTCTTATCGAGTGTGTAAACATTAGGGACAACGGCTATCATCAAGTACAGGACAGTTGCCCTCATTAAGTGAGCAGGCATTTAGGGACAACGGCTCCCATAAAGTAAGGTACAATTTCTCTCAACAAGTGAGCCTTTAGGGACAACGGCTCTTATCATGTAAGGGACAAATCGCCCTCATAAAGTTAGCCTTAAGGGACAACGGATCTCAACATGCAAGTGAAAATTGCTCTTGTCAAGTGTGTAAGCATTAGGGACAACGGCTATCATCATGTAAAGGGCAATTGCTCTCATCAAGTGAGAAAGCGTTTAGGGGCACCGGCTCCCATAAAGTAAGGTACAATTGCTCTCAACAAGTGAGTCTTTAAGGACAACGGCTCTTATCATGTAAGGGACAAATTGTTAGCCTTTAGGGACAACGGGTCTCATCATGTAAGTGACAAGTGCTCTCATCAAGTGAGCAAGCATTTAGGGACAACGACTCCCATAAAGTAAGGTACAATTGCTCTCAACAAGTGTGCCTTTAGGGACAAAGGCTCTTATCATGGAAGAGACAAATTGCCCTTATAAAGTTAGCCTTTAGGGACAACGGGACTCATCATGAAAGAGACAATTGCTCTTATCAAGTGTGCAAGCATTAGGGACAACGGCTATCATCAAGTAAAGGGCAATTGCTCTCATCAAGTGAGCAAGTGTTTAGGGACAACGGCTCCCATAAAGTAAGGTACAATTGCTCTCAACAAGTGAGTCTTTAGGGACAATGGCTCTTATCATGTAAGGGACATATTGCCCTTATAAAGTTAGCCTTTAGGGACGACGGGTCTCATCATGTAATTGACATTGCTCTTATCAAGTGTGCAAGCATTAGGGATACCGGCTATCATCATTTAGAGGGCAATTGCACTCAACAAGTGAGCGAGCATTTAGGGACAACGGCTCGCATAAAGTAAGGTACAATTGCTCTCAACAAGTGAGTCTTTAGGGACAACGGCTGTTTTCATTTATGGGACCAATCGCCCTCATAAAGTTTGCCTTTAGGGACAACGGATCTCATCATGCAAGTGACAATTGCACTTGTCAAGTGTGCAAGCATTAGGGACAACGACTATCATCATGTAAAGGGCAATTGCTCTCATCAAGTGAACAAGCGTTTAGGGTCAACGGCTCCCATAAAGTTAGGTACAATTCCTCTCAACAAGTGAGTCTTTAGGGACAACGGCTCGTATCATGTAAGGGACAAATTGCCCTCATAAAGTTAGCCTTTAGGGACAACGGACCTCATCATGTTAGTGAAAATTGCTCTTATCGAGTGTGTAAGCATTAGGGACAACAACTATTATCATGAAAAGGGCAATTGCTCTCATCAAGTGAGCAAGTGTTTAGGGCAACGAATCCCATAAAGTAAGCTACAATTGCTCTCAACAAGTGAGTTTTTGGGACAACGGCTCCTATTATGTAAGGGAAAATTGCCCTCATAAAGTTATCCTTTAGGGACAACGGATCTCATCATGTAAGTGACAATTGCTCTTATTGAGTGTGCAAGCATAAGGGACAACAACAGTACTCATGTAAGTGACAATTGCTATTATCAAGTGTGCAAGCATTAGGGACAATGGGAATCATCATGTAAAGTGCAATTGCTCTCATCAAGTGAGCAAGCGTTTAGGGACAACGGCTCCCATAAAGTAAGGTACAATTGCTCTCAACAAGTTAGTCTTTAGGGACAACGGCTCTTATCATGTAAGGGACATATTGCCCTTATAAAGTTAGCCTTTAGGGACAACGGGTCTCATCATGTAATTGACAATTGCTCTTATCAAGTGTGCAAGCATTAGGGACACCGGTTTTCATCATTTAGAGGGTAATTGCACTCAACAAGGGAGCGAGCGTTTCGGGACAACGGCTCCTATAAAGTAAGGTACAATTGCTCTCGACTTGTAAGCCTTTAGGGACAACGGCTCTTATCATGTATGGGACAAATCGCCCTCATAAAGTTAGCCTTTAGGGACAACGGATCTCATCATGCAAGTGAAAATTGCTCTTGTCAAGTGTGCAAGCATTAGGGATAACGGCTATCATCATGTAAAGGGCAATTGCTCTCATCAAGTGTGCAAGCATTAGGGACAACGGCTCTCAACAAGTGAGACTTTAGGGACAATGGCTCTTATTATGTAAGGGAGAAATTGCCCTCATAAAATTGGCCTTAAGGGACAACGGATCTCAACATGCAAGTGAAAATTGCTCTTGTCAAGTGTGCAAGCATTAGGTACAACGGCTATCATCATTTAAAGGACAATTGCTCTCATCAAGTGAGCAACCGTTTAGGGACAACGGCTCCCATAAAGTAAGATACAATTGCTCTCAATAAGTGAGTGTTTAGGGACAATGGCTCTTAACATGTAAGGGACAAATTGCCCACATAAAGTTAGCGTTTAGGGACAACGGGTCTCATCATGTAAGTGACAAGTGCTCTTGTCAATTGTGCAAGCATTAGGGACAACGGCTATCATCATGTAAGGTGACAATTGCTCTCATCAAGTGAGCAAGCGTTTAGGGACAACGGCTCCCATAAAGTAAGGTACAATTGCTCTCAACAAGTGAGTCATTAGGGACAACGGGTCTCAACATGTAAGTGACAATTGCTCTTATCAAGTGTGCAAGCATTAGGGACAACGGCTATCATCATGTAAATGGCAATTGCTCTCATCAAGTGAGCAGGCGTTTAGGGAAAACGGCTCCCATAAAGTCAGGTACCATTGCTCTCAACAAGTGAGCCTTTAGGGACAACGGCTCTTATCATGGAAGAGACAAATTGCCCTTATAAAGTTAGCCTTTAGGGACAACGGGTCTCAACATGTAAGTGACAATTGCTCTTATCAAGTGTGCAAGCATTAGGGACAACGGCTATCATCATGTAAATGGCAATTGCTCTCATCAAGTGAGCAGGCGTTTAGGGAAAACGGCTCCCATAAAGTCAGGTACCATTGCTCTCAACAAGTGAGCCTTTAGGGACAACGGCTCTTATCATGGAAGAGACAAATTGCCCTTATAAAGTTAGCCTTTAGGGACAACGGGTCTCATCATGTAAGTGACAATTGCTCTTATCAAGTGTGCAACCATTAGGGACAACGACTATCATCATGTAAAGGGCCTCATCAAGTGAGCAAGCGTTTAGGGACAACGGCTCCCATAAAGTAAGGTACAATTGCTCTCAACAAGTGAGTCTTTAGGGATAACGGCTCTTATCATGTAAGGGACATATTGCCCTCATAAAGTTAGCCTTTAGGGACAACGGGTCTCATCATGTAAGTGACAATTGCTCTTATCAAGTGTGCAAGCTTTAAGGACACCGGCTATCACCATTTAAAGGGCAATTGCACTCAACAGGTGAGCGAGCGTTTATGGACAACGACTCCCATAAAGTAAGGTACAATTGCTCTCAACTTGTAAGCCTTTAGGGACAACGGCTCTTATTCTGTATGGGACAAATCACCCTCATAAAGTTAGCCTTAGGGACAACGGATCTCATCATGCAAGTGACAATTGCTCTTGTCAAGCTTGCAAGCATTAGGGAAAACGGCTATCATCATGTAAAGGGCAATTGCTCTCATCAAGTGAGCAAGCGTTTAGGGACAACGGCTCCCATAAAGTAATGTACAACTGCTCTCAACAAGTGAGACTTTAGGGACAATGGCTCTTATTATGTAAGGGAGAAATTGCCCTCATAAAGTTAACCATTGGGGACAACGGATCTCATCATGTAAGTGACAATTGCTCTTATCGAGTGTGTAAGCATTATAGACAACAACTATCATCATGAAAAGGGCAATAGCTCTCATCAAGTGAGCAAGTGTTTAGGGACAACGGCTCCCATAAAGTAAGGTACAATTGCTCTCAACAAGTGAGTCTTTAGGGACAACGGCTCTTATTATGTAAGGGACGAATTGCCCTCATAAAGTTAGCCTTTAAGGACAACAGATCTAATCATGTAAGTGACAATTGCTCGTATCGAGTGTGCAAGCATTAGGGACAACGAAAATCATCATGTAATGGACAATTGCTCTCATTAAGTGAGAAAGCGTTTAGGGACAACGGGACCCATAAACTAAGGTATAATTTCTCTCAACAAGTGTGCCTTTAGGGACAAAGGATATCATCATGTAAGTGACAGTTGCTCTTATCGAGTGTGTAAGCATTAGGGACAACGGCTATCATCATGTAAAGGGCAATTGCTCTCATCAAGTGAGCTTGCGTTTAGGGACAACGGCTCCCATAAAGTAAGGTACAATTTCTCTCAACATGTGAGCCTTTAGGGACAACGGCTCTTATCTTGTAAGGGATAAATCGGCCTCATAAAGTTAGCCTTTAGCGACAACGGATCTCAACATGCAAGTGACAATTGCTCTTGTCAAGTGTGCAAGCATTAGGGACAATGGCTATCATCATGTAAAGGACAATTGCTCTCATCAATTGAGCAAGTGTTTAGGGACAACAGCTCCCATAAAGTAAGGTACAATTGCTCTCAACAAGTGAGCAAGCGTTTAGGGACAACGGCTATCATCATGTAAGTGACAATTGCTCTCATCAAGTGAGTAAGCGTTTAGGGACAACGGCTCCCATAAAGTAAGGTACAATTCCTCTCAACAAGTGAGTCTTTAGGGACAACGGCTCTTATCGTATAAGGGACAACGGCTCCCATAAAGTAAGGTACAATTGCTCTTGTCAAGTGTGCAAGCATTAGGGACAACGGCTATCATCATGTAAAGGGCAATTGCTCTCATCAAGTGAACAAGCGTTTAGGGACAACGGCTCCCATAAAGTAAGGTACAATTCCTCTCAACAAGTGAGTCTTTATGGACAATGGCTCTTATCATGTAAGGGACAACGGCTCCCATAAAGTAAGGTACAATTCCTCTTGTCAAGTGTGCAAGCATTAGGTACAATGGCTATCATCATGTAAAGGGCAATTGCTCTCATCAAGTGAACAAGCGTTTAGGGACAACGGCTCCCATAAAGTAAGGTACAATTCCTCTCAACAAGTGAGCCTTTAGGGACAACGGCTCTTATCATGTAAGGGACAAATTGCCCTCATAAAGTTAACCATTGGGGACAACGGATCTCATCATGTTAGTGACAATTGCTCTTATCGAGTGTGTAAGCATTAGGGACAACAACTATCATCATGAAAAGGGCAATTGCTCTCATCAACTGAGCAAGTGTTTAGGGCAACGAATCCCATAAAGTAAAGTACAATTGCTCTCAACAAGTGAGTCTTTAGGGACAACGGCTCCTATTATGGAAGGGAAAATTGCCCTCATAAAGCTAGCCTTTAGGGACAACGGATATCATCATGTAAGTGACAGTTGCTCTTATCGAGTGTGTAAGCATTAGGGACAACGGCTATCATCATGTAAAGGGCAATTGCTCTCATCAAGTGAGCTTGCATTTAGGGACAACGGCTCCCATAAAGTAAGGTACAATTTCTCTCAACATGTGAGCCTTTAGGGACAACGGCTCTTATCTTGTAAGGGATAAATCGGCCTCATAAAGTTAGCCTTTAGCGACAACGGATCTCAACATGCAAGTGACAATTGCTCTTGTCAAGTGTGCAAGCATTAGGGACAACGGCTATCATCATGTAAAGGACGATTGCTCTCATCAATTGAGCAAGTGTTTAGGGACAACGGCTCCCATAAAGTAAGGTACAATTGCTCTCAACAAGTGAGCAAGCGTTTAGGGACAACGGCTATCATCGTGTAAGTCACAATTGCTCTCATCAAGTGAGTAAGCGTTTAGGGACAACGGCTCCCATAAAGTAAGGTACAATTCCTCTCAACAAGTGAGTCTTTATGGACAACGGCTCTTATCATGTAAGGGACAACGGCTCCCATTAAGTAAGGTACAATTCCTCTTGTCAAGTGTGCAAGCATTAGGTACAACGGCTATCATCATGTAAAGGGCAATTGCTCTCATCAAGTGAACAAGCGTTTAGGGACAACGGCTCCCATAAAGTAAGATACAATTCCTCTCAACAAGTCAGTCTTTAGGGACAACGGCTCTTATCATGTAAGGGACAAATTGCCCTCATAAAGTTAACCTTTGGGGACAACGAATCACATCATGTTAGTGACAATTGCTCTTATCGAGTGTGTAAGCATTAGGGACAACAACTATCATCAAGAAAAGGTTAATTGCTCTCATCAAGTAAGCAAGTGTTTAGGGCAATGAATCCCATAAAGTAAGGTACAATTGCTCCCAACAAGTGAGTCTTTAGGGACAACAGCTCTTATTATGTAAGGGACGAATTGCCCTCATAAAGTTAGCCTTTAAGGACAACGGATCTCATCATGTAAGTGACAATTGCTCGTATCGAGTGTGCAAGCATTAGGGACAACGGAAATCATCATGTATAGGACAATTGCTCTCATTAAGTGAGAAAGCGTTTAGGGACAACGGGACCCATAAACTAAGGTATAATTTCTCTCAACAAGTGAGCCTTTAGAGACAACGGATATCATCATGTAAGTGACAGTTGCTCTTATCGAGTGTGTAAGCATTAGGGACAACGGTTCCCATAAAGTAAGGTACAATTCCTCTTGTCAAGTGTGCAAGCATTAGGTACAATGGCTATCATCATGTAAAGGGCAATTGCTCTCATCAAGTGAACAAGCGTTTAGGGACAACGGCTCCCATAAAGTAAGGTACAATTCCTCTCAACAAGTGAGTCTTTAGGGACAACGGCTCTTATCATGTAAGGGACAAATTGCCCTCATAAAGTTAGCCATTGGGGACAACGGATCTCATCATGTTAGTGACAATTGCTCTTATCGAGTGTGTAAGCATTAGGGACAACAACTATCATCATGAAAAGGGCAATTGCTCTCATCAACTGAGCAAGTGTTTAGGGCAACGAATCCCATAAAGTAAGTGACAATTGCTCTTATCAAGTGTGCTCTTAGGGACAATGGCTATCATCATGTAAAGGGGAATTTCTCTCATCAAGTGAGCAAGCGTTTAGGGACAACGACTCCCATAAAGTAAGGTACAATTGCTCTCAACAAGTGAGTCTTTAGGGACAACGGCTCCTATTATGGAAGGGAAAATTGCCCTCATAAAGCTAGCCTTTAGGGACAACGGATATCATCATGTAAGTGACAGTTGCTCTTATCGAGTGTGTAAGCATTAGGGACAACGGCTATCATCATGTAAAGGGCAATTGCTCTCATCAAGTGAGCTTGCATTTAGGGACAACGGCTCCCATAAAGTAAGGTACAATTTCTCTCAACATGTGAGCCTTTAGGGACAACGGCTCTTATCTTGTAAGGGATAAATCGGCCTCATAAAGTTAGCCTTTAGCGACAACGGATCTCAACATGCAAGTGACAATTGCTCTTGTCAAGTGTGCAAGCATTAGGGACAACGGCTATCATCATGTAAAGGACGATTGCTCTCATCAATTGAGCAAGTGTTTAGGGACAACGGCTCCCATAAAGTAAGGTACAATTGCTCTCAACAAGTGAGCAAGCGTTTAGGGACAACGGCTATCATCGTGTAAGTCACAATTGCTCTCATCAAGTGAGTAAGCGTTTAGGGACAACGGCTCCCATAAAGTAAGGTACAATTCCTCTCAACAAGTGAGTCTTTATGGACAACGGCTCTTATCATGTAAGGGACAACGGCTCCCATAAAGTAAGGTACAATTCCTCTTGTCAAGTGTGCAAGCATTAGGTACAACGGCTATCATCATGTAAAGGGCAATTGCTCTCATCAAGTGAACAAGCGTTTAGGGACAACGGCTCCCATAAAGTAAGATACAATTCCTCTCAACAAGTCAGTCTTTAGGGACAACGGCTCTTATCATGTAAGGGACAAATTGCCCTCATAAAGTTAACCTTTGGGGACAACGAATCACATCATGTTAGTGACAATTGCTCTTATCGAGTGTGTAAGCATTAGGGACAACAACTATCATCAAGAAAAGGTCAATTGCTCTCATCAAGTAAGCAAGTGTTTAGGGCAATGAATCCCATAAAGTAAGGTACAATTGCTCCCAACAAGTGAGTCTTTAGGGACAACAGCTCTTATTATGTAAGGGACGAATTGCCCTCATAAAGTTAGCCTTTAAGGACAACGGATCTCATCATGTAAGTGACAATTGCTCGTATCGAGTGTGCAAGCATTAGGGACAACGGAAATCATCATGTATAGGACAATTGCTCTCATTAAGTGAGAAAGCGTTTAGGGACAACGGGACCCATAAACTAAGGTATAATTTCTCTCAACAAGTGAGCCTTTAGAGACAACGGATATCATCATGTAAGTGACAGTTGCTCTTATCGAGTGTGTAAGCATTAGGGACAACGGCTATCATCATGTAAAGGGCAATTGCTCTCATCAAGTGAGCTTGCATTTAGGGACAACGGCTCCCATAAAGTAAGGTACAATTTCTCTCAACATGTGAGCCTTTAGGGACAACGGCTCTTATCTTGTAAGGGAAAAATCGCCCTCATAAAGTTAGCCTTTAGCGACAACGGATCTCAACATGCAAGTGACAATTGCTCTTGTCAAGTGTGCAAACATTAGGGACAACGGCTATCATCATGTAAAGGACAATTGCTCTCATCAATTGAGCAAGTGTTTAGGGACAACAGCTCCCATAAAGTAAGGTACAATTGCTCTCAACAAGTGAGCAAGCGTGTAGGGACAACGGCTATCATCGTGTAAGTGACAATTGCTCTCATCAAGTGAGTAAGCGTTTAGGGACAACGGCTCCCATAAAGTATGGTACAATTCCTCTCAACAAGTGAGTCTTTAGGGACAACGGCTCTTATCGTATAAGGCACAACGGCTCCCATAAAGTAAGGTACGATTGCTCTTGTCAAGTGTGCAAGCATTAGGGACAACGGCTATCATCATGTAAAGCGCAATTGCTCTCGTCAAGTGAACAAGCGTTTAGGGACAACGGCTCCCATAAAGTAAGGTACAATTCCTCTCAACAAGTGAGTCTTTATGGACAACGGCTCTTATCATGTAAGGGACAACGGCTCCCATAAAGTAAGGTACAATTCCTCTTGTCAAGTGTGCAAGCATTAGGTACAACGGCTATCATCATGTAAAGGGCAATTGCTCTCATCAACTGAACAAGCGTTTAGGGATAACGGCTCCCATAAAGTAAGGTACAATTCCTCTCAACAAGTGAGTCTTTAGGGACAACGGCTCTTATCATGTAAGGGACAAATCTCCCTCATAATGTTAGCCTTTAGGGACAACGGATCTCATCATGCAAGTGACAATTGCTCTTGTCAAGTGTGCAAGCATTAGGGACAACAAATATCATCATGAAAAGGGCAATTGCTCTCATCAACTGAACAAGTGTTTAGGGCAACGAATCCCATAAAGTAAGGTACAATTGCTCTCAACAAGTGAGTCTTTAGGGACAACGGCTCCTATTATGTAAGGGAAAATTGCCCTCATAAAGCTAGCCTTTAGGGACAACGGATCTCAGCTCTTATCAAGTGTGCAAGCATAAGGGACAACGACAATACTCATGTAAGTGACAATTGCTCTTATCAAGTGTGCAAGCATTAGGGACAACGGCTATCATCATGTAAAGGGTAATTGCTCTCATCAAGTGAGCAAGCGTTTAGGGACAACGGCTCCCATAAAGTAAGGTACAATTGCTCTCTACAAGTGAGTCTTTAGGGACAACGGCTCTTATCATGTAAGGGACATATTGCCCTTATAAAGTTAGCCTTTAGGGACAACGGGTCTCATCATGTAATTGATAATTGCTCTTATCAAGTGTGCAAGCATTATGGACACCGGCTATCATCATTTAGAGGGTATTTGCACTCAACAAGGGAGCGAGCGTTTAGGGACAACGGCTCCTATAAAGTAAGGTACAATTGCTCTCGACTTGTAAGCCTTTAGGGACAACGGCTCTTATCATGTATGGGACAAATCGCCCTCATAAAGTTAGCCTTTAGGGACAACGGATCTCATCATGCAAGTGACAATTGCTCTTGTCAAGTGTGCAAGCATTAGGGACAACGGCTATCATCATGTAAAGGGCAATTGCTCTCATCAAGTGAGCAAGCGTTTAGGGACAACGGCTCCCATAAAGTAATGTACAATTGCTCTCAACAAGTGAGTCTTTAGGGACAACGGCTCTTATCATGTAAGGGACAAATTGCCCTAATAAAGTTAGCCTTTAGGGACAACGGATCTCATCATGTAAGTGACAATTGCTCTTATCGAGTGTGTAAGCATTAGGGACAACGGCTAACATCATGTAAAGGGCAATTGCTCTCATCAAGTGAGCAAGAGTTTAGGGACAACGGATCCCATAAAGTAAGGCACAACTGCTCTCAACAAGTGAGACTTTAGGGACAATGACTCTTATTATGTAAGGGAGAAATTGCCCTCATAAAGTTAGCCATTGGGGACAACGGAGATTCATGTAAGTGACAATTGCTCTTTTCGAGTGTGTAAGCATTAGGGACAACAACTATCATCATGAAAAGGGCAATTGCTCTCATCTAGTAAGCAAGTGTTTAGGGCAATGAATCCCATAAAGTAAGGTACAACTGCTCTCAACAAGTGAGTCTTTAGGGACAACGGCACTTATTATGTAAGGGACGAATTGCCCTCATAAAGTTAGCCTTTAAGGACAACGGATCTCATCATGTAAGTGACAATTGCTCGTATCGAGTGTGCAAGCATTAGGGACAACGGAAATCATCATGTAATGGACAATTGCTCTTATCAAGTGTGCAAGCTTTAGGGACAACGGCTATCATCATGTAAAGGGCAATTGCTCTCATCAAGTGAGCAAGCGTTTAGGGACAACGGCTCCCATAAAGTAATGTACAATTGCTCTCAACAAGTGAGTCTTTAAGGACAACGGCTCTTATCATGTAAGGGACAAATTGCCCTCATAAAGTTAGCCTTTAGGGACAACGGATCTCATCATGTAAGTGACAGTTGATCTTATCGAGTGTGTAAGCATTAGGGACAACGACTATCATCATGTAAAGGGCAATTGCTCTCATCAAGTAAGCTTGCATTTAGGGACAACGGCTCCCATAAAGTAAGGTAAAATGTCTCTCAACATGTGAGCCTTTAGGGACAACGGCTCTTATCTTGTAAGGGATAAATCGCCCTCATAAAGTTAGCCTTTAGCGACAACGGATCTCAACATGCAAGAGACAATTGCTCTTGTCAAGTGTGCAAGCATTAGGGACAACGGCTATCATCATGTAAAGGACAATTGCTCTCATCAAGTGAGCAAGTGTTTAGGGACAACGGCTCCCATAAAGTAAGGTAAAATAGTTCTCAACAAGTGAGTATTTAGGGACAACGGGTCTCAACATGTAAGTGACAATTGCTCTTATCAAGTGTGCAAGCATTAGGGACAACGGCTATCATCATGTAAAAGGCAATTGCTCTCATCAAGTGAGCGAGCATTTATGGACAACGGCTCCCATAAAGTAAGGTACAATTACTCTCAACTCGTAAGCCTTTAGGGACAACGGCTCTTATTCTGTATGGGACAACGGATCTCATCATGCAAGTGACCATTGCTCTTGTCAAGCTTGCAAGCATTAGAGAAAACGGCTATCATCATATAAAGGGCAATTGCTCTCATCAAGTGAGCAAGCGTTTAGGGACAACGGCTCCAATAAAGTAAGGTACAATTGCTCTCAACAAGTGAGTCTTTAGGGACAACGACTCTTATCATGTAAGGGACAAATTGCCCTCATAAAGTTAGCCTTTAGGGACAACGGATCTCATCATGTAAGTGACTGCTCTTATCGAGTGTGCAAGCATTAGGGACAACGGCTATCATCATGTAAAGGGCAAATGCTTTCATCAAGTGAGCAGGCATTTTGGGACAACGGCTTCCATAAAGTAAAGTACAATTTCTCTCAACAAGTGAGCCTTTAGGGACAACGGCTCTTATCATGTAAGGGACAAATCGCCCTCATAAAGTAAGCCTTAAGGGACAACGAATCTCAACATGCAAGTGAAAATTGCTCTTGTCAAGTGTTCAAGCATTAGGGACAACGGCTATCATCATGTAAAGGACAATTGCTCTCATCAAGTGAGCAAGCGTTTAGGGACAACGGCTCCCATAAAGTAAGGTACAATTGCTCTCAACAAGTGAGTCTTTAGGGACAACGGCTCTTATCATGTAAGGGAAAAATTGCCTACATAAAGTTAGCCTTTACGGACAACGGGTCTCATCATGTAAGTGACAATTGCTGTTATCAAGTGTGCAAGCAATAGGGACAACGGCTATCATCATGTAAAAGGCAATTGCTCTCATCAATTGAGCAGGAGTTTAGGGACAACGACTCCCATAAAGTCAGGTACAATTGCTCTCAACAAGTGAGCTTTAGGAACAACGGCTCTTATCATGGAAGAGACAAATTGCCCTTATAAAGTTAGCCTTTAGGGCCAACGGGACACATCATGTAAGAGACAATTTTCTCTTATCAAGTGTGCAAGCATTAGGGACAACGGCTATCATCATGTAAAGGGCAATTGCTCTCATCAAGTGAGCAAGCGTATAGGGAAAACGGCTCCCATAAATTAAGGTACAATTGCTCTCAACAAGTGAGTCTTTAGTGACAACGGCTCTTATCATGTAGGGGACAAATTGCCCTCATAAAGTTAGCCGTTAGGGACAACGGATCTCATCATGTAAGAGACAGTTGCTCTTATCGAGATTGTAAGCATTAGGGATAACGGCTATCATCAGGTAAAGGGCATTTGCTCTCATCAAGTGAGCAAGTGTTTGGGACAACGGATCCCATAAAGTAAGGTACAACTGCTCTCAACAAGTGAGACTTTAGGGACAATGGCTCTTATTATTTAAGGGAGAAATTGCCCTCATAAAGTTAGCCTTTGGGGACAACGGATCTCATCATGTAAGTGACAATTGCTCTTATCCAGTGTGTAAGGATTAGGGACAACATCTATCATCATGAAAAGGGCAATTGCTATCATCAAGTGGCAAGTGTTTAGGGCAATGAATCCCATAAAGTAAGGTACAATTGCTCTCAACAAGTGAGTCTTTAGGGACAACGGCTCCTATTATGTAAGGGAAAATTGCCCTCATAAAGCTAGCCTTTAGGGACAACGGATCTCATCATGTAAGTGACAATTGCTCTTATCGAGTGTGCAAGCATTAAGGACAACGGCTATCATCATGTAAAGGGTGATTTCTCTCATCAAGTAAGCAAGCGTTTAGGGACAACGGCTCCCATAAAGTAAGGTACAATTGCTCTCAACAAGTGAGTATTTAGGGACAACGGCTCTTATCATGCAAGGGACATATTGCCCTCATAAAGTTAGCCATTAGGGACAACGGATCTCATCATGTAGGTGACAATTGCTCTTATCGAGTGTGTAAGTATTACGAACAACGGCTATCATCACGTAAAGGGCAAATGCACTCATCAAGTGAGCAGGTGTTTAGGGACAACGGATTCCATAAAGTAAGGTACAACTGCTATCAACAAGTGAGACTTTAGGGACAACGGCTCCTATTATGTAAGGGAAAATTGCCCTCATAAAGATAGCCTTTAGGGACAACGGATCTCATCATGTAAGTGACAATTGCTCTTATCGAATGTGCAAGCATAAGGGACAACGACAGTACTCATGTAAGTGACAATTGCTCTTAAATGTGCACTTAGGGACAACGGCTATCATCATGTATAGGGCAATTGCTCTCATCAAGTGAGCAAGCGTTTAGGGACAACGGCTTCCATAAAGTAAGGTACAATTGCTCTCAACAAGTGAGTCTTTAGGGACAACGGCTCTTATCATGTAAAGAACAAATTGCCCACATAAAGTTAGCCTTTAGGGACAATGGATCTCATCATGTAAGTGATAGTTGATCTTATCGAGTGTGTAAGCATTAGGGACAACGGCTATCATCAGGTAAAGGGCATTTGCTCTCATCAAGTGAGCAAGTGTTTAGGGACAACAGATCCCATAAAGTAAGGTACAACTGCTCACAACAAGTGAGACTTCAGGGACAATGGCTCTTATTATTTAAGGGAGAAATTGCCATCATAAAGTTAGCCTTTGGGGACAACGGATCTCATCATGTAAGTGACAATTGCTCTTATCCAGTGTGTAAGCATTAGGGACAACAACTATCATCATGAAAAGGGCAATTGCTCTCATCAAGTGAGCAAGTGTTTAGGGCAACGAATCCCATAAAGTAGGGTACAATTGCTCTCAGCAAGTGAGTCTTTAGGGACAACGGCTCTTATTATTTAAGGGAAAATTGCCCTCATAAAGTTAGCCTTTAGGGACAACGGATCTCATTATGTAAGTGACAATTGCTCTTCGAGTGTGCAAGCATAAGGGACAACGACAGTACTCATGTAAAGGGTAACTGCTCTCATCAAGTGAGAAAGCGTTTAGGGACAACAGATCCCATAAACTAAGGTACAATTGCTCTCAAGAAGTGAGTCTTTAGGGACAACAACTCTTATTATCTAAGGGACAAATTGACCTCATAAAGTTAGCCTTTAGGGACAACGGATCTCATCATGTAAGTTACAATTGCTCTTATCAAGTGTGCAAGCATTAGGGAACAGGTATCATCATGTAAAGGGCAATTGCACTCAATCAAGTGAGCAAGCATTTAGGGACAATGGATCCTATAAACTAAGGTACAGTTGCTCTCAACAAGTGAGTCTTTAGGGACAACGGCTCTTATTATGTAAGGGACGAATTGCCCTCATAAAGTTAGCCTTTAAGGACAACGGATCTCCTCATGTAAGTGACAATTGTTCGTATCGAGTGTGCAAGAATTAGGGACAACGGAAATCATCATGTAATGGACAATTGCTCTCATTAAGTGAGAAAGCGTTTAGGAACAACGGGACCCATAAACTAAGGTATAATTGCTCTTAAAAATTGAGCCTTTAGGGACAACAGATATCATCATGTAAGTGACAGTTGCTCTTATCGAGTGTGTAAGCATTAGGGACAACGGCTATCATCATGTAAAGGGCAATTGCTCTCATCAGGTGAGCTTGCATTTAGGGACAACTGCTCCCATAAAGTAAGGTACAATTTCTCTCAACATGTGAGCCTTTAGGGACAACGGCTCTTATCTTGTTAGGGATAAATAGCCCTCATAAAGTTAGCCTTTAGGGACAACGGATCTCAACATGCAAGTGACAATTGCTCTTGTCAAGTGTGCAAGCATTAGGCATCATGTAAAGGAAAATTGCTCTCATCAAGTGAGCAAGTGTTTAGGGACAACGGCTCCCATAAAGTAAGGTACAATTGGTCTCGACAAGTGAGTCTTTAGGGACAACGGGTCTCAACATGTAAGTGACAATTGCTCTTATCAAGTTTGCAAGCATTAGGGACAACGGCTATCATCATGTAAAAGGCAATTGCTCTCATCAAGTGAGCAGGCGTTTAGGGACAACGGCTCCCATAAAGTCAGGTACAATTGCTCTCAACAAGTGAGCCTTTAGGGACAACGGCTCTTATTATGTAAGGGAAAATTTCCCTCATAAAGTTAGCCTTTAGGGACAACGGATCTCATCATGTAAGTGACAATTGCTCTTATCGAGTGTGCAAGCATAAGGGACAACGACAGTACTCATGTAAAGGGTAACTGCTCTCATCAAGTGAGCAAGCGTTTAGGGACAACAGATCCCATAAACTAAGGTACAATTGCTCTCAAGAAGTGAGTCATTAGGGACTACAACTCTTATTATGTAAGGGACAAATTGACCTCATAAAGTTTGCCTTTCGGGACAACGGGTCTCATCATGTAAGTGATAATTGCTCTTATCAAGTGTTCAACCATTAGGGACAACGGCTATCATCATGTAAAGGGCAATTGCTCTCATCAAGTGAGCAAGCGTTTAGCGACAACGGCTCCCATAAAGTAAGGTACAATTGCTCTCAACAAGTGAGTCTTTAGGGACAACGGCTGTTATGATGTAAGGGACATATTGCCCTCATAAAGTTAGCCTTTAGGGACAACGGGTCTCATCATGTAAGTGACAATTGCTCTTATCTAGTGTGCAAGCTTTAAGGACACCGGCTATCATCATTTAAAAGGCAATTGCACTCAACAAGTGAGCGAGCGTTTATGGACAACGGCTCCCATAAAGTAAGGTACAATTGCTCTCAACTTGTAAGCCTTTAAAGCATTTAGGGATAACGGGGGCCACCCCTTCCCCCTCCTTCCACTCGCAAAAACTGCCATTAAACCGCCTCTCTATTGTTCTTGTAATGATATGCAATCGGTTTTTAAGGGTAGTTATCATCTGGGAAGGGGTGTGCTATTGATTTTCATGTCTTATTGTCCTGATTTCGTCACTGTTTCTAAACCCTAATCGTTTTTTCTTTAAGTCTGTTTCTAATCGATTCTTTTGTTAGGGTTTAGTCCGTTGATTTATTTATACCCTAACCGATTACCAGCCCTATCTTTTAATCATTATATGGTTTTTCCAAACCATTAACGATTTCTTTTCTTCTTGTAATCGCTTGTTAGGGTTTGCTGTTTTGTTTTGATCGCATAGTCTTTATTGGGATTAACTTTTACGATCTACTTGCTATTGGTTTAAGATGGGACGGGGATCTTGAATCCCTAACGATTTAGGGTTTCGGATTTGGTGCTTTATTGATTAATTTATAAACACCTGTTGGGTTTTTTTGAATCGATTTGTTCTATGGTTATGTAAGTCGGTTTGACTTATAATTTATACATCGATTTCTTGTTGATTGGTTGGATCTCTTGATGTTTACACGCACGAATCCCTTTTTAGGGTTTGTATTTAATATGATCTGATCGTTGGTTGATGCTGCACTTAAAGGTTTATGAAGCCCTATTCAAGGTTTCAACATTCTCTTGGGTTGTGATCTGGTTGTTTCATGATGATTACCCTTTAGTGGGTTGGTTGTTGATTATTACTTCAGGTTATCACATGGTTCTTCATGTTTAGAAGGGTTTGAGGGGAGATGTTAAGCTTGTCGATCGTGCTGATTGTTAGGGTTTTTTCATAAACTCTATGGTTTTATCTTTCATCTCATACTAAGGTGACGATGCTGTATGTTTGGGCACATCTCTGCTTTTGGAGAATTGAGATCATGATTGTTTGATGCATGATTTGATATACGCTATATGAGGGTTTACTTCAGTTTTGCTTTTTGCGTATGGTTTGCATGCATGGGGTTATTGTTGCGTAATGGTGACTTGTTAACAACCTATGGTTTTGGCTCAAGACCTGCTGCTCATTCGCTTCTCATCAATTGGTCTTGGTATGGTTGGTGCTGGTTATCATGGCGGTTTAATGCTGTTGATCGTTATTGCTGGATGTTCTTATGGCCCTTGATTCTTAGCATGTTTCATCCTTCAAAGACAAGATTGTCATTCATATTTTTTGGTCTGCTGATCGATGATGCTGGATGTTATGGTGGTTATGTTTATTATTGGTGTTTGCATATGAATTGTTCCTTGTTTTCTTCATGTGACTCATTCGTATTTGTTGGAAGATTGGTTCAAGTTCATATATGCCGGAAGGTTGGGTCGATTAGACCATGTTTATGCTTCAAGTTCGATTTGCTACGGAAGTCACTCTTATTAGGTTATTAGATTATGCTTTTGCATAATACTAATAGAAGATGCAATTGGTTGAAGCTGGAAGTTTGCATGTTTAAGATCTGGATCGCTAAGATGACTATGAAGACTTAAATGTTTATTTGAGTTGTGATGTATTGTATTTTTATTGCTAGTCATGGTTAGTTGTATTTAGATCTGTTAGTTATAAGAATGGCATGTCATTCTTATATAGTGGTTATGGTAGTGTCCTTAGGGACTTCGATGAGAGACTCACTCTCATCCATTGTACTTAAATGTTTTCTTTTAATATATTTTACCGGGTGCAGGATTACTCCCCTTTACCCAAAAAAAACTTGTAAGCCTTTAGGGACAACGGCTATCATCATGTAAAGTTAGCCTTAGGGACAACCGACATCATGCAAGAGACAATTGCCCTTGTGAAGCTTGCAAGCATTAGGGAAAACGGCTATCATCATGTAAAGGGCAATTGCTCTCATCAAGTGAGCAAGCGTTTAGGGACAACGGCTCCAATAAAGTAAGGTACAATTGCTCTCAACAGGTGAGTCTTTAGGGACAAAGGCTCTTATTATGTAAGGGACGAATTGCCCTCATAAAGTTAGCCTTTAAGGACCACGGATTTCATCATGTAAGTGACAATTGCTCGTATCGAGAGTGCAAGCATTAGGGACAACGGAAATCATCATGTAATGGACAATTGCTCTCATTAAGTGAGAAAGCATTTAGGGACAACGGGACCCATAAACTAAGGTATAATTGCTCTCAACAAGTGAGCCTTTAGGGACAACGGATATCATCATGTAATTGACAGTTGCTCTTATCGAGTGTGTAAGCATTAGGGACAACGACTCCCATAAAGTAAGGTACAATTTCTCTCAACATGTGAGCCTTTATGGACAGCGGCTCTTATCTTGAAAGGGATAAATCGCCCTCATAAAGTTTGCCTTTAGCGACAACGGATCTCAACATGCAAGTGACAATTGCTCTTGTCAAGTGTGCAAGCATTAGGGACAACGGCTATCATCATGTTAAAGGCAATTGCTCTCATCAAGTGAGCAGCGGCTCCCATAAAGTCAGGTACAATTGCTCTCAACAAGTGAGCCTTTAGGGACAACGGCTCTTATCATGGAAGAGACAAATTGCCCTAATAAAGTTAGCCTTTAGGGACAACGGAACTCATCATGTAAGTTACAATTGCTCTTATCAAGTGTGCAACCATTAGGGACAACGGCTATCATCATGTAAAGGGCAATTGCTCTCATCAAGTGAGCAAGCGTTTAGCGACAACGGCTCCTATAAAGTAAGGTACAATTGCTCTCAACAAGTGAGTCTTTAGGGACAACGGCTCTTATCATGTAAGGGACATATTGCCCTCATAAAGTTAGCCTTTAGGGACAACGGGTCTCATCATGTAAGTGACAACTGATCTTATCAAGTGTGCAAGCTTTAAGGACACCGCCTATCATCATTTAAAGGGCAATTGCACTGAACAAGTGAGCAAGCGGTTATGGACAACGGCTCCCATAATGTAAGGTACAATTGCTCTCAACTTGTAAGCTTTTAGGGACAACGGCTCTTATTCTGTAAGGGACAAATCACCCTCATAAAGTTAGCCTTAGGGACAACCGATCTCATCATGCAAGTGACAATTGCTCTTGTCAAGCTTGCAAGCATTAGGGAAAACGGCTATCATCATGTAAAGGGCAATTGGTCTCATCAAGTGAGCAAGCGTTTAGGGACAACGGCTCCAATAAAGTAAGGTACAATTGCTCTCAACAAGTGAGTCTTTAGGGACAACGGCTCTTATCATGTTAGGGACAAATTGCCCACATAAAGTTAGCCTTTAGGGACAACGGATCTCATCATGTAAGTGACTGCTCTTATCGAGTGTAAAAGCATTAGGGACAACGGCTATCATCATGTAAAGGGCAATTGCTTTCATCAAGTGAGCTGGCATTTAGGGACAACGGCTCCCATAAAGTAAAGTACAATTTCTCTCAACAAGTGAGCCTTTAGGGACAACGGCTCTTATCTTGTAAGGAACAAATCGCCCTCATAATGTTAGCCTTAAGGGACAACGGATCTCAACATGCAAGTGAAAATTGCTCTTGTCAAGTGTTCAAGCATTAGGGACAACGACTATCATCATGTAAAGGACAATTGCTCTCATCAAGTGAGCAAGCATTTAGGGACAACGGCTCCCATAAAGTAAGGTACAATTGCTCTCAACAAGTGACTCTTTACAGACAATGGCTCTTATCATGTAAGGGACAAATTGCCCACATAAAGTTAGCCTTTAGGGACAACGGGTCTCATCATGTAAGTGACAATTGCTCTTATTAAGTTTGCAAGTAATAGGGACAACGGCTATCATCATGTAAAAGGCAATTGCTCTCATCAATTGAGCAGGCATTTAGGGACAACGACTCCCATAAAGTCAGGTACAATTGCTCTCAACAAGTGAGCCTTTAGGGACAATGGCTCTTATCACGGAAGAGACAAATTGCCCTTATAAAGTTAGCCTTTAGGGACAACGGGACTCATCATGTAAGAGATAATTGCTCTTATCAAGTGTGCAAGCATTAGGGACAACGGCTATCATCATGTAAAGTTAGCCTTAGGGACAACCGATCTCATCATGCAAGAGACAATTGCCCTTGTGAAGCTTGCAAGCATTAGGGAAAACGGCTATCATCATGTAAAGGGCAATTGCTCTCATCAAGTGAGCAAGCGTTTAGGGACAACGGCTCCAATAAAGTAAAGTACAATTGCTCTCAACAGGTGAGTCTTTAGGGACAAAGGCTCTTATTATGTAAGGGACGAATTGCCCTCATAAAGTTAGCCTTTAAGGACCACGGATCGCATCATGTAAGTGACAATTGCTCGTATCGAGAGTGGAAGCATTAGGGACAACGGAAATCATCATGTAATGGACAATTGCTCTCATTAAGTGAGAAAGCATATAGGGACAACGGGACCCATAAACTAAGGTATAATTGCTCTCAACAAGTGAGCCTTTAGGGACAACGGATATCATCATGTAAGTGACAGTTGCTCTTATCGAGTGTGTAAGCATTAGGGACAACGGCTCCCATAAAGTAAGGTACAATTTCTCTCAACATGTGAGCCTTTAGGGACAGCGGCTCTTATCTTGTAAGGGATAAATCGCCCTCATAAAGTTAGCCTTTAGCGACAACGGATCTCAACATGCAAGTGACAATTGCTCTTGTCAAGTGTGCAAGCATTAGGGACAACGGCTATCATCATGTTAAAGGCAATTGCTCTCATCAAGTGAGCAGGCGTTTAGGAACAACGGCTCCCATAAAGTCAGGTACAATTGCTCTCAACAAGTGAGCCTTTAGGGACAACGGCTCTTATCATGGATAAGACAAATTGCCCTTCTAAAGTTAGCCTTTAGGGACAACGGGTCTCATCATGTAAGTTACAATTGCTCTTATCAAGTGTGCAACCATTAGGGACAACGGCTATCATCATGTAAAGGGCAATTGCTCTCATCAAGTGAGCAAGCGTTTAGCGACAACGGCTCCTATAAAGTAAGGTACAATTGCTCTCAACAAGTGAGTCTTTAGGGACAACGGCTCTTATCATGTAAGGGACATATTGCCCTCATAAAGTTAGCCTTTAGGGACAACGGGTCTCATCATGTATGTGACAATTAATCTTATCAAGTGTGCAAGCTTTAAGGACACCGGCTATCATCATTTAAAGGGCAATTGCACTCAACAAGTGAGCGAGCGGTTATGGACAACGGCTCCCATAATGTAAGGTTCAATTGCTCTCAACTTGTAAGCCTTTAGGGACAACGGCTCTTATTCTGTAAGGGACAAATCACCCTCATAAAGTTAGCCTTAGGGACAACCGATCTCATGTTGCAAGTGACAATTGCTCTTGTCAAGCTTGCAAGCATTAGGGACAACGACTATCATCATGTAAAGGGCAATTGCTCTCATCAAGTGAGCAAGCGTTTAGAGACAACGGCTCCAATAAAGTTAAGTACAATTTCTCTCAACAAGTGAGCCTTTAGGGACAACGGCTCTTATCATGTAAGGGACAAATCGCCCTCATAATGTTAGCCTTAAGGGACAAGGGATCTCAACATGCAAGTGAAAATTGCTCTTGTCAAGTGTTCAAGCATTAGGGACAACGACTATCATCATGTAAAGGACAAATGCTCTCATCAAGTGAGCAAGCATTTAGGGACAACGGCTCCCATAAAGTAAGGTACAATTGCTCTCAACAAGTGACTCTTTACGGACAACGGCTCTTATCATGTAAGGGACAAATTGCCCACATAAAGTTAGCCTTTAGGGACAACGGGTCTCATCATGTAAGTGACAATTGCTCTTATCAAGTTTGCAAGTAATAGGGACAACGGCTATCATCATGTAAAAGGCAATTGCTCTCATCAATTGAGCAGGCTTTTAGGGACAACGACTCCCATAAAGTCAGGTACAATTGCTCTCAACAAGTGAGCCTTTAGGGACAATGGCTCTTATCACGGAAGAGACAAATTTCCCTTATAAAGTTAGCCTTTAGGGACAACAGGACTCATCATGTAAGAGATAATTGCTCTTATCAAGTGTGCAAGCATTAGGGACAACGGCTATCATCAAGTAAAGTTAGCCTTAGGGACAACCGATCTCATCATGCAAGAGACAATTGCCCTTGTGAAGCTTGCAAGCATTAGGGAAAACGGCTATCATCATGTAAAGGGCAATTGCTCTCATCAAGTGAGCAAGCGTTTAGGGACAACGGCTCCAATAAAGTAAGGTACAATTGCTCTCAACAGGTGAGTCTTTAGGGACAAAGGCTCTTATTATGTAAGGGACGAATTGCCCTCATAAAGTTAGCCTTTAAGGACCACGGATCTCATCATGTAAGTGGCAATTGCTCGTATCGAGAGTGCAAGCATTAGGGACAACGGAAATCATCATGTAATGGACAATTGCTCTCATTAAGTGAGAAAGCATTTAGGGACAACGGGACCCATAAACTAAGGTATAATTGCTCTCAACAAGTGAGCCTTTAGGGACAACGGATATCATCATATAAGTGACAGTTGCTCTTATCGAGTGTGTAAGCATTAGGGACAACGGCACCCATAAAGTAAGGTACAATTTCTCTCATCATGTGAGCCTTTAGGGACAGCAGCTCTTATCTTGTAAGGGATAAATCGCCCTCATAAAGTTAGCCTTTAGCGACAACGGATCTCAACATGCAAGTGACAATTGCTCTTGTCAAGTGTGCAAGCATTAGGGACAACGGCTATCATCATGTTAAAGGCAATTGCTCTCATCAAGTGAGCAGGCGTTTAGGAACAACGGCTCCCATAAAGTCAGGTACAATTGCTCTCAACAAGTGAGCCTTTAGGGACAACGGCTCTTATCATGGAAGAGACAAATTGCCCTTATAAAGTTAGCCTTTAGGGACAACGGGTCTCATCATGTAAGTTACAATTGCTCTTATCAAGTGTGCAACCATTAGGGACAACGGCTATCATCATGTAAAGGGCAATTGCTCTCATCAAGTGAGCAAGCGTTTAGCGACAACGGCTCCTATAAAGTAAGGTACAATTGCTCTCAACAAGTGAGTCTTTAGGGACAACGGCTCTTATCATGTAAGGGACATATTGCCCTCATAAAGTTAGCCTTTAGGGACAACGGGTCTCATCATGTAAGTGACAACTGATCTTATCAAGTGTGCAAGCTTTAAGGACACCGGCTATCATCATTTAAAGGGCAATTGCACTCAACAAGTGAGCGAGCGGTTATGGACAACGGCTCCCATAATGTAAGGTACAATTGCTCTCAACTTGTAAGCCTTTAGGGACAACGGCTCTTATTCTGTAAGGGACAAATCACCCTCATAAAGTTAGCCTTAGGGACAACCGATCTCATCTTGCAAGTGACAATTGCTCTTGTCAAGCTTGCAAGCATTAGGGACAACGGCTATCGTCATGTAAAGGGCAATTGCTCTCATCAAGTGAGCAAGCGTTTAGGGACAACGGCTCCAATAAAGTAAAGTACAATTTCTCTCAACAAGTGAGCCTTTAGGGACAACGGCTCTTATCATGTAAGGGACAAATCACCCTCATAATGTTAGCCTTAAGGGACAACGGATCTCAACATGCAAGTGAAAATTGCTCTTGTCAAGTGTTCAAGCATTAGGGACAACGACTATCATCATGTAAAGGACAATTGCTCTCATCAAGTGAGCAAGCATTTAGGGACAACGGCTCCCATAAAGTAAGGTACAATTGCTCTCAACAAGTGACTCTTTACGGACAACGGCTCTTATCATGTAAGGGACAAATTGCCCACATACAGTTAGCCTTTAGGGACAACGGGTCTCATCGTGTAAGTGACAATTGCTCTTATCAAGTTTGCAAGTAATAGGGACAACGGCTATCATCATGTAAAAGGCAATTGCTCTCATCAATTGAGCAGGCATTTAGGGACAACGACTCCCATAAAGTCAGGTACAATTGCTCTCAACAAGTGAGCCTTGAGGGACAATGGCTCTTATCACGGAAGAGACAAATTGCCCTTATAAAGTTAGCCTTTAGGGACAACGGGACTCATCATGTAAGAGATAATTGCTCTTATCAAGTGTGCAAGCATTAGGGACAACCGCTATCATCATGTAAAGTTAGCCTTAGGGACAACCGATCTCATCATGCAAGAGACAATTGCCCTTGTGAAGCTTGCAAGCATTAGGGAAAACGGCTATCATCATGTAAAGGGCAATTGCTCTCATCAAGTGAGCAAGCGTTTAGGGACAACGGCTCCAATAAAGTAAGGTACAATTGCTCTCCACAGGTGAGTCTTTAGGGACAAAGGCTCTTATTATGTAAGGGACGAATTGCCCTCATAAAGTTAGCCTTTAAGGACCACGGATCTCATCATGTTAGTGACAATTGCTCGTATCGAGAGTGCAAGCATTAGGGACAACGGAAATCATCATGTAATGGACAATGCTCTCATTAAGTGAGAAAGCATTTAGGGACAACGGGACCCATAAACTAAGGTATAATTGCTCTCAACAAGTGAGCCTTTAGGGACAACGGATATCATCATGTAAGTGACAGTTGCTCTTATCGAGTGTGTAAGCATTAGGGACAACGTCTCCCATAAAGTAAGGTACAATTTCTCTCAACATGTGAGCCTTTAGGGACAGCGGCTCTTATCTTGTAAGGGATAAATCGCCCTCATAAAGTTAGCCTTTAGCGACAATGGATCTCAACATGCAAGTGACAATTGCTCTTGTCAAGTGTGCAAGCATTAGGGGCAACGGCTATCATCATGTTAAAGGCAATTGCTCTCATCAAGTGAGCAGGCGTTTAGGAACAACGGCTCCCATAAAGTCAGGTACAATTGCTCTCAACAAGTGAGCCTTTAGGGACAACGGCTCATATCATGGAAGAGACAAATTGCCCTTATAAAGTTAGCCTTTAGGGACAACGGGTCTCATCATGTAAGTTACAATTGCTCTTATCAAGTGTGCAACCATTAGGGACAACGGCTATCATCATGTAAAGGGCAATTGCTCTCATCAAGTGAGCAAGCGTTTAGCGACAACGGCTCCTATAAAGTAAGGTACAATTGCTCTCAACAAGTGAGTCTTTAGCGACAACGGCTCTTATCATGTAAAGGGCATATTGCCCTCATAAAGTTAGCCTTTAGGGACAACGGGTCTCATCATGTAAGTGACAACTGATCTTATCAAGTGTGCAAGCTTTAAGGACACCGGCTATCATCATTTAAAGGGCAATTGCACTCAACAAGTGAGCGAGCGGTTATGGACAACGGCTCCCATAATGTAAGGTACAATTGCTCTCAACTTGTAAGCCTCTAGAGACAACGGCTCTTATTCTGTAAGGGACAAATCACCCTCATAAAGTTAGCCTTAGGGACAACCGATCTCATCTTGCAAGTGACAATTGCTCTTGTCAAGCTTGCAAGCATTAGGGACAACGGCTATCATCATGTAAAGGGCAATTGCTCTCGTCAACTGAGCAAGCGTTTAGGGACAACGGCTCCAATAAAGTAAAGTACAATTTCTCTCAACAAGTGAGCCTTTAGGGACAACGGCTCTTATCATGTAAGGGACAAATCGCCCTCATAATGTTAGCCTTAAGGGACAACGGATCTCAACATGCAAGTGAAAATTGCTCATGTCAAGTGTTCAAGCATTAGGGACAACGACTATCATCATGTAAAGGACAATTGCTCTCATCAAGTGAGCAAGCATTTAGGGACAACGGCTCCCATAAAGTAAGGTACAATTGCTCTTAACAAGTGACTCTTTAGGGACAACGGCTCTTATCATGTAAGGGACAAATTGCCCACATAAAGTTAGCCTTTAGGGACAACGAGTCTCATCATGTAAGTGACAATTGCTCTTATCAAGTTTGCAAGCAATAGGGCAATTCGTCCCTTACATGATGAGATCCGTTGTCCCTAATGCTTGCACTCTCGATACGAGCAATTGTCACTTACATGATGAGATCCGTGGTCCTTAAAGGCTAACTTTATGAGGGCAATTCGTCCCTTACATAATAAGCGCCTTTGTCCCTAAAGACTCACCTGTTGAGAGCAATTGTACCTTACTTTATTGGAGCCGTTGTCCCTAAACGCTTGCTCACTTGATGAGAGCAATTGCCCTTTACATGATGATAGCCGTTTTCCCTAATGCTTGCAAGCTTCACAAGGGCAATTGTCTCTTGCATGATGAGATCGGTTGTCCTTAAGGCTAACTTTACATGATGATAGCCGTTGTCCCTAATGCTTGCACACTTGATAAGAGCAATTATCTCTTACATGATGAGTCCCGTTGTCCCTAAAGGCTAACTTTATAAGGGCAATTTGTCTCTTCCGTGATAAGAGCCATTGTCCCTAAAGGCTCACTTGTTGAGAGCAATTGTACCTGACTTTATGGGAGTCGTTGTCCCTAAATGCCTGCTCAATTGATGAGAGCAATTGCCTTTTACATGATGATAGCCGTTGTCCCTATTACTTGCAAACTTAATAAGAGCAATTGTCACTTACATGATGAGACCCGTTGTCCCTAAAGGCTAACTTTATGTGGGCAATTTGTCCCTTACATGATAAGAGCCATTGTCTGTAAAGAGTCACTTGTTGAGAGCAATTGTACCTTACTTTATGGGAGCCGTTGTCCCTAAATGCTTGCTCACTTGATGAGAGCAATTGTCCTTTACATGATGATAGTCGTTGTCCCTAATGCTTGAACACTTGACAAGAGCAATTTTCACTTGCATGTTGAGATCCGTTGTCCCTTAAGGTTAACATTATGAGGGCGATTTGTCCCTTACATGATAAGAGCCGTTGTCCCTAAAGGCTCACTTGTTGAGAGAAATTGTACTTTACTTTATGGGAGCCGTTGTCCCTAAATGCCAGCTCACTTGATGAAAGCAATTGCCCTTTACATGATGATAGCCGTTGTCCCTAATGCTTACACACTCGATAAGAGCAGTCACTTACATGATGAGATCCGTTGTCCCTAAAGGCTAACTTTATGTGGGCAATTTGTCCCTAACATGATAAGAGCCGTTGTCCCTAAAGACTCACTTGTTGAGAGCAATTGTACCTTACTTTATTGGAGCCGTTGTCCCTAAACGCTTGCTCACTTGATGAGAGCAATTGCCCTTTACATGATGATAGCCGTTTTCCCTAATGCTTGCAAGCTTGACAAGAGCAATTGTCACTTGCATGATGAGATCGGTTGTCCCTAAGGCTAACTTTATGAGGGTGATTTGTCCCTTACTGAATAAGAGCCGTTGTCCCTAAATGCTCACTTGTTGAGAGCAATTGTACCTGACTTTATGAGAGCCTTTGTCCCTAAACGCCTGCTTACTTGATCAGAGCAATTGCCTTTTACATGACGATAGCCGTTGTCCCTAATGCTTGCACACTTGATAAGAGCAATTGTCACATACATATTGAGACCCGTTGTCCATAAAGACTCACTTGTTGAGAGTAATTGTACCTTACTTTATGGGAGCCGTTGTCCCTAAACACTTGCTCACTTGATGAGAACAATTGTCCTTTACATGATGATAGCCGTCGTTCCTATTACATGATAAAGGACAATATGTCCCCATAAAGTAAAGGACATGTGAGGGACAACGACAGTACTCATGTTGTCCCTAATGCTTGCACACTTGACAAGAGCAATTGTCACTTGCATGATGAGATCCGTTGTCCCTAAAGGCTATCTTTATGAGGGCGATTTGTCCCATACATGATAAGAGCCGTTGTCCCTAAAGACTCACTTGTTGAGAGCAATTGTACCTAACTTCATGCGAGCCATTCTCCCTTAACACTTGCTCACTTGTTGAGTGCAATTGCCCTCTAAATGATGATAGCCGGTGTCCCTAATGCTTGCACACTTGATAGGAGCAATGTTGATTACATGATGAGACCCGTCGTCCCTAAAGGCAAACTTTATAAGGGCAATATGTCCTATCACATGTATGATGAGATCCGTTGTCCCTAAAGGCTAACTTTATGAGGGCGATTTGTCCCATACATGATAAGAGCCGTTGTCCCTAAAGGCTTACAAGTCGAGAGCAATTGTACCTTACTTTATAGGAGCCGTTGTCCCTAAATGCTCGCACACTTGTTGAGTGCAATTACCCTCTAAATGATGATAACCGGTGTCCCTAATGCTTGCACACTTGATAAGAGCAATTGTCAATTACATGATGAGACCCGTTGTTCCTAAAGGCTAACTTTATAAGGGCAATATGTCCCTTACATGATAAGAGTCGTTGTCCTTAAAGACTCACTTGTTGAGAGCAATTGTACCTTACTTTATGGGAGCCGTTGTCCCTAAACGCTTGCTCACTTGCTGAGAGCAATTGCCCTTTACATGATGATAGCCGTTGTCCCTAAGTGCTTGCTCACTTGCTGAGAGCAATTGCCCTTTACGTGATGATAGCCGTTGTTCGTAATGCTTACACACTCGATAAGAGCAACTGTCACTTACATGATGAGATCCGTTGTCCCTAAAGGCTAGCTTTACGAGGGCAATTTGTCCCTTACATGATAAGAGCCGTTGTCCCTAAAGACTCACTTGTTGAGAGCAATTGTACCTGACTTTATGGGAGTCGTTGTCCCTAAACGCCTACTCAATTTATGAGAGCAATTGCCTTTTACATGATGATAGCCGTTGTCCCTAAATGCTTGCTCACTTGATGAGTGCAATTGTCCTTTACATGATGATAGCCATTGTCCCTAATGCTTGAACACTTGACAAGAGCAATTTTCACTTGCATGTTGAGATCCGTTGTCCCATAAGGCTAACTTTATGAGGGCGATTTGTCCCTTACATGATAAGAGCCGTTGTCCCTAAAGGCTCACCTGTTGAGAGAAATTGTACTTTACTTTATGGGAGCCGTTGTCCCTAAATGCCATCTCACTTGATGAAAGCAATTGCCCTTTACATGATGATAGCCGTTGTCCCTAATGCTTACACACTCGATAAGAGCAGTCACTTACATGATGAGATCCGTTGTTCCTAAAGGCTAACTTTATGAGGGCAATTTGTCATTTACATGATAAGAGCCGTTGTCCCTAAAGACTAACTTGTCGAGAGCAATTGTACCTTACTTTATTGGAGCCGTTGTCACTAAACGCATGCTCACTTGATGAGAGCAATTGCCCTTTACATAATGATAGCCATTTTCCCTAATGCTTGCAAGCTTGACAAGAGCAATTGTCACTTGCATGATGAGATCGGTTGTCCCTAAGGCTAACTTTATGAGGGTGATTTGTCCCTTATAGAATAAGAGCCGTTGTCCCTAAAGGCTTACAAGTTAAGAGCAATTGTACCTTACTTTATGAGAGTCGTTGTCCATAAACGCTCACTCGCTTGTTGAGTGCAATTGCCCTTTAAATGATGATAGCCGGTGTCCTTAAAGCTTGCACACTTGATAAGATCAAATGTCACTTACATGATGAGACCTGTTGTCCCTAAAGGCTAACTTTATAAGGGCAATTTGTCTCTTCCATGATAAGAGCCCTTGACCCTAAAGGCTCACTTGTTGAGAGCAATTGTACCTGACTTTATGGGAGCCGTTGTCCCTAAACGCCTGCTCACTTGATGAGAGCAATTGCCTTTAACATGATGATAGCCGTTGTCCCTAATGCTTGCACACTTGATAAGAGCAATTGTCACTTACATGTTGAGACCCGTTGTCCCTAAAGACTCACTTGTTGAGAGCAATTGTACCTTACTTTATGGGAGCCGTTGTCCCTAAATGCAAGCTCACTTGATGAGAGCAATTGCCCTTTACATGATGATAGCCGTTGTCCCTAATACTTACACACTCGATAAGAGCAACTGTCACTTACACGATGATATCCGTTATCCCTAAAGGCTCACTTGTTGAGAGCAATTATACCTTAGTTTATGGGAACCGTTGTCCCTAAATGCTTTCTAACTTAATGAGAGCAATTGTCCATTACATGATGATTTTCGTTGTCCCTAATGCTTGCACTCTCGATACGAGCAATTGTCACTTACATGATGAGATCCGTGGTCCTTAAAGGCTATCTTTATGAGGGCAATTCGTCCCTTACATGATAAGAGCCTTTGTCCCTAAAGACTCACTTGTTGAGAGCAATTGTACCTTACTTTATGGGAGCCGTTGTCCTTAAACACTTGCTCACTTGATGAGAGCAATTGTCCTTTACATGATGATAGCCGTTGTCCCTAATGCTTGCACACTTGACAAGAGCAATTGTCACTTGCATGTTGAGATCCGTTGTCGCTAAAGGCTAACTTTATGAGGGCGATTTATCCCTTACAAGATAAGAGCCGCTGTCCCTAAAGGCTCACATGTTGAGAGAAATTGTACCTTACTTTATGGGAGCCGTTGTCCCTAAATGCAAGCTCACTTGATGAGAGCAATTGCCCTTTACATGATGATAGCTGTTGTCCCTAATGCTTACACACTCGATAAGAGCAACTGTCACTTACATGATGATATCCGTTGTCCCTAAAGGCTCACTTGTTGAGAGCAATTATACCTTAGTTTATGGGTCCCGTTGTCCCTAAATGCTTTCTCACTTAATGAGAGCAATTGTCCATTACATGATGATTTCCGTTGTCCCTAATGCTTGCACTCTCGGTACGAGCAATTGTCACTTACATGATGAGATCCGTGGTCCTTAAAGGCAAACTTTATGAGGGCAATTTGTCCCTTAAATAATAAGAGCCTTTGTCCCTAAAGACTCTCTTGTTGAGAGCAATTGTACCTTACTTTATTGGAGCCATTGTCCCTAAACGCTTGCTCACTTGATGAGAGCAATTGCCCTTTACATGATGATAGCCATTTTCCCTAATGCTTGCAAGCTTCCCAAGAGCAATTGTCACTTGCATGATGAGATCGGTTGTCCCTAAGGCTAACTTTACATGATGATAGCCGTTGTCCCTAAAGGCTTACAAGTTGAGAGCAATTGTACCTTACTTTATGGGATCCGTTGTCCCTAAACACTTGCATACTTGATGAGAGCAAATGCCCTTTACCTGATGATAGCCGTTGTCCCCAATGCTTACAAACTCGATAAGAGCAACTGTCACTTACATGATGAGATCCGTTGTCCCTAACGGCTAACTTTATGAGGGCAATTTGCCCCTTACATGATAAGAGCCGTTGTCCCTAAAGACTCACTTGTTGAGAGCAATTGTACCTTACTTTATGGGAGCCGTTGTCCCTAAACGCTTGCTCACTTGATGAGAGCAATTGCCCTTTACATGATGATAGCCATTGTCCCTAAGAGCACACTTGATAAGAGCAATTGTCACTTACATGAGTACTGTCGTTGTCCCTTACTCTGAGATCCGTTGTCCCTTACTGCCCTCATAAAAAGAGCCGTTATCCCTAAAGACTCACCTGCTGAGAGCAATTGTACCTTACTTTATGGGATTCGTTGCCCAAAACACCTGCTCACTTGATGAGAGAAATTGCCCTTTTCATGATGATAGCCGTTGTCCCTAATGCTTACACACTCGATAAGAGCAATTGTCACTTACGTGATGAGATCCGTTGTCCCTAAAGGCTAACTTTATGAGGTCAATTTGTCCTTTACATAATAAGAGCCATTGTCCCTAAAGTCTCACTTGTTGAGAGCAGTTGTACCTTACTTTATGGGATCCATCGTCCCAAAACACTTGCTCACTTGACGAGAGCAATTGCCCTTTACATGATGATAGCCGTTGTCCCTAATGCTTACACACTCGATAAGAGCAGTCACTTACATGATGAGATCCGTTGTCCTTAAAGGCTAACTTTATGAGGGCAATTTGTCCCTTACATGATAAGAGCCGTTGTCCCTAAAGACTCACTTGTTTAGAGCAATTGTACCTTACCTTATTGGAGCCGTTGTCCCTAAACGCTTGCTCACTTAATGAGAGCAATTGCCCTTTACATGTTGATAGCCGTTGTCCCTAATGCTTGCACACTTGATAAGAGCAACTGTACCTTACTTTATGGAAGCCGTTGTCCATAAACGCTTGCTCACTTGTTGAGTGCAATTGCCCTTTAAATGATGATAGCCGGTGTCCTTAAAGCTTGCACACTTGATAAGAGCAATTGTCACTTACATGATGAAACCCGTTGTCCCTAAAGGCTAACTTTATAAGGGCAATTTGTCTCTTCCATGACAAGAGCCGTTGTCCCTAAAGGCTCACTTGTTGAGAGCAATTGTACCTGACTTTATGCGAGCCTTTGTCCCTAAACGCCTGCTTACTTCATGAGAGCAATTGCTTTTACATGATGATAGCCGTTGTCCCTAATGCTTGCACACTTGATAAGAGCAATTGTCACATACATGTTGAGACCCGTTGTCCCTAAAGACTCACTTGTTGAGAGTAATAGTACCTTAATTTATGGGAGCCGTTGTCCCTAAACACTTGCTCACTTGATGAAAACAATTGTCCTTTACATGATGATAACCGTTGTTCCTAATGCTTGCACACTTGACAAGAGCAATTGTCACTTGCATGTTCAGATCCGTTGTCCCTAAAGGCTAACTTTATGAACGCGATTTATCCCTTACATGAAAAGAGCCGTTGTCCCTAAAGGCTCACATGTTGAGAGAAATTGTACCTTACTTTATGGGAGCCGTTGTCCCTAAATGCAAGCTCACTTGATGAGAGCAATTGCCCTTTACATGATGATAGCCGTTGTCCCTAATGCTTACACACTCGATAAGAGCAACTGTCTCTTACTTGATGATATCCGTTGTCCCTAAACGCTCACTTGTTGAGAGCAATTATACCTTAGTTTACGGGTCCCGTTGTCCCTAAATGCTTTCTCACTTAATGAGAGCAATTGTCCATTACATGATGATTTCCGTTGTCCCTAATCCTTGCACACTCGATACGAGCAATTGTCAATTACATGATGAGATCCGTTGTCCTTAAAGGCTAACTTTATGAGGGCAATTCGTCCCTTACATAATACGAGCCGTTCTCCCTAAAGGCTCACTTGTTGAGAACAATTGTACCTTAGTTTATGGGATCCATTGTCCCTAAACGCTCTCTCACTTTATTGAGAGCAATTACCCTTTACATGATGATAGCCGTTGTCCCTAATGCTTGCACACTTGATAAGAGCAATTGTAACTTACATGATGAGCTCCGTTGTCCCTAAAGGCAAACTTTATGAGATCAATTTGTCCCTTAGATAATAAGAGTTGTCGTCCCTAAAGACTCTCTTCTAGTGAGCAATTGTACCTTAGTTTACGGGATCTGTTGTCCCTAAACGCTTGCTCACTGGATGAGAGCAGTTACCCTTTACATGAGTACTGTCGTTGTGCCTTATGCATGCACACTCGATAAGAGCAATTGTCACTTACATGATGAGATCCGTTGTCCCTAAAGGCAAACTTTATGAGGGCAATTTTCCCTTACATAATAAGAGTTGTTGTCCCTAAAGACTCACTTATTGGGAGCAATTGTACCTTACTTTATAGGATTCGTTGCCCTAAACACTTGCTCACTTGATGAGAGCAATTGCCCTTTTCATGATGATAGCTGTTATCCCTAATGCTTACACACTCGATAAGAGCAATTGTCACTTACTTGATGAGATCCGTTGTCCCCAAAGGCTAACTTTATGAGGGCAATTTCTCCCTTACATAATAAGAGCCATAGTCCCTAAAGTTTCACTTGTTGAGAGCAGTTGTACCTTACTTTATGGGATCCGTTGTCCCTAAACACTTGCTCACTTGATGAGAGCAATTGCCCTTTACATGATGATAGCCGTTGTCCCTAATGCTTACACACTCGATAAGAGCAACTGTCACTTACACGATGAGATCCGTTGTCCCTAAAGGCTAACTTTATGAGGGCAATTTGTCCCTTACATGATAAGAGCCGTTGACCCTAAAGACTCACTTGTTGAGAGCAATTATACCTTACTTTATAGGAGCCGTTGTCCCTAAACGCTTGCTCACTTGATGAGAGCAATTGCCCTTTACATGATGATAGCCGTTGTCCCTAAAGTTTCACTTGTTGAGAGCAGTTGTACCTTACTTTATGGGATCCGTTGTCCCTAAACACTTGCTCACTTGATGAGAGCAATTGCCCTTTACATGATGATAGCCGTTGTCCCTAATGCTTACACACTCGATAAGAGCAACTGTCACTTACACGATGAGATCCGTTGTCCCTAATGGCTAACTTTATGAGGGCAATTTGTCCCTTACATGATAAGAGCCGTTGACCCTAAAGACTCACTTGTTGAGAGCAATTATACCTTACTTTATAGGAGCCGTTGTCCCTAAACGCTTGCTCACTTGATGAGAGCAATTGCCCTTTACATGATGATAGCCGTTGTCCCTAATGCTTGCACACTTGACAAGAGCAATTGTCACTTGTATGATGAGATCCGTTGTCCCTAAAGGCTAACTTTATGAATGCGATTTGTCCCATACATGATAAGAGCCGCTGTCCCTAAAGGCTTACAAGTCGAGAGCAATTATACCATACTTTATAGGAGCCGTTGTTCCTAGACGCTCGCTCACTTGTTGAGTGCAATTTCCCTCTAAATGATGATAGCCGGTGTCCCTAATGCTTGCACACTTGATAAGAGAAATTGTCAATTAAATGTTGAGACCCGTTGTCCCTAAAGGCTAACTGTATGAGGGCAATTTTTCCCTTACATAATAAGAGCCGTTGTCCCTAAAGACTCACTTGTTGAGAGCAATTGTACCTTACTTTATGGGATTCGTTGCCCAAAACACTTGCTCACTTGATGAGAGAAATTGCCCTTTTCATGATGATAGCCGTTGTCCCTAATGCTTACGCACTCGATAAGAGCAATTGTCACTTACGTGATGAGATCCGTTGTCCCTAAAGGCTAACTTTATGAGGTCAATTTGTCCTTTACATAATAAGAGCCATTGTCCCTAAAGTCTCACTTGTTGAGAGCAGTTGTACCTTACTTTATGGGATCCATCGTCCCAAAACACTTGCTCACTTGACGAGAGCAATTGCCCTTTACATGATGATAGCCGTTGTCCCTAATGCTTACACACTCGATAAGAGCAGTCACTTACATGATGAGATCCGTTGCCCTTAAAGGCTAACTTTATGTGGGCAATTTGTCCCTTACATGATAAGAGCCGTTGTCCCTAAAGACTGACTTGTTGAGAGCAATTGTACCTTACTTTATTGGAGCCGTTGTCCCTAAACGCTTGCTCACTTAATGAGAGCAATTGCCCTTTACATGTTGATAGCCGTTGTCCCTAATGCTTGCACACTTGATAAGAGCAACTGTACCTTACTTTATGGAAGCCGTTGTCCATAAACGCTTGCTCACTTGTTGAGTGCAATTGCCCTTTAAATGATGATAGCCGGGGTCCTTAAAGCTTGCACACTTGATAAGAGCAATTGCCACTTATATGATGAAACCCGTTGTCCCTAAAGACTAACTTTATGAGGGCAATATGTCCCTTCCATGATAAGAGCCGTTGTCCCTAAAGACTCACTTGTTGAGAGCAATTGTACCTTACTTTATGGGAGCCGTTGTCCCTAAACGCTTGCTCACATGATGAGAGCAATTGCCCTTTACATGATGATAGCCGTTTTCCCTAATGCTTGCAAGCTTGACAAGAGCAATTGTCACTTGCATGATGAGATCCGTTGTCCCTAAAGACTAACCTTATGAGGGTGATTTGTCCCATACTGAATAAGAGCCGTTGTCCCTAAAGGCTCACTTGTTGATAGCAATTGTACCTTAGTTCATGGGATCCATTGTCCCTAAACGCTTGCTCACATGGTGAGAGCAATTGCCCTTTACATGATGATAGCTGTTGTCCCTAATGCTTGCACACTAGATAAGAACAATTGTCACTTACATGATGAGATCCGTTGTCCCTAAAGGCTAACTTTATGAGGGCGATTTTTCCCTTACGTAATAAGAGCCGTTGTCCCTAAAGACTCACTTGTTGAGAGCAATTGTATCTTAGTTTATGGGATCCATTGTCCCTAAACACTTGCTCACTGAATGAGAGCAATTGACCTTTACATGATGATAGTCGTTGTCCCTAATGCTTACACACTCTATAAGAGCAACTGTCACTTACATGATGAGATCCGTTGTCCCTAAAGGCTAATTTAATGAGGGCAATTTTTCCCTTACATAATAAGAGCCGTTGTCCCTAAAGACTCACATATTGAGAGCAATTGTATCTTACTTTATGGGATTCGTTGCCCTAAACACTTGCTCACTTGATGAGAGAAATTGCCCTTATCATGATGATAGCCGTTGTCCCTAATGCTTACACACTCGATAAGAGCAATTGTCACTTACATGATGAGATCCGTTGTCCCTAAAGGCTAACTTTATGAGGGCAATTTGTCCTTTACATAATAAGAGCCATTGTCCCTAAAGTCTCACTTGTTGAGAGCAGTTGTACCTTACTTTATGGGATCCATCGTCCCTAAACACTTGCTCACTTGACGAGAGCAATTGCCCTTTACATGATGATAGCCGTTGTCCCTAATGCTTACACACTCGATAAGAGCAGTCACCTACATGATGAGATCCGTTGTCCCTAAAGGCTAACTTTATGAGGGCAATTTGTCCCTTACGTGATAAGAGCCGTTGTCCCTAACTTTATTGGAGCCGTTGTCCCTAAACGCTTGCTCACTTAATGAGAGCAATTGCCCTTTACATGTTGATAGCCATTTTCACTAATACTTGCAAGCTTGACAAGAGCAATTGTCACTTGCATGATGAGATCCGATGTCCCTAAAGGCTAACTTTATGAGGGTGATTTGTCCCATACAAAATAAGAGCCGTTGTCCCTAAAGGCTTACAAGTTGAGAGCAATTGTACCTTACTTTATGGGAGCCGTTGTCCATAAACGCTCGCTCACTTGTTGAGTGCAATTGCCCTTTAAATGATGATAGCCGGTGTCCTTAAAGCTTGCACACTTGATAAGAGCAATTGTCACTTACATGATGAAACCCGTTGTCCCTAAAGGCTAACTTTATGAGGGCAATATGTCCCTTCCATGATAAGAGCCGTTGTCCCTAAAGACTCACTTGTTGAGAGCAATTGTACCTTACTTTATGGGAGCCATTGTCCCTAAACGCTTGCTCACATGATGAGAGCAATTGCCCTTTACATGATGATAGCCGTTTTCCCTAATGCTTGCAAGATTGACAAGAGCAATTGTCACTTGCATGATGAGATCCGTTGTCCCTAAAGGCTAACTTTATGAGGGTGATTTGTCCCATACTGAATAAGAGCCGTTGTCCCTAAAGGCTTACAAGTTGAGAACAATTGTACCTTACTTTATGGGAGCCGTTGTCCATAAACGCTCGCTCACTTGTTGAGTTTAATTGCCCTTTAAATGATGATAGCAGGTGTCCTTAAAGCTTGCACACTTGATAAGAGCAATTGTCACATACATGATGAGACCAGTCGTCCCTAAAGGCTAATTTTATGAGGGCAATATGTCCCTTACATGATAGGAGCCATTGTCCCTAAAGACTCACTTGCTGAAAGCAATTGTACCTTACTTTATGGGAGCCGTTGTCCCTAAATGCTTGCTCACATGATGAGAGCAATTGCCCTTTACATGATGGTAGCCGTTGTTCCTAATGCTTGCACACTGATAAGAGCAATTGTCACTTACATGATGAGATCCGTTGTCCCTAAAGGCTAACTTTATGAGGGCAATTTGTCCCTTACATAAAAAGAGCCGTTGTCCCTAAAGACTCACTTGTTGAGAGCAATTGTACCTTAGTTCATGGGATCCATTGTCCCTAAACGCTTGCTCACATGGTGAGAGCAATTGCCCTTTACATGATGATAGCTGTTGTCCCTAATGCTTGCACACTAGATAAGAGCAATTGTCACTTACATGATGAGATCCGTTGTCCCTAAAGGCTAACTTTATGAGGGCAATTTTTCCCTTACGTAATAAGAGCCGTTGTCCCTAAAGACTCACTTGTTTAGAGCTATTGTACCTTAGTTTATGGCATCCATAGTCCCTTAACACTTGCTCACTTAATGAGAGCAATTGCCCTTTACATGATGATAGTCGTTGTCCCTAATGCTTACACACTCGATAAGAGCAATTGTCACTTACATGATGAGATCCGTTGTCCCTAAAGGCTAACTTTATGAGGGCAATTTGTCCTTTACATAATAAGAGCCACTGTCCCTAAAGTCTCACTTGTTGAGAGCAGTTGTACCTTACTTTATGGGATCCATCGTCCCTAAACACTTGCTCACTTGACGAGAGCAATTGCCCTTTACATGATGATAGCCGTTGTCCCTAATGCTTACACACTCGATAAGAGCAGTCACTTACATGATGAGATCCGTTGTCCCTAAAGGCTAACTTTATGAGGGCAATTTGTCCCTTACATGATAAGAGCCGTTGTCCCTAACTTTATTGGAGCCGTTGTCCCTAAACGCTTGCTCACTTAATGAGAGCAATTGCCCTTTACATGTTGATAGCCATTTTCACTAATACTTGCAAGCTTGACAAGATCAATTGTCACTTGCATGATGAGATCCGTTGTCCCTAAAGGCTAACTTTATGAGGGTGATTTGTCCCATACAAAATAAGAGCCGTTGTCCCTAAAGGCTTACAAGTTGAGAGCAATTGTACCTTACTTTATGGGAGCCGTTGTCCATAAACGCTCGCTCACTTGTTGAGTGCAATTTCCCTTTATATGATGATAGCCGGTGTCCTTAAAGCTTGCACACTTGATAAGAGCAATTGTCACTTACATGATGAAACCCGTTGTCCCTAAAGGCTAACTTTTTGAGGGCAATATGTCCCGTCCATGATAAGAGCCGTTGTCCCTAAACACTCACTTGTTGAGAGCAATTGTACCTTACTTTATGGGAGCCGTTGTCCCTAAACGCTTGCTCACATGATGAGAGCAATTGCCCTTTACATGATGATAGCCGTTTTCCCTAATGCTTGCAAGCTTGACAAGAGCAATTGTCACTTGCATGATGAGATCCGTTGTCCCTAAAGGCTAACTTTATGAGGGCAATTTTTCCATTACGTAATAAGAGCCGTTGTCCCTAAAGTCTCACTTGGTGAGAGCAATTATACCTTAGTTTATGGCATCCATTGTCCCTAAACACTTGCTCACTTAATGAGAGCAATTGCCCTTTACATGATGATAGTCGTTGTCCCTAATGCTTACACACTTTATAAGAGCAATTATCACTTACATGATGAGATCCGTTGTCCCTAAAGGCTAATTTTATGAGGGCAATTTTTCCCTTACATAATAAGAGCCGTTGTCCCTAAAGACTCACTTGTTGAGAGCAATTGTACCTTACTTTATGGGATTCGTTGCCCTAAACACTTGCTCACTTGATGAGAGAAATTGCCCTTTTCATCATGATAGTCGTTGTCCCTAATGCTTACACACTCGATAAGAGCAATTGTCACTTACATGATGAGATCCGTTGTCCCTAAAGGCTAACTTTATAAGGGCAATTTGTCCTTTACATAATAAGAGCCATTGTCCCTAAAGTCTCATTTGTTGGGAGCAGTTGTACCTTTCTTTATGGGATCCATCATCCCTAAACACTTGCTCACTTGACGAGAGCAATTGCCCTTTACATGATGATAGCCGTTGTCCCTAATGCTTACACACTCGATAAGAGCAGTCACTTACATGATGAGATCCGTTGTCCCTAAAGGCGAACTTTATGAGGGCAATTTGTCCCTTACATGATAAGAGCCGTTGTCCCTAAAGACTCACTTGTTGAGAGCAATTGTACCTTACTTTATTGGAGTCGTTGTCCCTAAACGCTTGCTCACTTAATGAGAGCAATGGCCCTTTACATGTTGATAGCCGTTGTTCCTAATGCTTGCACACTTGATAAGAGCAACTGTACGTTACTTTATGGAAGCCGTTGTCCGTAAACGCTCGCTAACTTGTTGAGTGCAATTGCCCTTTAAATGATGATAGCCGGTGTCCTTAAAGCTTGCACACTTGATAAGAGCAATTGTCACTTACATGATGAAACCCGTTGTCCCTAAAGGCTAACTTTATGAGGGCAATTTGTCCCTTACATGATAAGAGCCGTTGACCCTAAAGGCTCACTTGTTGAGAGCAATTGTACCTGACTTTATGCGAGCCTTTGTCCCTAAACGCCTGCTTACTTGATGATAGCAATTGCCTTTTACATGATGATAGCCGTTGTCCCTAATCCTTGCACACTTGATAAGAGCAATTGTCACATACATGTTGAGACCCGTTGTCCCTAAAGACTCACTTGTTGAGAGTAATAGTACCTTACTTTATGGGAGATAAGAGCCGTTGTCCCTAAAGACTCACTTGTTGAGAGCAATTGTACCTTACTTTATGGGATTTGTTGCCCTAAACACTTGCTCACTTGATGAGAGAAATTGCCCTTTTCATGATGATAGCCGTTGTCCCTAATGCTTACACACTCGATAAAAGCAATTGTCACTTACATGATGAGATCCGTTGTCCCTAAAGGCTAACTTTATGAGGGCAATTTGTCCCTTACATAATAAGAGCCATTGTCCCTAAAGTCTCACTTGTTGAGATGTAAAGGGCAATTGCTCTCATCTGGTGAGCTTGCATTTAGGGACCACGGCTCCCATAAATTAAGGTACAATTTCTCTCAACATGTGATCCTTTAAGGACAACTGCTCTTATCTTGTTAGGGATAAATCGCCCTCATAAAGTTAGCCTTTTGGGACAACGGATCTCAACATGCAAGTGAGAATTGCTCTTGTCAAGTGTGCAAGCATTAGGGACAACGGCTATCATCATGTAAAGGACAATTGCTCTCATCAAGTGAGCAAGTGTTTAGGGACAACGGCTCCCATAAAGTAAGGTACAATTGGTCTCAACAAGTGAGTCTTTAGGGACAACGGGTCTCAACATATAAGTGACAATTGCTCTTATCAAGTGTGCAAGCATTAGGGACAACGGCTATCATCATGTAAAAGGCAATTGCTCTCATCAAGTGAGCAGGCGTTTAGGGACAACGGCTCCCATAAAGTCAGGTACAATTGCTCTCAACAAGTGAGCCTTTAGGGACAACGGCTCTTATTATGTAAGGGAAAACTTCCCTCATAAAGTTAGCCTTTAGGGACAACGGATCTCATCATGTAAGTGACAATTGCTCTTATCGAGTGTGCAAGCATAAGGGACAACGACAGTACTCATGTAAAGGGTAACTGCTCTCATCAAGTGAGCAAGCGTTTAGGGACAACAGATCGCATAAACTAAGGTACAATTGCTCTCAAGAAGTGAGTCTTTAGGGACAAAAACTCTTATTATGTAAGGGACAAATTGACCTCATAAAGTTTGCCTTTAGGGATAACGGGTCTCGTCATGTAAGTGATAATTGCTCTTATCAAGTGTGCAACCATTAGGGACAACGGCTATCATCATGTAAAGGGCAATTACTCTCATCAAGTGAGCAAGCGTTTAGCGACAACGGCTCCCATAAAGTAAGGTACAATTGCTCTCAACAAGTGAGTCTTTAGGGACAACGGCTCTTATCATGTAAGGGACATATTGCCATCATAAAGTTAGCCTTTAGGGACAACGGGTCTCATCATGTAAGTGACAATTGCTCTTAACAAGGCATGCTTTTCACTTGTGGCTGGTTTTGAGAAGGAAGCTTCATACTCAGGATATGCTTCGTTCTAATGATCCCACGAGAGACGATCTTGTGTGCCCTTTATGCAAAACCCAACCAGATTCTCATAATCATCTTTTCTTTGAGTGTTTGTTTTATTTTCAGGTTTGGGACTCTTTGAAGGTGTTTGCTGGTCTTACGGATATCCCTTCTACTTTAGAGGATGTGGTGCATCACTTGATCCCTATCTCTACATCTCGGTCTGCGAGAAGTGTTGTTTCAAAGCTGTTGTTTGCAGCGACTTCTTATTTTATTTGGCAAGAGAGAAACAACAGGATCTTCAAGCAGCAACGTCGGTCTGAAAGCCAATTGATTGATGTCATTAAATCAATGGTGCGTTTGAAGCTTCTTACTTGTCGTTTTAAAAGGAGGGTGAATGTGCTTGACCTATTGCGTGTTTGGCGGCTGCCTATGACTCTTATGCATTCTTAATGGCGAGTTCAATTCTTGATGTTGCTTTCTTGGTTTGGGATTGTGAGGCTGGTCTTGAGTCCTTGGTTGTTGCTTTTGGCGGTAGTTGGAGTTCGTTGGAGATTCGGGTGAGTACTGTACTCTTTTTCCCTACTCCAAGGTTTTCCCTCTGGGTTTTTACTTGGAAAGGGTTTTTAAGGAGGCAGGCTCATCTGGTTCATCAATCTCCCTCTAAGAGACGGGCAGATATATGTGGTCTTTCTTGTGTCATAAGATGGTTATTTCCGGTTGGTGTATTGGTTAGTGTAATTATTTATTGTTTTAACGCTTAGTGGCCTGTCACAAGTGTTTTAGTTGGATTTTCAAGCGTTGCTTAAGGTTTATGTGGTACTTCTGCCACATTCCATTGTACTTAAACGATTTTTTGGTGTAATGTAATTTACTGGGTGGAATGCCCTTTACCCAAAAGGGTTCACAAAGTTCGGCCCTAGGGTTTCTCCACACAAGTTTCTCTCAATGAATGAAAAATAGAAAACTATATATAGATTTTAGAAGGTGACGGCGTCAAGAACAAATATCTGACGCCGTCATCTCGCCGCCAAATAGTTTCTCGGACTGCCTAGATCTGGGTCTGACGCCGTCATGTGTACTCCTTATGCAGGCCGTCATGAATTTAACTCTTGACGCTCTTGTTGTGACGCCTTCAGGTTTCTTCTGGGTCGTCATGGATTTTACTCTTGACGCCGTCAGGATTTCCTTCTTGATGCCGTCATACACTGTTTCCAGCATGGAAAATTAAGTCTTTGGCGTTTTCTTCACTTTTATGCTCCAAAAACGTCTGAATTGCTTCCTTTTCCAAATTTCACTCCTAAAGTACTTAAAATCACAAAAGGAACGATTTAGGGTAATATTTGATCAAATAAATTCAATTCCGGGCTTAAATGACCCCCTAAAAGTGGTTCAGTTTTCGCCTCATCAGGACTAAGAGATGAAATGCAATACATGTTTTCTCACATTGAAAACTTGTTGCATCAACCACCAACAACAAACACAACTCCTCTACCACCATCAACAAACACTTCTCCACCATCACCATCTCCATGTTCACCATCCATTCCTCCCAATTAAACATGCTTGGTGTCTTACAAATAAAATTGTCTTAAAACCATTTTGGATGGCAAGCTCTAGAGAGGACTCTCATGTTTGAGCTTTGGTTTATTGTTTAAGTGATGATTGTAAGCCTTTAAGGCTTTTGTTAGTTGCATTACTTGTTATGTTTGTTAATGTAATGCTTGTTGTATCTATTTAACTTTATCAATGTTATGGTTATGTTTAGTCTCTACTCTTGCATGCTATATACACATATATGTTGCTTGTTCACTAAATATTTTTGCAAGAATTCCATATCTTGATTTCTTTTTTACTTCAAAACGAGGGGGAGCTCCAATAAAATCGGGATAACCTTTTTTATGCTAACAAAAAGGGGGAGAATTGATATAAACTCACAATAATACTTGTATATATACTAATTTTCGATTAATGAGTTTAAATTTTGTAATCATCAAAAAGGGGGAGATTGTTGACATAAATAATGAATGAAAACGTTATTTATATTTTTCGATATCTCTATATTTTGACGATCACAAAATGTAAACTCGTCAAATGAAAGATTACTACGTAAACAAGTATTAAGCTAGTTTATATCATTATATCCAACTTAATCACTTAAGGTATGGATAAACAAGTGCTTAATACATCTCATGATCAAAGGGGTATTTAATTAACTAATACAAAGTTTATTTAATTATATAAACATATTATATATTTTTGAAAAACACTTTTGGTAATAAAGAAAAATGTTTTAATCATACTAAATATATGATTTCAAATTTTTAACCAAAATCAGTTAGTTTTTCACCAAATAAACTTTCTCCACTAAAAGACAAGTTTTCTGGCCGTTACAGATGGGCGGCCCCCTTAATTATAAGGGGCGGTCCCCTTAATTTTAAGGGGGCCGGCCTTGATTTAAGTGGACCGGCCACGCTCCTCTGTCAAAATTTGTTGCCTATAAACATCCTCCAAAACCCTTTGATTTAAGGGGACCGGCCACGCTCCTCTGTCAGAATTTGTTGATTTAAATCTGGAATTTTTCTCACCTTTTGCACGAAATTTTCAGATCTCAAACTCTCTAAACATCCTCCAAAACCCTTTGATCATTAGTATATTAATCCTTGTTTCAAGTGATTCAATCCCTTCTCATCCATCATCATCCAAAGTGCAAAAGAAGAACACTCCTTCTACAACTAAGTTCAAGTATTATTGAAGAGTAGTTGTGCATTGTGTGTGTGTATATATATATATATATATATATATTTGTGAAGTTGTGTTGTGTTTATAATAAGTAGTTTAGAACAAATAGAAGTTGTGTAGGAAGTAGAAGTTGGTTAGTAGTGAAGTAGTGTAGTTGTGAAGAAGATAGATGTGAAGTAGATTGTAGTGAAGAAGTTAGTTGTGAAGAAGGAAGGTGTAAAGAAGATAGTTGTGAAGAAGAAAGGTGTGTAGAAGATAGGTGTGAAGTAGATAGGTGTGAAGAAGTTGTGTAGAAGTTGTGATCAAGTTGTGACGTAGTTGTGGTGTGTAAATTGGTGTGTAAGGTTTTCTCCGCCATAAGGGAGTTTGTTGACATAGTGAAGAAAACTCTCGAGTAGGTGACTCGGGGAGTGGAGTAGGAACAAGAAAGGTGACCTTCTAGCCGAACCACTATAAATCCTTGTGTTGTGGTTTGATCTCTCCAACTCTTTTCAATACTTACTTATTTACCTATACTATATTAGCTTAGTTAGTTACTTACTATATAATTGTTCATATAGTGCAAGTATTGAGATTACATAAACTAGAATCGAAGTTTTTAAAACAAACTTGTTTTTATAGATTTTAAAAGGACGGAAAACTATTCAACCCCCCCCCCCCTTCTAGTTTTCCACAAGAACCCTATCAACCTCCGCGTCATCCTCATCTTCCATGTCATCCGAATCGAGCGCAGAGTCAAGAGCTTCATTTACATACTATTCAATAACACCTGCCCGAAGTAACATCATAAAATTCAATCATACAGAAGGCAACCGTACAAATGAATGTTGCTATTTAAGTAATACTCGATGAATTTTAGAAAAAAAATGACTTGGTTTACTAATAGTTCATTCAACATTCTACATGAACAAAGATTTCCACAATGGATATATTTAAAGTTATATGAACAAAGGCGTGCAGTAGAAATAATCTATAAGCTTTTACGAAAAAGAATTAAGTGAACTAATTTAAAAAGAAAGAATGGTCGATACCTTAAATTACCGCTATAATCTTTATCCCTCAACCCGAAACTAATCTCCCATATATCAAAACCAATACCATAACAGCCTATTTCCAGAATTTAAAATCAAACAATTTTTACACTTACCAAGCAGGAACCATTGAAAAAGCAATACTCCCATCGAGAAAAAATCATCATATTTTAAAGTTTGTGTGCTTAACAATCAACATGCTTTAAGGTTTGCATGTCAAGCATGTCCAATGTTTGAATCCATAAGACCATTATTATTAGATGCATTCGGTGAGTGTAATGCATAAATTTATTAACCACTTCTCGATAGTATTTTTGTCACCTAGTTGTTATAACAGTTTACCATACATTAGTCGTTCACAAATAAAAACTGGGACATATTTGGTGTATAGCTGCACAATATACCCATCTAGTTCAAAAAAAAGGCAATCTTTTAAGCAATTTCTTGTACAATATATCCATCTCACATAAACATTGAGACATGTTTGGCTGGAAATTGCTTACATTCTAATATGGCATTGCATTCTCAAAACGATTATCTGATTATTTCACATTTTTATTTCCAAGCCAAATAAGTCCAGGTATATGCAAGACACTCAAAAGTTGGCGTCACCTTCCGTAAAAGTAGTAAACATATGAACTTGATCCTAACACAAATTCACGAAGAAACATTTTTCGGGACCAACAACAGAAGAAAATGCAAAACAATAGTGATCAAAATACTATTTTCCACACACGCTAAGGGGTTGTTAGAACAACTTATTTGTTCGCTTGTCGGTGTATTAAAATTTTTAAAAGGCACTTCAATTAGCTTATGAGCTTGCCAACTTCAGTTTATAGCCTAATAAATTAATAACGCTAAACTAATTAGCTCATAAAATGGAAAAAGTAAGGTCCCTAATTCTTGAAATCTCAATAATCCGATAAACTCAACAAATATGAATTTCCTAAAAAACGCTCTATTGAAAAAAATAATAACAATAAATAATACCTTCAATGCTTGATCCTCCACTAATGAGACCCTGCAAATGCCTCGACTGTCAACCAAGAATACGAAGCCACCATCTTTCCTGGAAAAAAAAGAGCAAACAATGACGATACATTATCGTTTCTCAAAATGAAAATAACAGCATAAAAAGATTATAACCCATTTAGCAAAAAGTGTGACATAATACCTTCAAAAAGAAGCCCTCCTTTTAATCTGCAACTTGTTATCCAACTCCAGTATCCACTCATTCTATAATATTCATTTCATATTTAGCAAAAAATAAACCTTATCAGCTTTACAAAATAAATAAGCTCATAAGCAGGGAAAATAAGCTAATCCAGCCATCTTCAAATCATATCTTATTAATAAACTATAAGCTCAACAAACCAACCCCATTAAATTCAAAACAAAATTGGAAACAGAAAAGTTTCGGTACTGTATAAAATTCTATAAAAACCACTCATAAACAAAACCCATTTCAGCCCCATGTCATCACCCAAAGGCATCCATTTCAGCCCCAAGTGCACCCACTTCAGTGCCCATTTGAGGACCCAAACACACCCATTTTAGCACCTACTTCAGCCCCCAATCCCACCCGCATGTCAGCCCCTAAACTGACACACTTCAGACCCCAAATCCACCCATTTGCCTACCATCAGAAAAATATATAACCATGTTGTAAAAAAAATGGGTGGGAGGGGCGATTGGGTAACGGGTCAAAATGGGTTTTTTTGTAATTGGTAAAAATGGGTCAAGTCGGCTAATGGCCACAAATATTTCAACCAACCAAACCCACCGACTGAACACACCCGCTAAACCAATTCCCTGAACACCCCCTGAACCCACACGCACATTTGTGTTTGGTTTAAATTTATACACAAAAACTGCAAAGTTTATTCGACATGGCATCAAATTTACGGGTTCTTTGCGTTCATACATCTATTGCTTAAAATATCTAACTAATCACTAAAATACGTTTTCTTCCTCTAAACAAAAGTAAGGAACAATAAAAGCATACCATTACATAATGCAGAAGAGGGTATTTCACATTGCAGATTTGGTGAACGTGTGAGGGTATTCTGAGTCGGCATTGCTCATAGGAACCCATCATAGGTGGAATGTCGAATCAGATTGCAGGTCTATAGCTAGTTGGTAAGCCCAAAACCTAAGTCATTCCAAACACCCCTAAGTTATTTGACTCGGCTAATATACCAAATTATAATAAGCTGAGAAGTTTAAGGATTAAACAGACGCAAAAAATATCAAATATCCATACGCAAACAAATCTACATTAAATCACACTTTACTACAATTCCAATTCAGAAACATAAGTCATACACTGCCACTAAGGATTCGCTACTTGCCGCATTTGATTTCTTAAACTACAATCAAATATATAAGTACTTAGTTCGCACACTCGTTACCCGTCATCACATAAACACTGCTATTAGGCTATTACTACTATGCATAAACAAATCTATAACTCAACAAATCCAAAAACCTCAATTAAACACGTTTGGCAACATTCTCAATTCCGAACAACGTTCAACCTACACCACATGTCACATTTCATTAAAAGTACATAATGCACAAAATTCAACTTCACTTCCACGTAACCACAAACATATAACGAATACTCATAATTCAATTACACAATTCCAAGCCATATTTTCACCCATACAACTTAGCCTGAGAACCAACTGAACTATAAACAAAAGAGAATTCAGTAAAAAAATCCAAAATGATTTACCAAAAACTGGGATTTTTTTGAAATCGTAAACTTTATTCATATGAACCTTGGATGAGGAGAACCTTTGATACGCTTCTGTCCATCAACAAAGGAACCTGCAAAAGATTAACAGGGGGAAAAATTAACACATGCTATAAATTATGACAAAACATTAAGTTCAAAATAATAAAAGCCGGGAACAAACACCTCAAAAGGCCTAGCTGCAAACATCATCAGCAACCCAACCTTGTAAACAAATAAAAAAGCACCCAAATTAATGAAACCCTAACTTAAACGAAATTAATGAAACCCTAATTTTAAAAAAAAGAAAAAAAGAAAAACCCAATCGGATAAAAGCACATACCAAAGTCTGTGGTAAACAGATTTGTGAATAATATATGAGTGTGTGTGAGTGTGTGTGGGTTTTTAGAGAGAGGAATATAAGAGGGCCAGATGATAGATCTTGAAGATCATTTGTGTGTCTCTGTGTTTTGTGTTTGTGTTTTGTGGAGAAGTGAAGAAGCTTTACGAATATGAATGTGTGTGTGTGTGTGTGTGTGTGTGTGTGGACTGTGTTTTGTGGTTGTGAGGGGGAGTGTTTTGTGAGGAAGAATCGGGAAGAGTGTGAATAAAATATTATTAGGGTGGAACGTTACTGTTCCTAAGAAGCCCAATGAATGTTAGTTAGTATAATAATTAAAGATTAGTATATGTATAGGCCATGTGAGAAAATAAAAAGATATTTTAAAAATAATAAAGATATTATTAGTTAAATGGCTTGGGAGATAAGATTTGTGAGTTTTTGATAACATCTAGTGTTTACGGAGTGAGTTTTGTTTCCGTTAATCGCTAACTGTAAGTCGTTAAGTCACGAAACATAAAACCGTATGTCGTAAAAATATGAAATTTGTAGAAATTATTAAACTTATCAATATACTTATTATTATCTCATAAAAATGAGTGATAAGTTTAATGTGACCGGTTAAATGGGCATCTATCTCATATGGATGGTTCTTAGACTATGGATGATGTGGAGGAGGTTACTACCGGTTCTGCTTGTTTCATGGTTCAGAATGAAGTTATTAACGACATTGATAGCTCTATGGTGCAGAATAGTGGTGCTACTACATCACACTCCTCTACTGTTCAATGATAGTCAAGATTGGAGCTTGGAATGTTTATGGTTTGTCTCTTAAAACCCGACAAGATGAAGTGATAACACTTATTAGAGACGACGGTCTTAGTATGTGTGCCGTGGTTGAGACCCACCTTAGAAAGAAATTCGTTAAACCTGCTGGTGACTATACATTTGGTAATTGGTCTTGGGTGTCGAATATTGGTGATTGCAGAAGTGTGTGTAGGATCATGGTTGGGTGGGATACTAATGTCATTGGTGCCAACCTGATATCAAATTTTGATCAAGCCATGCACTTTGAAGTGAATTTTTTTCATGATCCCAGGAAACAAATTGTCTCCTTCATTTATGCTAAAAACAAAGGATGTGAAAGGAGGGCATTATGGAAGAATCTGGTGGAACATAGCAGCATTGTCAATGGTGAGCCGTGGGTTCTTTTAGGAGATTTCAACATTCCTCTAAACATTGGGGATTGCTCTGATCTAACTGCTGCTAAGGATGGTGATATTGAAGACTTTAGAAACTGTTTGGAGATGTTGGAACTTGATGATATAGCAAGTTAAGGTATGTTCTATACTTGGATACAAAAGTGTCTTGATCCTGAAACTTGTATCCTTAAGAAGCTAGATAGAGTTTCGGGAAATTCCAAATTTATATCCTTGTGCTAGTTGTTTTGCTAAATTCTTGCCTTTCATTACATCGGATCATTGCCCTATGGTTTTGGTTTATTATTTGGATAAGCCTGCTAGGTCCTTTCGTTTCGCTAATTTTTTAGCTGATAAGGATTCTTTCATTCCAACTGTTAGAGATGATTGGGGCATTGATGTTCAGGGTTTTAAAATGTTTATCTTAGCTAAGAGATTGAAAAATATGAGGAGACATTTAAGAAATATGAACAGGATTAATGGGAATGTTTTCAATAAGGTGAAATCGTTGAGAGTTGAGCTCAAGAGGGTTAAACAAAACCTTGATAAAGAACCTCACAATAGTAGCCTAAGAGAAGAAGAGATTATTTATTGTAGAGCTTATCAGGAAGCGGTTAAGGATGAGGCGAATCTTCTAAAACAAAAAACAAGGATTCAATGGTTAAAGGATGGGGACCCAAACACATCTTTCTTCCATAATGTGCTTAAGAGTAGGGCTAATAAGAGTAGGATCCAAATGGTTGCTGATGTGCAGGGTAACAAGTTTTACGGGGATGATGTTCCAGGTTGTTTTGTTAGTCATTTTCAAAATTTTCTCAGAGTGGAAGATGAAGTTATTCCTATTCAAGATTGTGATGATTTGTTTACTAAGAAGCTTGATCCAGCGATTGCTTTGAATATGGTTAGGCCAGTTTCTGATTTGGAAATCAAAGAGGCGATGTTTAGTATTGAAGATGACAAAGCTGTAGGCCCGGATGGATTTACTTCTAAGTTTTTTAAAGCCGTGTGGTGTATCGTTAGTATTGATGTGTGGCTGTAGTTAGAGAGTTCTTCTGTTTGGGAAAGTTGCTTGGTGAATTTAATGCCAATCTTATTTCCTTAATTCCTAAGAGTCAAATTCCATTGTTGGTTTCTGATTACAGGCCTATTGCATGTGGAAATGTTATCTACAAGTGTATTAGTAAAGTTATCACAAACAGGCTTAAGGAAGGGTTGGGTAATTTGATTGATATAAACCAAAGCGCCTTCATTCCGGGTAGACAGATCAGCGATAATATCCTCTTGGCTCAGGAACTAATAAAGGGATACAGTTGGAATCGTACTACTAGCAAGTGTGCTTTCAAGGTTGACATTCAGAAAGCATACGATACGGTCAATTGGGATTTTTTTGAAGACCATTCTCATCAGATTTGGCTTTCATAATTCTATGGTGTATTGGATAATGGTATGTCTCACTTCTGCTTCTTTTTCTATTTGCATAAATGGTGAATTGCATGGCTTTTTTAAGAGAAAACGGGTTCTTAGGCAGGGTGACCCCATATTGCCTTATCTGTTTACTATTGTTATGGAAGCGTTTAAATTGATGGTTAAGAGACAAATTAGGAATGATGACAGGTTTCACTGTCATTGTGGGTGTAAGAAGTTGCTTTTGACCAATCTTTGTTTTGCGTACGACCTTTTATTATTATGTCATGGAGATGAAATTTCAGCGTGTATTTTGAGAAGGGCGTTAGATGAGTTTACCATGTGTTCTGGCCTTTTCCCTAGTATTGTTAAGAGTGTAGCCCTTTTTGGGGAATTTTTTTGATACGGTTAAATCTAGGATCCTTCTTGCTATGCCGTTTAGTGTTGGTGAACTCCCTATTAAATTTTTGGGTATTCCTTTGACGGGTAAGCGTATTTCTAATAATGATTGTAGATTGCTGATTGAGAAGGTTAAGAATAGGATTCATGATTTTAACCTTGTTGTTTGCGGGTAAACTTCAATTAATTTCTTCTATTCTTACTTCTCTTCATATATATTGGGCATCTATGTTCATCCTGCCTACCCATATTTGTGTTAGTATTGATAAGCTGCTCAAGAAGTTTCTGTGGTCGGGTGGGGGCGATGGAAGTGGGATTGCTAGTATTGCGTGGAAAGATATTCTTTTGGGTAAAGGGCAATACACCCGGTAAAATATATTACACCAAAAAACGTTTAAGTACAATGGAATGTGGCTAAAGTACCACATTAACCTCAAGCAACGCTTGAACTACCAAAACAACTAAACGCTTGTGACATGCCACAAAGCGAACAAAACTAAAACCATACAGTAACAATAGCACCAATGGGAAACCACCAACGAATATAACAAGAATCACCACAAATGTCCACACGCCTCTTCGAAGGAGATTGATGAATCAACTGAGACTGCCTCCTTAAAAACCTTTCCAAGTAAAAACCCAGAGGGAAAACCTTGGAGAAGGGAAAAAAGAGTACAGCTCTCAATTGAATCTCCTCCGAACAATCCACCATGCCCCAAGCAACATCCAAATCGAAAACATCGACATGCAAAAGCCAACTATCCATAAAAGAAACCGACATCATGAATGAATAAGCGAAGTTGGCAGCTTCCACACGCGAACAAGATCAATAACGTTCACCGTCTTCTTAAACCTGCACGTAAGCAGCTTCATCCTAACCGTAGACTTGATAAAATCAACAACCTGAGCTTCTGATCTAGATTGCTTCTTGAAAAGCCGGTTGTTGCGTTCTTGCCATATAACATAAGCCGCGGCAGCAAACAAGAGCTTAGATATAACACTCCGAACAGACCTTGACTTTGCCGACCCAATAAGGACATTAACAATAGAATCCAAAGAGGAAGGCAACACGGTAAGACCAGCAAACATCTTCAACGTGTCCCAAACCTGCATAGAATAAGAACAAGCAAAGAAAAGGTGATCATGAGAATCAGGTTGCATTTTACAAAGAGGACACAACAACGGGTCCTGATTTGCTGCATCATGATGCCTCAACATATCTTGAGTTCGAAGCCTCCTCTTCAACACAAGCCACAAGTGAAATGCATGTTTCGGATTCCGATGAGAAAACCACACAAGATGATACCAATCAACATTAATATCCCGATGCCTTATGCAATCCCAAACTAAAGAAACCGAAAATGGCCTTAAAACCCCATCATTCGAACGCCAACATATAGAATCCTCCATATGATCCACCAACAAAGGAACCGAAATAGAACCAAGAGTTGGATAACGAACCAGCCATTCATTAGGCCACGCCCACCCATTAGACATAACGAGCTCCCGAACAGTAGTATTAGAATTAAAACCAGCACGGTGAATGTCACGAGAAGAAACAATAGAAGCGATAGGACTAATCGAGCACCAAGAGTCAAACCAAGCAGAAACCTTTGATCCATCCCCTAATTTATACCATATAAAGTTACGGATAATAGGCCTAAGTTGAAGAATCTTCCGCCAACTCCAAGACATATTACCACGACATGGGATATCCCAAAAGTTACGCCCCCTTAGCTTATATGCATGAATCCATCTAACCCAAAGAGACTCTTTACCAGTAATAATACTCCAAATGTGCGTGGAAATCAACGCACTATTAAAAGTATCAAGCCTCCGAATCCCAAGACCTCCTTCCTGTTTAGGAAGACAAACAACCTCCCATGCGACTTTAGATTTACCCTTAAGCCCCGTACCATTACCCCACAAAAACTCCGCATAAGCTGTTCCAAATCATAAATAATACGAGATGGAAGGATAAAAACCGACGCCCAGTAAATGTGCATAGAAGATAGAACCGATTGAATAAGTTGAAGCCTACCAGCAAATGAGAGAGATTTATTCTTCCAATCCTTAATACGATTAGACAGCTTTTCAACTAACTCCTTGCAATCTCTAAAAATCAGCCTAGTAGTAACCAAAGGAACTCCCATATACTTAACCGGGAGGTTACCTTCAACAAACGGAATGACCTGTAAAATAGCATGCTTAACATGATTACGAACATTACAAAAATAAGCAGTGCTCTTAGGAAGACTCGGAGTGAGACCAGACACTTCTTTAAACTCATCCAAAGCCTCCATAATAACTCTAGCCGACTCCACATCACCATGAGCAAAGAGAAATAGATCATCAGCAAAACATAAATTAATAATGTTAAGGTTAGAACAATGATGATGAAAAGTAAACATCTCAGAATCGCGAACCCGCCTCCGAAGCATAAGAGTAAGAATCTCCATAACAAGAGTAAAAAGATACGGCGATAACGGATCACCTTGACGAAGACCCCTCTTACCCTTAAAATAACCATGCATAGATCCGTTAACACTAATAGAAAATGAAGTCGAAGTCACACATTCCATAATCCAACCAATCATACGGTTATGAAAACCAAAACCAATCAGAATTTGCCTCAAAAAATTCCAGTCAACCGTATCATACGCCTTCTGAATATCCACTTTAAAAGCACATCTAGCCGGACCCCGATCAACATGATAGTTGTGCATAATCTCCTGAGTAAGTAAAATATTATCCGAAATCCTCCTACCCGGAACAAACGCTGATTGGTTCAAACTAACTAAGGAGGTTAAACAAGACTTAATACGGTTAGCAATAATCTTGCTAATACATTTAAATAAAACATTGCAGCAAGATATAGGCCGAAAATCATTAATCCGAGATGGAGAAGGAACCTTAGGAAGAAGAGCAATAATAGTATGGTTCACTTCTTTCAAAAGTTTACCGTTAATGAAAAATTCTTGAACCGCCTTAGTAACATCAGACGCCACAATATCCCAAGCACCTTTAAAGAAAGCCGCCGAGAACCCATCCGGACCAGGAGATTTGTCATCTCCCATAGAAAATAACGCATCCTTAACTTCTTGGGTCGAAACAGCCCGAACCATATCATCCGCCACACTAGGATCCAATGTCGACACAAAAAGATCATTGCCATCAAACGGAACCGTATACCCCTCTTGACCAATGAAGGAAGCATAATGACTTACGAAAGCGTTAGGCACCGCCTCCCCATCAAACCGCACCCCATCACTGTTACTGATCACATCAATTCGACTTCTAGCTTTCCTGCTCTTAACCACCTTATGAAAATAGGCCGAGTTAGAATCCCCTACCCTCAGCCATTCTACCTTCGCTTTTTGTTTAAGAAACTGCTCCTCCACAACGATAGCATCATTATATGCATTAAGATAACAAGCCTCCTCCTCCCGCAAGGTAATATTAAAAGGATCCACATCAAGGGCACGTTGGACCGTATCTAATTCGTGACGAAGTCTAATGGCTTTCTCATGAATATTACCTTCATTAAAGAGCAGCTTACGAAGAGGCTTCTTCAGCAATTTAAGCTTACAAACCACTTGGTACATGTAAAACCTACTCTTAGCCACACTCCAACACTCCTTAACCTGATCTTTTAACCGAGAATTCTCAACCAGAATATTAGCAAACTTGAACGGCCTTGGTTTAAACTTATAAGGAGTAGGAATAGTAAGGATAGCCGGAGAATGGTCAGAAATACGATAAGGCTGAAAAATAGCATGAGCACCAACAAAACCATCCGTGCATTCAAGATTAGCCATAATTCGATCAATCTTTTTAAGAGTACCATCCATCCCTCTAGGCTTTTGATTCCACGTATATTGCAAACCTGAGCGATTAACATCAAAAACCTCTATCTCCTCAACACATTCTTTAAACTCCCTCATAGCAATATCAATAACGGAAGAACCTTCCACTTTATCTTCTAAATTAAGGGCAGAATTAAAATCACCAAGAAGACACCAAGCACGGTTCCTAACATATTGCTTATGCACCAATAAATTCTGCCAAAGAGTCCTCCTATGAATATAACGGTTATGAGCATAAATAAACGAGCAAAACAACTCTTTTTTATCTATTTTAAACCGAATACATGTGTGTATAACTTGATCATCCATAGCAATAACGGTTAAATCAACATCAGCTTGATTCCATCCTAAAACAATACGTGATCCTTTAGAACACAAATGCCCATTAGAAGTCCAATCCCAACTCCGAAAAACCTTTTTACAAAGCACATCCAATCGAGAACAAGCTATATGAGATTCAAGAATAGCACAAACAGAAAGTTTATTCTCACAAATAACTTGACGAACCTCATTTTGTTTAGGGGATTGGTTCATACCCCTTATATTCCAAGAAGCGATACTATACATGAGGAACTTCACTAGAGGAAGTGCTTGCTTCCTTACGGTTACTCGTGTCCGTTTTAGGTTTGCCAATCTCAATAACTTCGTCAACCTCATTATCACTATCTATAACTACATCATGAACCCTTTCATCCACCTTAGACGAATCCTCCTCATACACAAATTCAGAATTAAAAACATCATCACTAAGAGCTCCAAAAGGATTCTTCTTTACAATATCACTTAGATCATCATGAATATACTTAGACGGGGCTGGAACTTGACGATTACCCTGATGTTCCAAAGAATTAGAATCAGCATCCACATTTGTATCACTCGATCCCTTAGTTGTAGCATGAGTCTTAGATGATGACTCACCATGCTCCATACCCTCCTTATGTAACTTCGGCTCCATATAAGTGTTATTGCCCTTATTTGAACCATTTCCTCTAGAAGAAGAGGCTCCATCAGCTCCCACTTTAGTTTTCGAAACCGGCTGCCAATGATAGTTAAATGTGACCTTAGGTTTAGCAAAACGAACTCCATCAATCACCTTTTCATGAGTTTGCACCTTACCCTTACCCTTACGCTTAGTAGCTTCAACAAAGCCCTCCTCATCTACATTAGACTTAACACTCGCTTTTTTTACCTTCTTGGGACATGCATCATCATTATGGTCAAAAATTTTGCACAAAGCACACCTAGGAGGCTGCCATTCGTACTCAACATCGATACGAACCAAAGAATGACCAGGTTGATTAGGATACGGAATAGCAACAACCACATGATCCATTAACTCATTCAGAGAAGACACTTCAACAAGAGCACGCGCATATGAATTCCTACCCCACGACTTAACACACATAGAACTAGTATATGAATCCAACATAATAGGCTTACCAATTTGAGTTGTAATCAAACTCAAACCAACCTCCGTATAAGCAACAATTGGAACGTTATGAAGCTTCAACCAAATAGGAGCAGAAGTAATTTCTTCCTTAGTAAGCGTAGTATTGGGCGTCCAGACGTTCAAAAAGATAGGAACTGATCGAATTAACCAAGGACCAGCTTCTAACACTTGGTCCATACCATCCTTTGTGGCAAATTGAAATAAAAAGAACCCGTTATTCAACATAACTCGTTCTAATCCAAACTTAGCCCAAGTATTCTTCACATAGTTCTCCACAATAGGAAATGCAAGACGTTTTCCTATGAAATACCCATAGAGGGTATTAGCAAATCGAGCTGACACATCCTTAATCTCCTTTAACGGAATCGTTACATGAGCTCCTTCAACACGATCATCATTACGTAGCTCAAAAATGTTAACTGATTTAAACGCATTCTTAGACTTGAACATTGAAGCATATGAAAGTTTAGGGGCTGATTGTGATTCAGCCTGACTATCCATTCGTTCATTATTAGACGTACCACTTACCACCGGATCAGAATTAGGAGTCTTTGTTGCATGAGCATTCATACCCTCCACGTTCTTAGTCACATCATAATCAGCTTGAGTCTTACCTTCAGCTTGTGTAGCATTAGATGTCACCCCATGACTCGTAACATTCTCCATATTCTGACTCACGTTCAAATGATCCTCTTGATCAGCAAAAGTAACATCACGATAGGGTTTCAAAACCCTACCGTCCCTACCCAAGATTGTACCATCAACTTGTTTGACTTTAGCAGCAACATCACTCACTAACTTACCATCCTCAACACCCTTTTGTTGCCCAACAGATCGTAAATCATCATTAGAAACAGCCGAGGTTAAACCAGCAGTCACCGACTTCTTCAAAATCGACTTTAATATTGGAGCATCACCAAGCAAAGTCGATTTAGCTAAGTTAGAAGATTTAGTAGATGAATCCATAATCAAGACAATTATAATCAATGAAATAGTCCCAGCAGAAAACGATCAAAGAAACCCTAAATAAAATTGAACAGGAAAACCCTAAAAAAACCACTACCAAAGAAACGACCAGCACACCAATAATGAAAACGAAACCCTAAAAAGGGTTTAAATACCCATCAATAAACACTAACCGATACTCATAATTGCAGCAGATAAAGTAATGATTCATCAATGATAACCCTAAATCCCTAAACCGATTCCCTTATAAAAAATAAAATCGAAACCCTAGCCTCCTCAAACCAGCAACCAAATAATAAATCGACTAAAGGGAGATAATACTTAGATTATTCCACAGTAGTAGAAGTTTTATAAGGTATAGGATTCAAAGAAAGAAGAGGGAAACGATCAGATGTGAAGGAAGAAGAGAATCGCCATTTTCACCAGAGAAAAGTTTATGAGGAAAATTTTTACTTACATGATGCGTGGAAAGATATTTGTAAACCCAAAAATCAAGGTGGACTTGGCCTAAAACCCTTGAGAATTATGAATGAGGCGTTAATGTCTAAACATCTTTGGAAAATTATTAACAAAAAAGGATTTTCTTTGGGTTAAGTGGGTTCATATGTATGGGATTAAGGATAAGAATATATGGCATAATGTCAGTTTTGAGCACGGGGCCTGGAGTTGGAATCAAGTTTTGATGCTTAGGGACAAAATTCGCAACTTTGTGGCTTATAAGTTAGGTAATGGTAGAACCTGCTCTGTTTGGTTTGATAAATGGCATAGTAATGGCCCGTTATGCAAACTTATTACTCACAGTTTCCTTACGGCTAATGGGTTTAATTTGAGTGATAAAGTGGCTGATTGGATTGACGATAATGGATGGAAGTGCCCTTCTGATTGGAACAATATGTTTGGAGAAGTTTTAACTATTATGGTTCCTACTTTAGTCCAGGATTGTAATGATAAACCTATATGGATTAATAAAAAGAATAAGGAGCTTAATTTTAAAGAAGCCAGGAAATGTTTGAGAGTTGACTGTCCTAAGGTTATTTGGCAAAAGCAGGTATGGTGTTCTCAATGTATTCCTAGGCATGCTTTTGTGCTTTGGATGGCGATGAGGGGTAGATCGAAGACCACTGATAGACTCTCTAAGTGGTTTCATGTTTCTAGTATTTTATGTCCTCTGTGTAAAAGTGAAGATGAGACTTTCAGTCACCTATTTTTCAAATGCATGTTTTCTAGAATGGTGTAGGAGAATCTGAAGCTGCTAAGTAAGCTTGAAGATTTCTCTTGTACTTGGGGTGAAATTGTGTCGGATATGTCTATTAAAACTGCTAATAACTCCATTTGGAGTGTCATTCAGCGTTGGTTTTTGGAGCAGCGGTTTATGTCATTTGGCAAGAAAGGAACATTCGCATTTTCCAGAATGAATTTAGGACTGATGCATCTGTGTGTTTAGAATTATTGTGGATACGGTGAGACATAAATTATTGGGATTGAAAATTAAGCGTTCTTTTGAAGCGGAGAAGGCTGCTGCTATTTGGAAGATCCCGTTAAAGTGCTTAAATGGTGGTGATTGTAGAAGTCAGAATAAGTGTGATAATGGTGTTACATAGACATATGGGGGGACCTGTTCTGCACATAATCACATTGAGTTGTGTGCATATTTCTTGGTTGTTGTTTGGTGGTTGGTCTTATATTTTGATCACATTTATTTTGAACCTATTCACTAACTGTTATTGTATTGGTTCTTTCTATTTTGTGTTTTCCTGCAGACTTGTTGATTTTCGTGTGTACTGGGTCTGTTGGTTCTGTCCAGGCACTTGCTTTTGGAGGTGCAATCTTATTTTTGATTGTGATGATAAAGCTGGTCTCCTATGCCTGTTCAGATGGTTTATTTGGATGACTAACATGTTTACAGCAAAATATCTTCCATGGAGCTTGGTTTATTTCAGCCCTAATGAGGGCCTGGTGAGGACTGTTAGTTGGTGGAATATTACCGAGTTTCATGGTTTTGATGTTTTTTTTCTGGGTAAAAGGGATTTTTCACCCTGGAAAACTGCATGGTTTTGATGTTTTTTTTTTTGGGGGTTGGGGGTGGATTTCCATATTTAAATTGCTGAAATCTTTCATCAGATTTGGTTGTTGTCTTGGTATTAATGTTCAGCTTGCTGTTAAAATCATGTATGAGGATCTCATTGAATTTTGGTTGGGGTAAGGGCTGTTTAGTGTTAATTGGAGTTTTGGTTTATTTGATTGGATATTTTGGTACTCTAACACGAACAAACCTTGTACTCTTTTTCCTTGTTCAAAGTTTTCCCTCAAGGTTTTTATTTAGCAAGGTTTTTTAACGAGACAAGGTCTTTGGATGATTTTCTACTATGATGATTCATCCTCTCCTAAATTTGCTATGGAGTTTAAGGCAGATGTGGATTATTTATGGTTCATGCACTTTGATGGTGATTTGCTGCATTTTATCTGGATTTATGGCTCAAGTTATTTGGAGATTACTTTAATTTGTATCATGGAACAGCCTCCTAGGGGTGACTGCAGCAGCCTCCTCTTCATCCTTTTTCCAGCTAAACACCTCCTCTAAAATCACCTCTCTACTGCTAAATTGTAACACCCCGAAATTTGAATAAGCAGCGGAAGTCTAATCGGGGTCATTACAGTTTAGTACACAGTCATACTCATAGAAAACAATTCAAAAGATAGTCAATATCATTCCATGAAAACTCAAATATTCAGAGTTACAAACATTTTTCCAAAATGTTAATTGTTTAGCAAAAGAAGTGATGAGTTTGTAAAGAATGATATAATTTATTGAAATCAAAAGGGAGGTCCTGTGCCCTTTGCCAGCTCCGTGCCGCCATGCTTGCTAATTTCCTGAGATAAACATGCTTAAAAAGTCAACATAAAGGTTGAGTGAATCCATAGTAGTTTAAATAGTAATAGTGTGAACACAAGTCAAGCATTTGAAATAAACAAGCCAAGATAGACAGGTCTTGACTAAACGGGTGTAATATTGCTCCTAAGCCTCACGAAACGCAAGCCTTAACATCGATTTGACATATCATAAAGATAATAACAATCACCTACACCACAGCGGATGTAAATGACAAGGGGCCCTCGGTGACAGGAAATGTGCCAAATTTCCATAATACCTTGACAGAGGCGGGCTGCCATACCAATAGATCTATCAACTATATTCGTGCTCACTCGCAAGTGATTAAGGTTCGTGATATGAGGGACTTCTAACACAGGTGTCAACTTAGGCAATATCAGGTGATAACAGCATACAGAAAAATATTTGTGTTCGATTTATAGCATGTATCTCCCCACGGGGTTTAAAAACAATTAAAAATGTAAGACCATGAACTCACCTGACAGGTGGATGTGAATTACAACGGTGCTCAAAGGTGATGGTGTACTGCTATGACTAGCAATGAAATTCCTCCGACTTGCGACCTATAAATATATTGTAATCGGTGTTTTAGATTCGTGTTGTAAATGACATGTGATATGTCAAGTGTATGGTGATATCCGTTCGGGTGTCTTAATATATTCCAAAATAACTTTACGTAGTTATTTGTAACGTTGTTACGAACCGGTGTTTAATAAATATTAACTCATTTGTGATAATAATAACATTTAGTAAAAATATTTATAATTAAATATTTTTAGTAAAATTACATATTTACTTTATAGTTTCAAAATATGTACATATTTATATATACAAAATTATATTATATAAAATAGTTAATTAATAAAGTGCCTTTGTCCAAATCTTACCCTTAACTTTAACTAAGTTACGCTTTTTACCCCTTGGTCAAAATAATTTCATTTTAGTCCCTTTTGTACTTTTTACACTTTATTCCCCAAACTTTTGAAAAATACAATTTCTACCCTTCGATTTTATCCAAGATCAATTGTTTTTAAATTAAGTCCGAAAGTTTTATGGTTTTGCCATTTTTAGTCCCATGCTAGGCCCAAACGATGTTTAGTTTGTAAAAAAAATAGGTTCGACTAAGGTTTAGTTTAGGTCTCGATTTCGTGATATAAGGTCGCGTGAGTTTTGCATGTTGGGTTAGTTCGATTAAGGGTGAGTCGTAGGTATGGGTGGTCGAAAAGTATAGATGGGTCGTACGTATACAAATTAAATGGTGCGGTCATTTCTAGGGGTGTCGAGGCGTTTTCATACTACAATATTACGAGTGCAACATGAGTAAAAGTGTGTGTGTCGTGTGTGTGCATGGTATGAGTATAAGTAAAAATGAAAAAGGGTGGTGATGACTTACAACACCAAAGATGGTGGTGAAGAATTCTTGCGTACGAGGTGAGAGTAAGAGAACAACTAGATTCGTGAGCTCCTTCTTGACCCAATACTTTGCTTGTGATAACCCAACACTTCCTAACCCGAAACTATGCTTGTGCGCCTAGGTCCTCTCGACAACAACCAAGGAAGAAAAAGAGTTTTGTGCTTTGAGAGCTTTGGTGGGATTGAGTGTGTGTGAGACTTATTGCATTTAATGTGGCTTTTATAGGGTGGTGAGGGTGGTTCGAATGTCTCCAAGAGACACAACACCACCGAGTGGTCATGTCTCATTCGACAACCTTGTCTTGGCTTCCCTTGTATAGTCTTATCGAGTGTAAAAGGTTTGGAGGGCTACAAGTTCATGTCAACACTAGGTGTTAGGAGCTTTTAGACATGTGTGTACTTATAAACCTTGTTTATAGTTTGTGTTAGGGATTTAAGAAACATATGATCTAGAGGTTAAAGTGTTTTAAGGGTGCAATGGAATTATCCAAGGGTCGGACGGCTCTTGGTCGGCTTGGTGTTTTGGGTTTGACTTACCTCTCGTACATGGACAAAGCAAAATGGAAGTTACATGTTTCTTGTTGAGTTGTGGGGGAACCAAGGCATTCGTGTGTATATATATATATATAGAAGTAAGGGATTTGGCTTCTGCTTTGGTGACATGCTACCCAAAGAAAGAAAACAAATAAGCCAAGTGGGCTTGGCAAGCTCGGCCCAAAACGAAAACAAGAAAAGGAAAATTTGTGTGGGCTAGTGGGGGTGTTTCGGCCCAAGTAAATTAAAGAGATAAAGAAATTCGTGTGGGCTTGTGATCAGCCCAAAAATGACGGGGCGTCGGTGATTCGTATAATTGTGAAGTTAATTTCAGTGTCGGTGTCGGTTCGTGAAAAACCAAAAATATATAAACGGTGTCGTCTTACATATATATATATATATATATATATATATATATATATATATATATATATATATATATATATATATATATATATATATATATATAATAAATTGTTCTAATTAATATATATACATATCATTATATATATTAATAATATTTCGGTGTCCAAAATAGAGTGTCAGGTCGCAAGTGGGAGTTACCGGTGTTTAACCTCGTTGGGTGATATCCAAGAGTGACAATCGGGTGATATCGGGTGACAAAACATAATCGGGTGTTAAACCAACGGTGTTTCATATAAAAATTTCAAATTAGCCCTAAAAAATGGCTTAGTTTAGAATAGTGTCGATAATTAGCATTAATAAATGACCTGGGATTTTTACGGTGTATTACAGTACCCACCCGTTAGATTGGATTCGTCCCGGAATCCAAAGTTGAATCGGTGCTCGGGGTTGTCTCATCAAATAGTTGTGGGTATTTGGCACGCATTTGATCCTCGCGTTCCCATGTGTACTCAGGTCCTCTCTTAGAGTTCCATCTGACCTTAATAATGGGAATGCGACTATGCTTAAGTCGTTTGACCTCCCTGTCCATAATCTCAACGGGTTCCTCAATAAAGTTCAACTTATCATCGATTCTGATCTCTTTCAACGGAATCACAAGTGTTTCATCCGATAAACACTTTTTCAAATTTGACACGTGGAAGGTGTTGTGTACTCTACTGAGTTCCTCAGGTAGCTCAAGTTTGTATGCCACGGGACCGATCCTTTCAATGATCTCGAGGGGTCCAACGTATTTCCACGTTTTCCAAACCTAATCATTCCTTTCCAAGGTGATACCTTAAGCATGACCTTGTCTCCAACTTGAAACTCTATTGGTTTCCTTCGCACATCGGCATAACTCTTTTGCCGATCCCTAGCGGCTTGTAATCGTTGCCTAATCTTCACTATCTTTTCAGTGGTTTCAAGAATCAACTCGGGACCTGAGAGTTGTACATCTCCAATCTCAGCCCAACAAACTGGTGATCTACACTTTCTTCCATAAAGTGCTTCAAAGCCTTAATGCTAGCGTGATAATTGTTGTTGTATGAGAACTCTGCTAACGGTAGGTGTTTATCCCAGCCTTTTCCAAAATCAATCACACATGCCCTAAGCATGTCCTCTAGGGTTTGTATAGTCCTTTCACTTTGACCATCAGTCTGTGGATGGTAAGTTGTACTCATATCTAACTTAGTTCCCAAGGCTTTCTGTAAAGATCGCCAAAAGTTAGACGTGAAACGGCTGTCTCGGTCGGAGATAATCGAAATAGGCACTCCATGCCGGGAAACTATCTCCTTAAGGTACAAACTTGCGAGAACGTCCATATCATCAGTCTCTTTGATCGGTAAAAAGTGCGCTGACTTCGTGAGACGATCGACAATAACCCAAATAGTGTCCAACCCACTTGATGTCTTGGGTAATTTCGTAATAAAATCTATGGTAATCCTTTCCCATTTCCACATTGGTAGCTCGGGTTGAATCAAAACCGGATGGTTTTTGATGTTCAGCCTTTACTCTTGAGCAGGTCAAACACTTACCGACATATTCTGCAATGTCAGATTTCATGTTTGGCCAGCAATACAACTTTTTTAAATCTTGATACATCTTGTCCGAACCAGGATGAATGGAATATTTAGACTTATGAGACTCGTGCATGATGAGGTCTCGTATTCCTCCATACAATGGAATCCAACTTCTGTCCTTGAAACACAGCCTTCCATCTGGTTTCTTGACAAATCCATTCGTGCTTTCTGGCATGCCGTAAATCTTCTCGTGCGGTCTATTCTCTTCCTTAAGGGCCTCAGTTTGAACTTCAAGAATTTAAGACGGCAGTGGTGATCTAATTTTCATACCCAATGACCTAACTCTGAGGGGTCTAAGTCATTCCTTTCGACTCAAGGCATCTGCTACAACGTTTGCCTTCCCTGGGTGATAACGAATCTCACAATCATAGTCACTTAATAACTCTAGCCATCGACGTTGCCTCATGTTCAACTCCTTTTGATCCAAAATGTGCTGAAGACTCTTGTGATCGGTGAAAACCATACACTTGGTTCCGTATAGGTAGTGTCTCCAGATCTTAAGAGCGAATACTACCGCTCCTAATTCTAGATCATGAGTGGTGTAGTTCTCCTCGTGGGGTTTAAGTTGTCTAGAAGCGTAAGCGATTACTTTAAGTCTCTGCATCAATACGGCACCCAAACCTTGGATTGATGCGTCACAATATACCACGAAGTCCTCACTTCCTTCGGGTAGTGCTAATATCGGTGCTTCACAAAGCTTCTGCTTCAAAAACTGAAATGCCGATTCTTGCTCATCTCTCCAATCAAACTTCTTCTTCTTCTTCTGCGTTAACTCAGTCAAAGGTTTAGCAATCCTTGAAAAACCTTCTATAAACCTTCGATAGTATCCGGCAAGACCTAAAAATTGGCGTATCTCAGTAGGACTCGTAGGTGACGCCCAATTTTTAACAGCTTCGATCTTGGCGGGATCAACATGAATACCTTTACTGTCGATAACATGCCCAAGAAATTGTACTTTCTCAATCCAAAAACCACACTTGGAAAATTTGGCGTATAATTTCTCTTCTCTGAGCAGTGTTAGTATCGCCTTCAAATGTTCTGCGTGCTCCTCCTTACTACGTGAATAAATAAGGATATCATCGATGAATACAATCACAAACTTATCCAAATAGGGTTTGCACACTCGGTTCATTAAGTCCATAAATACAGCGGGTGCATTTTTTAGACCGAATGGCATTACTTGGAATTCGTAGTGACCATATCTTGTCCTGAAAGCCGTCTTAGGGATGTCTTCTTCCCTAACTCTCAGTTGGTGATATCCCGATCTCAAATCAATCTTCGAGTAGACACTCGATCCTTGTAGTTGATCAAATAAATAGTCAATCCTTGGCAACGGATATCGATTCTTAACCGTCAGTTTGTTCAACTCACGATAATCGATACACATCCTGAAGGTTCCATCCTTCTTCTTCACAAACAACACCGGGGCTCCCTACGGTGATGAACTTGGGCGAATAAATCCTTTATCTGACAATTCCTCCAATTGTCCAGATAACTCCTTCATTTCTGACGGTGCTAGTCTATAGGGTGCTCATGCTACAGGTGCTGCTCCTGGCATCAAGTCAATTTGAAATTCCACTTGACGAGTCGGCGGAAGGCCAGGCAAGTCCTCAGGGAAAACTTCTGGAAAGTTCCTGACCACTGGCACATCCTCAAGTCGCTTCTCTTCCGACTTCTTCTCGGTGACTTGAGCCAAAAAGACTTGACATCCTCGATCGATGTACTTCACAACTTTGACGCAAGAAATGATGCTCAGACGTGTTTTACTTCGCTCTCCGCGAACAATTAGGGTTTCGTTGTCCAGGGGGATGTAAACGACCTTTTCGTCACAAATGATCTTAGCGCGGTTCTCGGATAACCAATCCATTCCTACAACGACGTCGAAACTACCGAGTCTAATAGGCATAAGGTCAATGACAAGTGGGGTGTCTAGTAGGCGTAGGGTGCAACCTCGGAGTATAGTGTTAGTACTTACTAGCTTTCCATCGGCTAGTTCAATCTCATATGTGGTGTCTAGTTGGGTGGGTGTAATATTAAGCAGGGGTGCAAGGGAAATAGATACGAAACTTTGATCGGCTCCGGAATCAAATAAAACTTTAACGAGGCGGTTGTTTAGAAAGAACGTACCCGTGACTACGTTCGGATCCTGTTGGACATTTCCATCCCCCAGCAAGTATGCTCTTCCACGTGCATTGTTGTCCTTGTTAGGGCACTGATGCCTGTAGTGTCCTTTCTCTCCACAAGCATGGCATACTACAGCCACGGGTTGCAAGTTAGCTCCTGTAGCCTTGCAATCTTGTGTCTTATGTCCAACCCTTGAACATTTCCCACACTTAGCATAGCAGGGTCCATTGTGATGCATCCTACACTTGTCACAGAATGGAAGAGGTCCAGCATACCTAGCATCCTTAACTGGTGCGGCGACATAAGCTCTGACAGCTTCCTGTCGTCGGTTCTGTTGGTTGTGGTGGGTGTTCCTGTCATGGTGGTAGTTACGGTTGGGGTTACGGTTGTTGTTGTTGCTGCTGCTGTTGTTGTTGTTGTTTGTCTTCCAATCATCAAACTTCCTTTTGTGATCGTTGTTCCCCTGAGCAGAGTTACGCTTAATCTCCTGGTCTAGCAGTCTTTGGGCAATAGTCATTGCTTCTTCCAAAGATTGAGGCTTAGACGAGGTGACGTTTCCCTCAATGCTCCTGGGTAATCCCTCAATGTACCTTTCCAACAACTTTTCCAAGTCGGGAACCTTTGAAGGGAAAAGCGTGGCAAGCTCCTGAAATCTCCTATCATAAGCCCTGAGATCATTTCCTTTCACAACCAACGTGTGAAACTCATCTTCTAACTTCTTGATCTCGCCTCTAGGGCAGAACTTCTTTAGCATCTTCTCCTTAAAGTCAGCCCAGGTAATCTGATAGGCCTCCTCCACGCCTATCTTCTGAGCAGTTGCATTCCACCAAGACAACGCGTCTTCCAACAATGTTCCAGTAGCAAACGAGACTCGGCTTTCAGCGGCACAACCGCTCCTCACAAACACAGTCTCAGTTCGCTCAAACCATCGAGCAAGCTCTGTTACTCCTTCAGTTCCTTTGAAGTGAGATGGTTTACAAGCTATGAAGTCCTTATAGGTGCACCTTCGAGTCGCAGCAGACTCGCTCTCAGCAGTGGCTCGGTTATTGCTACTAGTTCGTGCCATTGCAGCAGCCTGCTCTTCTAAAGCTGCAGCAACACTGTCGGCAACCAACTTTCTGATAGCAGCCTGGGTCATAGCGGGTGATGAAGTAGCAGTAGCGGTTTTCCTTGGGGCCATAACTCTATAAAATTGCAAGTGCATAAGTACAAATCCCAACAACAATAATAAAAGAAATAATGTAGCCCAAACTCATAATAGTCGAGATCATCACAAAGTACATATTACAACCACACCATAAATATATACATCAACATAAACCATATCATTCATAAATAAACATCACAACATGTAACAACACACATGGAAATTATAATGAATCTCAATATGGGAGCATAATAAAAGATCAAACAACTAGAACATCGTAAATCAATATCAGTACATTACAATCATAACCAACATAAAGTTTAAATAATTTTGAATTCATTGTTACAAAACAATAAGATACAACATTATTAATGCCACAGGCAGCAAGTTAAGATGTCTCTATAAGTAATGACATGTCATAGATCTATGAAGGTCCAGGTGCGCCTCCTGATCTCCTCTCCAGCTCTCTGATGATCCTGATCATCCCTAACATCTCCAAATCTCTGGATCTCTCACGGGCCTGAATCTCCTCAATAGTAGCTGAAAGAGTGTGGATGGTAGAACTAGATGCAGCTAACTCCTGTGCCTGATGCTCCATCATCTCCTGTGTGATGGCTGCAATCGCTCTCAAATCATCTATCTCGTGCCTTTGAATATCTAGTCGATGACCAAACTCAGTGATGGTAGCCTGTGCCTCCTCGATCTCTGTCCCCATCATCTCAAATACCATCTCTAAAGCTGTCCTATGTACCACGAGGTTCGTGACCTCCTCCTGCATACACTCAATCCTCTCCAAGGATATATCCTCAATAACGCTCAACAGCTCATCAAGACGATCCTCATGTCTAACTAACCTAGCAGCCAAAAGAGGGATAGTATGGTGTATCGGCTCTCCAGTGACCGGTAACACCGCTGAAGAGCCATCTCCAAGCTCAGCAGCCCTAGGCGATCCCTCAACCAATCTCCATCTACGTATGTAGTCTAACAAAAACGACCATCGACGAGCATCAACCAATCTATGAATGCCGGGTGAGGTGGGGGTCTCGGTGGGAGCAGGTGATGGTACAGGTGATGTAGCAGGTGATGGTATCGGTACAGTGGTAGTCTGAGAGTAGAAAACTATAGGTGGTGGCATGGGTGGCAAAACCTCAGAGGAGTGGGGTGCGGTGTAAGTAGGTAACATGTAAGGATGTGGCTCAGGTGGGGGTGATACGGGTGCTGGTGGGGGTGCTGGTGATGCCACAGGTGTCAAATCTGACATAGAAACAGGTGGTAATACAGATATGGGTGATGATACAGGTGTAGGTACAGGTGTATGTACAGGTGGTGTAATAGTAGAAGCAGGCAAAATACAGACTCGTTTCCGAGCTGTGCATTTGCGGGTATAGTCTCCCTCATGATATCGAAACAACTCTCCGAAAGGCTCAGGCTCATAGGGCTCAAGGATCCTCACTCGCTTGCGCCGACGAATCGGTGCAGGCGGGGATGATGGTGGAACAGAAGCAGCAGTGTCAGAAGTATCGGAGTCAGAAGACTCGTCATCAGCATCTAAACCGGAGTGGTGACTAGCAGGTGGTGTAGGACGATCATCAGCCGCAAGAAACTGCTGAGATGTCAGGTACTGGTCATAAAGGTACTGTCCCTGTGTCATAGATCCACAGACAGGACGAAATAGAGGCTAAATATCAAAAGAATCAATGGGTGTAGAAGCAACCTCACCCTCCTCAAAGGGCTCAGTATCAGCAGATGGGTCTCCAGATGGAACAGGAGATGGTATGGCAGGTGATACAGGTTGGGTGTCATGGTCAGAATCATGGGTGTCTTGGGTGTCATGGGTGTCATAATCAGATAAGTCAATAGTAGGGTGAGTGGATGATGCTGGTACGACGTCGTCACTGTCGGACAAAATAATAACCGGGGGCGACATGGTACTGTAATATCCCAAAAATAGCAGTGATATAAGTCATTTAGTCTACATAATGCTGCATGCACTGCGATCATAGTGTCATAGTGAGCTAAATGCAATGGGTGCTAAAAATCAAACCTCAAAACATGACGTTGGCAAGCGCTGGCACGGAGGGCACTTCGGTGATAAATAGTTTGTTTAGAAATCCGGTGAGGTTATAGTCCAATGTTTTGAAAAATCATTTGGTTCTCTATAACCCTGGCTCTGATGCCAATCTGTAACACCCCGAAATTTGAATAAGCAGCGGAAGTCTAATTGGGGTCATTACAGTTTAGTACACAGTCATACTCATAGAAAACAATTCAAAAGATAGTCAATATCATTCCATGAAAACTCAAATATTCAGAGTTACAAACATTTTTCCAAAATGTTAATTGTTTAGCAAAAGAAGTGATGAGTTTGTAAAGAATGATATAATTTATTGAAATCAAAAGGGAGGTCCTGTGCCCTTTGCCAGCTCCGTGCCGCCATGCTTGCTAATTTCCTGAGATAAACATGCTTAAAAAATCAACACAAAGTTTGAGTGAATCCATAGTAGTTTAAATAGTAATAGTGTGAACACAAGTCAAGCATTTGAAATAAACAAGCCAAGATAGACAGGTCTTGACTAAACGGGTGTAATATTGCTCCTAAGCCTCACGAAACGCAAGCCTTAACATCGATTTGACATATCATAAAGATAATAACAATCACCTACACCACAGCGGATGTAAATGACAAGGGGCCCTTGGTGACAGGAAATGTGCCAAATTTCCATAATACCTCGAATATAGCACACCTCCTGCCAAGTGATCACCTTGACAGAGGCGGGCTGCCATTCCAATAGATCTATCAACTATATTCGCGCTCACTCGCAAGTGATTAAGGTTCGTGATATGAGGGACTTGTAGCACAGGTGTCAACTTAGGCAATATCAGGTGATAACAGCATACAGAAAAATACTTGTGTTCGATTTATAGCATGTATCTCCCCATGGGGTTTAAAAACAATTAAAAATGTGGGACCATGAACTCACCTGACAGGTGGATGTGAATCACAACGGTGCTCAAAGGTGATGGTGTACTGCTATGACTAGCAATGAAATTCCTCCGACTTGCGACCTATAAATATATTGTAATCGGTGTTTTAGATTCGTGTTGTAAATGACATGTGATATGTCACGTGTACGGTGATATCCGTTCGGGTGTCTTAATATATTCCAAAATAACTTTACGTAGTTATTTGTAACGTTGTTACGAACCGGTGTTTAATAAATATTAACTCATTTGTGATAATAATAACATTTAGTAAAAATATTTATAATTAAATATTTTTAGTAAAATTACATATTTACTTTATAGTTTCAAAATATAAACATATTTATATATACAAAATTATATTATATAAAATAGTTAATTAATAAAGTGCCTTTGTCCAAATCTTACCCTTAACTTTAACTAAGTTACGCTTTTTACCCCTTGGTCAAAATAATTTCATTTTAGTCCCTTTTGTACTTTTTACACTTTATTCCCCAAACTTTTGAAAAATACAATTTCTACCCTTCGATTTTATTCAAGATCAACTGTTTTTAAATTAAGTCCGAAAGTTTTATGGTTTTGCCATTTTTAGTCCTTTAACGCGAGTCTTTGCAAAAATAGTCCTTGGTTATATTTTTGAAAACAAACCTTTTTATTACAATAAAATGGTAATTATAACTTGTAGCAATCTTTAAAATCTGTTTTTATACCTTTCGCTATTTTCAAGTTTTCGAACCGAAAATCTCTCTTTGAAACAAAATGGGCTCGTTAGCCCATGCTAGGCCCAAACGATGTTTAGTTTGTAAAAAAAAAATAGTTTCGACTAAGGTTTAGTTTAGGTCTCGATTTCGTGATATAAGGTCGCGTGAGTTTTGTATGTTGGGTTAGTTCGATTAAGGGTGAGTCGTAGGTATGGGTGGTCGAAAAGTATAGATGGGTCGTACGTATAAAAATCAAATGGTGAGGTCATTTCTAGGGGTGTCGAGGCGTTTTCATACTACAATATTACGAGTGCAACGTGAGTAAAAGTGTGTGTGTCGTGTGTGTGCATGGTATGAGTATAAGTAAAAATGAAAAAGGGTGGTGATGACTTACAACACCAAAGATGGTGGTGAAGAATTCTTGCGTACGAGGTGAGAGTAAGAGAACAACTAGATTCGTGAGCTCCTTCTTGACCCAATACTTTGCTTGTGATAACCCAACACTTCCTAACCCGAAACTATGCTTGTGCGCCTAGGTCCTCTCGACAACAACCAAGGAAGAAAAAGAGTTTTGTGCTTTGAGAGCTTTGGTGGGATTGAGTGTGTGTGAGACTTATTGCGTTTAATGTGGCTTTTATAGGGTGGTGAGGGTGGTTCGAATGTCTCCAAGAGACACAACACCACCGAGTGGTCATGTCTCATTCGACAACCTTGTCTTGGCTTCCCTTGTATAGTCTTATCGAGTGTAAAAGGTTTGGAGGGCTACAAGTTCATGTCAACACTAGGTGTTAGGAGCTTTTAGACATGTGTGTACTTATAAACCTTGTTTATAGTTTGTGTTAGGGATTTAAGAAACATATGATCTAGAGGTTAAAGTGTTTTAAGGGTGCAATGGAATTATCCAAGGGTCGGACGGCTCTTGGTCAGCTTGGTGTTTTGGGTTTGACTTACCTCTCGTACATGGACAAAGCAAAATGGAAGTTACATGTTTCTTGTTGAGTTGTGGGGGAACCAAGGCATTCGTGTGTATATATATATAGAAGTAAGGGATTTGGCTTCTGCTTTGGTGACATGCTACGCAAAGAAAGAAAACAAATAAGCCAAGTGGGCTTGGCAAGCTCGGCCCAAAACGAAAACAAGAAAAAGAAAATTTGTGTGGGCTAGTGGGGGTGTTTCGGCCCAAGTAATTTAAAGAGAGAAAGAAATTCGTGTGGGCTTGTGATCGGCCCAAAAATGACGGGGTGTCGGTGATTCGTATAATTGTGAAATTAATTTCGGTGTCGGTGTCGGTTCGTGAAAAACCAAAAATATATAAACGGTGTCGTCTTACATATATATATACTCATATATATATATATATATATATATATATATATATATATATATATATATATATAATAAATTGTACTAATTAATAGATATACATATCATTATATATATTAATAATATTTCGGTGTCCAAAATAGAGTGTCAGGTCGCAAGTGGGAGTTACCGGTGTTTAACCTCGTTGGGTGATATCCAAGAGTGACAATCGGGTGACAAAACATAATCGGGTGTTAAACCAACGGTGTTTCATATAAAAATTTCAAATTAGCCCTAAAAAATGGCTTAGTTTAGAATAGTGTCGATAATTAGCATTAATAAATGACCTGGGATTTTTACGGTGTATTACATAAATAATCTTATGATTCGTTTAGTTAATATGCAATCGATTTTAGATTTGTGTTAATTCAAAGAGGAGGTACGTGATTGCAAGTTCTAGTCTAGATATGCGTGTAATGTATGTGGGTTTTTGAGAGAGGTAAGTCAAGTTTGAAGGGAAGCTTGTTCAAAACCTTTACTATTTTCACTGATCTTGTGATTGTTCTTTGTGGAAATTGGAAGTTAGGGTGCTAAAAACCCTAGTGGTCGTCTATGGCAGCCTTTTTGTTATGGATTATTGACGATCCTCTTGTTTTCTCGAGGGTATTGTATTCGGATTAAAGATGTCCATAGTGATTTGTTGATTGTATGTACGAGTCCTTGATCGTAAGTATGGTTCTGAAGGTGGTTCGATGTGCCTGTTCATACTTGGTGGTAGGGACTTGTGGATTGTCATTGAGCCATTAGGGAGGGTGCTGAAATGTCTTACATGTTCCTTACTAACCATCTGGTCTCTTTGTGTATGTTCATCTCCTTGTTTATCATAGCCATGCTCTGATTCTTGTTGAAGCTTGTTTGTGGGACAATGAAGATGATTGGAAGTTCTACGGTGACTATGCTTTTGGTGCTACTTGTGATGCAAGCTGTTAATTTCATGATATTTATTCACTTGTATAGTCATTGTAGGTTGCTAGTTTTTATTTTGTAAGTTATAAGAATGGCATGTCATTCTTATATAGACTTGCTTGTAAGTGTCTTAAGGGACTGAGATGGGGGATTCACCCTCATCCTATGTACTTCAATGTTTGGTTTGTTAATATATTTTACCAGGGTGTAGGATTACTCCCCTTTACCCAAAAAAAGGTTATTTGGAGATTCTGTTTGTTTATGATTGTTATTATGTATAGCTTCTCCCCTGTATTCAGATTTAGTGTATCTGCTTTCTATGGGCTTTATGTATATGGTGATATTTGGAACTCCATTGGTTGGTCCCTTTGGAATCCTCCATGTATTCAGAGTATACATATGGCCTTAGATCAAGCTTGTCTCTATGCTGAGTTTGGGTTCAGGGGGTTGTCTAGGTTATGTAATTGTGGTTTAGTTATTAATATTTCTAGTTATTTGCTTCTTAGTTGTATCAGAATGGATATGTCCATTTCTGTTATGATTCATTTTGTTTCTAGGCAAGAGAGAATTGAGGTAGGGGTTGTCCTATCCTTTTTCTTCTCTTGTGCTATCTTCTATACATAACCCTTTCATTTTATTTAATATATTTTACCTTTTTGTAAAAACAAAAAAAAATGTATACATGAGTAAAGTTGGTGCATACATTAGTAAAATAAAGCAAGAAAGGCGACAGAAACATAAATTATAACTTGCATATAATCAAAGTGCATACATAGGTGATCTATTTGTTGAACATTGTTTTTTGAGCTACTAAACTTAGATCTTTTGCAAGCTTCTTTTTCTTCCTCATTCTTTGAGTTTGTTGCATCATTGATGACCTTTATTTCTGCACTTAGATTGACTCTCCTGCAAAATAGAATTTTAATTAAGGGATGCGAACGAAGTAAGCACCTCCGACCAGAATAAGTAGTTCTAATTAGTAATAGATTATTAACAGTAATGGTAGGATATATGTATTAAATATAGTTCATTGGGTACATGAGAACAATATAGATTGCTCCTAATAAGTCAAAATGTGCCAATAAAAAGTACACACAGAAAAATATCGCATAACACAGTAACCGTAAAACTAATACATGGTAGTAAACTTTTAGCAGTTGTAATATATTGTTACTCCCTGCTAATGTCTATACGTACATGTGGTTATTGATCCTAACAATGTTCGTAAGTATGCAAATATTTATATGCTTTATTAGTCACTCTCCTCCAGTATTTTTAAGTCATTAACCAAGCACAAACATTTCAATTTCCTGTTTTAAATACAACCTTGAAAAAAGCTGTTAAAATCAACATTTACCTTCATATCTAACCTAAACTCCAGTTTCTTTGATATGTTAACAAAACACAAATGAAAAAAATAAGCTTTGAAATATTATAACCAAAATAGCAGATAACTCATTACCTGAATGATGCCAGTATGGTCTCACAGATTAATTCCCGGGAAGCCTGCATTAAAATAACAGAACATCGAAATATTAAGTATCGTTTCATATATTTAAAAAATTAGTTACAAAAGTATGTATATCGAAATTCTATGATTGCACATGATCTATTTTAGTGATCAAGTAGCCGAAAGTGATTTTTCCGGGTACCTTCACAAAATGCTTATCAGAACATCCGTTTACTTAAGTGACTAATTTCTATCGGCATAATGGCATAATGTATGACAGGAGCTATAAATTATATGTGTTCTTGCTATGTTTTTTGGCTTAGAATTAGAACTGTTAATACTTCTATTTTACTAATGGGCATGCGTCGAGAACCAATCTCATTATCAAATAAAAGTTTTAATGGTGTTGCCTTGGGGTCCAGGTGATGGTGGAGTTGCTGCATCAAGTCCGTTCCTCACACAAATCCAAACACCCCTTAAATCCCCGCCCTCTGTGTGTCAGCTTTCAAACCAGAACTGACCATTTATTTGGCTTCTTCAGTAGCTCCTACGACTACTCTAATTACTGGTGTAAGGTGGTGAGTATGTAAATGACCATAATATAGGCGTACCTAATCATCAAAATCCATTCTTTTCAATATTTTGAAACATATAGTCTATAAATTAATCTTAGCAGATTGGAATAAAAGGCTTGAAATTAACTAAAGCCAAATAAACATACCCAAAAAAAAGAGATCAGATGGAACTAAATGAGAAGAAAAAAAAAATAGTTGAGGCTTTAAATTCTATAGTGCGTGATATAAAATATGAGCAAGTTCATTTAAATTCAAACAGAATCTCATAATGAAATTGAAACGAATGTCTGTGACATAAAAGAAAATAGCAAAAGTAAGAATACGATAATATGACTTTCCGATGCAGGCTTATGCCCGGCAGCCCAATTCATGAGCACTTTTTCCCCTAATTGGCGACAAATAGGTAAACCAATCTGCAATAGTGTAGGATTAAATTAGTGATGAAAGAAGAAGCACTGATAGTGAAAATCAACAAAAGAAAAATGACCACCTAATAATCGTTTTTCAAACTCACAAGTATGAGAGTCTGAAGGTCATATGCACGCTTGTCACTTTACTCTATGATCATGGTCATAATCACCAATTTTCTAACGACAAACTTGCGAAACAGCCTGTAAGTATAAGCAATCCAAAACAGCCTGTAAGTATAATGGTCTTAGTTGCATATTGTTCGTTTTAAAATGATGTTGGTGGTACTTACAGATATGATTTTAGATGTCATGCCTTTTGATTTGCTAGACACGGAGGGCCCACGTGTTTAAATTAAAAATGAATGTTCAAATATAATATCATAAGACCTTTGGTCGCTTACTCTTTGGTCACACCATAATCTGTTGACATTTTTTGAAGGCATTTCTGTGACACCTAATACAATAACAATACGGGACATCAATATAGAAAGGACCACAATTCATATAAAACTGAATTATCAGATCATGAAAATAGTAAGAAAAATATGAACCCGGAGTTACCTTGCAGTGGACCCTTCTCTCTGTTAAGATTGTGCTCATTATTAAGGGCTGACCAACTTTGTGGCATCTCACTGCTCGTGACACCATCAAATGAAGAAGTGGCAACCTGCACAGTTTCTGTTCGAATAGTAGCTGACACAAAGTCTGGCGTAACCGGTCCACACCTCGTAGCTATACACATTCTGAATAAAATATTGTTTATTACTTACCAATTACTTTGGATTATACTCAGGGGCGGAGCTACGTTAATAGTAGTGGGGGGGGGGGGGCGCTGCCCGTCACCAACTACTTGTGAAGACACAAATTATGTACGAAAAGAACTCAGTTTCATAGAAGGTTGGTCAGGTGCCGTCAAACTATTTAATAAGGGTGTAATCCAAAATGTATTACAGTTGTGAAGTAGATGCGTGTTTAGAATACCTACCACCAACTCCTACTTGATGACCTTTACTTTTTGCGAACACCGGGCTCAATATGATCACCTGCTGTTATTAAAAAAATGTCAGTAACAACTAACATGTAGCCATAAAGGCAAGTGACTGAGAGATCGTAACAAACGTTTAAACCAAGAGCAACCTACCGCATCAGCGGCAACAATTAGAAGTATAGCCAATGCACATGTATTTTGGGCAAACTTGAACCATGTCCGGTGATGTGATTCTTCACGATCACAACCTCCAAACCCTGACCACAACACAACAATGCATCAAACAATAACATAAATTTCCACAAATAATGATACCCATTATATTAACATTGGTGGCCTTTTATTAACCTTCTATACATATGTGATGCAAATGACGGCGTGTTGTCCTTCTCCACCATGGCTGCAAACACATGAATAAGCCATAATTTCAAGTAAGCAACCTTGTAAGCCAAAAAAGGCAAGCCAACCCAGATCCTAAATTAGACTCATACCCAATTGAACATAAGCTCAATTTAAAAAATACCAAACTCATAAAAACACAAACACAATCAAAAGCCTAATTTTAACAACAAAAAAATTAACGAAATTAGAAATTGTAGTTTTTTTTTTTTCTTTTTCTTTTTCTTTTTCTTTTTTTTTCTTTTTTTGGTACAGAAAAAGCAAGTCTGAATCCTATTTACTAAAGTGCTTGTATCTAAGCAGCTTATAAGTGCTGATTTGTAAACATAAAAATAAGCAATCCCAACTACCCTCTAAAAAAACTAATTAAATAAGCATAAAAAAACTAATTAAATAAGCAGATAGCTACTTAAAAAAGCACTTCGAAAACACCTTCTTTAGCCACCACTATTAAAGAAACATACATATGAACATATAACATCAAGAAAAGATTCGTAGAAACCTGAGTAAAATCACTATCTTCTTCATAACACTCTATCACCCCAAAGTATCCCAAAAAACTGCAATTAACAAAAGCCCCAAACTATTACAAAACCCTAATTTCAAAATTCAATTTTAATATACGTATAAGCTGTAAAATTATTAAACTTGAAAGAAGTAAGAGTTAATTTCACACAAAGAATTTCGTACCTTATTTTTTTATTTCTTGATTTTGTACTGATTCCCCTCTACTTCCGCCGAGTGTGGATTCGTGGTGAGTTTCTATAGATCATGTGGGAAGCGTAATGTAACACCCCCAAAATTTGGGTCCAGCGGAAGCATACATGCATTGGGGTGCTACGAAATTGGTAACACAACATAAGTACAAAGAACGGTTTTTATTTCATTTATTGAGAATAAAATGCATTAACAAAAATGTTAGGTTTACATTTTGTAAAAGAAGTGCGGAAATAGGCCCATAAAACAATTAAAGTGGTCCCAAATATATATCTGAGTCGCCTATGACCAATGCCCCTTGCCAAGCGCCTTCAAATAGTGAGCTAACGCCTTAAACCTGAAAATACATGTTAAAACGGTCAGCTTACGCTGGTGAGTCCATAGAGTTTTAGTTAAAACAGTGTAGTTGAACCAAAGGGTTTTCGAGTTCAAATCATCCTTTTCAACAAGTCAAACTTAACGTAGGCTTACACAGCTTAAATCACAATTCCAATTCAAATAACTGTAAATCAACTCATAATCAAACAACTTGAATCAATAATCAATCACATAGATACTACACTCATATAGAGTCACACAAAGTTACCCTGTTACACTGGCTAAGTCAAACCACAAAAGAATTCCTTATAGGTGCACACTATACTCCAAAACCAATCAAATCAATATGCATTCGCAAGGATGCGACATGCCCATCATTCGTAAGAATACGACATGTTCTTGCACTCATAAGAATACGACATGCGATGCATTCGTAAGAATACGACATGCTCTAAAACTTACCAAGTTCTATAAGCATACACAGCACAAATCACCAAAAACTTATACTAATCTCTATCTCCAACTCATATCCGAAATTCACAACTTCAATAATTAACGGCCGACTACGGCTCGTCTCTAATCCTAATCTCCGTCAAACTAAACCATAATAATAACTTCCGCAACAACAATATCCATGCTGAGACCCTAATGGTCTCAGCTCCTATCCTCGGCCACGACAAAAAATAACCAAACGGACCCGTGCCGTTTGGCTGCCAAACTCAAGCAACAAGGCCACAAACAACAACAACATACCACGACAACAAGAACTCCTCGACAAGAATAAACAATCCCGAGAACAATAACAGCGAGAAAACATCAGAAATCACTCCAAATTCAACGACAAGAACAACAAGAATCACAACCTCAAGAATAACAACCAAATACTCTAACACTCCTACATCAGACTCTCGGCAACAGATCTACACACAAATCCACTCCCAACTCCGAATCCTGTCTACTCATAACTCACGGTAACAGCAACAACATCCAAATCCATCCCCGAAACCAAACATGACACACAAACACGGCCCAAAATAACTAGGTCGTGAGTTTGAGACTCACGACATACAATCAACACGATTCGAACAACAGCAAAATGAACAAATGATACCAAACAACCATTCTTTTCTTGTTCTTATTAATATTAATTCGTTATACTTAATAACTTCTTCAAGATCCATGGGTTTTGGACCAACACGTGGTACAACGACCACCATAAGGACGATTCCCACCAACCTTGACTTCGAAAACTAAGAAACATAAGAAAGTGGTGGTGTGGGGTGTCGATTCGTGACTGATACGCAAACAATGGAGATGTTTGGTGATGTTTTGTCGCGCGTGAAATACGCAGGAGTGGAGAGGAGATGACGAGGTTTAAGGTGGTGGTGGCGGTATGGTATGACTCGCGGCGGTAGTGAGGGTTTGGCCGAAATATGTGGCCGGAAAATATGTGATGGGGTGTGTGTGTAGCGGCTAAGAAAGAAGAAGAAAGAAGCAATAACCCTAAGTGTGATATGTTAGATATATATGCATGTTTCCAACTTGTAAAAACAAAGTGAAAAGTTTCAAATAGATGGAGGGTGTGAATGAAAGTATAACACAGGGACCAGATTTGTAATTTATGATATCTCTCTCGAAATGAGGCTCGGGGCTATTTTAAGCAAGTAAACGGAAGATTCGTGATACGGGAATAACACCAATACGCTCAGAATATTTCTAATAAAATTGACCATAATTATGCCTCGTTTCTTACAAACGATACCAATCTCAAAATAAATTGCAATTTCTCCGAATAAAACAAGTCATGAAATTTTGCGGGTTGTCACAGCCTCACCTCCTTAACGGAATCGACTCCTCTCGATTCAATGCAAGTTACCCGTTAAAGTCAAAAAGAAATGAGCACATACGCACGAGGAGTCATCTTCACATTTTCTGCGGAAGTTTTAGGATCTTTCGCGAGTTCCAACGAACTTTGTCAGTAGGGATGCGACTTTACGATAGTCGTCTGATTCCAAGGTTCAAGATTCCAATAGGTCAACAAGGTTTGAACGTCATAAGATTTGAATTTTTCCCAGAGGAGTAACGGCTGTCTTATCGGCAAGTCATCACTTAGATTATACTCATGAAAACGTCGCGAACATTGCTGAGTCCTGACAGCAGCTCGAGTCTGTGAGCTGCCAGTCCAAATCCAGCTAAAATTTTGAAAGGTTTAATAGGACGAGGATTCAAGAGGTTCATAGTATCAGGGTTTCAAATCATAGCTTGCGTCTTCGTTTTGCCTTCGAATGATTTCCTCGGTGGTTTCATGAATGGGTTCAGGGTCAAGAAGTTGGGTATCTCCATTTCTGCCCAACATATCGGCGATCGGCACTTACGACCATAGAGGGTCATTGCAGTGCCATTGAAATACTGAAATGGTAGGAAGTGTAATAAGAGAATTTGACTAACGGGAGGCGAACAGGTTGGGTAGGATTATCAAAAGTGATTACTCAGGTAAAGGTGCGAGGTTAACTTCTAAGGTTTTGCTTGCGGTATAGTTGATTGATCGGTAAGAATGTAGTAAGGATATCAGGTACTTCTCGAAGGACGAGATAAGGACTAGATGGTTCTCCCATGGAACGTGATTCAGATTACTCCTTAAGAATTTCAAGATTTTCGTTGAGCACGAAATCTCTACCGAACAGTGAGTTTAACAAGTCTCAGGGTACGATTCTGAAAAAGGCTGTCTAATTGCTACTAGCAATTAGCCGATTGACTTAACAGGGTACTTAGAGTAGAGGTGGAAAGTACAACCTCTTTTGAACGTCGCTACTAAAACAACATTGATTTGAACAACATCAATCGGAAAAACAAATAAACATCATCAATTTAGAAAATGAATATCATCGATTTAGCACAGGGCTTAGGGTAGAGGAGGTTGTGACAAGATCATTAACGAAACAAGGCTGAATATCCAATCCAAATTCGAAACAAGATCGAAAATCACGAAATCCAACTATCCAAATTCGCAATAAGAACCAAATCAAAACATAATCAAGACCAGCTCCACAAATATTCGAGAGTCATATTAAGACATAGTCGTAAATCGAATCAAGACAATACCAAAAATCAAATCCAAACATAATAAAATCCATTTCAATGTAGCCGAGATCATATCCAAACGAAACCAGAATTAAATCCAAAATGGTCAAAACCAACCCAATATAGCTAAGATTTTCTACTCCCTCCCTATTCCTAATCGATTTTCATCTTTAACCACTTTATTCTTGTGTTTTTTGCAGCAATCTGCCTAGATTGTTTGATTAGAGTTAGTGTGTTTCATTAATTCTACCATCTTTGCTGCTTTGTTCACATAATTTTTTGGTTTTGGAGGGTTAGCAGATCGCTTTTATCTAAGATCCCTAAATCGTCTTTTAGGGTTCTTTTTGGGTCGGTTTCCTTAATACTCCCGTGTACCTCAACTCCGATTGTTAGGGTTTTGTTGGAACCGCCTTTTGGGTTTTCATATTGATCGATATATTCTTATCGATTTTACTCTTGTTACACAGTTTAATCTGTTAAGGATTAAGGGCTTTAAGGTTTAACGATTCTTTTAGGGTTTCGTTTTCTATTGTGTGCAAGACTCTTGGTGCTACTTGCTGCTGTCGTGTATCCATTCTTATTCTATACCCAGTTTTAGGGTTTGTGATTAAGCATGCAAATGGGTTTGTTTGGTGCTTTAATGATTTTATTCAACTCAGTTTGGAAGATTGTGTGGAACAAAACCCTAATTCATAGGGACTGTCTTGTGTCGTGGTTCTTAATTGGATTATTAATTGGACGTGGGTTTATGAGAGAGATGGAGAAAGGTTTTCTCAACAATTCGACTAGGGCTTCAAAGAAGATTGATGGTAGTTCGGTGTTGAGTAATTTGGCTAAACAGTTTAAAAAATCTGATGGTATTAGTTCGGGAAGAGATGGTAAACATAGGTTGCCATATCGTTGTGTTACTAATAAAGAATCATCTACTGGTTTTAATGAGGAGACAGCTGCATTTGTTAACAAGGATTATGAGGCTGATAACCACATGTTTGCAGCTGCTAATGTCGATGTTAATGTCATTGAGACCAAGTTAGACGGTTGTGAGGTGGGATGCTCTACATCCACTTCGGTTTTGATTGATGATAGTAGCCATGTTGCTGCTGGTATTCCGAGGGTTGATAAGGTTTTTAATCATGATGCTAAGGTGGATTTAGCTTTGGCTGATGTTGTAATACCGCAGGAAGAGGTGGACACAGTTTGCTCACGATTTAATAATTCACTTTATGGCTATTTTGTTGGACAAAGACCTGCATTTCCTGTGGTCCAAAATTTTGTACGTAACGTTTGGAAGAAATTCGGGTTATTGCATGTCATGATACATCAAGGGTTCTTTATGTTTCAGTTCTCAAGTAGGGAAGGTATGGAAAATGTTCTTAATCATGGTTCTTGGCGTATTAGGTCTATTCCACTCATTCTCCACATTTGGAATCCTAATTCTGTTTTGATTAAACATGACATTAAGAAAGTTCATGTTTGGGTGAAAATGTATAACGTGCCGGTGGTGGCATATTCTAAGGTGGGGCTGAATCTGATCGCGGCTAAACTTGGACAAATCATTATGTATGATGAGCACACAAGTAATATGTGCCTCAATTCGTGGGGTATGAATTCGTATGCTAGAGTGTTAGTTGAGATTTCGGCTGATAATGATTATGTGGAATCTCTCGTTGTGGCCATTCCTAATCCTAAGACTAATGAGCATCTATGGTAAGAATTGATATTGAATTTGAATATAAACCGCCTAGATGTTCTATATGTAAAATTTTTGACCATGTTGATAAGGAGTGCCATAGGAAAGAGAAGGAAGTTAAACGGACATCACGTGTGGATGATGGTGGTGGGGCTGCAAAGAGTAAATCTAAGGGTGTTAAAAAGGTGCGGGTGTCTAGTAAGCCTAAATTGATATATCGACCCGTTTCTAAGCCTAGTAATAACAACCAGACTACTACGTCCATATCGAAGGTTAATTCTCCTCTTATCTCTATGGAGGGACTGGAGTTGGTTTGTGATAGCCTAATGATACTGAATTGCCACATGCTACTCCAATTGTGCCTAATGATGTTTCCAACAGCTCTAATACTGATGGAAAGTACTTCAAAGATGATATTAACTTGGATGACTTGAGGAGTTTTATTGATCAAAGTATGGAGAATGAGAAGGTGTTTGATATTCCTAAGGATGATGTGCCTAAGGATGTTAATGATGGATGTGTAATGGCGGATACTACTTATGTCTCCTCCATTAATGATATTTCATTACATGAGCCGCCTGGAAGTTTGCTTTTGGATAAGGGTAAGGAGGCTGGTCCGTCTAGTTCCTCCTTATCCCTTGTTAATTCTACTACTAAAAGAAGTAACCCTTTCTCTAAGGTTGGTGATGTAATTGATTCTGATAGTGAGGTGGATGAGGTTCTTAATCCGTATGATGAGTCTGTGAATTTATTTGATATGCCCATGGGTACAATATCATCAACGGGTGGTGGACAGGACCAGGAAGAGTACTATGAGTATGATGACTTTACGGATCAGCTACACGAAATACCAAGACACTTGGCTGCATATTATGAAGATTTCAAGCTCCAAGGTCGGACCAGGTAGTAGTTGGTTTTATTGTAGTCATGTTTTGTTTATGTGGTAGTGGTCTTTTTCTTGTTACAAAGAAATGTTTATGCCTATGTTACGGGCTTAGATATGGGATTTCACCCATATCCAGTGTACTTAAATGTTTTTGGTTAATGTTATTTACCGGGGTACAGGATTATTCCCCTTTACCCAAAAAAAAAAAAAACCCAATATAGCTAAGAGTCGAATCAAGACATAGCCGGAAATCAAATCCATACGTAGCCAAAATTGTATCCGAACGAGGCCAAGAATCAAATCTAAACGTAACAAATCCAAGTGTAACCGAAAATAAAGTCCAAACGTAACCGAAGATCAAGTTCCAAAATGGTCAAAACCAAGTCCCAAAACACCAAAAGTCAACTCGAGACGTAACCGGAAATCAATTCCATACAATGCTGAAAATCAATTCCAAACATTCCAATAAGATCAACGAGACTTATGACGATAAGCAACTCAAATTCGAATGGTGCCAATCGGGTCTAGCCCGACCCATGGCAAACTATGCTCGATGGCGACAACAAGAATTCCACGTAAACAAGGACGTTTAGTGGCGCTAGAAGCACTTCGATCCATGTGATGCCAGTGTGTCGTGTGTGTGGAAGTAATATTCAATGCCCGTGTACACACACAAAACTCATCATTCCAAAATCAAACTCTAACCCAGACATAATCATGTTATAACTACTCTCAGTATCGCAAAATTCACCTCTGAGTCGGACATAGTTGATCAGGCCATGTCCCACTATCCCTGGTTGAATGTAGGTGATCAGTCTACATTCACCCGAGGTTCAATAAATTTTGAAACACTCGCCCTAGTTATACTAGTAATATGTCATTCATATCTCAATATCATTCCCAATACTACGACAAGTGTCAAAAACTCAAAATCAATTCATGATATTACGCAAGGAAATAGCGTAACTCTGTGACAGGTATAGTGTGTGTATTGTGAGAATGCTTATAGTGAATAATTACCATAGGTGGATTTAAATCATCCACTAGATAAAGATATATATCGACAAATAAATCATCAAACAATTCGTCAAGTAAACTATAAACATCTCATCACATATACCATCAAATATCTCATCAAACTTATCATTCAATATCTCATCCATCATATCCTTAGTCATCTAATCGATTACATCCTTAAACAAAATCATACGCGAGGCATCGGCTTGGCAGGCAGGCACGTAGCAGTCATAGGATTAAGTTTTTGCAAAAATGGTTATAGTCAAGGTTTTAAAATTACCCAGTTCTCTATAACCTAGGCTCTGATACCAACTATAACACCCCCAAAATTTGGGTCCAGCGGAAGCATACATGCATTGGGGTGCTACGAAATTGGTATCACATCATAAGTACAAAGAACGGTTTTTATTTCATTTATTGAGAATAAGTCAAAAATGTTAGGTTTACATTTTGTAAAAGAAGTGCGGAAATAGGCCCATAAAACAATTAGAGCGGTCCCAAATATATATCAGAGTCGCCTATGACCAATGCCCCTTGTGAAGCGCCTTCAAATAGTGAGCTAACGCCTTAAACCTGAAAATACATGCTAAAACGGTCAGCTTACGCTGGTGAGTCAATAGAGTTTTAGTTAAAACAGTATAGTTGAACCAAAGGGTTTTCGAGTTCAAATCATCCTTTTCAACAAGTCAAACTTAACGTAGGCTTACACAGCTTAAATCACAATTCCAATTCGAATAACCACAAATCAACTCATAATCAAACAACTTGAATCAATAATCAATCACATAGATACTACACTCATATAGAGTCACACAAAGTTACCCTGTTACGCTGGCTAAGTCAAACCACAAAAGAATTCCCTATAGGTGCACACTATAGTCCAAAACCAATCAAATCAATATGCATTCGCAAGGATGCGACATGCCCAACATTCGTAAGAATACGACATGTTCTTGCATTCGTAAGAATATGACATGCGATGCATTCGTAAGAATACGACATGCTCTAAAACTTACCTAGTTCTATAAGCATAGCAAGTTGCTCTTGCTAGCTAGACTAGGCCTCGTTCTACTAAACCAATTCAATCTGCATTCGCAAGGATGCAACATGCCTTTAGCCAGCTCATGTAACAGTTTCATAAACCACAATCACAAATTTCATACCACATAAATAAACAAGTAATCACATAATGCATTCAATTAACCAAATCAAATATTCCAACCAAACAGTCAAATCTTGGGTAAACAATTCACACATCCAAATAAGCAAACTTGAGTTTAATTGAAGAAAACTGTTAAAAAGTAGGGGCTATGAACTCACCTGGGCCACAGCAACGCAAAGATCACGATTGACACAACTGGCATCCAACAGATTCACAACAGCATCAAAGAGGCGGTACATCGATACGGAAAACATGTTCTTGCATTCGTAAGAATATGACATGCGATGCATTCGTAAGAATACGACATGCTCTAAAACTTACCTAGTTCTATAAGCATAGCAAGTTGCTCTTGCTAGCTAGACTAGGCCTCGTTCTACTAAACCAATTCAATCTGCATTCGCAAGGATGCAACATGCCTTTAGCCAGCTCATGTAACAGTTTCATAAACCACAATCACAAATTTCATACCACATAAATAAACAAGTAATCACATAATGCATTCAATTAACCAAATCAAATATTCCAACCAAACAGTCAAATCTTGGGTAAACAATTCACACATCCAAATAAGCAAACTTGAGTTTAATTGAAGAAAACTGTTAAAAAGTAGGGGCTATGAACTCACCTGGGCCACAGCAACGCAAAGATCACGATTGACACAACTGGCATCCAACAGATTCACAACAGCATCAAAGAGGCGGTACATCGATACGGAAAACATGTTCTTGCATTCGTAAGAATATGACATGCGATGCATTCGTAAGAATACGACATGCTCTAAAACTTACCTAGTTCTATAAGCATAGCAAGTTGCTCTTGCTAGCTAGACTAGGCCTCGTTCTACTAAACCAATTCAATCTGCATTCGCAAGGATGCAACATGCCTTTAGCCAGCTCATGTAACAGTTTCATAAACCACAATCACAAATTTCATACCACATAAATAAACAAGTAATCACATAATGCATTCAATTAACCAAATCAAATATTCCAACCAAACAGTCAAATCTTGGGTAAACAATTCACACATCCAAATAAGCAAACTTGAGTTTAATTGAAGAAAACTGTTAAAAAGTAGGGGCTATGAACTCACCTGGGCCACAGCAACGCAAAGATCACGATTGACACAACTGGCATCCAACAGATTCACAACAGCATCAAAGAGGCGGTACATCGATACGGAAAACGGCGAAGCCTTCTATATGCAAAACTTATTCTAACACGAGATCCCCAACGATGAACCAAGTTTTCCATAAGTTAACTACTTCCAAGTAATACCCAATCTTTTATCTCCAAATCTCTCATTATCCATTTATTTGTGTTTGTGTTTGGTATCATTGTGGGTGTAGTGAGAACACGACATATAATCAAGTGAACTCACGCCAAAGACTAAACAAGCGAAGTCAACAAGAATCGAGACAAGACTCAAGAGTACTCACGCCAAGAGATGAATAACATACGACTTCAATAAAAAAACGAGACAAAACTCAATACGAAACATCCAGGTCAAAGCTACATAATCAATCCAAAGCAATCATACTTAAATGGCTACTAAGTCAACCTTATGGTCAAAGTCAACGTTATGTAACCAAAAGCTTAACAAGGGAAATGGTACGAATTATTGAATACTTATCGTCTTTACCAATACGATAATTTCAACAATTCCCACAATACGCTTGTTAATCCAAAGTTACTCATACCTAATAAAGGTATGGTAAGTCGTAGGACGGATCACCCATTAATATTGTCCCCCGACACGTTTGTCGACCCTAATTGGGTTTAGTATCCCAATTAGTCCGTTAACCGTGTCGGATGATTATATTAATGTTAACAATTCCGTAACTCGGCAAATACTAACACGAACCTTAATAACTCCTATAGGGTAAGTCTTGATAAATGTGCCCTCGAAACGTTTAATAACTCGTCAGTATTAAAGTAAATACCGTTTCCTTTATTATTTCCATAAAATGTTAAATAACGTTGTTTTAGTTATTTAACGTTTTCTTTCTAATTTAAAAAACATTAATTGACGTTTTAACGTCGCTTAATATTTCTTATTAATTAGAAAACATTATAATATTATATAACTTTTTAGCGTCATTTAACCCTGGTCGTCAACTTGTAAATATTAAGTAACAACTTTGAAATCGCTAGTTAGTATTTAAAGTTAACTAATATGTATACATATAACCATAACATTAGCCGTCAAATTATAATTATATTTTCCGGGTTATTTCACGTTTCGAGTTCATTTTTATCATTGGTCAAATAATAACTAATATAATCTAAGTCCATTTTGACTCGTCGGGTGCCACACGAGACTAGAAAGTCTAGGTGACTGTGACAACTGGCAAATTAAGGAGCCATTTTAAAAACCCGCATTACGTTAAAAGTTCGTTTATAAATTTATGTTGGAAATTTTATTCGTAATGAACTTATAAAACCTATATTGTGGATGATCATATTTAAAATTTTTATGGAATCAAATTTGGATTATCGAGGTGATGAGAATTTATTTCGAGATTTTATTTGGCACTACGTTGACTCCGGCACTAGGATAACCTAACAAAAAATTAATGTTTTGAATTTACGGCTCGATTATATATTTTTGGAACGTATCTTGGCATTTCATGATTTTGGGAACGAGCTCGGTTCGAGAAAGTTGGTTTATTTTAAGAGTTTCGGGTTTTGGTCCGTGTGTTTTACACCTAGCCACCTTACCCTTAAATACTAATAATACCCTTATTATTATTATTATTATTATTATTATTATTATTATTATTATTATTATTATTATTATTATTATTATTATTATTATTATTATTATTATTATTAGTTAAAAAGAAAGAAAAGAAAGAATAAATACAAAACCGTCCTTGTGTCTCCTGGATTCACACAAACACCATTTTCACACTCATCTCTCTCTCTCTATATATATCCATCACCTACATCTAAAAACCCTAGCCATCATCAATTTTGGCTGCATAAAACAATTAAAGCCAAAATTGGTGGTGTGGGGTGTCAATTCGTGACTGATACGCAAACAATGGAGATGTTTGGTGATGTTTTGTCGCGTGTGAAATACGCAGGAGTGGAGAGGAGATGACGGCGTTTAAGGTGGTAGCGGCGGTGTGGTATGACTCGCGGCGGTAGTGAGGGTTTGGCCGGAATATTTGGCCGAAAAATATGTGATGGGGTGTGTGTGTGTAGCGGCTGAGAAAGAAGAAGAAAGAAGCAATAACCCTAAGTGTGATATGTTAGATATATATGCATGTTTCCAACTTGTAAAAACAAAGTGAAAAGTTTCAAATAGATGGAGGGTGTGAATGAAAGTATAACACAGGGACCAGATTTGTAATTTATGATATCTCTCGCGAAATGAGGCTCGGGGCTATTTTAAGCAAGTAAACGGAAGATTCGTGATACGGGAATAACACCAATACGCTCAGAATAATATTTCTAATAAAATTGACCATAATTATGCCTCGTTTCTTACAAACGATACCAATCTCAAAATAAATTGCAATTTCTCCGAATAAAACAAGTCATGAAATTTTGCGGGTTGTCGCACGTAAGATTGTCACCGCCCTTATGTTGAGTACCGAAATTTGTGTGTTTAGGATGAGAATCATCGGAATGGATGAATGATGAATGTCGAAGGTTCGAGATATTAGGTATAACATAAATGGGGGGGGGGGGATTTGGCAAAAGCAGGCCAAAATTGGCCCAGAAAAATTGGTGGGAAACCCAGACACAGAACAGCGTCATTTTCATCCTGTTTTAATATATAGTATATTTGGTTCCGGAATCGAGAACCGATGGAACCGAACCAAACTGACCCAAGAACCAAAAAATCTCAAACTCAAGAACTGGAACTGGAACCTTTGGTTCTGGTTCCATTTCGGTTCTTCGTGGTTCCGGTCCGATTCTTGGTCCGGTAAAGTTCTTTGGTTCTTTTGCTCATCCCTAAGCAACACACTACTATTTGAACCCACAGGTTCTAGAAACAGCTGAGATTCTTAGTGTGAAAGCATTACAACAAACAAACATACATATTTCTCTAAACCAATATATACCAGCTAACATGGCTAAACAAACTACACATGTACAATGAAATTGTGGACCTCCCGCCAGTACTCAATGTCTGTAGACAAAGATTTGATGATGAGGAGCTAGAGAAAAAAAGAAACAGATTCCCGCTTGATATACTCGTACAAGTCACCCCTTAAAATTATGAGGTAAAACTGAGAAAATTTACATATACCAATTGAAAATGTTCCAATACTAAGAAAAAAACCATTAGTCCTCATGCCACCTCCTATTTACTCAATTCCAACACCAACTACACGAGGTAACAAATCCCCTGAACAAGCATCAGAGACTACTGCTGAAGTACAGACGACACCTACCACAGAAGTTGAACACCAGGTTAAGACAAAAACGAAAGATGCCGAAGAAAATGAACCAAAAAGGAAATTAGTAACGACCGCTCTTTTAAGGAACTACACAAGGACCAAGCAAAAAGGTGAGCAAGAAACAAAAACATGAAGGATGATCATTTATGATGTCACCTAAACATTAACAACTGACGAACAAAAGTGTTTGTTAACTGTATATCCTGAAGGTTATAGACAACCTGGAATGCTCATTGCAGTAGCAAACAAACAATCTTTTTGAAACCGTATCTATATAACATAATTAGTGCTAATATCAGTTGCGTGTCTTGCTCTTGGCACAACCTAAGAGGAGTCAAAGCTTCATGAGCAACACGATCATCCTAGCATCGACCTCATCACAGACCTTCTTCAGATCCCTCTTATCAGATAAATTAGCATCCCTCTCCCTATGAAACAAAAAATAAAGCATCATTCCCATCTTATTTTTGTTAGCTTGGCGAGCTAGCGCACGACAATGAGGGAAACGCTCAGTCATTGTTAGATATGAGAAGGTAAAGAGATTTGATGAAGTAGTTGGAACTAATGTTAAAGAAACTGAATGATCATTGCTTTAAATAAACAAACACTATTGAACCTAACTTCTTATAGACATAGTGAATAATGAATTAGGGCATGCTTGGTGGGAGGTTATTTGTACTAAGCAATGGGAAAGGTAATTAATAATGATGGTTAGTTAGAAGGAATGCAATCACCCATTACCGTATAGTGGGTAATCCACCATTCCTCAACAATTTGGGGGTAATGAAAATTGCCCCTTAATATTTTGTACTTGCAATACTCTCATGCAGAAATATCTTCTAAAAATGAAAAGAAAAAAACTATACCCAAAAGTATTAATACAATATCATTATAAACTTTTAAACATCCAAAAACTAAAACCTAGTTCAGACCTTGATACAAAAAAATTCTTAACGAACATAATATTAAAACAAATGTAACACACCTTTAAATATAACTTAAAAAAAACCGAAAACTACAACCACAGTCAAAAGAAAAAATAAATAAATAATAAAATAAAACAAATAACTTTAAAAGTAAGTAAAATTGGTTACAACTGAATTTATGCTTTTTATGGGCCGAATGATAATGAATTACGTTTTTTAGCCTGCAAAAAATTGCCGTTACTGTGACATGCATTATACGTGACGTGACTAATCTTTTTCACTGTAGCTCAAGTACTATAGCTAAAATAGCATCATAACAAACCTTAAAACATGAAACCTAGAATCAAAATACTTATAAAACAACAAATTTAAAACATCTTTATGAATAGTAGATAACTACATCAACATAAAAACCACAGTATTCGATAAACTTATGCACATAAAAAACAAGATGAAACTCGTAAACTTATTAATTAGCTAAATATAAAAGTTACCGTAAGGCGTAATCAAATAGTTAGTATATACGTGATATTTAATATTTAACAAGATTAAACATTAGGCACATAAAATAAAAAGAATACAATCATCCAACATACCGCAAGTCCCTCCCTTTATATTTTCTTCGCATATTTATATAAATAGGATAAGACTTCACCCCGGTGAACTCATGCGGTTCCGACGTGCGCAGAGGCGAATCCGTACAGGGGAAGCAGCGATTCGTTTTCCATCATCTCAGGTATCTTTCTATAATCAAAACACTACACAATTAGATTCAATCATAAAGAATCAAATCGTTTGTAAGGGTTAGGGTTTTGAATTTGCAGGGGTGGGGATTTTGTGAAAAAAGAACTGGTGTTTGTTTGTTTGAATTAAAATTCAATTGACGGATTTTATTTTTATAAAAACTTTAGTTAAGAATAGAATTATGTCGATTATTAGGGTTTTGTTTATATTATTGTTGATGTGAGATTGCTGCGTTTTGATTGTCAATTTTCTTTGTTTCGTAGGTTACGTCAATTAGTTCAATAAACGTTTTCATTAGGACAGAGCATTAGGGTTTTGAATATGCAGGGATGGGTGGGTGAGGGGATTTTGTGAGAAAACAACTGGTGTTTGTTTGTTTGAATTAAAAACTCAATTGAAAACTTTAGTTCTTATGGTATAGTACTTAAACTGTTCCATTATACTGGTCGATTATTAGGGTTTTGTTTATATTATTGTTGATGTGAGATTGCTGCATTTTGATTGTCGATTTTCTTTGAAGCTTAACTGTTCCATTATAATCGGATTTTATTTTTCTTCCAATAACTATCAGTGTAGAAAGTTTTTGGGTAAAGGGTGTTACCCCGGTAAATACACCCTTTACCCAACAACTTTCTACACTCATAGTTATTGGAAGAAAAATTGCCTTAAATTATAATAACTGATATCATGCATAGAATAATGCAGTGATTTCCTTTGCTTCTCATGTATGCAGGCAATTTGTTATAACTATGATTTGAAGGTTGAGAATCTTGCTTCATTAGTCAATGGTAAAGCCGTGTGGTGTTTGATTATTACTTCCGAAAAGAACTTTGTAATGATACATCTAACAAGGTATTAACTCTTAGCACAAGAAAGCCGTGTTTTGTATTCCATCTTTATTTCTTTTATGTTCATGTTTCTCATTGTATGTTTGTGAATGCTTAGGAACTACAGGAAACAAATGAAGTCTCGATCATGTCAGCTTCAGATTATGTTGACGCACTACATAACTTCTTGCTGTCACAAAGTTGACAACACTATTGGGGAATTTCCCAGGTATAATTACTCTTACATGGATATACCTTTATTCTATGTATTACTCCTTTATCTAGAACTTAGTTTTTAATTGTCATGATTCGTGTTTTCCTATGTTTAGGTTGTGCAAGTTAGTGATATACTTGAGAATATAAAGGCGAGTGCACTGATCGGGGTGTCATCATCTTGTTGGTTTTCCTATCATCCCAACTAATTGTCAAGAGAAATCTGGTAATACCATCATACCATCATCTTCTAGGGTAAAAGTTAGAATACGTTGAAGACAAATAGGTTTTAACTTAATAAAACATTATTTTTTGTATACCAGCAACAGATAAATTTTCATAAGCTCTTGGGTCATAATCAAACTTCGGAGAGGAAATGTGTCAACGAGACCGACACCTTGAAAATCATGATGAGGCGCTTCATGTGGATGAAACTTGTCAGAACCGCAATGAAGGTTTCCAAGGATAACAGCAAATAATGGCAGATAATGGAGTGGTGTAAAGAAATGGCTCAGAACAGCAAAGCCAATGAGAAGCTAGTTTATGCAGCGTTACAAAGCTTTCCTTGCAAAGAATTTAGTGATGATCAACCAGGTTATCATTATAAACCTTTTATCTTTATTTACCTTAGCAATCTGTTTCTTTAGCTGCCTTGTAGAATTATCATAACCTTGTTTATGGTTTCAGGAAATGCTGCAAAAATCATACAATCCCATTTCAGGCAATTGGTTGAACACCGGAACTATACATGAACAAAAAAGGCAGTTTCTTTTATACAATGCGCCATACGGAATTTAATTGCTCGAAGGCAACAAACTGATACTGCGATTTTAATTCAAACTTGTTATCGTGGATGGATCTTAAGGAAACGTTTCTTGAATCAGAAGCAAGTAGCAGTTAAAGTTCAAGCTTTTTATCGTATTTGGATATTGAGTAAAAGTTTCTTGAATCAGAAGCAAGCAGCAGTTAAAGTTCAAGCTTTTTATCGTAGTTGGATATTAAGGAAGAATTTTTTGACAGGGGTACAATTTGGATTCTGTTTCGGTTTTGTATGTGTGGTTTAAAAAGGGGAGAAAAAAAAAAGAAAGGAAAAAAAAAATGAAAAAGAAAGAAGAAAAAAAAGAAAAAGAAAAAAGAAAAAAAAGAAAACAAAAGAATAAAAAGAAAAAAAAAAGAAAAAGAAAAAGAAGGCATCATGATGATGGATTTTTGTTGTCATCAAGCTGGTAGAAAAAATCTTGAGATGACATATGTTAGGTCAGAGTTTGAAAATGGAAGCGAGAGTGATGAACAGGCAAGGTCCGACCCAAGTGAGGATGATGGGTATAATGTGGTAATTGCTGATAACTGTCGGCGTATTTTTGTCTATGGACTGAAGCTACTATGGACGATTGATAATAGAAATGCTATTTGGTCTTGGGTTGGTGAGTTATCTAAAGCATTTGCACTTCCAAAACCTTCTCCTTCACGTCAGTATGCCCAGAGGAAGCTGCCAGAAGGAACCCAGATGCACGATAAAAACGAATCCCTTCAAGATGATGCCTCAAAGAGCTCTTCTACTGGTCAAGGCGCAAGTTCATCTATACAAAAGGAGGCATCAGGATCAGACCCATCTCTAAGGAGTTCATCTAAAGCAGAGAGTCAATCATTTAGTGCTATTGGTAAGTGCAAATTTGCTTTAAGGTTTTCTTTGAGAAGCATATGTTGATCCACATATATTTTCTCACAAATTTGATTTGTATATGCATTGGCTTGGGTTTTGTTTGAATTAAGCCAAATCAGAAATTTGAAATGAGATGGCAAGAGTCAAATTGGTCAACAGTCTAAAAGTCACCCACATGCTATTACGATGCATTCAACCTGTTATTTTATTTTCTTTAAAGATTTCAATAATTTTGGTAACAGTCTCTTTTGTGATTATTAATATTATTATTATTGTTATAAGAATAGTTTTTAAGTTTAAATGGATGAAAATGTCTCTGGTTTTGCTCAACTCGTTTCAAGCAGTACTATAAGTGACCCGTTGCAAGCTAAACCCCTTTACACCTGTTAGTCAAGCTGCCTGTCGCATATTGATAGCTCTGATAAGTCACCATTATTTACATAACGTCTATTGTAAGACATTGTGTCAAAGGCTATAGTGTATTTTTTGTTTAATTGTTAGATAAGCATGGATTCGATGACTCTGAAGAGGAGGGCACTCGCCGTTTCATGGTAAACGTTATTGAGCCGCAATTTAATCTTCACTCGGACGATGCCAATGTAAGTTGTTACGGTGGTAGAAGTGACTTTTATTGGAAACTACTCCAGTTATCAAAATTGAAGAGATCTTCTTTTCCATGCATGAGTCACTATTTTCTTTTGTGTGTGTCTGCGTTTTTTTTTTTTTTTTTTTTTTTTTTTTCCCCATGCATGAGTCACTATTTTCTTTCTGTGAGTTGAAAATATATAAATCAGAATAGAAGAGGAGATAAAATATAAATGAAGCTGCTTAGTCATGGTTTGTTCATGTTTTGCATGTTTTGCATTTAAATGGTTCATTTTTGTATGGTCAACAGGGTAGATTTTTGCTTGCTGCTGTTAGCGGGAGAGTTTTAGCTTGTTCATTTCATGCAGTTCTCAACGTCGGCATAGAGATGATAAAACAAGCACTTGGGAGTGGAGATGTTACTAATTCTGAATTGACATGGAACCGTATGCAGCTATCAGTGATGCTGGAACACGTGCAGGCTCATGTGGCTCCAACTGATGTTTATCCAGGGGCTGGACTTGTTCAGTCTAGCAGATACTACCAAATACCTCGAGTCAGTTGGAGATGCTTCTCGAGTGGAATAAGGTAATTTCTTCTTCCAATAACTGTCAGTGTAGAAAGTTTGAGAAACAATCCCTGATATCATGCATAGAATAACGCAGTGATTTTCCTTGCTTCTCATGTATGCAGGCAATTTGTGATAACTATGATTTGAAGGTTGAGAATCTTGCTTCATTAGTCAAAGGTAAAGCCGTGTGGTGTTTGATTATTACTTCCGAGAAGAACTTTGGAATGATACATCTAACAAGGTATTAACTCTTAGCAGAAGAAAGCCGTGTTTTGTATTCCTTCTTTATTTCTTTTATATTCATGTTTCTCGTTGTATGTTTGTGAATGCTTAGGAACTAGGAAACAAATGAAGTCTCGATCATGTCAGCTTCAGATTACGTTGATGCACTAGATAACTTCTTGCTGTCACAAAAGTTGACAACACTATTGGGGAATTTCCCAGGTATAGTTACTCTTATATGGATATACCTTTATTCTATGTATTACTCCCTTATCTAGAACTTAGTTTGTAAGTGTCATGATTTGTGTTTTCCTATGTTTAGGTTGTGCAAGTTAGTGATATACTTGAGAATATAAAGGCGCGTGCAGTGATCGGGGTGTCATCATCTTGTTGGTTTTCCTATCATCCCAACTAATTGTCAAGAGAAATCTGGTAATACCATAATACCATTATCTTCTAGGGTAAAAGTTAGAATATGTTGAAGACAAATAGGTTTTAACTTAATAAAACATTCTTTTTTGTATACCAGCAACAGATAAATTTTCATAAGCTCTTGGGTCATAATCAAACTTCAGAGAGGAAATGTGTCAACGAGACCGACACCTTGAAAATCATGATGAGGTGCTTCATGTGGAAGAAACTTGTCAGAACCGCGATGAAGGTTTCCAAGGATAACAGCAAATAATGGTAAAAGTTAGAATATGTTGAAGACAAATAGGTTTTAACTTAATAAAACATTCTTTTTTGTATACCAGCAACAGATAAATTTTCATAAGCTCTTGGGTCATAATCAAACTTCAGAGAGGAAATGTGTCAACGAGACCGACACCTTGAAAATCATGATGAGGTGCTTCATGTGGAAGAAACTTGTCAGAACCGCGATGAAGGTTTCCAAGGATAACAGCAAATAATGGCAGAAGGCTATTATGGAGTGGTGTAAAGAAATGGCTCAGAACAGCAAAGCCAATGTATGCACGGTTACAAAGCTTTCCTTGCAAAGAATTTAGTGATGATCAACCAGGTTATCATTATAAACCTTTTGTCTTTATTTACCTTAGCAATTTGTTTCTTAGCTGCCTTGTAGAATTATCATAACCTTGTTTATGGTTTTAGGAAATGCTGCAAAAATCATGCAATCCCATTTCAGGCGATTGGTTGAACACAGGAACTATACACGAACAAAAAAGGCAGTTTCTTTTATACAATGCGCCATACGGAATTTAATTGCTCAAAGGCAACAAACTGATGCTGCAATTTTAATTCAAACTTGTTATCGTATCTTAAGGAAACGTTTCTTGAATCAGAAGCAAGCAGCAGTTAAAGTTCAAGCTTTTTATCGTATTTGGATATTGAGGAAAGGTTTCTTGAATCAGAAGCAAGCAGTAGTTAAAGTTCAAGCTTTTTATCGTAGTTGGATATTAAGGAAGAATTTCTTGATTCAAAAGCAAGCAGCAGTCCATATTCAAACTCTTTATTGGCCACACAAGCTTTATTGGCCAATATAGTCCTTTTGGTAGCTCTTTGAGTTTCTGTTTATGGAAGAATGGGGCGATGCAAAAACAGCGACTATTTTGCATGTTTGGTAGGGGTACAATTTGGTTCTGTTTCGGTTTTGTATTGTGTGGTTTAAAAAGAAAAAAAAAAGAAATAAAAGAAAAAAAAAGGAAAAAAAAAGAAAAAGAAAAAGAAAGAAAAAAAAAGAAAAAAGAAAAAAGAAGGGAAAAAAAAATGAAAAAGAAAAAAGAAAGAAAAAAAAAAGAAAAAGAAAAAAAAGGCATTGTGATGATGGATTTTTGTTGTCCTCTGATTATTTTACAATTAGAAGGCAATCGCCAAAGGCAGATCTTGCCAGATTGTTGGCATGGCAGGAAGCTGTAGAAAAAATCTTGAGATGACATATGTTAGGTCAGAGTTTGAAAATGGAAGCGAGAGTGATGAACAGGCAAGGTCCGACCCAAGTGAGGATGATGGGTATAATGTGGTAATTGCTGATAACTGTCGGCGTATTTTTGTCTATGGACTGAAGCTACTATGGACGATTGATAATAGAAATGCTGTTTGGTCTTGGGTTGGTGAGTTATCTAAAGCATTTGCACTTCCAAAACCTTCTCCTTCACGTCAGTATGCCCAGAGGAAGCTGCCAGAAGGAACCCAGATGCATGATAAAAACGAATCCCTTCAAGATGATGCCTCAAAGAGCTCTTCTACTGGTCAAGGCGCAAGTTCATCTATACAAAAGGAGGCATCAGGATCAGACCCATCTCTAAGGAGTTCATCTAAAGCAGAGAGTCAATCATTTAGTGCTATTGGTAAGTACAAATTTGCTTTAAGGTTTTCTTTGAGAAGCATATGTTGATCCACATATATTTTCTCACAAATTTGATTTGTATATGCATTGGCTTGGGTTTTGTTTGAATTAAGCCAAATCAGAAATTTGAAATGAGATGGCAAGAATCAATTTGGTCAACAGTCTAATAGTCACCCACATGCTATTATGATGCATTCAACCTGTTATTTTATGTTATTTAAAGATTTCAATAATTTTTGCAACAGTGTCTCTTTTGTTATTATAAGAATAGTTTTTACGTTTAAATGGATGAAAATGTCTCTGGTTTTGCTCAACTCGTTTCAAGCAATACTATAAGTGACCCGTTCCAAGCTAAATCCTCTACACCTGTTAGTCAAGCTGCCTATCGCATATTGATAGATCTGATAAGTCACCATTGTTTACATAACGTCTATTGTAAGACATTGTTTCTGTGTCAAAGGCTTAAGTGTATTTTTTGATTAATTGTTAGATAAGCATGGATTTGATGATCTGACGAGGAGGGCACTTGCCGTTTCATGGTAAACGTTATCGAGCCGCAATTAAATCTTCACTGGGACGATGCCAATGTAAGTTGTTAGGGTGGTAGAAGTGGCTTTTATTGGAAACTACTCCAGTTATCAAAATTTATGAGATCTTCTTTTCCATGCGTGAGTCACTATTTTCTTTTGTGTGTGTGCGCGTTTTTTTTTTTTTTTTTTTTTTTTCTGTGTTGAAAATATATAAATCAGAACAGAAGAGGAGATAAAATATAAATGAAGCTGCTTAGTCATGGTTTGTGCATGTTTTGCATTTAAATGGTTCATTTTTGTATGGTCTACAGGGTAGATTTTTGCTTGCTGCTGTTAGCGGGAGAGTTTTAGCTCGCTCATTTCATGCCGTTCTCAACGTCGGCATAGAGATTATCAAACAAGCACTTGGCAGTGGAGATGTTACTAATTCTGAATTGACATGGAACCGTATGCAGCTATCAGTGATGCTGGAACACGTGCAGGTTCATGTGGCTCCAACTGATGTTGATCCCGGGGCTGGACTTCAGTGGTTGGCTCTACTTGAAAGAGTGTTTATGCCATGTGATATGTTCTTCCGCTACACCAGGCACAAAGGCGGAACAACAGATTTAAAGGTGCCCTCTTTCTCTCTCTCTCTCTCACACACACACACACACACCCCACTCTATATATATGCTCATTAGTTGTTCAATTCTTTGTGTTCCAGGTCAAACCTTTGAAAGAGCTTGCATTCAATTCTCAAAATATAACAGCAACTAAGAACTGGAACTGGAAACCTTCGCACCGAGGTACTAAAACTCCCCGATTTTAGCATTTGATTATGCTGAAAAGTTACCCCCTATGCTGCTCTCTAAATTGAGGAACATTTCCTAACTCCTCTTTTAAGGGTTTTAGGGTAGTGATTTTACTTGTCATGCCCAATAAAGTACAAAAAAAAATTCCCATCAATAGTAAACTAAAGATTCTTAACAGGATTCTGTTCCTCATCTGTGATGAAAGTACTAGAATATGAGCTAAAAGCTATATCAAATATGGATCATATAAATCATTTCTTAATGAATTTTTTTATTTGCAGTTCACAGCTTCCTCTTGGTTAAATGATTTGCGTGATCAAGTTGAGCAAACTAGAGTTTTGAATGTTGTATTTTGTTCTGCTACTGCCTTGGGCTCTCGTCTCCCATCAATGGCCAATGCAAGAGCCAAGGTTGCTGGTGCAGGTGCTATGCTTCGTCCTGTTTCTAGTAGCACACAGGTAAATTCTTTTTCATTTTGGTTCACGTATGGAAGGTTTAATGATAAACCTAGGGGTGGCAAAATGGGACACTGTAATTTACTCTAAAATTCTATTGTTAAAATGTTTTATCTGCTCAAAAGTACATTTAATAATAGAAGGATTAGGCATTTCATTAACACTTTGGTTTTAGGCTCTGAACCGCAAGATGACGGTCTTGATTCACGTGATCACTGGAAACGAGTTATGCAAGGCCATGCTCGAGCTAATTTGGTAAGTCAAATGTCAATACTAAACAGTCTCATGTTATATTCTGGTTTGAAGTAGCAATTTGGAACATTTTGCTCATTTATGCTATCAAATGCAACTATTACTAAGAGGCTAATGTGTATGGTTGTAGGTACCTCTTGTAGCATCAAATCGCATAGGTAAAGAGGTCATTGAGACAGAACATGGTAAAAGTGCAATCACATTCTACGGCAACTCCTTAATAGCAGGTATGTAAAATTCTAATCATTGCTCTGAACCTACAACTGTGGTTGGTTATTACTAGAGGTGGATAAATAACCTGTTTGAAATTATAAAACTTTACGTGTTCGACCTGTTGGAGACTTGGAGATAACACAACTCCTAGATAAGCCTAAGGGGGATATGTAATTTCTTTTTTGATAAATTGTAGGTAGTGATGAAGCGAGCTCAGAATGTTGCACAAGCAGTATTTAGAATCCGTTCAACCTTATCCGCCTGGTCATGCATGGGTGCACGTCGTTGTCCAGTTGGCAATGCACCAACGGATGGATTTTCTGAAACTTCCCTCATACTTGAAAAGCTTGCTGATTCTCTTACATCAGACAACAGGCTACAATAAATAACCCCAAAGTGTATCTTTTTGGAGTGGTTAAGTAATTAGGATAAAAAAAAAGGAAAAAAAAAAGAAAGAAAAAGAAAAAGAAAAAAAGGAAAAAAAAAAAGAAAAAGAAAAAGAAAGAAAAAAAAAGGAAAAAGAAAAAAAAAAAAAAGAAAAAAGAAGAAAAAGGAAAAAAAGAAAAAAAAAAAAAAAAAGAAAAGAAGAAAAACCCGAGGTTTTTGGTGGGTTGTGGGAGGAGTGGTCATGTTATATGGACCTTGTACATGAAATTCGTAGCTTAAATGGAGGAGACACAAAGCTTTTGATGGACATACGATGGTCTGTGGTTATGATCTTAATAGTGGTTTTGAAGACGGTTAGTTTCTTTGAATGAACTTAACATGGGTCAAAATCTGTGATTCTCTTTTTAGTCCGTTTTATACCTAGTCAATGTTATTTTTTGTTCTTCAGGTGGAAGAAATATACTGAGGATATGCCTAAAGAGCAGCATATTTGGTATCTTGAACCATATAATGAAATCACATCAGGTTCTTCTCAGGAAGATATTAATTTTGATTGAAGATAAAAGTCACTATCTCACAGTATTGGCTCCACAAATTGGAGCAACATGGATGCAACGCGGTACTATAAATAAAACTGAGCTATTTATGTGCAATATGATGCTATTTACTGTCACTTTAAATTATTGAAGTTTGTTTTATGTAATATTAGGGATGTTCATGACACGTGATGATATATGGAAGCTTTCTCTCTTTATTGATGCTTCTGGAGATTCATATTCAGATAAGGAAGGGAATCTTTGGATGATCACTGGTAGAAGATCCACACTGGTAAGATGCAAAATTTTTCAGCTAATTATTTGCTAAACTTCGCAATGTGTTATTAGGCTAAAACTCAATTACTGGGCTAATATATATTGAAATATGTTACTTGGGCTAGAACGTATTCAAGAACTGTTTAAATGTAGATCTTTATTTCTCACAAGCATGCATTTCGAGATGAGTTCTGTATATATTTCTTGCATCATGTTTTGAAAGCAAAACATGTAAGTTCATATATAACTATGGCTTTTCTGTTTTATGCTGTGTTGTGTTATTTTGGTGGCATCGTTGATATAAAAAAGTACTAATATTTTCAGATTTATTTTAAATTCTGAATTGACATGGAACCGTATGCATTCAATTCTCAAAATTCTGAATTGACATGTAAGTTCATAATATTTTCAGATGTATTTTAAATTCTGAATTGACATGAAAATGCCTCTGGCTTGCATTCAATTCTCAAAATATAACAGCAACTAAGAACTGGAACTGGAAACCTTCGCACCGAGGTACTAAAACTCCCTGATTTTAGCATTTGATTATGCTGAAAAGTTACCCCCTATGCTGCTCTGTAAATTGAGGAACATTTCCTAACTCCTCTTTTAAGGATTTTAGGGTAGTGATTTTACTTGTCATGCCCAATAAAGTACAAAAAAAATTCCCATCAATAGTAAACTAAAGATTCTTATCTGTGATGAAAGTACTAGAATATGAGCTAAAATCTATATCAAATATGGATCATATAAATCATTTCTTAATGAATTTTTTTATTTGCAGTTCACAGCTTCCTCTTGGTTAAATGATTTGCGTGATCAAGTTGAGCAAACTAGAGTTTTGAATGTTGTATTTCGTTCTACTGCCTTGGGCTCACGTCTCCCATCAATGGCCAATGCAAGAGCCAAGGTTGCTAGTGCAGGTGCTATGCTTCGTCCTGTTTCTAGTAGCACACAGGTAAATTCTTTTTCATTTTGGTTCACGTATGGAAGGTTTAATGATAAACCTAGGGGTGGCAAAATGGGACACTGTAATTTACTCTAAAATTCTATTGTTAAAATGTTTTACCTGCTCAAAAGAAGGATTAAGCATTTCATTAACACTTTGGTTTTAGGCTCTGAACCGCAAGATGACGGTCTTGATTCACGTGATCACTGGAAACGAGTTATGCAAGGCCATGCTGGAGCTAATTTGGTAAGTCAAATGCCAATACTAAACAGGCTCATATTGTATTCTGGTTTGAAGTAGCAATTTGGAACATTTTGCTCATTTCTGCTATCAAATGCAACTATTACTAAGAGGCTAATGTGTATGGTTGCAGGTACCTCTTGTAGCATCAAATCGCATAGGTAAAGAGGTCATTGAGACAGAACATGGTAAAAGTGCAATCACATTCTACGGCAACTCCTTTATAGCAGGTATGTAAAATTCTAATCATTGCTCTGAACGTGAACTGTGGTTGGTTATTACTAGAGGTGGATAAATAACCTGTTTGAAATTATAAAACTTTACGTGTTCGACCTGTTGGAGACTTGGAGATAACACAACTCCTAGATAAGCCCAAGGGGGATATGTAATTTCTTTTTTGATAAATTGTAGGTAGTGATGCAGCGAGCTCAGAATGTTGCACAAGCAGTATTTAGAATCCGTTCAACCTTATCCGCCTGGTCATGCATGGGTGCACGTCGTCGTCCAGTTGGCTATGCACCAACAGCTTGCTGATTCTCTTACATCAGACAACAGGCTACAATAAATAACCCAAAGTGTATGTTTTTAGAGTGGTTAAGTTATCAGGATAAAAAAAAAAGGAAAAAAAAAACAAAAAAACAAAAAAAAAACAAAAAAAAAGAAAAGAAAAAAAAAAGGAAAAAAGAAAAGAAAAAGAAAAAGAAAGAAAAAAAAAGGAAAAAAAAAAAAAAAAGAAAAAAAAAAAAAGAAAAAAAAAAAGAAGAAAAGAAAAAAAGAAAAGAAAAGAAGAAAAACCCGAGGTTTTTGGTGGGTATGTTATATGGACCTTGTACATGAAATTCGTAGCTTAAATGGAGGAGACAGAGCTTTTGATTGACATACGATGGTCTGTGGTTCTGATCTTAATAGTGGTTTTGAAGACGGTTAGTTTCTTTGAATGAACTTAACATGGGTCAAAATGTGTGATTCTCTTTTAGTCCGTTTTATACCTAGTCAATGTTATTTTTTGTTCTTCAGGTGGAAGAAATATACTGAGGATATGCCTAAAGAGCAGCATATTTGGTATCTTGAACCATATAATGAAAGCACATCAGGTTCTTCTGAGGAAGATATTAATTTTGATCGAAGATAAAAGTCACTATCTCACAGTGTTGGCTCCACAAATTGGAGCAACATGGATGCAACGCGGTACTATAAATAAAACTGAGCTATTTATGTGCAATATGATGCTATTTACTGTCACTTTAAATTATTGAAGTTTGTTTTATGTAATATTAGGGATATTGATGACACGTGATGATATACGGAAGCTTTCTCTCTTTATTGATGCTTCTGGAGATTCATATTCAGATAAGGAAGAAAATCTTTGGATGATAACTGGTAGAAGATCCACACTGGTAAGATGCAAAATTTTTCAGCTTATTATTTGCTAAACTTCGCAATGTGTTATTAGGCTAAAACTCAATTACTGGGCTAATATATATTGAAATATGTTACTTGGGCTAGAACGTATTCAAGAACTGTTTAAATGTAGATCTTTATTTCTCACAAGCATGCATTTCGAGATGAGTTCTGTATATATTTCTTGCATCATGTTTTGAAAGCAAAACATGTAAGTTCATATATAACTATGGCTTTTCTGTTTTATGCTGTGTTGTGTTATTTTGGTGGCATCGTTGATATAAAAAAGTACTAATATTTTCAGATGTATTTTAAATTCATGGATTGCAGCAATTAGACAACCCAACTGTATAAATATAGATACAAGTATATATTGCAGTTGACAGGTTTACCCGTTTGTGCTTTACATATGCACGCTGACTAAGTTTATCATGATTTGTTCTATGTTGATTTCTTAATAGTTCGATTTATTTATTTATTTTTTCTTATCACACACTTGCAATAACATGCAATAAGTTCAGAGCCCTACATCTTTTCTTAGAGTTCATACATCACATGGAGAGCTCCCCTCTAAAAACAATCAAATCTTGTGGCTAGTTATCAAACTATGATTCTTTCATTGTCTATGTATGTTCATCCCACTAGTGCATGTTCCACTTGAAACTGGTAATATCTGCAAGTTTTCAGTCGTTTAACGTAAAGGGGAGGGGGAGGGGGAGGGGGAGAGAAAGGAGGAGGGGGGGGGGGGGTGGCATGACTGGATGTAAACATGCAGCAAAGTTTGTGATTATCATTGTTGTATTCTTCATTATATTTGCAAATACTAAAATGCTTCACATGTACAGGTGTAAAGACTGAGGAAAGAATTGGCAAATGCGCAAACATCTAGAAAGATTGCTGCTGCATCTTTGAGGATGGTTATGCAGAAAGCTGCATAAATACGACTTATGGAGAAAGAGAAAAATAAAAGCCCATCATGTGTCATGCGCATATCATTGCAAATCAACAAAGTGGTTTGGGGAATGCTTGTGGATGGAAAATCTTTTGTAGAGGCTGAGATAAATGACATGGTAAGCTTTCAAAGACCTTTTGTTTGTTCTACGTTACTTTTAGGACTGAAGGTCCCTCCTACAAAAAGGCAGAAAAGAAGAATATTTGTACCCAAAGTTGTTGGGATAGACTTAAAATGGACTGAAAACAAATTACAGAACACTGCAACCCAAGAGCAAACATAATGGTATTCTTCCATGTATTCTTGTCTGAAGCCATCATTTTTGATATTTGACATGTCCATTGCATGCAAACTTTAACTCTCTTTACCCCTGTTATGAAACGTGGTGAATTTCTACTTCTCGTAACAATCTCCACCATAGGCTTATTTGAAACGTGGTGAATTTCTACCTCAACTTCTCTTAACTCCTGCAATCCAGCCTTCTCTTGCTTATCATCAGTTTTATTCCTGCCCTCATTTTGTTGCTCACATTCACATCTATGGTACACTTGTCTTTTTCCTAACAAGTTAATGTCCAAATGCACTTGTGATCCTCTTCCTTGTCCAATAAAGTTTCATTTCTCATACTCAATGTTATTTCAGCTTTATATCTATAGATCTGAAAGTGTTCTTCAAAGAATAACTTTTAACACATTGCCTAGTAGCATCAATTGTTATTCTTTCATCATGTGATCCATGTATAACATTAACAATGATAAGGCCTCGATCCAAATCTTGGGTAACTCTAGAGGCAGGGGGAATTTCTTGTCTCATGGTTGCATATGTTTTCTCACTTCTTACATTCTGGTTGTTCCTTGGTGTAAATCTTCGGCATGTATCGTAAGGACTTTTTGTTTCAGAAGTTTGTCATGTCACTTCTCAGTGTAGTCAAAAGCTAGGCGGTTTACCCTAAAGCGCGTTACTAGAGGGAGAAAAAGCTTTGTTAAGCTACCGAGAAGCACTCACTTTTTTTTTTATAATGGGTACTTTTTAAATTTATAGCTAATGAAATTTTACAGCTGGCCCTAAACTTCTAAATTAGATTAAATAATTACAAAACTAACCCTTTAATATAATATTAAATACTACACTTATTGACAATAAAGTATCCTCTCTCCCCACGTTTCAAATTTCACTGAAGCTCTCACTTTTGTCGCTTCTCGCCTTAGCGAAAGGCATGTCGCTTTGAGGTCGCTTTCGCCTTTAACTACCTTGTCACTTATCATATGTGTCGTCTAGATAAACACACCAAATGCATATTCTTTTCCCGGCTTTCATAAGATTTCATTGAGTTGTTCAACCAACAAAATAGTCTTTAAATTTATATCCTTTGTTTAGACTAAATTGAATTGATATCTTCTTCTCAAATCTTAGCCTATCCTCAAAACCCACAATTGTAGTATCATTGTGAGGCAGGTAAGCTTGATTACTCAATAACTTGTTCAGCTAAGGTACTTTTACTCCATTAACAAGAGATACTCCTTAACTTGGGATAAACATTAAATAATACGATTCTATTAGTATTGCCAAAAGAGTCGCTAAGTTTATTGTTCAGCTATGTTCATTGAACATCATATCAAATTCTCTTTCTTCATGTGACGTTTTTAGTTATTCAACTTCCATTGTATGTCACAAAATCACCTTTTATTATATAATCTAGTTGTAGCGTCTCTAAGGAAAAAAAACCTATATATTTCCTAAGGAAAAAAAACTCATGTACACTCACCACCAATAGCTATTAAATATGTGAATATATACTGGAAGATGATATTAGAAGGTAATCCATGTATATCAACCTCTACATTAAATATTAAATTCTAGTTTCTCAACCAAGTGGGTGTGGTTGCCTATAACAATAGACATTGCAAGCACTTTCGACAATAAAAATTGCACCTCATCTTTAGAGAAGAAATTTTGGAAGAATGGCGTGAAAATTGAATCTTCACGTTTCAAAAGCTTATGCTCCTTATTCTACTTTTTTGTTCTCTTGTTTGGTTGTTGAATTTTATCCCTTTGTGGGGGTCAGGAGTGGGTTTCATTCCTGACGATCTAATAAATCTTTTTGTTATATGCAGATATATGATTTTGTCAGAGATTACAAAGATGTAGGTCTGGCTAGGTTCACAACAAAGTACTTTGTTAAGTTGTGTGATATTTACATATCCTGTACTAATCAAAACGACTGTTTAATCGTTAAAGGTGGACATTTACCCTTTGAAAATGCATTTGACGGAGACGATGTACAGTGATGTGGGAGTACTTCTTCCCTGAGGAGGAGCAAGACAGTCAGCGACGACAGGTTAGGAGACTTTCTATTATTGACTTGTCAAAATTTTGGAAAACTTAGCAATTGAACATTGCCTTTTGATAAATAGGAAGTTTGGAACTACTTCTGGTTTAAGACGAGCAAAAAAAGGTTCCATTGTGAATGAGGCTTCTGCTTTAAGCAGTCACTCAACAAAAGAGTCAGAGGGATCCTCCAGATCTAACCCTTAAGTGTTTGCTTAATATATAGTTTGTTTTGCGTTGTAGTTTAAATTGGCAACATCAGCTGTGCAAAAATCAGAAGCCGAATCCGGATATAAGAACTCGGTTAGTTGATCATTCTTGTGGGCAGTCACAGTCACTATCACAGCCACAACCACAGCCACAGCCACAGCCACAGCCACAGCCACAGCCACAGCCAAATGTTGCACGAGCCCCATACCCTGTTACTAATTCGTTATTGAGCGTAGTACCTAAACCGCAGCCAGGCTTTCCTCATTTGGGTGCTCATGGTGTAAGTGATATAATTCAGCTGTATTCTTTTTATGTTTAGTTCGTTTTAACTCCAATAATCATAGTGACTCAGTCTTAATGTGTTTTTTTATGTTATTATCTGAAGCTATTTTCAGGCTGCACCATCACCTCTGCCGCCTAATCTTGCTGGGTGGATGCCGAATCCACCTGTGCATCACTCGTCGGCTTCTGCTGGACCTATTATTGGTTTTGGTCCTCTCAATGATGCTTGTATGTAATTCCTTTTTATAAAATAATTTGTTAAGATTGGCCATATCATTAACATACCGAGTCTCTAACTCTCTATTATGTTATTACCGCTGATTTAGTTGATCATTCATTTTCTGACATGGCAGCTATGTTAAAGCGTGGAAGGACTCCTCCTACCAACAATCCAGCTTTAGAGTTTCGAACGGCTGACTCGGAACATGTTTTTAAGAGGACAAGGGCCTTTGGGATATCTGATGAAGTACGGACTACTCTAGCTCTTCTTTACATAACCTCAACGCGTTTGAAAATTTGACATTTTAATGCTTCATTGGTTATTACTAGATACTAGCTGCTGAGTGCTGACATATCCCTGATCTTGGTACAGGTTAATCATCTGCCTGTAAATGTCTTAACCGTTGGTAACAGTGGACAGAGTCATGGGCAAAGCTCGTATTCATCTGATGACCTACCTAAAAAAAAAGAAAAAAAAAAAGAAGAAAGAAAAAAAAAAGGAAAAGAAAAAGAAAAAAGAAAAGGAAAAAAAAAAGAAAGAAAAAAAAGGAAAAAAAAAAGACAGAAAGAAACAAGCAGCAGTCAAAATTCAAAGTCATGGATGGTTGTCATGAAGCTGTTTCTTGAAACAGAAACAAGCAATTATGATAGGTTCTATTGGTTATTCAATCACATACACGAGGATGGATTGCGCGTAGAGTAGCATGTTGACGTAGATGTCAAATTGTGCAGATCCAAGTAAGTTTACTCAGAAATTTTGAAAAAATGACCCAAAAATATTAGTGTAGTGAGCTAGTTTCTTTCTTGTAAAGATCGTGACTTGTGTACTTTTATGAATCCAGAGTGTTTTCCTTGGTTGGTTGATGAGAAAGGAGCTTTTACTGCAATAGGAGGCCACGACAAAGATTCAAAATGCTTTTCGATGCTTTACATGCCTCGAGCTTTTAACAGTCGTAAGGATGCTGCTATTGTAATCCAGCGATACTTGAGGGGTTGCATTACTCGAAAGAGGCTTTTAGGTAAAGTCTAACCTGTTTTAATCATTTTATAATGTTCATGTCCGTGTTTATTTTGATGTTACTGAGTTGGAATCTGATCGAACAAAGTGATGCGTGCTATATCCTACATGGAAGCTTGGTTCATCATTTTCTCTCAAGAAGCCGGTGGAAAGCTTACCCAAAGTTCTGATTGATGATGATATGGATCTTATTGATGAAGACAACCTCTTATCTGAAGAGGACTTGAAGAAACCGCAACTCCCCCACCTGGTAAACGCCAGAAATTTTTACTTACATTTTGAGGATATGGATGTAAACCATCGAATTGGGCGTTATGTAGCTGTAGTGAGCTGATCTATAAAAAGGTTAGATTTTTTTTTTTTTTTTTTTTTTTTTTTTTTTTTTTTTTTTTTAATTATTTTTTTCTTTGTTTTTGGTTTATTTATTTATGAATGAATTTATTGTTGTGTAGGTTGGAGCAAGAGTGATGTTATTATTTTGAGGAAATGGTGGCGAATGGTGAATGGGAGGAAGTGGTTAAGTACTTGCATGGGTTTACAAAAGTTGAGGATAATTGTTACTCGATGAAGGTATTTTCCAAGATTCACAAACAGAAGTCCTTGAAGCGTTAGATAGGTACGTTTATTACTTCCTAATTTGTTTTTATTTTACTGTCTTAGGTTTGTTAGTTACGAGTTACGGTTTGTGTGTAGTCTATTCGGTTTGATTTCTGGTTTTGTGAAAGTTAAAATGTTGCTGAATTTTCTAGGAATGATCATCCTAAAGCTTGTCAAATTCTACATAAAGACTTGAAAGTGTTTTCGGGGTTTAATCAAGAACTTTATAAGGAAATACGCTACTTTTGGGTCTAGAGAACTTCAGGTGAGGACGCTGATTGCGTTTATTTTATACGCTAGGTGCGTATGAGTTTTGTTTTGTAATGTTATCATTTATTTAACATGTGTTTAGAAAGATCGAGCAATTGTCCAAATACGCAGACGCCAAGACAGCTAGGAGTGTAATGCTTGCTGAACTTAAAAAGCTGATTGAAGCGAGGTTGAGGACACTCATCAATCAAAGGTTTGTGTTTTTTGAATATTAGGTTAGCCAAGAATATTTTGTTCAGTTATAGTGTTTGCTTAATATATAGTTTGTTTTGCGTTGTAGTTTAAATTGGCAACATCAGCTGTGCAAAAATCAGAAGCCGAATCCGGATATAAGAACTAGGTTAGTTGATCATTCTTGTGGGCAGTCACAGTCACTATCACAGCCACAACCACAGCCACAGCCACAGCCACAGCCAAAGCCAAATGTTGCACGAGCCCCATCCCCTGTTACTAATTCGTTATTGAGCGTAGTACCTAAACCGCAGCCAGGCTTTCCTCATTTGGGTGCTCATGGTGTAAGTGATATAATTCAGCTGTATTCTTTTTATGTTTAGTTCGTTTTAACTCCAATAATCATAGTGACTCAGTCTTAATGTGTTTTTTTATGTTATTATCTAAAGCTATTTCAGGCTGGCACCTCTGCCGCCTAATCTTGCTGGGTGGATGCCGAATCCACCTGTGCATCACTCGTCGGCTTCTGCTGGACCTATTATTGGTTTTGGTCCTCTCAATGATGCTTGTATGTAATTCCTTTTTATAAAATAATTTGTTAAGATTGGCCATATCATTAACATACCGAGTCTCTAACTCTCTATTATGTTATTACCGCTGATTTAGTTGATCATTCATTTTCTGACATGGCAGCTATGTTAAAGCGTGGAAGGACTCCTCCTACCAACAATCCAGCTTTAGAGTTTCGAACGACTGACTCGGAACATGTTTTTAAGAGGACAAGGGCCTTTGGGATATCTGATGAAGTACGGACTACTCTAGCTCTTCTTTACATAACCTAAACGCGTTTGAAAATTTGACATTTTAATGCTTCATTGGTTATTACTAGATACTAGCTGCTGAGTGCTGACATATCCCTGATCTTGGTACAGGTTAATCATCTGCCTGTAGTAAATGTCTTACCCGTTGGTATCAGTGGACAGAGTCATGGGCAAAGCTCGTATTCATCTGTTGACCTACCTAAAAAAAAATAAAGAAAAAAAAAAAAGAAAAAGAGAGAAAGAAACAAGCAGCAGTCAAAATTCAAAGTCATGGATGGTTGTCGTGAAGCTGTTTCTTGAAACAGAAACAAGCAATTATGATAGGTTCTATTGGTCTATAATTCTATTCCGTGATGGTTATTCAATTACATACACGAGGATGGATTGCGCGTAGAGTAGCATGTAGACGTAGATGTCAAATTGTGCAGATCCAAGTAAGTTTACTCAGAAAATTTTGAAAAAATGACCCAAAAATATTAGTGTAGTGAGCTAGTTTCTTTCTTGTAAAGATCGTGACTTGTGTACTTTTATGAATCCAGAGTGTTTTCCTTGGTTGGTTGATGAGGAAGGAGCTTTTACTGCAAAAGGAGGCCACGACAAAGATTCAAAGTGCTTTTCGATGATTTACATGCCTCAAGGCCTTTTAATAGTCGTAAGGATGCTGCTATTGGATCTGCACAATAGTCGTGAGGGGTTGCATTACTCGAAAGAGGCTCTTAGGTAATGTCTAATCTGTTTCAATTATTTTATAATGTTCATGTCCGTGTTTATTTTGATGTTACTGACTTGGAATCTGATTGAACAAAGTGATGCCGTGCCTACAAGAACGTGAAATATCAGGCAGCAATCATGACGCCCAGACAAGGACAAAATCAGCAATTGTTATCCAAACTAATGTTCGGAGATGGATTGCTAAAAGAAAAACAGTTCAAAGGAGGCATCTGTATTGCAGTGATCCAAGTGAGTATCATAACTTTTGTTCTTATGCTCATTATGGATCATCATATAGCCTTTTACTCACTTAGCTTACCATGAAGTATTAAGATAGAAATCGTGGTTAATATAAGTTTCTCGTACTCGTGATTTTTTTGCTTTCTTACTACCTTAATGAACTTGCTATTGTTTGTTCACATTTGCAATGTTTGTTTCATGTTTAGAGATCTGATTATTCTTATTTACCCCATGCCACAAGTTATTTAATTGCTAAATTCTGGTACGTTGATAGTGCTTGAGGGGAACGTCAAATGAGGAAAACTTTCATGACACAGTGAAATTTAGATAATTTGATAATGCTTAGAAAACACAGCAAATAGATTTCTAAACATTTCCCTTCATATTTCTCCTTGACTAAACTTAAAGTATCGTATGCTTGTAAGAGCAATTGCCGTGCAATATCTAGCAGCATGTTCTTGATGGCGGAGAAGGAGCAAGAAAATATGTTTAGAGGGGTGATAACTAGCAAAAACAAAATGCTCGACTTTCCTCGTGTAGTCTGAATAGGGACCCATCTCTGTTTACTTGTTTTGAGTGGGGTCATTTGACCCCTCTAAGTTAACTATGGCTCCGTCTTTGCTTGAGATGGTGTGGTTTATGAATTACTCGGATGAAAGGTCATACCTGATTCATATAGTCTTAACAGGATTTTCATGCTGGTAGTTTGATTCAGTAAACGAAATTAAAAAGTCTTTACCCTTTTTAGGATTATGTATTCTACGTGTATTAGTTGGATATCTTTTGTGTATCATAAACCTTTCCAACTAGTCTCATGATTCACCTTGACGTGTGGCAGGTTCCTTGCCAGTGGATGCATCGTCCACAGATTTTGTTATCTCCATTAGCAAGTCATCAGATTTTCCTGGTGACAAGTTTTTCGAGGAATTCTCACGAGTGTGGAAGCTTGGTGGAGAGATAGTTATTCATCAAACTTCTGCCGATGCCAAGGAGACGGTAGACCATCTGATATCTCATTATCTTGGAAGTACAATCATATGGAATCGAGTTTACTGATATTGTTTGACTAATTTGCAGACAAAATCTTCTCTTGTGAGGAAACTGCTGGTTGCAGGGTTTTCAGATATAGAGGTGGTTCAGGTGGCAGAACTTCAGTCTTTTGGGGTAAGTTAATACCCTCTGCATGTTTTTATTTATTTATTTGGAAGGCCTATTGTCTTTTGGACCTGGTAGGGGTACAATTTGCATGTGGAAGGCTTGGTAGGGGTACAATTTGGATTCTATTTCAGTTTTGTATGTGTGGTTTAGAAAGATGGGACTCATGTCTTAGGCTCTTAGCGATAGAAATACCTGCAAAGCTCCCTTCTGACAACCATTTCAACCTAGAAAACTCAGAGTCACATTTCTCTATATTGATCCTAGAAAACTCAGACTTCATTTACGTGTGATAAATTTTCTTCTCTTTCCAAAAGTGATTTAATTAGTGGATATGAGCAAAAAATCTATGTCAAAATAACTAAGTATGTTGTTTTTTATAATCAGGACAGAAGAGCATGCTATTTTTCATGAACACTTTGGTTTACCTGTTTGAAATTATAAAACTTTACGTGTTCGACGTGTTGGAGACTTGGAGATAATACAACTCCTAGATAAGCCCAAGGGGGATATGTAATTGTTTCTTTTTTGATAAATTGTAGGTAGTGATGAACCGTGCTCAGAATGTTGCACAAGCAGTAGTTATATGAAACGTTTGAGGAACTTTAGACGCAACAAACTTGAATTCTATTCAGCGATGGTTATTCAATCACATAAACGAGGATGGATTGCGCGTAGAGTAGCATGTTGACATAGATGTCAAATTGTGCAGATCCAAGTAAGTTTACTCACAGAAAATTTTGAAAAAATGACCCAAAAATATTAGTGTAGCGAGCTAGTTTCTTTCTTGTAAAGATCGTGACTTGTGCACTCTTATGAATCCAGAGTGTTTTCCTTGGTTGGTTGATGAGAAAGGAGCTTTTACTGCAATAGGAGGCCACGACAAAGATTCAAAGTGCTTTTCGATGCTTTACATGCCTCAAGAGCTTTTAACAGTCGTAAAGATGCTGCTATTGTAATCCAGCGATACTTGAGGGGTTGCATTACTCGAAAGAGGCTTTTAGGTAAAGTCTAACCTGTTTCAATCATTTTATAATGTTCATGTCCGTGTTTATTTTGATGTTACTGAGTTGGAATCTGAGATTTTTATATTTACTATTTTTTTTAACAGATTAAGGCTAAGAAACCTACTTGGAAGCTTGGTTCATCATTTTCTCTCAAGAAGCCGGGGGAAAGCTTACCCAAAGTTCTGATTGATGATGATATGGATCTCATTGATGAAGACAACCTCTTATCTGAAGAGGACTTGAAGAAACCGCAACTCCCCCACCTGGTAAACGCCAGAAATTTATACTTACATTTTGAGGATATGGATGTAAACCATCGAATTGGGCGTTATGTAGCTGTAGTGAGCTGATCTATAAATAGGTTAGATTATTTATTTATTTATTTATTATTATTATTTTTTTAATTTTTCTTTTTAATTATTTTTTTCTTTGTTTTTGGTTTATTTATTTGTGAATGAATTTATTGTTGTGTAGGTTGGAGCAAGAGTGATGTTATTATTTTGAGGAAATGGTGGCGAATGGTGAATGGGAGGAAGTGGTTAAGTACTTGCATGGGTTTACAAAAGTTGAGGATAATTGTTACTCGATGAAGGTATTTTTCGAGATTCAGAAACAGAAGTCCTTGAAGCGTTAGATAGGTACGTTTATTACTTCCTAATTTGTTTTTATTTTACTGTCTTAGGTTTGCTAGTTACGAGTTACGGTTTATGTGTAGTCTATTCGGTTTGAATTCTGGTTTTGTGAAAGTTAAAATGTTGCTGAATTTTCTAGGAATGATCATCCTAAAGCTTGTCAAATTCTACATAAAGACTTGAAAGTGTTTTCGGGGTTTAATCAAGAACTTTATAAGGAAATACGCTACTTTTGGGTCTAGAGAATTTCAGGTGAGGACGCTGATTGCGTTTATTTTACACGCTAGGTGCGTATGAGTTTTGTTTTGTAATGTTATCATTTATTTAACATGTGTTTAGAGAGATCGAGCAATTGTCCAAATACGCAGACGCCAAGACAGCTAGGAGTGTAATGCTTGCTGAACTTAAAAAGCTGATTGAAGCGAGGTTGAGGACACTCATCAATCAAAGGTTTGTGTTTTGTGAATATTAGGTTAGCCGAGAATATTTTGTTCAGTTATAGTGTTTGCTTAATATATAGTTTGTTTTGCGTTGTAGTTTAAATAGGCAACATTAGCTGTGCAAAAAAGCCGAATCCAGATATAAGAACTTGGTTGGTTGATCATTCTTGTGGGCAGTCACAGTCACTATCACAACCACAACCACAGCCACAGCCACATCCACAGCCACAGCCACAGCCACAGCCACAGCCAAATGTTGCACGAGCCCCATCCCCTGTTACTAATTCGTTATTGAGCGTAGTACCTAAACCGCAGCCAGGCTTTCCTCATTTGGGTGCTCATGGTGTAATTCAACTGTATTCTTTTTATGTTTAGTTCGTTTTAACTCCAATAATCATAGTGACTCAGTCTTAATGTGTTTTTTTATGTTATTATCTGAAGCTATTTCAGGCTGCACCAGCACCTCTGCCGCCTGTGCATCACTCGTCGGCTTCTGCTGGACCTATTATTGGTTTTGGTCCTCTCAATGATGCTTGTATGTAATTCCTTTTTATAAAATAATTTGTTAAGATTGGCCATATCATTAACATACCGAGTCTCTAACTCTCTATTATGTTATTACCGCTGATTTAGTTGATCATTCATTTTCTGACATGGCAGCTATGTTAAAGCGTGGAAGGACTCCTCCTACCAACAATCCAGCTTTAGAGTTTCGAACGGCTGACTCGGAACATGTTTTAAAGAGGACAAGGGCCTTTGGGATATCTGATGAAGTACGGACTACTCTAGCTCTTCTTTACATAACCTCAACGCGTTTGAAAATTTGACATTTAAATGCTTCATTGGTTATTACTAGATACTAGCTGCTGAGTGCTGACATATTCCTGATCTTGGTACAGGTTAATCATCTGCCTGTAAATGTCTTACCTGTTGGTAACAGTGGACAGAGTCATGGGCAAAGCTCGTATTCATCTGATGACCTACCTAAAAAAAAGGAAAAAAAAAAGAAGAAAGAAAAGGAAAAAAAAAAAAACAAAAAAGAAAAAAACAAAAAAGAGAGAGAGAAACAAGCAGCAGTCAAAATTCAAAGTCATGGATGGTTGTCATGAAGCTGTTTCTTGAAACAGAAACAAGCAATTATGATAGGTTCTATTGGTCTATAATTCTATTCCGTGATGGTTATTCAATCACATACACGAGGATGGATTGCGCGTAGAGTAGCATGTAGACGTAGATGTCAAATTGTGCAGATCCAAGTAAGTTTACTCAGAAAATTTTGAAAAAATGCTCCAAAAATATTAGTGTAGTGAGCTAGATTGTACGATTTGTGTAATCAGTTGTTTGTACCAACTATACAGATTGAGGCTCATGCGGGCAGTGTTAATGATCTTGCTTTCGCTTATCCAAACAAAATACTTTCCTTTGTTACTTGCGGAGATGATAAGTTGATAAAGGTTTGTATATTTACTTATTTGCTCTGTTTAAAGTGATAACGTTTTATATAAATTGGGTATAAGTTAAAGTTCCATGCAGGCGTGGGATGCACTAACTGGGGCTATAAAGAATGAATTTCAAGGACATGAAGCACCTGTATACTCTGTATAGCCACATTTCAAGGAGAATATTCAGGTATGACCATTTTCTCATATTGAAAGCTAGAATAGCAGTCACTAATTTGTTGTATCTTATTTTCTCCTTGTACTAGTTTGTCTTTTCAACTGCTATTGATGGGCAAATAAAGGCTTATTTGTATGATAATGAGGGTCCAAGAGTGAACTACAATGCACCAGGTCAATCATCCACCAAAATGGCATATAGTGCCAACGGAACAAGGTTTGAAAATTTGTATCTCTTTATCCGATTTGATAGTCCAAGCTTGTTGCTTCTGATATTGTTCAAAATATTGATCTTGATAATGATTTGAGAACTTTTCAGGTTATTTTCATGCGGAACAAATAAACAAGGAGACTCTTTCATCGTAGAATGGAATGAAACTGAAGGTACTGCGAAGCGTACCTATAATGAGTTTGGGAAGCAAGCTGTTGGAGTTGTGCAGTTTGATACTACAAAAACCGCTTTATTGCTGCTGGGTTTGGTTAAGTTTTGGGATATGGACAATTATAACTTGTTGACAACTATTGATTCTGAGGGTGGTTTACTGGTAAATATTAGATGTTTTCAGTTAAATTTTTGGGTTTGTGCCTGCTAACAATACTGATTCTTAATTTATATGCAGACTTCTCCTTTTGTACGGTTTAACAAGGATGGAATGTTGCTGGCCGTTTCAATACATGCAAACGGAATCAAAATTCTAGCAAATCCAGATGGGGTTAGGCTACTGAGAACCGTTCTCTTGATGCATCTGGAGTTGCATTTGCATCTGCAGCGAAGGTAAAGACATTCTTAAATCCCTTCATTTATAATTCAGATTATTCTGTAAGGATTCTTTACTGTTCGCCGAGGGTCAAGTATGTCATTTGTACTTGAGGTTTCTTCTTGTGCAGACTTATGCAATGACCACATTCGGTACTGCTAGTGCATCTGGAGGACCAAGCACCACGGATATAACTTCCCCAATGCCTCCTAAGACGTTGATGGTGAGTGTTATTAGCCGTTGATACCTAATGTTTATGTTTGACATGGTTCCGAGATGGTGCTCATTTTATTACTTTCAAAACTGATGTATCCTAAATCATTGTTCATGGTGTTGAATTTGTACGGATGTGCAGAATAGTGACAATCGGGATTTGGTAGATAGGCCCAGAAGTGACAAGGCTATTGACAAATCTAGGATATGGGAAGTAACAGAAATCTCTGAACCATCACAGTGTCGCTCCTCAAGACTTCCAGATAATACATATTCGTTGATGCGGGTACATCTATAACATTTGTTTTATCACCATTTGCTGGTGTTAGAATTATTATATAAACAGATATGAAGCGGTAGTAAGAGCTATTTTGTTAACTGCAGTGCACTTTTACCCTGTTCGCCTTGCAGGTCACAAATTTGGTTTACACTAATTCAGGACATGGAGTCTTCGCACTGGCAGCCAATGCTGTCCATAAACTATGGAAATGGCCGAAAGTGACCATAATACTAGTGGGAAGGTATTTATTTAGACTCTTATAACATCTTAATGTGACTATCGCATATTAACCTAATTTTTGCTTCTTATGTTATTTGCCTCTTTTAGGCAACTACAAGAGGAGAAAGTGAAAAAGCTGGGAATCACTATGGATCAGTTGGAAAACCCTTAGTCGGCCTGTGGCAGCGTAAGTCTGTCTAATTCTTTGAGCAATTATGCTAGGAAATGTCTCACTAAAAGCACTGAGCATGTACCTGTGGCCAATAACTTAGTTAAAGTCGAACACAACCCACACAGTCACACACACACCGAAGAAGAAGATACATAATAGAAGGTTCTTATAAACCAAGTTGTTGGAGCAACTGTAGGTTGCAATGCAGATGCACAAGTTCATGTCGTAGCCTTGAGAACTAAATACATAATTTCCTTTTGAGTTAGTGTGCACTTGACATATAGCCGTTTTTTGGTGCCCATCGAAGATGACAGACTAGGAAAGGTTCTAAAAACTAGCAAAAATTTGTTGCACATTAGTGATATTATCTATATATATACTACCTTATAATGTATTTAGGACATCTATATTTAGAAGTCTTAAAATGTTTAAGACCATAAACATTTCTTTAATAGGAAAGATGCATATATGCTTGTAATTTTTTAAGGCTTACAAGAAAAGAAGTATAGTGAGTGTACACCACTTTAATGCACATAGTTTTAAGACTTACAATACAAGAAGCATAGTGTACACCACTTTAATGCAAACATTAGAAAAACATTATTGCTATTTAATGTAATCAATTAATTAATTGGTTAATAAATACAATTAATACAATTATTAAAACACCCCTTACACAAGAAATATAAATTATCAAGCATATTGTACAACCAAATTAAACATAATTCCATCATTAAATGTCACTAATACAAATAATAAAGCACATTATTCAAGCCTGAACGGGTAACGGGCCAAATGGGCTTGAGCCCGAACGAGTGCGGGCCAAACGGGCTTGAGCCCGAACGAGCTCGGGCAAAACGAAATTCTTGATATCTGTAAATTTATTATCAAAAAAACATAATAAACTAAAATACATAGTTCACCAACAAATTTAATTTCAGGGTACCCGCCCTGCAACGCGCGGGTACCCTGCTAGTTTTTCATATCTGATCTTATTTTTCCAGTTATCTAGAGTAATTAGAGGTGGTAAATTTGAACTTTTTGACATAGCATTTATTTATTAATTGGCTGATTTGGGTTGTGTCTGATCTCAAAAGAGTTGTTTCACAATAGCGAGATTATTTTTCATTCACAATGATCAGTTGGAAAACCCTTAGTCGGCCTGTGGCAGCGTAAGTCTGTCTAATTCTTTGAGCAATTATGTTAGGAAATGTCACTAAAAGCACTGACTGTGGCCAATACACAGTATACTCAGTATACTCAGTATACTTTGTTAAAGTCGAACACAACCCACAGTCACACACACACCGAAGAAGAAGATACAGAATAGAAGGTTCTTATAAACCAAGTTGTTGGAGCAACTGTAGGTTGCAATGCAGATGCACAAGTTCATGTCGTAACCTTGAGAACTAAATACATAATTTCCTTTTGAGTTAGTGTGCACTTGACATATAGCCGTTTTTTGGTGCCCATCCAAGATGACAGACTAGGAAAGGTTCTAAAAACTAGCAAAAATTTGTTGCACATTAGTGATATTATCTATATATATACTACCTTATAATGTATTTAGGACATCTATATTTAGAAGTCTTAAAATGTTTAAGACCATAAACATTTCTTTAATAGGAAAGATGTATATATATGCTTGTAATTTTTTAAGGCTTACAAGAAAAGAAGTATACTGAGTGTACACCACTTTAATGCACATAGTTTTAAGACTTGCAATATAAGAAGCATAGTGTACACCACTTTAATGCAAACATTAGAAAAACATTATTGCTATTTAATGTAATCAATTAATTAATTGGTTAATAAATACAATTAATACAATTATTAAAACACCTTTTACACAAAAAATATAAATTATCAAGCATATTGTACAACCAAATTAAACATAATTCCATCATTAAATGTCACTAATACAAATAATAAAGCACATTATTCAAGCCTGAACGGGTAACGGGCCAAATGCGCTTGAGCCCGAACGAGTGCGGGCCAAACGGGCTCGAGCCCGAACGAGCTCGGGCTAAACGAAATTCTTAATATCTGTAAATTAATTATCAAAAAAACATAATAAACTAAAATACATAATTCACCAAAAAATTTAATTTCAGGGTACCCGCCGCTGCGACGCGCGGGTACCCTGCTAGTACCTGTGGCCAAATAATGTCACTAAAAGCACTGAGCATGTACCTGTGGCCAAATAATTAAACATAATTTCATCATTAAATGTCACTAATACAAATAATAAAGCACATTATTCAAGCCTGAACGGGTAACGGGCCAAATGGGCTTGAGCCCGAACGAGTGCGGGCCAAACGGGCTCGAGGTACCCTGCTAGTTTTTCATATACAGCTCTGATCTTATTTTTCCAGTTATCTAGAGTAATTAGAGGTGGTAAATTTGAACTTTTTGACATAGTATTTATTTATTAATTGGCTGATTTGGGCTGTGTCTGATCTCAAAAGAGTTGTTTCACAATAGCGAGATTATTTTTCATTCACAGTGATCAGTTGGAAAACCCTTAGTCGGCCTGTGGCAGCGTAAGTCTGTCTAATTCTTTGAGCAATTATGTTAGGAAATGTCACTAAAAGCACTGAGCATGTACCTGTGGCCAATAACTTAGTTAAAGTCGAACACAACCCACAGTCACACGCACACCGAAGAAGAAGATACAGAATAGAAGGTTCTTATAAACCAAGTTGTTGGAGCAACTGTAGGTTGCAATGCAGATGCACAAGTTCATGTCGTAGCCTTGAGAACTAAATACATAATTTCCTTTTGAGTTAGTGTGCACTTGACATATAGCCGTTTTTTGGTGCCCATCGAAGATGACAGACTAGGAAAGGTTCTAAAAACTAGCAAAAATTTGTTGCACATTAGTGATATTATCTGTATATATACTACCTTATAATGTATTTAGGACATCTATATTTAGAAGTCTTAAAATGTTTAAGACCATAAACATTTCTTTAATATGCTTGTAATTTTTTAAGGCTTACAAAAAAGAAGTATAGTGAGTGTACACCACTTTAATGCACATAGTTTTAAGACTTTAATGTGCATTAAAGTGGTGTACAAGAAGCATAGTGTACAAGAAGCATAGTGTACACCACTTTAATGCAAACATTAGAAAAACATTATTGCTATTTAATGTAATCAATTAATTAATTGGTTAATAAATACAATTAATACAATTATTAAAACACCCCTTACACAAGAAATATAAATTATCAAGCATATTGTACAACCAAATTAAACATAATTCCATCATTAAATGTCACTAATACAAATAATTAGCACATTATTCAAGCCTGAACGGGTAACGGGCCAAATGGGCTTGAGCCCGAACGAGTGCGGGCCAAACGGGCTCGAGCCCGAACGAGCTCGGGCTAAACGAAATTCTTGATATCTGTAAATTTATTATCAAAAAAACATAATAAACTAAAATACATAGTTCACCAAAAAATTTAATTTCAGGGTACCCGCCGCTACAACGCGCGGGTACCCTGCTAGTTTTTCATATACAGCTCTCATCTTATTTTTCCAGTTATCTAGAGTAATTAGAGGTGGTAAATTTGAACTTTTTGACAGTATTTATTTATTAATTGGCTGATTTGGGCTGTCTGATCTCAAAAGAGTTGTTTCACAATAGCGAGATTATTTTTCATTCACAGGAGAGATCTTATGTTGCGAGTAAATCAGATTTATTTATTTATTTATTTATTTATTTATTTTTCATTTTTTATTTGCTGAAAGGAGAAACAAAGAGGTCAAAACTCTGTCATAGATTATCTATAGTGCAATGTGCACAGCTATTTTATTATGATAAAAAGTTATTGGGGTTTGGCGGGTTGGGGGATCAACACAACCTTAGCTGCCCATACTTATGTTTACTCGTTACAATCCAACCAACCCAACAAGTTTTGACCTTTTACTCATTTCTACGATGTTTCTATTTTGCGCCATCTATTATGTTCCTCATCTGTGATGAAAGTACTAGAATATGAGCTAAAACCTATATCAAATATGAATCATATAAATCATTTCTTAATGAATTTTTTTATTTGCAGGTTACAGCTTCCTCTTGGTGAAATGATTTGCGTGATCAAGTTGAGCAAACTAGAGTTTTGAATGTTGTATTTTGTTCTGCTATTGCCTTGGGCTCACGTCTCCCATCCAGCCAATGCAAGAGGCAAGAGCCAAGGTTGCTGGTGCAGGTGCTATGCTTCGTTGTGTTTCTAGTAGCACACAGGTAAATTCTTTTTCATTTTGGTTCACGTATGGGTGGGTCAGTGAGTATGGTACATGTCATAACGAGTTTGAGTCAAAGTGGTAATTTTTTAGTACAGGTGCAAATGGATTAGATCTGGTTATGTCCACCTGCCAACACTAGAAATTTCTTTAATTTTTTAGATTAATTTAAAAAGTAATTGATGTCCTGAATACAATTTATAGAATCAGAGTAAGTTACATAAATCATCAGTCTCTCTCAAGTGTGCAACTAATTTCTATTGGTCACTAAAGGCTAAATGGCGAGGGACCAGAAGTCAAAGCAAACAGTGCAATTAGGATACAAATAGTATCGACTAGGGACACTGTGTAATTTACTCTAGAAATTATATTGTTAAAATCTTTTACATGCTCAAAAAGTACATTTAATAATATAAGGATAAGCATTTCATGAACACTTTGGTTTACCTGTTTGAAATTTTGAAATTATAAAACTTTACGTGTTGGAGACTTGGAGATAATACAACTCCTATAAGCCTAAGGGGGATATGTAATTGTTTCTTTTTTGATAAATTGTAGGTGGTGAGGAAGCCTGCTAAAATGTTGCACAAGCAGTAGTTAGAACCCGTTCAGCTAAAATGTTGCACAAGCAGTAGTTAGAACCCGTTCAACCTTACCCGCCTGGTATGCATGGGTGCACGTCGTCGTCCAATTGGCAATGGTCCAACTGATGATTTTTCTGAAACTTCCCTCATACTCGAAAAGCATGCTGATTCTTTTACATCTGGAGCACTGAACAGGCTACAATAAATAACCTCAAAGTGTGTGTTTTTAGGGTAGTTAAGTGATTAGGGGAAAAAAAAATCAGAAAATCAAAAAAGAAAAAGAAAAAATAGAAAAAGAAAAAGAAAAAGGAAAAAAAAAAAAGAAAAAGAAAAAGAAAAAAAATGGAAAAGAAATAACATGTGTTTAGAGAGATCGAGCAATTGTCCAAATACGCAGACGCCAAGACAGCTAGGAGTGTAATGCTTGCTGAACTTAAAAAGCTGATTGAAGCAAGGTTGAGGAATCAAAGGTTTGTGTTTTGTCAATATTAGGTTAGCCGAGAATATTTTATTCAGTTATAGTGTTTGCTTAATATATAGTTTGTTTTGCGTTGTAGTTTAAATTGGCAACATCAGCTGTGCAAAAATCAGAAGCCGAATCCGGATATAAGAACTTGGTTAGTTGATCATTCTTGTGGGCAGTCACAGCCACAACCACAGCCACAGCCATTCTTAAAGGATTCAGAGGTGGGCCTTTCTATCACTTTCTTGTTGTCTTGAGCTATTATGGTAATAACCATTTTCTAAATAAATAAAATTTTGCACTACCATTTTGTAGGGTCCTAAGCATACAACGTATAGCAGCATATAAGACATACAATTATAGAAGTTTAGAATAATAGCGGCATTATAAGCAAACAGTGCATGAAATCATAGAATACATAAAACACATAAGAGTTATTGCACGTGGTGCCACATTATGATCAGAGATAGAAATATAAACCCATAAAAGCATAAGAGCATGCAAAGAAATTGAGCCTATTAGCAATTATACCTAAGAGCTATGTCCTAAGGGTGCAGCAAAGTTCGGAAGTGTGTATTTAAATCATCTAAAAGATATGGATTCATGTCTTTAACACAGAGCCATAGGATATGTATGAATACCCTTTCTCTTGTATCAATAACACTAGTTATAATGCCCGTGCACGCACGGGGTTTTTTCTAATTCTTTTAATTATGTATTGTTTGAGATTAGAAAACAAACAACTTAACGTATTCTAAATGGTTTTATTTGTTAGATTAAAAATATGAAATTTTTGCAATTAGTCTTAGTTTCCAAGCACCTTGGAACAATTTTTTTTTTTTTTTTTTTTTTTTTTTTTTTTTTTTTTTTTTTTTTTTAAATTTAGCATAGCGCTAACATGTTATGTAAGTTAAAATTGTGATATATTGAGGTAGTTAGTTGTCGTTAAAAAAATCACACTTAATCAAAATTGATTTTGTTGTTAGACAAAAATCAAATAAAGTAATAGACTGATTCTTTCTTGCAATACTTGGTTGAGCCAATGTCTGCAAAAAGACACATTGTCATGGTCATTTTCAACTTAAATATAATATGTAGTATATCAACTTGATGATGTTTTACATGGCCAATTGAGCTTTAAAGCCTCCAGTACTAAAATGTCACCACAAATCAACAAATCGTCACTTTACAAAATCGATATTATAAACCAAAGGTCCACATTATTGAATTGAGACGACTTTGATAGGCACTTATTAAAAACTTTACCTCCTTACAATTATAAAATAGTGATAAACATATACACATGATGATAACTGAGACATTTCAATAGGTATTATTTGGCCGTGCACTGCGCAGGGACATAAAAATAAACGCATTCGATCACACTTATATAACTAACATATGATAAATATAAGAGCCTTAAAAAAATGATAAATAAGGATGGTTTACTGTCTCAGTATTAGTCTTAAGTATCACTTTGCATACACGTCTTTTCTACGACCCAACCAATTGTATGCCATAAGAAGAAATAAATGACAATTTTCAAAACCTTAATTCAGACCCGACAAAACATTAACCATATGGTTTCCCAAATAGGTTCAACTCAACCTCTAGCATTGTAAACTCGGCATCAAACCTTCCTTTCATCACACCCCTCTTATTCTTGTAAACCTACACATCTTTTCATATGAGAGTATAATTTGTCAAAATACATAAACCAATGCCCGCGCACGCGTGGGTTTTTTTTATTTATTTATTAAAAAACAAATAGCTTAATTTTTATTCATTGTTTTAATTATCCAATGCATTAGTGTGCATATAATCCATTGCATTCAGAATTCATGCTAATTTGAAGTTGTACTAACTGAACTCGTGTTTACTAAATTAACACACTTAAGGACAATAGATAAGATTAATATAATGTAAGTTTTTAGATATTGTTGTGAGTATTCATATTCAATGTATGGGAATTTATTTTACATAAACTATAATGATAATTTCACTACTTTCTGCTCACAATCCTTTTGGAAAATGTTGTGTATAATCCAGTAGTCTAATTTTAAGTAGTAGTTTTAGCATACATGGATAAAGAAGTTTGGCACATAGATACCGAGCTCTAACCTACTCATAAACAGGAAACATACCCATTCAGGATAGTTAACATATAACTGCATATATAGTTATAAAGAATTTGTAGAATATATCAAATATATGTTATATACACGAATCATAACTAAAAGGTAAAAACCCATGCATGGATACTCGAAAAAATGTTAAACTCTGCTTCATATACTAACCTGCGCTTACAGAGTTCTAGATAGTACTATCGCCGGCCACGCTCTTGTTTGCTGTAATGATGGTGTTACTCCTTCCGTCGCCTATAAACATTAATTAACTTCGTTTTGCTGCTTGGAATTTGAAAGTTCTCACTATACACCCGTCACTATACACCCGTCTCTATCTTAACAGTTGTATACTACCATCGATGCCACAGTCACGTATGGAGTCACTCCCCCTGACTGCAACTATTTTGAATTTCTTTTAGATAGCTACTCGAGCCATAGTCCTTGAATCCAGAATTTGCCTTAAGCCTCGGTCTCTAAGCTACTTATGCTACGTCGCTTTCCTCGTTCTCCTTTTACCGTTTTATAAGCATCTTGTTGCAAATCTAGCTCTATCCCAGCAGAACCTATATTTTATGCTCTTATCACCATTGACAACTACGGTTGATGATGTGTTTTTCTGCTTTGAGGTATCAACTGCAGCTGGGATTGCATCTCAACTTTCATTACTTACAGCAACTATCATATAAATTCTTGTTAATCAACAGATATGTAGATAGTTTGCAAACTCTACAACATGAATGCCAAAACTCTGATCACACGCCCCTGGTTCAACCTATATAATCAACATCACAAAGAAGAATGGAAAAATAAGCTATAAACAAATACCAGTAAAGATTTAAATGTGTAACGACCGTCCGTTTATGGTATAGTATTATTTAAAAAAATATTATATTGATAAATCGACAAACCTTGTAAAGCATTATAAGCTTTCGACTCATAGAGTCGATGTGTGCACTGACTTGATAATTTGCTATACCAGAATGTTGGCTAGAATTCTCGTGAGCTAATGACGTCAACTCATGAAAGTGAGTAGCAAACAAAGTTAGACGTTGATAATTTGCTTTAATCACTTCAAGCAAATATTCACAAATGTCCCACGCTAAACCTGCTCCCAAAATTAGACGTTGTTGTATAGAGCAAATAACAATACTGAAACTTAAACATGTGATAGATAAACCAGTGTTATTTTGACCACCAGACAACCAGACCCAAGAACAGGAATAGGAGACTGTATAGTAACTACAATATATGAATTTGAATTGTAGAGTGCAACAACGAATAGCACGAAAAATATTCATGACATGTGAATAAAAGACATTTCCTTGAGAAGTTAACAAAACTAAAATCAGGGGAACTTCTATTTGAGTTAAAATCTGATTAGCATGTCCACGTTTATGGCTTAACTATTTTCATGTATCTTCTTGTAGGTACCCACCAATTATCTTCTTGGATACCAGAACTTGAGGATAAATGGCCTTAGAATAATAACTTATCACCTTTAAACAACAGCAACCAAACACACGTTTAGTCATCAGTTAAAAAAAATATTTCTTGTAGAGTCAGGTTGACCCGATAACATAAATAATACCCTATAACGATAATATGAATTTAGATAATTAGGATATTAACTCCTTAGCCGTAGGAGTGTAAGACAATCTTGAGGCTCATATGAAAATATTTCGCCACCTATCTATCTAGTATTATTATGCCCATAAAAGATACCACTCTTGTGTTTAGAAAAATAAAGTTGCTTGACTTGTTTCACGCAAATCTAACTGAAGATAATTCGTTAGCTTTATGTGTAATTTTACTATGATACATGTGTTCCAATTAACATGATTCTGACTGCCTAAATAACCCCAAATCATTAAATCAAGAAGTGTCAAATTCATTTCCACTATAGCTATTTATTGAGGAATAATTGAATTATTTGTCAAATATTCACCCAATTCATATAGTGACACAGAGTAAATTAAACTGTTTCAACCCAAGCATGACGCTATTAAGCAGGAGTTCATATTGAATACAGGAAAAGGAAGTGCTTACCTGTTATATATGCTTAGTTGTGTCAATTTTAAGTGAGCTTTACCCTCCATTGCGTTGCAAGATTGCAAAAAATAAAAGAGCATAAAAGTAGAGGTTGCAGCGTCGATCCATTTATAAGTAAAGAGAAGTTGACTTGGGCTATAATATTCTCCTAGAAGGTCGAAAAGTAAAACTTTAGAATGTGAATAAGGTAATGATGTTTATATCAAAGCTGATTGTAACGACATTAAAACTCACCCTTAGTTTTGTATGCAATATGTCGATAGTTACAGCAGGAACAGTGAAATTTGTTGTTGTTGATGCCCACACAATAGATGGTAAATAGTATATTTTTTTCAATGATTGAAACATAAAAATTGGTTTCGAAATATTGATGATGTGTTGTCCACAGGCCGTCCACAACAAAACCAAACCTGTGCTATGAATTTTATTAACAGTGTGTCTACGGATAAGTCAATATATAACACTCGGTGACATTTTTTAATAATGAACATCATTTACATTTCTAAAGATTAATAGTGAACTCACTTATCAGGTAAAGTTGTAATTGTCAATAGAAACAACATGGGTATTTGGGATTGCATTAATGGGATTTTAACCCATATTAGAATTTGTTTTTCTTTTTTTAATTTGCTTTGAAAAAGGCCTTAAATGGTGGCACCTAATGAAAACAAACAGAGATTATGTACACAAACTTTTGACCCATATATTTAAAAGTAAACATAATACTATGCTTTTCTCTTATCAGTAAAATAACTCAAGAAAAATATGTGTATCATTTGCTAACCAACCTTTAAGAAATCAACTACGATCATTGCAGTTCACTGTGGGTTAAACATGTTGATAGGAGCGGCTCTCATTTCTTCATACGTACTGTAAACGTGTATTACATAAAGCATGGATCCAACAACCAGAAACAAAAGGAAAAAGATGAGAATGCTTCGGTTAGTTACATAAAACATGAAAAAGTTGAGTTTTTGGGTAAATATCTTAAATATAGCACGTGCAACTCGAGAATCATTTCAGTCCCTCCTATTAATTAAAAATATGAGTTAAACTAATAGAAAAAAGTTAAATCTTATTCACAATTGATAATGAACTGCAAGAATACCTTGTCTAAAAACCTTTCCACTTTTCAGATTCTGCAACTTCAAATCCACTGAAGACCCATTGGGACCTAATGAAACACCATTTATTATACTACGAACATGGAGACAAATATGCAAAACATGGGAAAATCAGTATGTACCATCAATGAATGATTAAGGTTGTCACAGTCCCACAACCCGCATACTTTATTGGCTCTTCATAAGTCACTCTTTTTAACTACATAATCATCTACCCGAATGTCATTGTTAACATAAGAAACATTCTTTGTAATATTCATTGACTTTGATATTATTAAGAGAAATCAAACAATTTGAACAAACCTTATATGTCAAAGTTTGACTACGTATTTCACATCCATGTAGACGCAAAGAGACATCCCTACAATACATAGGTTCAGAATTTTATATATGATGGATCTAAAATAAGAAAATCTTAATGTCCAAATAATCGATTTTTCTTAATAACTCATTCAAGCAAAAAGTAAACCAATATATAAAATTCAGATATTCTTAGAATTATTACCATAAGAATTCACGATTATACACACATAACCATTCAAATAGCAAATAGACTACCATTTATTTACAATAATGTAATACCTTTGAACGCCCATAAGGATTCATTGCCTTAAATACAAACTCCTCTCAAGACATCGTATAAGTTCACCTGTACAACAAAGAACCAAATAGATTTATTAGAGATATCATAAAACGAATGCTCATTAGTGACAACCTTTATTTTCTACCAATACGTGCCATGAACACTTTTAAATTGTGTGAGAAGATGGATCGGGTCTTCTATTAAGAGGTGGAGCTATCGCCATAAGAACGGTAGACCAGCTATATCAATTATAACTAATTATCCGATATTAGCATCACGATCATAAAAATAAGCATTATTTTTATCAGTATCATACCTCCTTGGCACAGACCCTTCAATCCACTATAGTAAATCAAACACACATCATGAATTTAACAAAAAAAAAATCATAACATATATATATATATACTCAACTTGTTCAATACCCAAACCAAAATTAATCAAAAGTTCAAAGGTTAATAAACTTAGCTAATTTATAAAATTTAAATTCAATGTAATCACCTGTATAAGATCGATCTGGTTTTGAGAGCATAAGGACATTCGCAACCATTGTTGTTTAGACCCGTGGAATACCTCATAGAAATCGGAATATATTTAAACAGTGAAAATTTTTGGAACCTCAATTGATCCACTAAATCAAAAACTAAAGCTTGATATTAAGGTTTTTCTTGTTTTAGGGTATTTTTGTTGTGTCGAGGGTTTTTTTTTTTTTTTTTTTTTTTTTTTTTTTTTTTTCAGCGAGACTACTGAGGAATGTAGATGGATTCCTCAGGGTAGGAGGAAGACATGTTGTTTCAGTTTTAACCCTTAACTTATTTTAATTTAACCCCACCTTATCAAAGTTTTGTTTTTTTATATATTTGACACATGTATTTTTTTTTACTCTTTTTAAAAAAAACGAAACTTAACAAAACTTTAGCAAAATATGGAAATATTTAGGTTTTTTAATTCAACATATAGTTTTAAAAAAATAATAATTATTAAATTATTACCAAATAAGGTATGATTTGATTTTTTTGAAATGAAAAAGTCCCCACTAGGGGTTTTATTTTATTAGGTAAAAGATTATCGTGCATCATGATGTATGAATACCTCCATCTATGTAGACTTAGTCTCTTTGTAATTTTGTAACTGATACTTAAACTCGAAATGAAGTATGATACAAGTGTATTTTAGATTTTCGGGAACTAGTTCCTTTGACAAACACTTTTAGGCATGTTTTTTCTTAAGTATTATGGTAGTTGTTCGTTATAATATGTTTACATAACGTCTATTGTAAGACATTGTTTCTGTGTCAAAGGCTTTAGCGTATTTTTTGTTTAATTGTTAGATAAGCATGGATTCGATGACTCTGACGAGGAGGGCACTCGCCGTTTCATGGTAAATGTCATCGAGCCGCAATATAATCTTCACTCAGACGATGCCAATGTAAGTTGTTACGGTGGTAGAGGTGACTTTTATTGGAAACTACTCCAGTTATCAAAATTTAAGAGATCTTCTTTTCCATGCATGAGTCACTATTTTCTTTTGTGTGTGTGTGCGCGCGTTTTTTTTTTTTTTTTTTTTTTTTTTTTTTTTTTCCTGAGAGTTGATAATAAATAAATCAGAATAGAAGGAGGAGATAAAATATAAATGAAGCTGCTTAGTCATGGTTTGTGCATGTTTTGCATTTAAATGGTTCATTTTTGTATGGTCACAGGGTAGTAGATTTTTGCTTGCTGCTGTTAGCGGGAGAGTTTTAGCTCGCTCATTTCATGCAGTTCTCAACGTCGGCATAGAGATGATCAAACAAGCACTTGGCAGTGGAGATGTTACTAATTGTGAATTGACATGGAACCGTATGCAGCTGTGAGTGATGCTGGAACACGTGCAGGCTCATGTGGCTCCAACTGATGTTGATCCCGGGGCTGGACTGAATTGGTTACCAAAGATTCGTAGAAGCTCTCCAAAAGTTAAGCGTACTGAGGCTCTACTTGAAAGAGTGTTTATGCCATGTGATATGTTCTTCCGCTACACCAAGCACAAAGGCGGAACAACAGATTTAAAGGTGCCCTCTCTCTCTCTCTCTCTCTCTCTCTTTCTCTCTCTCTCTCTCTCTCTCTCTCTCTCTCTCTCTTTCTTTCTCTCTCTCTCTCTCTCTCTCTCTCTCTCTCTCTCTCTCTCTCTCTCTCACACACACACACACACACACACACACACACACACACACACACACACACACACACACCACTCTATATATGCTTATTAGTTGTTCAATTCTTTGTGTTCCAGGTCAAACCTTTGAAAGAGCTTGCATTCAATTCTCAAAATATAACAGCAACTATGAACCGGAACTGGAACCTTCGCACCGTCGCACCGAGGTACTAAAACTCCCCGATTTTAGCATTTGATTCTCCTGAAAAGTTACCCCCTATGCTGTAAATTTGAGGAACATTTCCTGACTCCTCTTTTAAGGATTTTAGCCTAGTGATTTTACTCGTCATGCCCAATAAAGTACAAAAAAAGTTCCCATAAATACTAAACTAAAGATTCTTAACAGTGATGAAAGTACTAGACTATGAGTTAAAACCTATATCAAATATGGATCATATAAATCATTTCTTAATGAATTTTTTATTTGCAGTTTACAGCTTCCTCTTGGTTAAATGATTGCGCGATCAAGTTGAGCAAACTAGAGTTTTGAATGTGGTATTTCGTTCTGCTACTGCCTTGGGCTCACGTGGACATCAATGGCCAATGCAAGAGCCAAGGTTGCTGGTGCAGGTGTTATGCTTCGTCCTGTTTCTAGTAGCAGACAGGTAAATTCTTTTTCATTTTTGTTCACGTATGGAAGGTTTAATGATAAACCTAGGGGTGGCAAACTGAGACACTGTAATTTATTCTAGAAATTATATTGTTAAAATGTTTTAGCTGCTCAAAAGTACATTTAATAGTAAGCATTTCATGAACACTTTGGTTTTAGGCTCTGAACCGCAAGATGACGATCTTGATTCACGTGATCACTGGAAACGAGTTATGCAATGGCCATGCTGGAGCTAATTTGGTGAGTCAAATGTCAATACTAAACAGTCTCATGTTATATTCTGGTTTGAAGTAGCAATTTGGAACATTTTGCTCATTTATGCTAGGCTAATGTGTCCATTGTAGCATCAAATCGCATAGGTAAAGAGGTCATTGAGACAGAACATGGTAAAAGTGCAATCACATTCTACGGCAACTCCTTTATAGCAGGTATGTAAAATTCTAATCATTGCTCCGAACCTACAACTGTGGTTGGTTATTACTAGAGGTGGATAAATAACGTGTTTGAAATTATAAAACTTTACGTGTTCGACCTGTTGGAGACTTAATACAACTTCTAGATAAGCCCAAGGGGGATATGTAATTATTTCTTTTTTGATAAATTATAGGTAGTGATGAAGCGTGCTCAGGATGTTAGAACCCGTTCAACCTTATCCGCCTAGTCATGCATGGGTGCACGTCCATACTCGAAAAGCATGCTGATTCTCTTACATCATGCTACACAATAAATAACCCCAAAGTGTATGTTTTTAGAGTGGTTGAAAAGAAAAGAAAAAAAAGGGGGAAAAAAAAGAAAAGATAAAAAAAAGGATAAAAAAAAAAATGTAGAAGAGAAGCCTGAGGTTTTTGGTTGGTTGTGGTAGGAGTGCTTATGTTATATGGACCTTGTACATGAAATTCGTAGCTTAAATGGAGGAGACACATAGCTAAATTTTTATTAATCTAACTATTATTATTATTATTATTATTATTATTATTATTATTATTATTATTATTATCATTATTATTATTATATTATAATAATAATTAATAATAATGATAATAACAATAATAATAATAATAATAATAATAATTATTAATTTAAATCGCTTTTTACTAATTTATTTTATTCATTTCATAATCAATTAGCTTATGTTTATTTCTAATTAATTTAAATCATTTTTATTTATTTAAATCACTTTTAATTTATTTAAATCATTTATACATAATATGAATAATATTTATTTAATACAAATTGATAGTCGTATGAAATTATTATTATTATTATTATTATTATTATTATTATTATTATTATTATTATTATCATTATTATTATTATATTATAATAATAATTAATAATAATGATAATGATAATAATAATAATAATAATAATAATAATAATAATAATAATAATAATTAATTTAAATCGCTTTTTACTAATTTATTTTATTCATTTCATAATCAATTAGCTTATGTTTATTTCTAATTAATTTAAATCATTTTTATTTATTTAAATCACTTTTAATTTATTTAAATCATTTATAAATAATATGAATAATATTTATTTAATACAAATTGATAGTCGTATGAAATTATTATTATTATTATTATTATTATTATTATTATTTAAATAATTATTTATTAAATCACTTAAAAACCATCGAAATCTTTTATATTTAATTTAAATTATTATAAATTATTTATAAATTATTTTAGATATATTCAAATGATTTTTAAATTGTTTAAAATGTTTAATTACATTACTTATATGCGTAAAATCATTTCTAGTTAACTATTATTATTATTATTATTATTATTATTATTGTTATTATTATTATTATTATAATTATTATTATCACTATCATTATCATTATCATTATCATTATCATTATCATTAGTATTATTGTTATTGGTATTGTTATTGTTATTGTTATTGTTATTGTTATTATTATTATTATTTTCCCCAAAGGTGAAATATATTAAATAAAATGAAGTTTTGGAAAAAGGGGAGTAATCCTGCACCCTGGTAAAATATAATAACCAAAAAAATATTGAAGTACAACGGATGAGAGTGAGTCCCTCACCTCAGCCCCTTAGGACACTTACAGACTCGAATATAAGAATGAACACCATTCCTATAACTTACAATAAAATGAACCTACCAAAAATGACAAAGTACATAAGAATTTACAATACTACTCAAGAAAAGCACTTGCCTTTTATATCACTTTGGCGATCCACCTTAACTTCTATGAAGAATCCACATAGAAACCTCCAAGCGATCTTCAACATAAAATCTGTTTGTAGTATCAAAGAACACCACAAACAAAATCTCCACCATTCCTATCGTATTATAGACAATAATCATCACCAAAGAATACCTAACATTCCCATTAACCTTAAACAAACCCGGAACCCTAACATCACCAAAACTGACTTTAGTAGGGCTCCTAGGCTTATCAGAACCAACATTGTGCTTCAAATTAGTGTTACCCACACTGGTTTTAGACACATCATGAACATTACCCCTATTACACAATACATTCCCCTGACCTACATCACTAGCAGGCAAACCATTAACATCCTTAGGCCCACTATTAAGACTACCCTCATTACCAACATTCTTAACATTAGCAGAAATAGGCTCATCATTTAAACTTTTTGCAATTTCATCTATAATCATCACAGTCAAATGAAATATTATTAACTTTACCAGAATTCACCTTACCAGCCTCAGATCCATCACCAACACTACCCCCATCATAAATACCAGAACAAGAGCCTCCAAACTCCTCCACAGACTCAGAAGCCCCATCATCACACTCCAAATCGTCCATATCCATAGCAACTCTATTACCCCTTGAAGCAGATCTAGTATTCACTTTAGAATAGAGATTCTTAGGAACATTAGGCAACATACTAGAATGTTTCAAAGTAGATTTATTCGAAGGATTCATGGTTCTAGTTGTTTTTTTAGGTTTAAGCGAAGAATCCGTCCTATGAGAGGACGGATTAGGTTTAGGGTCAAAATTAGAATCCGACATAGTGATTATAGTGACAGAAACATTAACACGGACGGATTAATGGTGGAAATGAAAAGTACGATGAACAGTAACACGGGCGTTATAACAGAAAAATGAAACAAAAAAGGGCGGATTATTTAATGAAAGTGAAATTAAAACAAACACGACACGGATCTACAGTAGCAGAAGTATTATTATAAGATTGGATTAAAATAAAATGGATTAAAGGATGTATAGATGAACAGGAAAACCGTATGAAACCCTAGGTTATAATACAATCGCCCATGTTTTAGTACTTCAACATTTTTGGATAATGAACTTTACCAGGGTGCAGGATTACTCCCCTTTACCCAAAAAAAGGGTTCCCTGTCGGTAAGAACATGTACTACAGACCGAAAGCTATTGCAACTTCATCTCAAACACCAACAGGTGTTGCTAATACTAGTTATGGTCCTCCCCCTGATAAGGTGGGAGTCTCTTCATCAAGTAGTAACTTAAAGTCTAATGATAGTATTGTGCCGTCTCATAACGATAATGTAACAACAACCTACCAAAATCCTACAGGAAGCTCATCTAAACCGACTGCTAATATTTCCACATCTAATCCTTTTGATGCTTTGGCGGTGGATGAGGGTGTTCAAGAGGATACGAAGTTGGATGAGGAGGAGGTTGTTAATGTTTTTGATGAATCTGGTAATTTGTTTGATCAATCGGGGGCAAGCACTTCCGTCCTTAATGTTCCCGATGTTTAGTATCGCTTCATGGAATATAAGGGGTCTGAACCGTTCCCCTAAACAAAAAGAGGTTCGTCATGTTGTTAATGAGAATAACCTCAGTATGTGTGCTGTTTTGGAGTCTCATGTAGATGCTTCGGGTGTGTACGATACATGTTGTAAGGTGTGTCGTCGTTGGAAATGGACGTCTAATGGGAATCTTTGTAATAAGGGTTCTCGTATCATTCTTGGCTGGAATGATGATATTGTTGATGTTATGGTTATGGCTTCTACTAACCAAGTTATGCATGTTCAGGTTAATGTTCGTAATGAAAACAAAACCATTTTTTGTTCCTTTGTTTATGGAGATAACTATTATGTTAATCGGAGAGCGCTTTGGAGTAGTAGGCCTTGGGTGTTATTGGGAGACTTTAATGCTGCTCTTAATTTGGAGGATCATTCGTGTGGTGGTTATGCTCTTGATATTGCTATGCGTGAATTTAAAGAATGTGTATTGAATATGGAGGTGTCGGATGTTAATAGTATGGGGCTGCATTTTACATGGAATCAAAAACCAATAGGCTCTAATGGAACGTTAAAGAAGATTGATAGAATTATGGGTAATTTAAAGTTTGGTGATGATTTCCCGGGTTCGTTTGCTATTTTCCAACCTTACCGTATTTCAGATCATTCTCCTTGTGTCCTTCGTATTCCTCAGGTGGCTAAACTCAAACCTAAACCTTTTAAGTTCTCTAATTTTCTGGTGCATAAAGAGGGCTCTATTGATACTGTTACTTCGGGGTGGAATCTTAGTGTAAATGGTTGTGCTATGTATCGTGTTGTTAAACACTTGAAGGGGCTGAAATCTTCTTTTCGTAAGCTTTTGTATAACCAAGGTAACCTTCACGAGAGGGTTACTAGTCTTCATAAGGAGTTAGAGTCTAACGTGCTATTGATAAAGACCCGTTTAATTCAGCCCTTCGGGAAGATCATGCTCATTACCTTCTTGCTTTTAAGGAGGCAATATTATATGAAGGAAGTGCAGTTGCAGGGGCTTTTGTTTCTCATTATTAGCAGTTTCTGGGTATTGAAGGGGATTGTACCCCTCTTGATGATCATGCTTTATTCTCTAATGTCCTTAATCCTCAAATGGCTGATTTTATGGTGAGAGATGTTACGGATTCTGAAATTAGGGAAGCTATATTCTCGATGGGGGATGATAAAGCTCCTGGGCCTGACGGGTACACTGCCGCTTTCTTTAAGAAAGCATGGAATGTTGTGGGTATTGATGTCACGTGTGCTATTCGGGATTTCTTTTCTAATGGTAAGCTTCTTAAGGAAACTAACCACACTAATATCATTGATTCCTAAAGTGTCTACCCCGTCTAAGATTACTGATTATAGGCCTATTTCTTGTTGCAATGTGTTGTTTAAGTGCATTAGTAAAATTATTGCGAACCGTGTTAAAGACAGCCTTGGTCATTTGGTTAGTATTAACCAATCTGCGTTTGTTCCTGGGCGGCGTATTTCTGATAATATTTTGCTTACCCAAGATATTATGCGGAATTATCATAGAGGGAGAGGTCTGCCTAGATGTGCTTTTAAAGTGGATATTCAAAAGGTGTATGATACGGTTAATTGGGCTTTTCTTAGGTCTATTCTGATTGGTTTTGGTTTCCATCATAAAATGGTCGATTGGATTATGGTTTGTGTTTCTTCTACATCGTATTCCATATGTGTTAATGGGGATCTTCATGGCTGGTTCCAAGGTAAGCGAGGTCTTCGGCAGGGTGACCCGTTATCTCCTTACTTGTTTACTTTGGTTATGGAGGTTTTAACCCTTATTCTGCAGAAAAAGATGGCTAATACGATGATGGAGTTTCAGTTTCATCATTTATGTGAGCAACAGCGTATTATTAACCTTTGTTTTGCAGATGATCTTTTCTTATTCTCTAGAGGCCATCCAGAATCAGTTAACTTTATGCAAGCTTTGGAGGATTTCAAGAATGTTTCGGGTCTTGTTCCGAGTATTCCCAAGAGTACTGCTTTTTTCTGTAATGTGCCTAGTACTTTGAAAGCTATGATTCTTCAGTCTATGCCATTTGCAGAAGGGTCTCTTCCGGTTAGATATTTGGGTGTTCCTCTCATTTCGTCTAGGCTTCTCTATAGGGATTGTAAGGTTCTTGTGGAGAAATTAGAAGGGCGTGTGAATGATTGGCGTAATAAGTTTCTTTCGTTGGCGGGTAGGCTTCAATTGATCAGGTCCGTGTTGTCTTCGATGCATATTTATTGGGCGTCTGTTTTCATCCATCCTGCTCGTATTATACATGATTTGGAGCAGCTCATGAGGAGTTTTTTATGGTCGTTGTCCATAATGCTTGCACGGTGATAAGAGCAATTGTTACTTACATGATGAGATCCGTTGTCCCTAAAGGCTAACTTTATGAGGGCAATTTGTCCCTTACATAATAAGAGCTGTTGTCCCAAAAGGCTCACTTGTTGAGAGCAATTGTACCTTAGTTCATGGGATCCATTGTCCCTAAACGCTTGCTCACATGGTGAGAACAATTGCCCTTTACATGATGATAGCTGTTGTCCCAAATGCTTGCACACTAGATAAGAGCAATTGTCACTTACATGATGAGATCCGTTGTCCCTAAAGGCTAACTTTATGAGGGCAATTTTTCCCTTACGTAATAAGAGCCGTTGTCCCTAAAGACTCACTTGTTGAGAGCAATTGTACCTTAGTTTATGGGATCCATTGTCCCTAAACATGATGATAGTCGTTGTCCCTAATGCTTACACACTCTATAAGAGCAACTGTTACTTACATGATGAGATCCGTTGTCCCTAAAGGCTAACTGTATGAGGGCAATTTTTACCTTACATAATAAGAGCCGTTGTCCCTAAAGACTCACTTGTTGAGAGCAATTGTATCCTACTTTATGGGATTCGTTGCCCTAAACACTTGCTCACTTGATGAGAGAAATTGCCCTTTTCATGATGATAGCCGTTGTCCCTAATGCTTACACACTCGATAAGAGCAATTGTGTACATGATGAGATCCGTTATCCCTAAAGGCTAACTTTATGAGGGCAATTTGTCCTTTACATAATAAGAGCCATTGTCCCTAAAGTCTCACTTGTTGAGAGCAGTTGTACCTTACTTTATGGGATCCATCGTCCCTAAACACTTGCTCAATTGACGAGAGCAATTGCCCTTTACATGATGATAGCCGTTGTCCCTAATGCTTACACACTCGATTAGAGCAGTCACTTACATGATGAGATCCGTTATCCCTAAAGGCTAACTTTATGAGGGCAATTTGTCCCTTACATGATAAGAGCCGTTGTCCCTAACTTTATTGGAGCCGTTGTCCCTAAACGCTCGCTCACATAATGAGAGCAATTGCCCTTTACATGTTGATAGCCATTTTCACTAATGCTTGCAAGCTTGACAAGAGCAATTGTCACTTGCATGATGAGATCCGTTGTCCCTAAAGGCTAACTTTATGAGGGTGATTTGTCCCATACAAAATAAGAGCCATTGTCCCTAAAAGCTTACAAGTTGAGAGCAATTGTACCTTACTTTATGGGAGCCGTTGTCCATAAACGCTCGCTCACTTGTTGAGTGCAATTGCCCTTTAAATGATGATAGCCGGTGTCCTTAAAGCTTGCACACTTGATAAGAGCAATTGTCACTTACATGATGAAACCCGTTGTCCCAAAAGGCTAACTTTATGAGGGCAATATGTCCCTTCCATGATAAGAGCCGTTGTCCCTAAAGACTAGCTTGTTGAGAGCAATTGTACCTTACTTTATGGGAGCCGTTGTCCCTAAACGCTAGCTCACATGGTGATAGCAATTGCCCTTTACATGATGATAGCCGTTTTCCCTAATGCTTGCAAGCTTGACAAGAGCAATTGTCACTTGCATGATGAGATCCGTTGTCCCTAAAGGCTAACTTTATGAGGGTGATTTGTCCCATACTGAATAAGAGCCGTTGTCCCTAAAGGCTTACAAGTTGAGAACAATTGTACCTTACTTTATGGGAGCCGTTGTCCATAAACGCTCGCTCACTTGTTGAGTTTAATTGCCCTTTAAATGATGATAGTCGGTGTCCTTAAAGCTTGCATACTTGATAAGAGCAATTGTCACATACATGATGAGACCCGTTGTCCCGAAAGGCTAATTTTATGAGGGCAATATGTCCCTTACATGATAAGAGACGTTGTCCCTAAAGACTCACTTGTTGAGAGCAATTGTACCTTACTTTATGGGAGCCGTTGTCCCTAAACGCTTGCTCACATGATGAGAGCAATTGCCCTTTACATGATGATAGCCGTTGTCCCTAATGCTTGCACACTTGATGAGATCCGTTGTCCCTAAAGGCTAACTTTATGAGGGCAATTTGTCCCTTACATAATAAGAGCCGTTGTCCCTAAAGGCTCACTTGTTGAGAGCAATTGTACCTTAGTTCATGGGATCCATTGTCCCTAAACGCTTGCTCACATGGTGAGAGCAATTGCCCTTTACATGATGATAGCTGTTGTCCCTAATGCTTGCACACTAGATAAGAGCAATTGTCACTTACATGATGAGATCCGTTGTCCCTAAAGGCTAACTTTATGAGGGCAATTTTTCCCTTACGTAATAAGAGCCGTTGTCCCTAAAGACTCACTTGTTGAGAGCAATTGTACCTTAGTTTATGGGATCCATTGTCCCTAAACACTTGCTCACTTAATGAGAGCAATTGCCCTTTACATGATGATAGTCGTTGTCCCTAATGCTTACACACTCTATAAGAGCAACTGTCACTTACATGATGAGATCCGTTGTCCCTAAAGGCTAATTTTATGAGGGCAATTTTTCCCTTACATAATAAGAGCCGTTGTCCCTAAAGACTCACTTGTTGAGAGAAATTGTACCTTACTTTTTGGGATTCGTTGCCCTAAACATTTTCTCACTTGATGAGAGAAATTGCCCTTTTCATGATGATAGCCGTTGTCCCTAATGCTTACACACTCGATAAGAGCAATTGTCACTTACATGATGAGATCCGTTGTCCCTAAAGGCTAACTTTATGAGGGCAATTTGTCCTTTACATAATAAGAGCCATTGTCCCTAAAGTCTCACTTGTTGAGAGCAGTTGTACCTTACTTTATGGGATCCATCGTCCCTAAACACTTGCTCACTTGACGAGAGAAATTGCCCTTTACATGGTGATAGCCGTTGTCCCTAATGCTTACACACTCGATAAGAGCAGTCACTTACATGATGAGATCCGTTGTCCCGAAAGGCTAACTTTATGAGGGCAATTTGTCCCTTACATGATAAGAGCCGTTGTCCCTAAAGACTCACTTGTTGAGAGCAATTGTACCTTAATTTATTGGAGCCGTTGTCCCTAAACGCTTGCTCACTTAATGAGAGCAATTGCCCTTTACATGTTGATAGTCGTTGTCCCTAATGCTTGCACACTTGATAAGAGCAACTGTACCTTACTTTATGGAAGCCGTTGTCCAAAAACGCTCGCTCACTTGTTGAGTGCAATTGCCCTTTAAATGATGATAGCCGGTGTCCTTAAAGCTTGCACACTTGATAAGAGCAATTGTCACTTACATGAATAAACCCGTTGTCCCTAAAGGCTAACTTTATAAGGGCAATTTGTGTCTTCCATGATAAGAGCCGTTGTCCCTAAAGGCTCACTTGTTGAGAGCAATTGTACCTGACTTTATGCGAGCCTTTGTCCCTAAACGCCTGCTTACTTGATGAGAGCAATTGCCTTTTATATGATGATAGCCGTTGTCCCTAATGCTTGCACACTTGATAAGAGCAATTGTCACATACATGTTGAGACCCGTTGTCCCTAAAGACTCACTTGTTGAGAGAAATAGTACCTTACTTTATGGGAGCCGTTGTCCCTAAACACTTGCTCACTTGATGAAAACAATTGTCCTTTACATGATGATAGCCGTTGTTCCTAATGCTTGCACACTTGACAAGAGCAATTGTCACTTGAATGTTCAGATCCGTTGTCCCTAAAGGCTAACTTTATGAAGGCGATTTATCCCTTACATGAAAAGAGCCGTTGTCCCTAAAGGCTCACATGTTGAGAAAAATTGTACCTTACTTTATGGGAGCCGTTGTCCCTAAATGCAAGGTCACTTGATGAGAGCAATTGCCCTTTACATGATGATAGCCGTTGTCCCTAATGCTTACACACTCGATAAGAGCAACTGTCACTTACCTGATGATATCCGTTGTCCCTAAACGCTCACTTGTTGAGAGCAATTATACCTTAGTTTACGGGTCCCGTTGTCCCTAAATGCTTTCTCACTTAATGAGAGCAATTGACCATTACATGATGATTTCCGTTGTCCCTAATCCTTGCACACTCGATACGAGCAATTGTCACTTACATGATGAGATCCGATGTCCTTAAAGGCTAACTTTATGAGGGCAATTCGTCCCTTACATAATAAGAGTCGTTCTCCCTAAAGGCTCAATTGTTGAGAGCAATTGTACCTTAGTTTATGGGATCCATTGTCCCTAATGCTTGCACACTTGATAAGAGCAATTGTAACTTACATGATGAGCTCCGTTGTCCCTAAAGGCAAACTTTAGGTGGTCAATTTGTCCCTTACATAATAAGAGTTGTCGTCCCTAAAGACTCTCTTCTTGTGAGCAAAATTGTACCTTAGTTTATGGGATCTGTTGTCCCTAAAAGCTTGCTCACTTGATGCGAGCAGTTACCCTTTACATGAGTACTATCGTTGTCCCTTATGCATGCACACTCGATAAGAGCAATTGTCACTTACATGATGAGATCCGTTGTCCCTAAAGGCAAACTTTATGAGGGCAATTTTCCCTTACATAATAAGAGTTGTTGTCCCTAAAGACTCACTTATTGCGAGCAATTGTACCCTACTTTATGGGATTCGTTGCCCTAAACACTTACTCACTTGATGAGAGCAATTGCCCATTTCATGATGATAGCTGTTGTCCCTAATGCTTACACACTCGATAAGAGCAATTGTCACTTACATGATGAGATCCGTTGTCCCCAAAGGCTAACTTTATGAGGGCAATTTCTCCCTTACATAATAAGAGCCATTGTCCCTAAAGTTTCACTTATTGAGAGCAGTTGTACCTTACTTTATGGGATCCGTTGTCCCTAAACATTTGCTCACTTGATGAGAGCAATTGCCCTTTACATGATGATAGCCGTTGTCCCTAATGCTTACACACTCGATAAGAGCAACTGTCACTTACATGATGAGATCCGTTGTCCCTAAAGGCTAACTTTATGAGGGCAGTTTGTCCCTTACATGATAAGAGCCGTTGACCCTAAAGACTCACTTGTTGAGAGCAATTGTACCTTACTTTATGGGAGCCGTTGTCCCTAAACGCTTGCTCACTTGATGAGAGCAATTGCCCTTTACATGATGATAGCCATTGTCCCTAATGCTTGCACACTTGACAAGAGCAATTGTCACTTGTATGATGAGATCCGTTGTCCCTAAAGGATAACTTTATGAGGGCGATTTGTCCCATACATGATAAGAGCCGCTGTCCCTAAAGGCTTACAAGTCGAGAGCAATTATACCTTACTTTATAGGAGCCGTTGTCCCTAAACGCTCGCTCACTTGTTGAGTGCAATTTCCCTCTAAATGATGATAGCCGGTGTCCCTAATGCTTGCACACTTGATAAGAGCAATTGTCAATTACATGATGAGACCCGTTGTCCCTAAAGGCTAACTGTATGAGGCAATTTTTCCCTTACATAATAAGAGCCGTTGTCCCTAAAGACTCACTTGTTGAGAGCAGTTGTACCTTACTTTATGGGATTCGTTGCCCTAAACACTTGCTCACTTGATGAGAGAAATTGCCCTTTTCATGATTATAGCCGTTGTCCCTAATGCTTACACACTCGATAAGAGCAATTGTGTACATGATGAGATCCGTTGTCCCTAAAGGCTAACTTTATGAGGGCAATTTGTCCTTTATATAATAAGAGCCATTGTCCCTAAAGTCTCACTTGTTGAGAGCAGTTGTACCTTACTTTATGGGATCCATCGTCCCTAAAACACTTGCTCACTTGACGAGAGCAATTGCCCTTTACATGATGATAGCCGTTGTCCCTAATGCTTACACACTCGATAAGAGTAGTCACTTACGTGATGAGATCCGTTGTCTCTAAAGGCTAACTTTATGAGGTCAATTTGTCCCTTACATGATAAGAGCCGTTGTCCCTAACTTTATTGGAGCCGTTGTCCCTAAACGTTTGCTCACTTAATGAGAGCAATTGCCCTTTACATGTTGATAGCCATTTTCACTAATGCTTGCAAGCTTGACAAGAGCAATTGTCACTTGCATGATGAGATCCGTTGTCCCTAAAGGTTAACTTTATGAGGGTGATCTGTCCCATACAAAATAAGAGCCGTTGTCCCTAAAGGCTTACAAGTTGAGAGCAATTGTACCTTACTTTATGGGAGCCGTTGTCCATAAACGCTCGCTCACTTGTTGAGTGCAATTGCCCTTTAAATGATGATAGCCGGTGTCCTTAAAGCTCGCACACTTGATAAGAGCAATTGTCACTTACATGATGAAACCCGTTGTCCCTAAAGGCTAACTTTATGAGGGCAATATGTCCCTTCCATGATAAGAGCTGTTGTCCCTAAAGACTCACTTGTTGAGAGCAATTGTACCTTACTTTATGGGAGCCGTTGTCCCTAAACGCTTGCTCACATGATGAGAGCAATTGCCCTTTACATGATGATAGCCGTTTTCCCTAATGCTTGCAAGCTTGACAAGAGCAATTGTCACTTGCATGATGAGATCCGTTGTCCCTAAAGGCTAACTTTATGGGGGTGATTTGTCCCATACAGAATAAGAGCCGTTGTCCCTAAAGGCTTAAAAGTTGAGAACAATTGTACCTTACTTTATGGGAGCCGTTGTCCATAAATGCTCGCTCACTTGTTGAGTTTAATTGCCCTTTAAATGATGATAGCCGGTGTCCTTAAAGCTTGCACACTTGATAAGAGCAATTGTCACATACATGATGAGACCCGTTGTCCCTAAAGGCTAATTTTATGAGGGCAATATGTCCCTTACATTATAAGAGCCGTTGTCCCTAAAGACTCACTTGTTGAGAGCAATTGCACCTTATTTTATGGGAGCCGTTGTCCCTAAACGCTTGCTCACATGATGAGAGCAATTGCCCTTTACATGATGAGATCCGTTGTCCCTAAGGGCTAACTTTATAGGGGCAATTTGTCCCTTACATAATAAGAGCCGTTGTCCCTAAAGGCTCACTTGTTGAGAGCAATTGTACTTTAGTTCATGGGATCCATTGTCCCTAAACGCTTGCTCACATGGTGAGAGCAATTGTCACTTACATGATGAGATCCGTTGTCCCTAAAGGCTAACTTTGTGAGGGCAATTTTTCCCTTACGTAATAAGAGTCGTTGTCCCTAAAGACTAACTTGTTGAGAGCAATTGTACCTTAGTTTATGGGATCCATTGTCCCTAAACACTTGCTCACTTAATGAGAGCAATTGCCCTTTACATGATGATAGTCGTTGTCCCTAATGCTTAACACTCTATAAGATCAACTGTCACTTACATGATGAGATCCGTTGTCCCTAAAGGCTAATTTTATGAGGGCAATTTTTCCCTTACATAATAAGAGCCGTTGTCCCTAAAGCCTCACTTGCTGAGAGCAATTGTACCTTACTTTATGGGATTCGTTGCCCAAAACACTTGCTCACTTGATGAGAGAAATTGCCCTTTTCATGATGATAGCCGTTGTCCCTAATGCTTACACACTCGGTAAGAGCAATTGTCACTTACATGATGAGATCCGTTGTCCCTAAAGGCTAACTTTATGAGGGCAATTTGTCCTTTACATAATAAGAGCCATTGTCCCTAAAGTCTCACTTGTTGAGAGCAGTGGTACCTTACTTTATGGGATCCATCGTCCCAAAACACTTGCTCACTTGACGAGAGCAATTGCCCTTTACATGATGATAGCCGTTGTCCCTAATGCTTACACACTCGATAAGAGCAGTCACTTACATGATGAGATCCGTTGTCCTTACAGGCTAACTTTATGAGGGCAATTTTTCCCTTACATGATAAGAGCCGTTGTCCCTAAAGACTCACTTGTTGAGAGCAATTGTACCTTACTTTATTGGAGCCGTTGTCCCTAAACGCTTGCTCACTTAATGAGAGCAATTGCCCTTTACATGTTGATAGCCGTTGTCCCTAATGCTTGCACACTTGATAAGAGCAACTGTACCTTACTTTATGGAAGCCGTTGTCCATAAACGCTTGCTCACTTGTTGAGTGCAATTGCCCTTTAAATGATGATAGCCGGTGTCCTTAAAGCTTGCACACTTGATAAGAGCAATTGTCACTTACATGATGAAACCCGTTGTCCCTAAAGGCTAACTTTATATGGGCAATTTGTCTCTTCCATGATAAGAGCCGTTGTCCCTAAAGGCTCACATGTTGAGAGCAATTGTACCTAACTTTATGCTAGCCTTTGTCCCTAAACGCCTGCTTACTTCATGAGAGCAATTGCCTTTTACATGATGATAGCCGTTGTCCCTAATGCTTGCACACTCGATAAGAGGAATTGTCACATACATGTTGAGACCCGTTGTCCCTAAAGACTCACTTGTTGAGAGTAATAGTACCTTACTTTATGGGAGCCGTTGTCCCTAAACACTTGCTCACTTGATGAAAACAATTGTCCTTTACATGATGATAGCCGTTGTTCCTAATGCTTGCACACTTGACAAGAGCAATTGTCACTTGCATGTTCAGATCCGTTGTCCCTAAAGGCTAACTTTATGAAGGCGATTTATCCTTTACATGAAAAGAGCCGTTGTCCCTAAAGGCTCACATGTTGAGAGAAATTGTACCTTACTTTATGGGAGCCGTTGTCCCTAAATGCAAGGTCACTTGATGAGAGCAATTACCCTTTACATGATGATAGCCGTTGTCCCTAATGCTTACACACTCGATAAGAGCAACTGTCACTTACCTGATGATATCCATTGTCCCTAAACGCTCACTTAATGAGAGCAATTGTCCATTACATGATGATTTCAGTTATCCCTAATCCTTGCACACTCGATACGAGCAAGTGTCACTTACATGATGAGATTTGTTGTCCTTAAAGGCTAACTTTATGAGGGTAATTCGTCCCTTACATAATAAGAGCCATTCTCCCTAAAGGCTCACTTGTTGAGAGCAATTGTACCTTAGTTTATGGGATCCATTGTCCCTAAACGCTCTCTCACTTGATTGAGAGCAATAACCCTTTACATGATGATAGCCGTTGTCCCTAATGCTTGCACACTTGATAAGAGCAATTGTAACTTACATGATGAGCTCCGTTGTCCCTAAAGGCAAACTTTATGAGGTCAATTTGTCCCTTACATAATAAGAGTTGTCGTCCCTAAAGACTTTCTTCTAGTGAGCAATTGTACCTTAGTTTATGGGATCTGTTGTCCCTAAACGCTTGCTCACTGGATGAGAGCAGTTACCCTTTACATGAGTACTGTCGTTGTCCCTTATGCATGCACACTCGATAAGAGCAATTGTCACTTACATGATGAGATCCGTTGTCCCTAAAGGCAAACTTTATGAGGGCAATTTTCCCTTACATAATAAGAGTTTTTGTCCCTAAAGACTCACTTATTGAGAGCAATTGTACCTTACTTTATGGGATTCGTTGCCCTAAACACTTGCTCACTTGATAAGAGCAATTGCCCTTTTCATGATGATAGCTGTTATCCCTAATGCTTACACACTCGATAAGAGCAATTGTCACTTACTTGATGAGATCCGTTGTCCCCAAAGGCTAACTTTATGAGGGCAATTTCTCCCTTACATAATAAGAGCCATTGTCCCTAAAGTTTCACTTGTTGAGAGCAGTTGTACCTTAATTTACGGGATCTGTTGTCCCTAAACACTTGCTCACTTGATGAGAGCAATTGCCCTTTACATGATGATAGCTGTTGTCCCTAATGCTTACACACTCGATAAGAGCAACTGTCACTTACACGATGAGATCCGTTGTCCCTAAAGGCTAACTTTATGATGGCAATTTGTCCCTTACATGATAAGAGCCGTTGACCCTAAAGACTCACTTGTTGAGAGCAATTGTACCTTACTTTATGGGAGCCGTTGTCCCTAAACGCTTGCTCACTTGATGAGAGCAATTGCCCTTTACATGATGATAGCCGTTGTCCCTAATGCTTGCACACTTGACAAGGCAATTGTCACTTGTATGATGAGATCCGTTGTCCCTAAAGGCTAACTTTATGAGGGCGATTAGTCCCATACATGATAAGAGCCGCTGTCCCTAAAGGCTTACAAGTCGAGAGCAATTATACCTTACTTTATAGGACCGTTGTCCCTAAACGCTCGCTCACTTGTTGAGTGCAATTTCCCTCTAAATGATGATAGCCGGTGTCCCTAATGCTTGCACACTTGATAAGAGCAATTGTCAATTAAATGATGAGACCCGTTGTCCCTAAAGGCTAACTATATGAGGGCAATTTTTTCCTTACATAATAAGAGCCGTTGTCCCTAAAGACTCACTTGTTGAGAGCAATTTACCTTACTTTATGGGATTCGTTGCCCTAAACACTTGCTCACTTGATGAGAGAAATTGCCCTTTTCATGATGATAGCCGTTGTCCCTAATGCTTACACACTCGATAAGAGCAATTGTGTACATGATGAGATCCGTTGTCCCTAAAGGCTAACTTTATGAGGGCAATTTGTCCTTTACATAATAAGAGCCATTGTCCCTAATGTCTCACTTGTTGAGAGCAGTTGTACCTTACTTTATGGGATCCATCGTCCCTAAACACTTGCTCACTTGACGAGAGCAATTGCCCTTTACATGATGATAGCCGTTGTCCCTAATGCTTACACACTTGATAAGAGCAGTCACTTACATGATGAGATCCGTTGTCCCTAAAGGTTAACATTATGAGGGCAATTTGTCCCTTACATGATAAGAGCCGTTGTCCCTAACTTTATTGGAGCCGTTGTCCCTAAACGCTTGCTCACTTAATGAGAGCAATTGCCCTTTACATGTTGATAGCCATTTTCACTAATGCTTGCAAGCTTGACAAGAGCAATTGTCACTTGCATGATGAGATCCGTTGTCCCTAAAGGCTAACTTTATGAGGGTGATTTGTCCCATACAAAATAAGAGCCGTTGTCCCTAAAGGCTTACAAGTTGAGAGCAATTGTACCTTACTTTATGGGAGCCGTTGTCCATAAACGCTCGCTCACTTGTTGAGTGCAATTGCCCTTTAAATGATGATAGCCGGTGTCCTTAAAGCTTGCACACTTGATAAGAGCAATTGTCACTTACATGATGAAACCCGTTGTCCCTAAAGGCTAACTTTATGAAGGCAATATGTCCCTTCCATGATAAGAGCCGTTGTCCCTAAAGACTCACTTGTTGAGAGCAATTGTACCTTACTTTATGGGAGCCGTTGTCCCTAAACGCTTGCTCACATGATGAGAGCAATTGCCCTTTACATGATGATAGCCGTTTTCCCTAATGCTTGCAAGCTTGACAAGAGCAATTGTCACTTGCATGATGAGATCCATTGTCCCTAAAGGCTAACTTTATGAGGGTGATTTGTCCCATACTGAATAAGAGCCGTTGTCCCTAAAGGCTTACAAGTTGAGAACAATTGTACCTTACTTTATGGGAGCCGTTGTCCATAAACGCTCACTCACTTGTTGAGTTTAATTGCCCTTTAAATGATGATAGCCGGTGTCCTTAAAGCTTGCACACTTGATAAGAGCAATTGTCCCTTACATGATGAGACCCGTTGTCCCTAAAGGCTAATTTTATGAGGGCAATATGTCCCTTACATGATAAGAGCCGTTGTCGCTAAAGACTCACTTGTTGAGAGCAATTGTACCTTACTTTATGAGAGCCGTTGTCCCTAAACGCTTGCTCACATGATGAGAGCAATTGCCCTTTACATGATGATAGCCGTTGTCCCTAATGCTTGCACACTTGATAAGAGCAATTGTCACTTACATGATGAGATCCGTTGTCCCTAAAGGCTAACTTTATGAGGGCAATTTGTCCCTTACATAATAAGAGCCGTTGTCCCTAAAGGCTCACTTGTTGAGAGCAATTGTACCTTAGTTCATGGGATCCATTGTCCCTAAACGCTTGCTCATATGGTGAGAGCAATTGCCCTTTACATGATGATAGCTGTTGTCCCTAATGCTTGCACACTAGATAAGAGCAATTGTCACTTACATGATGAGATCCGTCGTCCTTAAAGGCTAACTTTATGAGGGCAATTTTTCCCTTACGTAATAAGAGCCGTTGTCCCTAAAGACTCACTTGTTGAGAGCAATTGTACCTTAGTTTATGGGATCCATTGTCCCTAAACACTTGCTCACTTAATGAGAGCAATTGCCCTTTACATGATGATAGTCATTGTCCCTAATGCTTACACACTCTATAAGAGCAACTGTCACTTACATGATGAGATCCGTTGTCCCTAAAGGCTAACTTTATGAGGGCAATATGTCCCTTCCATAATAAGAGCCGTTGTCCCTAAAGACTCACTTGTTGAGAGCAATTGTACCTTACTTTATGGGAGCCGTTGTCCCTAAACGCTTGCTCACATGATGAGAGCAATTGCCCTTTACATGATGATAGCCATTTTCCCTAATGCTTGCAAGCTTGACAAGAGCAATTGTCACTTGCATGAAGAGATCCGTTGTCCCTAAAGGCTAACTTTATGAGGGTGATTTGTCCCATACTGAATAAGAGCCGTTGTCCCTAAAGGCTCACTTGTTGAGAGCAATTGTACCTTAGTTCATGGGATCCATTGTCCCTAAACGCTTGCTCACATGGTGAGAGCAATTGCCCTTTACATGATGATAGCTTTTGTCCCTAATGCTTGCACACTAGATAAGAGCAATTGTCACTGACATGATGAGATCCGTTGTCCCTAAAGGCTAACTTTATGAGGGCAATTTGTCCTTTACATAATAAGAGCCATTGTCCCTAAAGTCTCACTTGTTGAGAGCAGTTGTACCTTACTTTATAGGATCCATCGTCCCTAAACACTTGCTCACTTGACGAGAGCAATTGCCCTTTACATGATGATAGCCGTTGTCACATACATGATGAGACCCGTCCCTAAACACTTGCTCACTTGACGAGAGCAATTGTCACATACATGATGAGACCCGTCGTCCCTAAAGGCTAATTTTATGCGGGCAATATGTCCCTTACATGATAAGAGCCGTTGTCCCTAAAGACTCACTTGTTGAGAGCAATTGTACCTTACTTTATGAGAGTCGTTGTCCCTAAACGCTTGCTCACATGATGAGAGCAATTGCCCTTTACATGATGATAGCCGTTGTCCCTAATGCTTGCACACTTGATAAGAGCAATTGTCACTTACATGATGAGATCCGTTGTCCCTAAAGGCTAACTTTATGAGGGCAATTTGTCCCTTACATAATAAGAGCCGTTGTCCATAAACGCTCGCTCACTTGTTGAGTGCAATTGCCCTTTAAATGATGATAGCCGGTGTCCTTAAAGCTTGCACACTTGATAAGAGCAATTGTCACTTACATGATGAAACCCGTTGTCCCTAAAGGCTAACTTTATGAGGGCAATATGTCCCTTTCATGATAAGAGCCGTTGTCCCTAAAGACTCACTTGTTGAGAGCAATTGTACCTTACTTTATGGGAGCCGTTGTCCCTAAACGCTTGCTCACATGATGAGAGCAATTGCCCTTTACATGATGATAGCCATTTTCCCTAATGCTTGCAAGCTTGACAAGAGCAATTGTCACTTGCATGAAGAGATCCGTTGTCCCTAAAGGCTAACTTTATGAGGGTGATTTGTCCCATACTGAATAAGAGCCGTTGTCCCTAAAGGCTCACTTGTTGAGAGCAATTGTACCTTAGTTCATGGGATCCATTGTCCCTAAACGCTTGCTCACATGGTGAGAGCAATTGCCCTTTACATGATGATAGCTTTTGTCCCTAATGCTTGCACACTAGATAAGAGCAATTGTCACTTACATGATGAGATCCGTTGTCCCTAAAGGCTAACTTTATGAGGGCAATTTTTCCCTTACGTAATAAGAGCCTTTGTCCCTAAAGACTCACTTGTTGAGAGCAATTGTATCATAGTTTATGGGATCCATTGTCCCTAAATACTTGCTGACTAAATGAGAGCAATTCCCCTTTACATGATGATAGTCGTTGTCCCTAATGCTTACACACTCTATAAGAGCAACTGTCACTTACATGATGAGATCCGTTGTCCCTAAAGGCTAATTTTATGAGGGCAATTTTTCCCTTACATAATAAGAGCCGTTGTCCCTAAAGACTCACTTGTTGAGAGCAATTGTACCTTAGTTAATGGGATTCGTTGCCCTAAACACTTGCTCACTTGATGAGAGAAATTGCCCTTTTCATGATGATAGCCGCTGTCCCTAATGCTTACACAGTCGATAAGAGCAATTGTCACTTACATGATGAGATCCGTTGTCCCTAAAGGCTAACTTTATGAGGGCAATTTGTCCTTTACATAATTAGAGCCATTGTCCCTAAAGTCTCACTTGTTGAGAGCAGTTGTTCCTTACTTTATGGGATCCATCGTCCCTATACACTTGCTCACTTGACGAGAGCAATTGCCCTTTACATGATGATAGCCGTTGTCCCTAATGCTTACATACTCGATAAGAGCAGTCACTTACATGATGAGATCCGTTGTCCCTAAAGGCTAACTTTATGAGGGCAATTTGTCCCTTACATGATAAGAGCCGTCGTCCCTAACTTTATTGGAGCCCTTGTCCCTAAACGCTTGCTCACTTAATGAGAGCAATTGCCCTTTACATGTTGATAGCCATTTTCACTAATACTTGCAAGCTTGACAAGAGCAATTGTCACTTGCATGATGAGATCCGATGTCCGTAAAGGCTAACTTTATGAGGGTGATTTGTCCCATACAAAATAAGAGCCATTGTCCCTAAAGGCTTACAAGTTGAGAGCAATTGTACCTTACTTTATGGGAGCCGTTGTCCATAAACGCTCGCTCACTTGTTGAGTGCAATTGCCCTTTAAATGATGATAGCCGGTGTCCTTAAAGCTTGCACACTTGATAAGAGCAATTGTCACTTACATGATGAAACCCGTTGTCCCTAAAGGCTAACTTTATGAGAGCAATATGTCCCTTCCATGATAAGAGCCGTTGTCCCTAAAGACTCACTTGTTGAGAGCAGTTGTACCTTACTTTATGGGAGCCGTTGTCCCTAAACGCTTGCTCACATGATGAGAGCAATTGCCCTTTACATGATGATAGCCGTTTTCCATAATGCTTGCAAGCTTGACAAGCGCAATTGTCACTTGCATGATGAGATCCATTGTCCCTAAAGGCTAACTTTATGAGGGTGATTTGTCCCATACTGAATAAGAGCCGTTGTCCCTAAAGGCTTACAAGTTGAGAACAATTGTACCTTACTTTATGGGAGCCGTTGTCCATAAACGCTCACTCACTTTTTGAGTTTAATTGCCCTTTAAATGATGATAGCCGGTGTCCTTAAAGCTTGCACACTTGATAAGAGCAATTGTCACATACATGATGAGACCCGTCATCCCTAAAGGCTAATTTTATGAGGGCAATATGTCCCTTACATGATAAGAGCCGTTGTCCCTAAAGACTCACTTGCTGAGAGCAATTGTACCTTACTTTATGGGAGCCGTTGTCCCTAAATGCTTGCTCACATGATGAGAGCAATTGCCCTTTACATGATGATAGCCGTTGTTCCTAATGCTTGCACACTTGATAAGAGCAATTGTCACTTACATGATGAGATCCGTTGTCCCTAAAGGCTAACTTTATGAGGGCAATTTGTCCCTTACATAATAAGAGCCGTTGTCCCAAAAGGCTCACTTGTTGAGAGCAATTGTACCTTAGTTCATGGGATCCATTGTCCCTAAACGCTTGCTCACATGGTGAGAGCAATTGCCCTTTACACGATGATAGCTGTTGTCCCTAATGCTTGCACACTAGATAAGAGCAATTGTCACTTACATGATGAGATCCGTTGTCCCTAAAGGCTAACTTTATGAGGGCAATTTGTCCCTTACATAATAAGAGCCGTTGTCCCTAAACGCTCGCTCACTTGTTGAGTGCAATTGCCCTTTAAATGATGATAGCCGGTGTCCTTAAAGCTTGCACACTTGATAAGAGCAATTGTCACTTACATGATGAAACCCCTTGTCCCTAAAGGCTAACTTTATGAGGGCAATATGTCCCTTCCATGATAAGAGCCGTTGTCCCTAAAGACTCACTTGTTGAGAGCAATTGTACCTTACTTTATGGGAGCCGTTGTCCCTAAACGCTTGCTCACATGATGAGAGCAATTGCTCTTTACATGATGATAGCCGTTTTCCCTAATGCTTGCAAGCTTGACAAGAGCAATTGTCACTTGCATGATGAGATCCGTTGTCCCTAAAGGCTAACTTTATGAGGGTGATTTGTCCCATACTGAATAGCCGTTGTCCCTAAAGGCTCACTTGTTGAGAGCAATTGTACCTTAGTTCATGGGATCCATTGTCCCTAAACGCTTGCTCACATGGTGAGAGCAATTGCCCTTTATATGATGATAGCTGTTGTCCCTAATGCTTGCACACTAGATAAGAGCAATTGTCACTTACATGATGAGATCCGTTGTCCCTAAAGGCTAACTTTATGAGGGCAATTTTTCCGTTACGTAATAAGAGCCGTTGTCCCTAACGACTCACTTGTTGAGAGCAATTGTATCTTAGTTTATGGGATCCATTGTCCCTAAACACTTGCTCACTAAATGAGAGCAATTGCCCTTTACATGGTGATAGTCGTTGTCCCTAATGCTTACACACTCTATAAGAGCAACTGTCACTTACATGATGAGATCCGTTGTCCCTAAAGGCTAATTTTATGAGGGCAATTTTTCCCTTACATAATAAGAGCCGTTGTCCCTAAAGACTCACTTGTTGAGAGCAATTGTATCTTACTTAATGGGATTCGTTGCCCTAAACACTTGCTCACTTGATGAGAGAAATTGCCCTTTTCATGATGATAGCCGTTGTCCCTAATGCTTACACACTCGATAAGAGCAATTGTCACTTACATGATGAGATCCGTTGTCCCTAAAGGCTAACTTTATGAGGTCAATTTGTCCTTTACATAATTAGAGCCATTGTCCCTAAAGTCTCACTTGTTGAGAGTAGTTGTACCTTACTTTATGGGATCCATCGTCCCTATACACTTGCTCACTTGACGAGAGCAATTGCCCTTTACATGATGATAGTCGTTGTCCCTAATGCTTACATACTCGATTAGAGCAGTCACTTACATGATGAGATCCGTTGTCCCTAAAGGCTAACTTTATGAGGGCAATTTGTCCCTTACATGATAAGAGCCGTTGCCCTTTACATGTTGATAGCCATTTTCACTAATAGTTGCAAGCTTGACAAGAGCAATTGTCACTTGCATGATGAGATCCGATGTCCCTAAAGGCTAACTTTATGAGGGTGATTTGTCCCATACAAAATAAGAGCCGTTGTCCCTAAAGGCTTACAAGTTGAGAGCAATTGTACCTTACTTTATGGGAGCCGTTGTCCATAAACGCTCGCTCACTTGTTGAGTGCAATTGCCCTTTAAATGATGATAGCCGGTGTCCTTAAAGCTTGCACACTTGAAAAGAGCAATTGTCACTTACATGATGAAACCCGTTGTCCCTAAAGGCTAACTTTATGAGGGCAATATGTCTCTTCCATGATAAGAGCCGTTGTCCCTAAAGACTCACTTGTTGAGAGCAGTTGTACCTTACTTTATTGGAGCCGTTGTCCCTAAACGCTTGCTCACATGATGAGAGCAAATGCCCTTTACATGATGATAGCCGTTTTCCCTAATGCTTGCAAGCTTGACAAGCGCAATTGTCACTTGCATGATGAGATCCATTGTCCCAAAAGGCTAACTTTATGAGGGTGATTTGTCCCATACTGAATAAGTGCCGTTGTCCCTAAAGGCTTACAAGTTGAGAACAATTGTACCTTACTTTATGGGAGCCGTTGTCCATAAACGCTCGCTCACTTGTTGAGTTTAATTGCCCTTTAAATGATGATAGCCGGTGTCCTTAAAGCTTGCACACTTGATAAGAGCAATTGTCACATACATGATGAGACCCGTCGTCCCTAAAGGCTAATTTTATGAGGGCAATATGTCCCTTACATGATAAGAGCTGTTGTCCCTAAAGACTCACTTGCTGATAGCAATTGTACCTTACTTTATGGGAGCCGTTGTCCCTAAATGCTTGCTCACATGATGAGAGCAATTGCCCTTTACATGATGATAGCCGTTGTTCCTAATGCTTACATACTTGATAAGCGCAATTGTCACTTACATGATGAGATCCGTTGTCCCTAAAGGCTAACTTTATGAGGGCAATTTGTCCCTTACATAATAAGAGCCGTTGTCCCTAAAGGCTCACTTGTTGAAAGCAATTGTACCTTAGTTCATGGGATCCATTGTCCCTAAACGCTTGCTCACATGGTGAGAGCAATTGCCCTGTACACGATGATAGCTGTTGTCCCTAATGCTTGCACACTAGATAAGAGCAATTGTCACTTACATGATGAGATCCGTTGTCCCTAAAGGCTAACTTTATGAGGGCAATTTTTCCCTTACGTAATAAGAGCCGTTGTCCCTAAAGACTCACTTGTTGAGAGCAATTGTACCTTAGTTTATGGCATCCATTGTCCCTTAACACTTGCTCACTTAATGAGAGCAATTGCCCTTTACATGATGATAGTCGTTGTCCCTAATGCTTACACACTCGATAAGAGCAATTGTCACTAACATGATGAGATCCGTTGTCCCTAAAGGCTAACTTTATGAGGGTAATTTGTCCTTTACATAATAAGAGCCATTGTCCCTAAAGTCTCACTTGTTGAGAGCAGTTGTACCTTACTTTATGGGATCCATCGTCCCTAAACACTTGCTCACTTGACGAGAGCAATTGCCCTTTACATGATGATAGCCGTTGTCCCTAATGCTTACACACTCGATAAGAGCAGTCACTTACATGATGAGATCCGTTGTCCCTAAAGGCTAACTTTATGAGGGCAATTTGTCCCTTACATGATGAGAGCCGTTGTCCCTAACTTTATTGGAGCCGTTGTCCCTAAACGCTTGCTCACTTAATGAGAGCAATTGCCCTTTACATGTTGATAGCCATTTTCACTAATACTTGCAAGCTTGACAAGAGCAATTGTTACTTGCATGATGAGATCCGTTATCCCTAAAGGCTAACTTTATGAGGGTGATTTGTCCCATACAAAATAAGAGCCGTTGTCCCTAAAGGCTTACATGTTGAGAGCAATTGTAACTTACTTTATGGGAGCCGTTGTCCATAAACGCTCGCTCACTTGTTGAGTGCAATTGCCCTTTAAATGATGATAGCCGGTGTCCTTAAAGCTTGCACACTTGATAAGAGCAATTGTCACTTACATGATGAAACCCGTTGTCCCTAAAGGCTAACTTTATGAGGGCAATATGTCCCATCCATGATAAGAGCCGTTGTCCCTAAACACTCACTTGTTGAGAGCAATTGTACCTTACTTTATGAGAGCCGTTGTCCCTAAACGCTTGCTCACATGATGAGAGCAATTGCCCTTTACATGATGATAGCCGTTTTCCCTAATGCTTGCAAGATTGACAAGAGTAATTGTCACTAGCATGATGAGATCCGTTGTCCCTAAAGGCTAACTTTATGAGGGTGATTTGTCCCATACTGAATAAGAGCCGTTGTCCCTAAAGGCTCACTTGTTGAGAGCAATTGTACCTTAGTTCATGGGATCCATTGTCCCTAAACGCTTGCTCACATGGTGAGAGCAATTGCCCTTTACATGATGATAGTCGTTGTCCCTAATGCTTACACACTCTATAAGAGCAACTGTCACTTACATGATGAGATCCGTTGTCCCTAAAGGCTAATTTTATGAGGGCAATTTTTCCCTTATATAATAAGAGCCGTTGTCCCTAAAGACTCACTTGTTGAGAGCAATTGTACCTTACTTTATGGGATTCGTTGCCCTAAACACTTGCTCACTTGATGAGAGAAATTGCCCTTTTCATGATGATAGCCGTTGTCCCTAACGCTTACACACTCGATAAGAGCAATTGTCACTTACATGATGAGATCCGTTGTCCCTAAAGGCTAACTTTATGAGGGCAATTTGTCCTTTACATAATAAGAGCCATTGTCCCTAAAGTCTCATTTGTTGAGAACAGTTGTACCTTACTTTATGGGATCCATCGTCCCTAAACACTTGCTCACTTGACGAGAGCAATTGCCCTTTACATGATGATAGCCGTTGTCCCTAATGCTTACACACTCGATAAGAGCAGTCGCTTACATGATGAGATCCGTTGTCCCTAAAGGCTAACTTTATGAGGGCAATTTGTCCCTTACATGATAAGAGCCGTTGTCCCTAAAGATTCACTTGTTGAGAGCAATTGTACCTTACTTTATTGGAGCCGTTGTCCCTAAACGCTTGCTCACTTAATGAGAGCAATTGCCCTTTACATGTTGATAGCCGTTGTTCCTAATGCTTGCACACTTGATAAGAGCAACTGTACCTTACTTTATGGAAGCCGTTGTCCATAAACGCTCGCTCACTTGTTGAGTGCAATTGCCCTTTAATTGATGATAGCCGGTGTCCTTAAAGCTTGCACACTTGATAAGAGCAATTGTCACATACATGATGAAACCCGTTGTCCCTAAAGGCTAACTTTATAAGGGCAATTTGTCTCTTCCATGATAAGAGCCGTTGTCCCTAAAGGCTCACTTGTTGAGAGCAATTGTACCTGACTTTATGCGAGCCTTTGTCCCTAAACGCCTGCTTACTTGATGAGAGCAATTGCCTTTTTCATGATGATAGCCGTTGTCCCTAATGCTTGCACACTTGATAAGAGCAATTGTCACATACATGTTAAGACCCGTTGTCCCTAAAGACTCACTTGTTGAGAGTAATAGTACCTTACTTTATGGGAGCCGTTGCTCACTTGATGAAAACAATTGTCCTTTACATGATGATAGCCGTTGTTCCTAATGCTTGCACACTTGACAAGAGCAATTGTCACTTGCATGTTCAGATCCATTGTCCCTAAAGGCTAACTTTATGAAGGCGATTTATCCCTTACATGAAAAGAGCCGTTGTCCCTAAAGGCTCATATGTTGAGAGAAATTGTACCTTACTTTATGGGAGCCAATTGCCCTTTACATGATGATAGCCGTTGTCCCTAAACGCTTGCTCACTTGATGAGAGCAATTGCCCTTTACATGATGGTAGCCGTTGTCCCTAATGCTTGCACACTTGACAAGAGCAATTGTCACTTTTATGATGAGATCCGTTGTCCCTAAAGGCTAACTTTATGGGGGCGATTTGTCCCATACATGATAAGAGCCGCTGTCCCTAAATGCTTACAAGTCGAGAGCAATTATACCTTACTTTATAGGAGCCGTTGTCCCTAAACGCTCGCTCACTTGTTGAGTGCAATTTCCCTCTAAATGATGATAGCCGGTGTCCCTAATGCTTGCACACTTGATAAGAGCAATTGTCTATTACATGATGAGACCCGTTGTCCCTAAATGCTAACTTTATGAGGGCAATATGTCCCTTACATGATAAGAGCCGTTGTTCCTAAAGTCTCACTTGTTGAGAGCAATTGTACCTTACTTTATGGCAGTCATTGTCCCTAAACGCTTGCTCACATGATGAGAGCAATTGCCCTTTACATGATGATAGCCGTTGTCCCTAATAGTTGCACACTTGATAAGAGCAACTGTCACTTACATGATGACATCCGTTTTTCTTAAAGGCTAAATTTGTAAGGGCAATTTGTCTCTTCCATGATAAGAGCCATTGTCCCTAAAGCTCACTTGTTGAGAGCAACTGTACCTGACTTTATGGGAGCCGTTGTCCCTAAACGCATGCTCACTTGATGAGAGCAATTGCCTTTTACATGATGATAGCCGTTGTCCCTAATGCTTGCACACTTGATAAGAGCAATTGTCAATTACATGTTGAGACCTGTTGTCCCTAAAGACTCACTTGTTGAGAGCAATTGTACCTTACTTTATGGGAGCCGTTGTCCCTAAACACTTGCTCACTTGATGAGAGCAATTGTCCTTTACATGATGATAGCCGTTGTCCCTAATGCTAGCACACTTGACAAAAGCAATTGTCTCTTGCATGTTCAGATCCGTTGTCCCTAAAGGCTAACTTTATGAGGTCGATTTATCCCTTACATGAAAAGAGCCGTTGTCCCTAAAGGCTCCCATGTTGAGAGAAATTGTACCTTACTTTATGGGAGCCGTTGTCCCTAAATGCAAGCTCACTTGATGAGAGCAATTGCCCTTTACATGATGATAGCAATTGCCCTTTACACTCGATAAGAGCAACTGTCACTTACATGATGATATATGTTGTCCCTAAAGCCTCACTTGTTGAAAGCAATTATACCTTAGTTTATGGGTCCCGTTGTCCCTAAAGGCTTTCTCACTTAATGAGAGCAATTGTCCATTACATGATGATTTCCGTTGTCCCTAATACTTGCACACTCGTTACGAGCAATTGTCACATACATAATGAGATCCGTTGTCCTTAAAGGCTAACTTTATGAGGGCAATTCGTCCCTTACATAATAAGAGACGTTGTCCCTAAAGGCTCACTTGTTGAGAGCAATTGTACCTTAGTTTATGGGATCCATTGTCCCTAAACGCTTGCTCACTTGATTGAGAGCAATTGCCCTTTACATGATGATAGCCGTTGTCCCTAATGCTTGCACACTTGATAAGAGCAATTGTAACTTACATGATGTGCTCCGTTGTCCCTAAAGGCAAACTTTATGAGGTCAATTTGTCCCTTACATAATAAGAGTTGTCGTCCCGAAAGACTCTCTTCTTGAGAGCAATTGTACCTTAGTTTATGGGATCTGTTGTCCCTAAACGCTTGCTCACTTGATGAGAGCAGTTACCCTTTACATGAATACTGTCGTTGTCCCTTATGCTTGCATACTCGATAAGAGCAATTGTCACTTACATGATGAGATCCGTTGTCCCTAAAGGCTGACTTTATGAGGGCAATTTTCCCTTACATTATAAGAGCCGTTGTCCCTAAAGACTCACTTGTTGAGAGCAATTGTACCTTACTTTATGGGATTCGTTGCCCTAAACACTTGCTCACTTGATGAGAGCAATTGCCCTTTTCATGATGATAGCTTGTGTCCCTAATGTAATACCCCCAATTCATGGATGCAGCGGAATTCAAACTGGGTGTTACTCGACGGCACAATAGTCACAATGATAGAAAACGAACTCTAATTGAGTCGTTTTAAAAGATTTATCATTCAAATTATATAAATATCAGAGATTATAAAATGAGGTCCCAGATGGTTCCATGTTTACAATTTACGTTAAATGAGTTTTTGAATGATAATAAAATTTTATAGCCATCTTGAATATCCGTGCCCTTCCGTGCCATCCTTGATCATCATGGACCTGAAATACATGCTTAAAACAGTCAACACAAAGGTTGAGTGGAATTCGTAGAGTTTGTAGTTAAATTGTTGAACACACTAATCGTAGTGTGAGCTATAGACTCACACTCATAGTTAGAAAACAAAATCGTTATTATTACACTAAGCTCATGCAACCAAAGCATTAACATCGAACCAAAAATTGGCATTATAGAAGCCCTACCAAGGTAATATTGCCATTATACCTCAAACTATCAAATATAGTGCATTTGTTTGAACTCGTAGTTGTTCAACACAAATGGGATTCGTCAATCCCAATAGATCTATTCATAATATTCGCGCTCACTATAGCTAGTGACTAATGGTTCATGATATAGGGACTTCGAACATGGCAATCGTTACTTAGTAACAATAAAACATAGTCGGGTAGCATACAGTAGAAAGCATTGTGTTCGAGTAGAAAAATAATAGCATGTATCCCCCCCATGGGTTTGTAAAATAGTTAAACAATAGAAAGTGGGGCTACGAACTCACCTTAAGTTATGTAGTAAGTAGTGAATGTGATGGTCGAATCGCGAAGGTTTCTACAAGCAACCTATAATAGAATGTTGCGACTTAGGATTGGAGTAAAGAATATGAAGAAGTGCCTATATATATATATCTTGCAATTAGTCCATGATGTGGTACGATGTATAATGTAAGTCTTTGAAAAGAATGATTCATGAAACATGTATAGTTTATATATATCGTTTACTACCGTTCGGGCCGACATAATTCAGAAGTCATGTTAGTAAGCGTTCGAGGAGCCAGGACACTTTAATTCGTAAATCCACAACTCATCTCGACGGCTTACATAATGAACTCCTCACATGAGGCTCCCTACTATTGTAGTAGTTGATAAAGTATATATATATATATATATATATATATATATATATATATATATATATATATATATATAAGTTTTGATTCGAAAAGTTACATGTCCAATATTTGAATAAACTTAGGAAAGTTTATTTTTACATGAAGATTGTTATTAGGGTAAGTTTCTTATAACTTGTATGACCATTTCTTGTAATATCTCATGGTTCCTTTAGATGAAGTAGATCCAAATTGTATGTTCAAGTTATCGCCAACTCTTAGCTCATGTTTTCGCCTAAGTAAGTTTATATGGTCATTTAGTCATGGCCTTGACCTTTGGTCGTTGTTCCATGGTCTTGAGACTCAACCTTGGCTCTAGCCATGGTTGTGGTCTTGATTCTAGGTCATAAGACCTCTTTGGTCTTTTTAAACCATAACCTTTATATAGTGACATATATATGTAAATAGCTGTTAAGAAACTGAGAAAAATCTCATTCGTTATTGGTTTTCTGGAGGCGTGCTCCTGAGTTTTTGAAGAAAACGTGATTCCGGACAACTTTCGTGTTTTAACTTTTTCATGAAACGGACCAGAAAGGCCTCGTTTTGCGTATTTTATGTTTCTGTAACAGAAGCTATTTTGGCAGCTTTGCCGCAAAGTTTTGGTAACTTCAAATGGTCATAACTTTTGACTCGTATACTCGTTTTCGGTGGTTCAAATTGCTATGGTTTCTTTGTTAGGTCCTCTACTACAATATTTAATGATCCAATATCATAAGTTTACCATTTTGATCAGATTATACCAAGAAAGTCACTAGTTTACTTGTTTAAATAACTTATCTTAACAATCGTATACAATAACTTGTTTTACTCATTTTTATAAATCATAGACATGAATACAAGACATAATATAGCATGAATGATATGTAAATAACATGATTATGATATATAACAAGAAGTATGTTAGGGTTTAGCTTACAACTTTTGGCTTTCAACAAAGAAAGGAAGTTAACATGTAAGGTAAGGACTTTGATAGACTTTAGCTTCAACCTACTACACTTCATGCAATCTTTCTACTCTTGTATTCTTGAAAGAGAGATGACGAAAGTTGAGGTGACTTGAGTGGATTCAAACTCAAGAGAAATCACCAAAGTTTATAAGGTTTGGAAGTATTTTGATTACCTAAAACCAAGCTAGGGTTTCTATGTTGATGAAGTACTTGAATCTTGCTTGTAACTAAGAGTGAATTAGCTAAGTGTTATGGTGTTTGTGTGTGTGATTGTGGACGAAACAGGAGGGGGGGGGTATTTATATGGGCTTGAGGAGGTTAGTTTCTAGGACTAGTCAAAGCTTACAAAGGAAGCTTGTATACTTGTTTCAATCCTAAGGCTTAAGTCATGAGATCAAGACACAACACAAGGTGACTCCCCCCCCTAAAGGGGCTGTCACAAAGAGATAAGATGACTAGATGATAAGGTTTGGTATTATCTAGTTTACGGAGTGAGTTTTGGTCCCGTAAAGTGCTAACCGTAAGTTGTTATGTCACAAAACGTAAAACCGGGTGTCGTAAAAATACGAAACTTGGAAGAATGATTAAACATGTCAAAATACTCCATAATAAAATATAAAATGAGTGGTAGGTTCCATTGGGGTGGTAAAACCCTGCTAAAACTGGAAACACGGGTCTAAAACGCGTAATACGTAAAACGTACGAATATTGTGTAAAATTGAGAAAAGTAAAATGTTACTTTTCTAATAGGATAAAAATGATTTAAAATGACTTATAATGTCTAGACTGGGCTCAGTCTAGTGTCGGTTGGTATTAAATGTCTTTTAGACATAAAACCGTAAGCCTAAAAATCAATGAATGACTTATAAAATCAAGGAATGATTTTTGGTCAAAGGAGGAGGGAAAAATATGTTGACTTATTCCAAAAATGTGAAAACTCAAATCGTCTTAGAAACGCGGTGCAGGTATAGGCTAAGGTTACGGCTGAGTAAAAACGCTTAAAAGTGAAAATTCCAGTTTTTCACGGCTGACGTTTATTTGGTCATGTTTTTCACAGTCATGATTTATTCTCAGATAAATCATGAGTGTATCAAACATTTTTCTGATACGGGGAAAATTAACGCGGTCGTGTTTCGTTGTGCGTAGAATTTTTGAATGACGTTTTACCCTAAAACGTGTAATTCCTTATTAACTTTCGCGAAAATGATCTGATGAATGTCAAACTTTTAATTTGCCATGGAAATGATTTATCACTCGAGGCCAAGAAACAAAAATCAAATTTCGGGAAAAATGAATAGTAAAAGTGAATAGTAAAATTTTCCGGGAATAGTAATTAACCTGAAAAGGTGAATTGTTACACCTAATGCTTAGATACTCGATAAGAGCAATTGTCACTTACATGATGAGATCCGTTGTCCCCAAAGGCTAACTTTATGAGGGCAATTTCTCCCTTACATAATAAGAGCCATTGTCCCTAAAGTCTAGTGTTTAGAGCAATTGCCCTTTACACTTGCTCACTTGATGAGAGCAATTGCCCTTTACATGATGATAGCCGTTGTCCCTAATGCTTACACACTCGATAAGAGCAACTGTCACTTACATGATGAGATCCGTTGTCCCTAAAGGATAACTTTATGAGGGCAATTTCTCCCTTACATGATAAGAGTCGTTGTCCCTAAAGACTCACTTGTTGAGAGCAATTGTACCTTACTTTATAGGAGCCGTTGTCCCTAAACGCTTGCTCACTTGATGAGAGCAATTGCCCTTTACATGATGATAGCCGTTGTCCCTAATGCTTGCACACTTGACAAGAGCTATTATCACATGTATGATGAGATCCGTTGTCCCTAAAGGCTAACTTTATGAGGGCCATTTGTCCCATACATGATAAGAGCCGTTGTCCCTAAAGGCTTACAAGTCGAGAGCAATTGTACCTTACTTTATAGGAGCCGTTGTCCCTAAACGCTCGCACACTTGTTGAGTGCAATTACCCTCTAAATGATGATAGCCGGTGTCCTTAATGCTTGCACACTTGATAAAAGCAATTGTCAATTACATGATGAGACCCGTTATCCCTAAAGGCTAACTTTATGAGGGCAATTTCTCCTTTACATGATGATAGCCGGTGCCCCTAAGAGCACACTTGATAAGAGCAATTGTCACTTACGTGAGTACTGTCGTTGTCCCTTATACTTGCACACTCGATAAGAGCAATTGTCACTTACATGATGAGATCCGTTGTCCCTAAAGGCTAACTTTATGAGGGCAATTTTCCATTACATAATAGGAGCCATTGTCCTTAAAGACTCCCTTGTTGAGAGCAATTGTACCTTACTTTATGGGATTCGTTGCCCTAAACACTTGCTCACTTGATGAGGGCAATTGCCTTTTTCATGATGATAGTTGTTGTCCCTAATTCTTACACACTCGATATGGGCAATTGTCGCTAACATGATGAGATCCGTTGTCCCCAAAGTCTCACTATTTTGATATTAGTTGTACCTTACTTTATGGAATCCGTTGTCCCTAAACACTTGCTCACTTGATGAGTGCATTTGCCCTTTACGTGATCATAGCCGTTGTTCGTAATGCTTAAACACTCGATAAGAGCAACTGTCACTTACATGATGAGATCCGTTGTCCTAAAGGCTAGCTTTATGAGGGCAATTTGTCCCTTACATGATAAGAGCCGTTGTCCCTAAAGACTCACTTGTTGAGAGCAATTGTACCTGACTTTATGGGAGTCGTTGTCCCTAAACGCCTGCTCAATTGATGAGAGCAATTGCCTTTTACATGATGATAGCCGTTAACCCTATTGCTTGCAAACTTGATAAGAGCAATTGTCACTTACATGATGAGACCCGTTGTCCCTAAAAGCTAACTTTATGTGGGCAATTTGTCCCTTACATGATAAGAGTCATTGTCCCTAAAGACTCACTTGTTGAGAGCAATTGTACTTTACTTTATGGGAGCCGTTGTCCCTAAATGCTTGCTCACTTGATGAGAGCAATTGTCCTTTACATAATGATAGCCGTTGTCCCTAATGCTTGAACACTTGACAAGAGCAATTTTCACTTGCATGTTGAGATCCGTTGTCCCTTAAGGCTAACTTTATGAGGGCGATTTGTCCCTTACATGATAAGAGCCGTTGTCCCTAAAGGCTCACTTGTTGAGAGAAATTGTACTTTACTTTATGGGAGCCGTTGTCCCTAAATGCCAGCTCACTTGATGAAAGCAATTGCCCTTTACATGATGATAGCCGTTGTCCCTAATGCTTGCACACTCGATAAGAGCAGTCACTTACATGATGAGATCCGTTGTCCCTAAAGGCTAACTTTATGAGGGCAATTTGTCCCTTACATGATAAGAGCCGTTGTCCCTAAAGACTCACTTGTTGAGAGCAATTGTACCTTACTTTATTGGAGCCGTTGTCCCTAAACGCTTGCTCACTTGATGATTGCAATTGCCCTTTACATGATAAGAGCCGTTGTCCCTAATGCTTGCAAGATTGACAAGAGCAATTGTCACTTGCATGATGAGATCGGTTGTCCCTAAGGCTAACTTTATGAGGGTGATTTGTCCCTTACAGAATAAGAGCCGTTGTCCCTAAAGGCTTACAAGTTAAGAGCAATTGTACCTTACTTTATGGGAGCCGTTGTCCATAAACGCTCGCTCACTTGTTGAGTGCAATTTCCCTCTAAATGATGATAGCCGGTGTCCCTAATGCTTGCACACTTGATAAGAACAATTGTCAATTGTGATGAGACCCGTTGTCCCTAAAGGCTAACTTTATGAGGGCAATATGTCCCTTACATGATAAGAGCCGTTGTTCCTAAAGACTCACTTGTTGAGAGAAATTGTACCTTACTTTATGGCAGTCATTGTCCCTAAACGCTTGCTCACATGATGAGAGCAATTGCCCTTTACATGATGATAGCCGTTGTCCCTAGTAGTTGCACACTTGATAAGAGCAATTGTCACTTACATGATGAGACCCGTTTTTCTTAAAGGCTAACTTTGTAAGGGCAATTTGTCTCTTCCATGATAAGAGCCATTGTCCCTAAAGCTCACTTGTTGAGAGCAACTGTACCTGACTTTATGGGAGCCGTTGTCCCTAAACGCCGGCTCACTTGATGAGAGCAATTGCCTTTTACATGATGATAGCCGTTGTCCATAATGCTTGCACACTTGATAAGAGCAATTGTAACTTACATGATGAGCTCCGTTGTCCCTAAAGGCAAACTTTATGAGGTCAATTTGTCCCTTACATGATGAGCTCCGTTGTCCCTAAAGGCAAACTTTATGAGGTCAATTGTAACTTACATGAGAGCAATTGTACCTTAGTTTATGGGATCTGTTGTCCCTAAACGCTTGCTCACTTGATGAGAGCAGTTACCCTTTACATGAGTACTGTCATTGTCCCTTATGCTTGCACACTCGATAAGAGCAATTGTCACTTACATGATGAGATCCGTTGTCCCTAAAGGCTGACTTTATGAGGGCAACTTTCCCTTACATAATAAGAGCCGTTGTCCCTAAAGACTCACTTGTTGAGAGCTATTGTACCTTACTTTATGGGATTCGTTGCCCTAAACACTTGCTCACTTGATGAGAGCAATTGCCCTTTTCATGATGATAGCTTGTGTCCCTAATGCTTAGATACTCGATAAGAGCAATTGTCACTTACATGATGAGATCCGTTGTCCCCAAAGGCTAACTTTATGAGGGCTATTTCTCCCTTACATAATAAGAGCCATTGTCCCTAAAGTCTAGTGTTTAGAGCAGTTGTACGTTACTTTATGGGATCCGTTGTCCCTAAACACTTGCTCACTTGATGAGAGCAATTGCCCTTTACATGATGATAGCCGTTGTCCCTAATGCTTACACACTCGATAAGAGCAACTGTCACTTACATGATGAGATCCGTTGTCCCTAAAGGATAACTTTATGAGGGCAATTTCTCCCTTACATGATAAGAGTCGTTGTCCCTAAAGACTCCCTTGTTGTGAGCAATTGTACCTTACTTTATGGGAGCCGTTGTCCCTAAACGCTTGCTCACTTGATGAGAGCAATTGCCCTATACATGATGATAGCCGTTGTCCCTAATGTTTGCACACTTGACAAGAGCTATTATCACATGTATGATGAGATCCGTTGTCCCTAAAGGCTAACTTTATGAGGGCGATTTGTCCCATACATGATAAGAGCCGTTGTCCCTAAAGGCTTACAAGTCGAGAGCAATTGTACCTTACTTTACAGGAGCCGTTGTCCCTAAACGCTCGCACACTTGTTGAGTGCAATTACCCTCTAAATGATGATAGCCAGTGTCCCTAATGCTTGCACACTTGATAAGAGCAATTGTCAATTACATGATGAGACCCATTGTCCCTAAAGGCTAACTTTATGAGGGCAATTTCTCCTTTACATAATGATAGCCGTTGTCCCTAAGAGCACACTTGATAAGAGCAATTGTCACTTACGTGAGTACTGTCGTTGTCCCTTATGCTTGCACACTCGATAAGAGCAATTGTCACTTACATGATGAGATCCGTTGTCCCTAAAGGCTAACTTTATGAGGGCAATTTTCCATTACATAATAGGAGCCATTGTCCTTAAAGACTCCCTTGTTGAGAGCAATTGTACCTTACTTTATGGGATTCGTTGCCGTAAACACTTGCTCACTTGATGAGAGCAATTGCCCTTTTCACGATGATAGTTGTTGTCCCTAATTCTTACACACTTGATAAGGGCAATTGTCGCTAACATGATGAGATCCGTTGTCCCCAAAGGCTAACTTTATGAGGGCAATTTCTCCCTTACATAATAAGAGCCATTGTCCCTAAAGTCTCAATATTTTGATAGTAGTTCTAGCTTAATTTATGGAATCCGTTGTCCCTAAACACTTGCTCACTTGATGAGTGCATTTGCCCTTTACGTGATGATAGCCGTTGTTCGTAATGCTTAAACACTCGATAAGAGCAACTGTCACTTACATGATGAGATCCGTTGTCCCTAAAGGCTAGCTTTATGAGGGCAATTTGTCCCTTACATGATAAGAGCCGTTGTCCCTAAAGACTCACTTGTTGAAAGCAAATGTACCTGACTTTATGGGAGTCGTTGTCCCTAAACGCCTGCTCAATTGATGAGAGCAATTGCCTTTTACATGATGATAGCCGTTGTCCCTATTGCTTGCAAACTTGACAAGAGCAATTGTCACTTACATGATGAGACCCGTTGTCCCTAAAGGCTAACTTTATGTGGGCGATTTGTCCCTTACATGATAAGAGCCGTTGTCCCTTAAGACTCACTTACTGAGAGCAATTGTACTTTACTTTTTGGGAACCGTTGTCCCTAAATGCTTGCTCACTTGATGAGAGCAATTGTCCTTTACATGATGATAGCCATTGTCCCTAATGCTTGAACACTTGACAAGAGCAATTTTCACTTGCATGTTGAGATCTGTTGTCCCTTAAGGCTAACTTTATGAGGGTGATTTGTCCCTTACATGATAAGAGCCGTTGTTCCTAATGGATCACTTGTTGAGAGAAATTGTACTTTACTTTATGGGAGCCGTTGTCCCTAAATGCCAGCTCACTTGATGAAAGCAATTGCCCTTTACATGATGATAGCCGTTGTCCCTAATGCTTACACACTCGATAAGAGCAGTCACTTACATGATGAGATCCGTTGTCCCTAAAGGCTAACTTTATGAGGGCAATTTGTCCCTTACATGATAAGAGCCGTTGTCTCTAAAGACTCACTTGTTGAGAGCAATTGTACCTTACTTTATTGGAGCCGTTGTCCCTAAACGCTTGCTCACTTGATGAGAGCAATTGCCCTTTACATGATAAGAGCCGTTGTTCCTAATGCTTGCAAGCTTGACAAGAGCAATTGTCACTTGCATGATGAGATCGGTTGTCCCTAAGGCTAACTTTATGATGGTGATTTGTCCCTTACAGAATAAGAGCCGTTGTCCTTAAAGGCTTACAAGTTAAGAGCAATTGTACCTTACTTTATGGGAGCCGTTGTCCATAAACGCTCGCTCACTTGTTGGGTGCAATTTCCCTCTAAATGATGATAGCCGGTGTCCCTAATGCTTGCACACTTGATAAGAGCAATTGTCAATTGTGATGAGACCCGTTGTCCCTAAAGGCTAACTTTATGAGGGCAATATGTTCCTTACATGATAAGAGCCGTTGTTTCTAAAGACTCACTTGTCGAGAGCAATTGTACCTTACTTTATGGCAGTCATTGTCCCTAAACGCTTGCTCACATGATGAGAGCAATTGCCCTTTACATGATGATAGCCGTTGTCCCTAATAGTTGCACACTTGATAAGAGCAATTGTCACTTACATGATGAGACCCGTTTTTCTTAAAGGCTAACTTTGTAAGGGCAATTGGTCTCTTCCATGATAAGAGCCATTGTCAATTACATGTTGAGACCCGTTGTCCCTAAAGACTCACTTGTTGAGAGCAATTCTACCTTTCTTTATGGGAGCCGTTGTCCCTAAACACTTGCTCACTTGATGAGAGCAATTGTCCTTTACATGATGATAGCCGTTGTCCCTAATGCTTGCACACTTGACATAAGCAATTGTCACTTGCATGTTCAGATCTGTTGTCCCTAAAGGCTAACTTTATGAGGTCGATTTATCCCTTACATGAAAAGAGCCGTTGTCCCTAAAGGCTCCCATGTTGAGAGAAATTGTACCTTACTTTATGGGAGCCGTTGTCCTTAAATGCAAGCTCACTTGATGAGAGCAATTGCAATTTACATGATGATAGCCGTTGTCCCTAATGCTTACACACTCAATAAGAGCAACTGTCACTTACATGATGATATCCGTTGTCCCTAAAGGCTCACTTGTTAAGAGCAATTATACCTTTGTTTATGGGTCCTATTGTCCCTAAATGCTTTCTCACTTAATGAGAGTAATTGTCCATTACATGATGATTTCCGTTGTCCCTAATGCTTGCTCACTTGATGAGAGCAATTCCCCTTTACATGATAAGAGACGTTGTCCCTAATGCTTGCAAGCTTGACAAGAGCAATTGTCACTTGCATGATGAGATCGGTTGTCCCTAAGGCTAACTTTATGAGGGTGATTTGTCCCTTACAGAATAAGAGCCGTTGTCCCTAAAGGCTTACAAGTTGAGAGCAATTGTACCTTATTTTATGGGAGCCGTTGTACATAAACGCTCGCTCACTTGTTGAGTGCAATTGCCCTTTAAATGTTGATAGCCGGTGTGCTTAAAGCTGATAAGATCAATTGTCACTTACATGATGAGACCCGTTGTCCCTAAAGACTAACTTTATGAGGGCAATATGTCCCTTACATGATACGAGCCGTTGTCCCTAAAGACTCACTTGTTGAGAGCAATTGTACCTTACTTTATGGGAGCCGTTGTCACTAAACGCTTGCTCACTTGATGAGAGCAATTGCCCTTTACATGATGATAGCCGTTGTCCCTAATGGTTGCACAATTGATAAGACCGATTGTCACTTACATGATGAGACCCGTTGTCCCTAAAGGCTAAATTTATCCGGGCAATTTGTCTCTTCCATGATAAGAGCCGTTGTCCCTAAACGCTTGCTCACTTGATGAGAGCAATTGCCTTTAACATGATGATAGTCGTTGTCCCTAATGCTTGCACACTTGATAAGAGCAATTGTCACTTACAAGTTGAGACCCGTTGTCCCTAAAGACTCACTTGTTGAGAGCAATTGTACCATACTTTATGGGATCCGTTGTCCCTAAACGCTTGCTCACTTTATGAGAGCAATTGTCCTTTACATGATGATAGCCGTTGTCCCTAATGCTTACACACTTGACAAGAGCAATTGTCACTTGCATGTTGAGATCCGTTGTCGCTAAAGGCTAACTTTATGAGGGCGATTTATCCCTTACAAGATAAGAGCCGTTGTCCCTAAAGGCTCACATGTTGAGAGAAATTGTACCTTACTTTATGGGAGCCGTTGTCCGTAAATGCAAGCTCACTTGATGAGAGCAATTGCCCTTTACATGATGATAGCCGTTGTCCGTAATGCTTAAACACTCGATAAGAGTAACTGTCATTTACATGATGATATCCGTTGTCCCTAAAGGCTCACTTGTTGAGAGCAATTATACCTTAGTTTATGGGTCCCGTTGTCCCCAAATGCTTTCTCACTTAATGAGAGCAATTGTTCATTACATGATGATTTCCGTTGTCATTAATGCTTGCACTCTCGATACGAGCAATTGTCACATACATGATGAGATCCGTGGTCCTTAAAGGCTAACTTTATGAGGGCAATTCGTCCCTTACATAATACGAGCCTTTGTCCCTAAAGACTCACTTGTTGAGAGCAATTGTACCTTACTTTATGTGAGCCGTTGTCCCTAAACGCTTGCTCACTTGATGAGAGCAATTGCCATTTACATGATGATAGCCGTTGTCCCTAAGAGCACACTTGATAAGAGCAATTGTCACTTACATGAGTACTGTCGTTGTCCCTTATGCTTGCACACTCGATAAGAGCAATTGTCACTTACATGATGAGATCCGTTGTCCCTTAAGGCTAACTTTATGAGGGCAAATTTTCCTTACATAATAGGAGCCGTTGTCCTTAAAGACTCCCTTGTTGAGAGCAATTGTACCTTACTTTATTGGATTCGTTGCCCTAAACACTTGCTCACTTGATGAGGGCAATTGCCCTTTTCATAATGATAGTTGTTGTCCCTAATTCTTACACACTCGATAAGGGCAATTGTCGCTAACATGATGAGATCCGTTGTCCCCAAAGGCTAACTTTATGAGGGCAATTTCTCCCAAACATAATAAGAGCCATTGTCCCTGAAGTCTCACTTGTTTATAGTAGTTGTACCTTACTTTATGGAATCCGTTGTTCCTAAACACTTGCTCATTTGATGAGTGCATTTGCCCTTTACGTGATGATAGCTGTTGTTCGTAATGCTTACACACTCGATAAGAGCGACTGTCACTTACCTGATGAGATCCGTTGTCCCTAATGGCTAGCTTTATGAGGGCAATTTGTCCCTTACATGAGAAGAGCCATTGTCCCTAAAGACTCACTTGTTGAGAGCAATTGTACCTTACTTTATTTGAGCCGTTGTCCCTAATGCTTACACACTCGATAAGAGCAGTCACTTACATGATGAGATCCGTTGTCCCTAAAGGCTAACTTTATGAGGGCAATTTGTCCCTTACATGATAAGAGCCGTTGTCCCTAAAGACTCACTTGTTGAGAGCAATTGTACCTTACTTTATTTGAGCCGTTGTCCCTAAACGCTTGCTCACTTGATGAGAGCAATTGCCCTTTACATGATAAGAGCCGTTGTCCCTAATGCTTGCAAGCTTGACATAAGCAATTGTCACTTGCATGTTCAGATCTGTTGTCCCTAAAGGCTAACTTTATGAGGTCGATTTATCCCTTACATGAAAAGAGCCGTTGTCCCTAAAGGCTCCCATGTTGAGAGAAATTGTACCTTACTTTATGGGAGCCGTTGTCCTTAAATGCAAGCTCACTTGATGAGAGCAATTGCAATTTACATGATGATAGCTGTTGTCCCTAATGCTTACACACTCAATAAGAGCAACTGTCACTTACATGATGATTAGGGATGGCAACGGGGCGGGGATCATCGGGGATTGTATTTACCATCCCCATCCCCGTTTCTCACTCCCCATCCCCATCCCCGCCTCCATCCCCATCGGGGAATCGTTTTACATCCCCATCCCCATCCCCAATAGGGATCGGGGATCCCCACGGGGATTCGGGGATTTTCGGGCCTTATAAATTGAGCATAAAAATTACATAAGTAATCGAAATTATAAAGAACTGATCTATAAATGTCTGAAAAAGCATACATCATACATAGTTGGATTAATTAAAATGTCATTCAACTTTAAAATATCGTAAATACTGAAACATCAAATATAATACAAAAATAAACTGTATCGAATGTGTGTACTCGGACAAAATATTGGTAGAATAATATGTAGTTAGTGCTTAACATTTTTAAAGTATTTGATCCACTAAATATCATATATACATACATATATACTTCAAGTATAATACTTGCCACTATTCACTAATATATACATATACAAGTATATGTAGTATTAATATACATATAACTTATACAGTATTTACATATACATTAAAAGTTCGGGTTCGGGTTCGGGGTCGGGGATTTTTGTTATCCCCATCCCCACCCCCATCCCCGGTTTTATAATTCGGGGATTCCCCGTCCCCATCCCCATCCCCGGTCAACTCGGGGATTCCCCAGTCAAATCGGATTTGGGGATCGGGTCCCCGTCGGGTACGGATTTTTTTGCCATCTCTAATGATGATATCCGTTGTCCCTAAAGGCTCACTTGTTAAGAGCAATTATACCTTAGTTTATGGGTCCTGTTGTCCCTAAATGCTTTCTCACTTAATGAGAGTAATTGTCCATTACATGATGATTTCCATTGTCCCTAATGCTTGCTCACTTGATGAGAGCAATTGCCCTTTACATGATAAGAGCCGTTGTCCCTAATGCTTGCAAGCTTGACAAGAGCAATTGTCACTTGCATGATGAGATCGGTTGTCCCTAAGGCTAACTTTATGAGGGTGATTTGTCCCTTACAGAATAAGAGCCGTTGTCCCTAAAGGCTTACAAGTTGAGAGCAATTGTACCTTACTTTATGGGAGCCATTGTCCATAAACGCTCGCTCACTTGTTGAGTGCAATTGCCCTTTAAATGTTGATAGCCGGTGTCCTTAAAGCTGATAAGATCAATTGTCACTTACATGATGAGACCCGTTGTCCCTAAAGGCTAACTTTATGAGGGCAATATGTCCCTTACATGATAAGAGCCGTTGTCCCTAAAGACTCACTTGTTGAGAGCAATTGTACCTTACTTTATGGGAGCCGTTGTCGCTAAACGCTTGCTCACTTGATGAGAGCAATTGCCCTTTACATGATGATAGCCGTTGTCCCTAATGGTTACACAATTGATAAGACCGATTGTCACTTACATGATGAGACCCGTTGTCCCTAAAGGCTAACTTTATCCGGGCAATTTGTCACTTCCATGATAAGAGCCGTTGTCCCTAAAGGCTCACTTGTTGAGAGCAATTGAACCTAACTTTATGGGAGCCGTTGTCCCTAAACGCCTGCTCACTTGATGAGAGCAATTGCCTTTAACATGATGATAGTCGTTGTCCCTAATGCTTGCACACTTGATAAGAGCAATTGTCACTTACATGTTGAGACCCGTTGTCCCTAAAGACTCACTTGTTGAGAGCAATTGTACCATACTTTATGGGATCCGTTGTCCCTAAACGCTTGCTCACTTGATGAGAGCAATTGTCCTTTACATGATGATAGCCGTTGTCCCTAATGCTTACACACTTGACAAGAGCAATTGTCACTTGCATGTTGAGATCCGTTGTCGCTAAAGGCTAACTTTATGAGGGCGATTTATCCCTTACAAGATAAGAGCCGTTGTCCCTAAAGGCTCACATGTTGAGAGAAATTGTACCTTACTTTATGGGAGCCGTTGTCCCTAAATGCAAGCTCACTTGATGAGAGCAATTGCCCTTTACATGATGATAGCCGTTGTCCGTAATGCTTACACACTCGATAAGAGCTACTGTCATTTACATGATGATATCCGTCGTCCCTAAAGGCTCACTTCTTGAGAGAAATTATACCTTAGTTTATGGGTCCCGTTGTCCCTAAATGCTTTCTCACTTAATGAGAGCAATTGTGCATTACATAATGATTTCCGTTGTCCTTAATGCTTGCACTCTCGATACGAGCAATTGTCACTTACATGATGAGATCCGTGGTCCTTAAAGGCTAACTTTATGAGGGCAATTCGTCCCTTACATAATACGAGCCTTTGTCCCTAAAGACTCACTTGTTGAGAGGAATTGTACCTTACTTTATGGGAGCCGTTGTCCCTAAACGCTTGCTCACTTGATGAGAGCAATTGCCCTTTACATGATAATAGCCGTTGTCCCTAATGCTTGCACACTTGACAAGAGCAATTGTCACTTGCATGATAAGATCCGTTGTCCCTAAAGGCTAACTTTATGAGGGCGATTTGTCCCATACATGATAAGAGCCGTTGTCCCTAAAGACTTACTTGTTGAGAGCAATTGTACCTAAGTTTATGCGAGCCGTTGTCCCTAAATGCTTGCTCACTTGTTGAGTGCAATTGCCTTCTAAATGATGATAGCCGGTGTCCCTAATCCTTGCACACTTGATAAGAGCAATGTTAATTACATGATGAGACCCGTCATCCCTAAAGGCTAACTTTATAAGGGCAATATGTCCCTTACATGATAAGAGCCGTTGTCCCTAAAGACTCACTTGTTGAGAGCAATTGTACCTTACTTTACGGGAGCCGTTGTCCCTAAACGCTTGCTCACTTGATGAGAGCAATTGCCCTTTACATGATGATAGCCGTTGTCCCTAATGCATGCACACTTGATAAGAGCAATTATCTCTTACATGATGAGTCCCGTTGTCCCTAAAGGCTAACTTTATAAGGGCAATTTGTCTCTTCCATGATAAGAGCCGTTGTCCCTAAAGGCTCACTTGTTGAGAGCAATTATACCTGACTTTATGGGAGTCGTTGTCCCTAAACGCCTGCTCAATTGATGAGAGCAATTGCCTTTTACATGATGATAACCGTTGTCCCTATTGCTTGCGAACTTGATAAGAGCAATTGTCACTTACATGATGAGACCCGTTGTCCCTAAAGGCTAACTTTATGTGGGCAATTTGTCCCTTACATGATAAGAGCCGTTGTCCTTAAAGACTCACTTGTTAAGAGCAATTGTACCTTACTTTATGGGAGCCGTTGTCCCTAAATGCTTGCTCACTTGATGAGAGCAATTGTCCTTTACATGATGATAGCCGTTGTCCCTAATGCTTGCACACTTGACATAAGCAATTGTCACTTGCATGTTCAGATCTGTTGTCCCTAAAGGCTAACTTTATGAGGTCGATTTATCCCTTACATGAAAAGAGCCGTTGTCCCTAAAGGCTCCCATGTTGAGAGAAATTGTACCTTACTTTATGGGTGCCGTTGTCCTTAAATGCAAGCTCACTTGATGAGAGCAATTGCAATTTACATGATGATAGCCGTTGTCCCTAATGCTTACACACTCAATAAGAGCAACTGTCACTTACATGATGATTAGGGATGGCAACGGGGCGGGGATCATCGGGGATTGTATTTACCATCCCCATCCCCGTTTCTCACTCCCCATCCCCATCCCCGCCACCATCCCCATCGGGGAATCGTTTTACATCCCCATCCCCATCCCCAATAGGGATCGGGGATCCCCACGGGGATTCGGGGATTTTCCGGCCTTATAAATTGAGCATAAAAATTACATAAGTAATCGAAATTATAAAGAACTGATCTATAAATGTCTGAAAAAGCATACATCATACATAGTTGGATTAATTAAAATGTCATTCAACTTTAAAATATCGTAAATACTGAAACATCAAATATAATACAAACGGGGATTTTATTCATATAGCTATCCTTGTTTGACAACTCGGTACCCGATAACACCCAAAGTATACACTAAATCAACTAACACATACAATATCTAATATAATATCTTCAATTGCCCAATTTTCTTCCATAAACCCACGCCCCCACCATGATCTTTCATCAAATTTCCTTACCTAGTCATACTTCATTTAATGTTTATGTTTTGTTGTCCATTCATTTAATTTCTATAACACATAACTAGTTCATTTCACTAGCCAAAATAAATCAAATTCATCTCTTTCTCTCTTCTCATATCCACGGCAACAACAAGAAGGAAAGCAAGACCAATATTTTTCAAAGATCAAAGTGTGATTTTATTCATATAGCTATCCTTGTTTGAGTTTTGAAATAAAAACTCAAGGATTAGTAGGGTTTTTCATCAACTAATCTCCTTAATCTTTCAAGTAAGTTAACAAAACTCATTTCATAATTTTTATAAGTTATTACTATGGTTATATATTTTTCTTACAAGAACTCATGCATATATTAACTTATACCACTCCATTTTTGTATATATTTAACTTTTAAGCCCTAGAAAGTGATTATAGTTAGATCCTTGTTAGATCCACTTGGTTTGTGATGTTTAGGAACCCATGACACCCTAAGAAGGTGTATGGTAAGATTAGACTAGATTGGTGGTGATTGAAAGTGGTTTGGTTGAAGTTGAAACTAGTTTAGAGCCTTGGAAATGGTTTTTGAAACTACATATTGACCTACTGTCCCTATTTTCATTTCGTGGGAAAATCAGTGGTTGATGGCTAATTTTTGACCAAAGATTTAGAAAATACTTTTAAAAACGAAACTTTAGGCGAAAGAACGGATTAAAACGAGCTTATAATGAAGGAGATATGATTTTTGCAAATTTAACGACGAAAACTATTTTTGTAAAAACTGCTTGCTGTTTGGCAGATTTCAATGGGTAAAAAGAGGTATTAAACGTAACCTAGAGGAGCCGAGTTATCAAAAATATACTAGTATATACAAAAACGAATCCGTGGACATAAAGAACGAAGGAAACGAGCCTAAAACGACCGAGTTATACCCGTTTTAACATCGCCAAAACTATATATATATATATAGTCACAAATAAAAATAATAACGTACGTACTAAATGGTATATTTTCTAGAAACGTTACTAAGGGCTATATCCTTAACAAACGAATACGTACGACCCGAGAGAATAATTATACGACTTAACGACGTCATTCTAAGGTTTTGATACAAAGGAATATAACACTAACATTTTTATACGATATATTATGACAAGTTTTTATAACTCTATTTGGACTTATTTTTCCTAAGTATGGAAAGTATTTTACTTGACAATAACTAGTATTTACAAGTTAAGAGTGGTATAGGGAAACATGTGCATGTACATTCCTTTCATCATTTCATGATCTAAAGCGGATCATATCATTCATTTAGGTTGCGGTTAGAGTGCGCGTCTTACTCCTGTTCGTACCCTTTGTTATCATATCGCTTATATCAGGTGAGTATTCACGAACCCCTTTTTCTAACTATTTCAACTCATTTGGGGTAGATGCATGAATTACTTGAACTAAATTGTTTGTTACTCATTGAACTCTTTTGACTTATAACTTGTTTGGAACTATTGAACTTGTTTTGACCTTTTGAACTTGACTTGACCTTTGAAATTGACTTAAACTTTTGAACTTAATGCACCGTACGTGCTATAACCTAAAGTCTCCCATGATCGGAGCAATGCAAAGTCTCCCCTGTCGACGGAGCAGCATTATCAAGTCTCCCATGTTCGGAGCAACATAAAATCTCCCCTGTCTACGGAGTAACTTTGACTTATTACTATATAATAGTTTGTGAAAGATGTACCGTACGTGCATCAGCAATTGTTAGTCTCCTGCTGGTTTGCCGTTCGCACTCCAGTTTATACGTACCGTTCGTGCGGCCTCCTTGTGTGGGGCAGTAGGTAGTATGGATAGCGCTATTAGAGGTCGGCCAACCTCTCGTTCCCCTGTCTACGGAACGCATATTATTTATTTTAGGAGCCTTGCCACTTACTTTATTATATACTATGATTCCATATTGTGAACTATATTGACCACTTGTGCTTGACTACTAGACACATAACTTTTAGGCAGTGAGTTGTAAACACACAGGTTATAAATCTCTTATGGCGGGACTTGGAACTGAGTGGATTTACAATGCCTTTGCCTGGCGAACTTTTTCAAATGGTTTTCCTATTATTTAAAACGTTTATACTCACCAACTATTTTTATAGTTGACCGTTTTCTCTCATGCATTTCAGGTGATCGTCAGTAAGCTTGTCAGCAAGGTCTTGCATAATGAAGTTTTCACATGTCACTTCTTTTCATTATGTACTAAAATACCATCTTTTGGGAATCAAACTTATGTCTTTTATTTGCCAAAGTCGGTAATAACAACGTTGTAATGTTATATTTTTCCTTAATGTAAATTATGGTATTGTCTTATTTCTCTTTGGTAATGTTTATCGATTTCGTTACACCTCGTGTTTCCGCCTTCGGCGAGGGTGTGACAGATTGTTATCAGAGCCAGAGGTTATAGAGAATGCCGATTTTTCTAAAATAAAAATCGCAACTATAACCAAAGTAACATTTTTCTTTAAAAAAAAAAATAAATAAATAAAAATAAAATAAAATGATACGAGTCGACTAGTCCTAGCATTGCATTATTAATCCTCAAGTATGCATAGCCTGATCACCTATGTATAATTCAGGAAGAATCATGCGATGAAGGGAGTAGTGGTCAAAGATCATGTTTGGTCGAGTCTAGAGGGTCTGGTCACCTGAAGTTGCATTGGTCGGGTGGGTATGCATAACTTGTTTATATGTTTCAGCTTGTGTTACCGTACCTTACATGTGCATTCATGTAGATTCTTCCTCTTTGCTACCTTATGCCCCGTTAGATTAAGCATGGCTTTGTTCCCATCATTCTGCGATCTCTATGTCACGACTGTCATTGTACCGTACATCATCCGTCATCGTTCATGTATCGTTCACTCAACCCATTATTTTTGGTCTATCGCAGAGCCATGGCCGCAATGAACACTCGCTCAGGACGTAACAACAATGAAAACCCGAATGACGATGCTGCTGGACGTAACAACAATGAAAACCCGAATGACAGTGCTGCTGGATTAGCTGACCTTCTCACTCAGATTGTTGCGCACATTGATGCCAAACGATCCAATAATGGTGCGGGTCCTTCGAACAACGGTCAGGGATGCAACTATAAGACTTTCATGACATGCAAGCCAATGGAATTTTATGGCACTGAGGGTGCCATTGGACTGCTATCATGGTTTGAGAATGTTGAATCAAAACTCAGCATCACGAAATGTGCTGAAGGGGATAAGGTTGAATTCTCTGCGGGTCTACTTCAAGGTCGAGCATTGACTTGGTGGAACAACCAGCTACAGACTCGAGGAAGAGAGGCTGCAAATGGATTATCTTGGGAAGCATTTAAGAAGCTACTAACTGACGAGTACTGCAGAAAAGATGAAGTGGAGAAGCTGGAAGTGGAATTTTGGAACCACTTGATGGTAGGAGTAGAAGTTGACAAGTACACGGCCCGTTTCCATGAGCTAACTAAGATGGTTCCTCATATGGTCTCCACTAAGGAAAAGCTGATCGATCGATATATTTGGGGAATGATTCCTGAAATCAGGAGGGATGTCACTTCATCGAACCCAACCACTCTACAAGCCGCTGTGGGCATGGCATACCGCTTGACAAATGATGTGATCAGATCTGGTGAACTAACAAATGGAAATAATGAAGGACGAAAGAGACAAGGAGATCAGCAAGGAAGCCGTTATCAAAATCAACAGGACAAGAAACAGCGAGTAGTTGGAAACTATGGAGCAACAAATCAGGAGCGCAGAGGATATGAAGGCTCACATCCTAAATGTACCCGATGTAACCTTCACCACTCCGGAGAATGCCCAAGGTGCATCAACTGCAAACGGACAGGCCATCTTAGTCGGAATTGCCGAAACGGAAATGGAAACCAAGGACAAAGATTAGCATGTTACGAGTGTGGGAGCTTGGATCATCTTCGGAATACTTGTCCAAAGTTGAAAGGAACTCCCAACCAAGGACAGAATCGTCCAAACCTGGCAGCGGCAACTGAAGGCCCCCAAGATCAGAACATTGAGATTCCACCCGCGCGTGGCAGAGCTTACTTCCTAGGAAATCCTATCACCCAACATGTCCACGATAGCATAACGGGTACCTTCTCTTGAACAACTATATTATTTTCGTAGCACTTAAGTCTTAGTATAGAACTTATACACAACACCGACTAATCCGAGACCTAACGTTTTCGACCTTAGTTGCTTCATCAAATTTAAACCGCGATCACATACACCTATAGAATGGACGAATTGAATCTCGAGGACGAGATTCCTTTTAAGGTTGGTAGAATGTAACAACCCGATATTTTCCACGTCTACGTTTACTCCCAAACTTTGGAAATTCCACTATTCACGTGCATTATCAGTAAGGACCTCTCATACGGACTAGAAATAGTCGGCATATCATCATTAGGTCATTTACATGTTATACCACTCTTAGGATTTTCAAATTTATATATTTAGTATATTTAACGTTTTACGTATAACGATTTCTAAATAAACGTTAACGCCCGACTAATATATATACGACGAATATATCTAAATATTCCCACCATGGTCCCGACATTTTTTTTTTATATATCCTTTATAATATATAAAAATTATAATATTAATTTACCCGGTATTTTGGAAATTTATTTATTTCGTATCGTACGTCTAATTTAATTACGACGGTTTTCATAAAAGTTAAACGATAATTATCTAAACACCCAATAATTTTACCCAACCTATTTTTATAATTTTTATAACTTTATTTTATCCCGGTTAACTCCGTTAATATTTATTTCAAGACAACTCGGTACCCGATAACACCCAAAGTATACACTAAATCAACTAACACATACAATATCTAATATAATATCTTCAATTGCCCAATTTTCTTCCATAAACCCACGCCCCCACCATGATCTTTCATCAAATTTCCTTACCTAGTCATACTTCATTTAATGTTTATGTTTTGTTGTCCATTCATTTAATTTCTATAACACATAACTAGTTCATTTCACTAGCCAAAATAAATCAAATTCATCTCTTTCTCTCTTCTCATATCCACGGCAACAACAAGAAGGAAAGCAAGACCAATATTTTTCAAAGATCAAAGTGTGATTTTATTCATATAGCTATCCTTGTTTGAGTTTTGAAATAAAAACTCAAGGATTAGTAGGGTTTTTCATCAACTAATCTCCTTAATCTTTCAAGTAAGTTAACAAAACTCATTTCATAATTTTTATAAGTTATTACTATGGTTATATATTTTTCTTACAAGAACTCATGCATATATTAACTTATACCACTCCATTTTTGTATATATTTAACTTTTAAGCCCTAGAAAGTGATTATAGTTAGATCCTTGTTAGATCCACTTGGTTTGTGATGTTTAGGAACCCATGACACCCTAAGAAGGTGTATGGTAAGATTAGACTAGATTGGTGGTGATTGAAAGTGGTTTGGTTGAAGTTGAAACTAGTTTAGAGCCTTGGAAATGGTTTTTGAAACTACATATTGACCTACTGTCCCTATTTTCATTTCGTGGGAAAATCAGTGGTTGATGGCTAATTTTTGACCAAAGATTTAGAAAATACTTTTAAAAACGAAACTTTAGGCGAAAGAACGGATTAAAACGAGCTTATAACGAAGGAGATATGATTTTTGCAAATTTAACGACGAAAACTATTTTTGTAAAAACTGCTTGCTGTTTGGCAGATTTCAATGGGTAAAAAGAGGTATTAAACGTAACCTAGAGGAGCCGAGTTATCAAAAATATACTAGTATATACAAAAACGAATCCGTGGACATAAAGAACGAAGGAAACGAGCCTAAAAATAATAAACATCGCCAAAACTATATATATATATATAGTCACAAATAAAAATAATAACGTACGTACTAAATGGTATATTTTCTAGAAACGTTACTAAGGGCTATATCCTTAACAAACGAATACGTACGACCCGAGAGAATAATTATACGACTTAACGACGTCATTCTAAGGTTTTGATACAAAGGAATATAACACTAACATTTTTATACGATATATTACGACAAGTTTTTATAACTCTATTTGGACTTATTTTTCCTAAGTATGGAAAGTATTTTACTTGACAATAACTAGTATTTACAAGTTAAGAGTGGTATCGGGAAACATGTGCATGTACATTCCTTTCATCATTTCATGATCTAAAGCGGATCATATCATTCATTTAGGTTGCGGTTAGAGTGCGCGTCTTACTCCTGTTCGTACCCTTTGTTATCATATCGCTTATATCAGGTGAGTATTCACGAACCCCTTTTTCTAACTATTTCAACTCATTTGGGGTGGATGCATGAATTACTTGAACTAAATTGTTTGTTACTCATTGAACTCTTTTGACTTATAACTTGTTTGGAACTATTGAACTTGTTTTGACCTTTTGAACTTGACTTGACCTTTGAAATTGACTTAAACTTTTGAACTTAATGCACCGTACGTGCTATAACCTAAAGTCTCCCATGATCGGAGCAGTGCAAAGTCTACCCTGTCGACGGAGCAGCATTATCAAGTCTCCCATGTTCGGAGCAACATAAAATCTCCCCTGTCTACGGAGTAACTTTGACTTATTACTATATAATAGTTTGTGAAAGATGTACCGTACGTGCATCAGCAATTGTTAGTCTCCTGCTGGTTTGCCGTTCGCACTCCAGTTTATACGTACCGTTCGTGCGGCCTCCTTGTGTGGGGCAGTAGGTAGTATGGATAGCGCTATTAGAGGTCGGCCAACCTCTCGTTCCCCTGTCTACGGAACGCATATTATTTATTTTAGGAGCCTTGCCACTTACTTTATTATATACTATGATTCCATATTGTGAACTATATTGACCACTTGTGCTTGACTACTAGACACATAACTTTTAGGCAGTGAGTTGTAAACACACAGGTTACAAATCTCTTATGGCGGGACTTGGAACTGAGTGGATTTACAATGCCTTTGCCTGGCGAACTTTTTCAAATGGTTTTCCTATTATTTAAAACGTTTATACTCACCAACTATTTTTATAGTTGACCGTTTTCTCTCATGCATTTCAGGTGATCGTCAGTAAGCTTGTCAGCAAGGTCTTGCATAATGAAGTTTTCACATGTCACTTCTTTTCATTATGTACTAAAATACCATCTTTTGGGAATCAAACTTATGTCTTTTATTTGCCAAAGTCGGTAATAACAACGTTGTAATGTTATATTTTTCCTTAATGTAAATTATGGTATTGTCTTATTTCTCTTTGGTAATGTTTATCGATTTCGTTACACCTCGTGTTTCCGCCTTCGGCGAGGGTGTGACACGTTGTCCCTAAACGCTTGCTCACTTGATGAGAGCAATTGTCCTTTACATGATGATAGCCGTTGTCCCTAATGCTTACACACTTGACAAGAGCAATTGTCACTTGCATGTTGAGATCCGTTGTCGCTAAAGGCTAACTTTATGAGGGCGATTTATCCCTTACAAGATAAGAGCCGTTGTCCCTAAAGGCTCACATGTTGAGAGAAATTGTACCTTACTTTATGGGAGCCGTTGTCCCTAAATGCAAGCTCACTTGATGAGAGCAATTGCCCTTTACATGATGATAGCCGTTGTCCGTAATGCTTACACACTCGATAAGAGCAACTGTCATTTACATGATGATATCCATTGTCCCTAAAGGCTCACTTGTTGAGAGCAATTATACCTTAGTTTATGGGTCCCGTTGTCCCTAAATGCTTTCTCACTTAATGAGAGCAATTGTGCATTACATAATGATTTCCGTTGTCCCTAATGCTTGCACTCTCGATACGAGCAATTGTCACTTACATGATGAGATCCGTGGTCCTTAAAGGCTAACTTTATGAGGGCAATTCGTCCCTTACATAATACGAGCCTTTGTCCCTAAAGACTCACTTGTTGAGAGGAATTGTACCTTACTTTATGGGAGCCGTTGTCCCTAAACGCTTGCTCACTTGATGAGAGCAATTGCCCTTTACATGATAATAGCCGTTGTCCCTAATGCTTGTACACTTGACAAGAGCAATTGTCACTTGCATGATAAGATCCGTTGTCCCTAAAGGCTAACTTTATGAGGGCGATTTGTCCCATACATGATAAGAGCCGTTGTCCCTAAAGACTTACTTGTTGAGAGCAATTGTACCTAAGTTTATGCGAGCCGTTGTCCCTAAACGCTTGCTCACTTGTTGAGTGCAATTGCCTTCTAAATGATGATAGCCGGTGTCCCTAATCCTTGCACACTTGATAAGAGCAATGTTAATTACATGATGAGACCCGTCATCCCTAAAGGCTAACTTTATAAGGGCAATATGTCCCTTACATGATAAGAGCCGTTGTCCCTAAAGACTCACTTGTTGAGAGCAATTGTACCTTACTTTACGGGAGCCGTTGTCCCTAAACGCTTGCTCACTTAATGAGAGCAATTACCCTTTACATGATGATAGCCGTTGTCCCTAATGCATGCACACTTGATAAGAGCAATTATCTCTTAAATGATGAGTCCCGTTGTCCCTAAAGGCTAACTTTATAAGGGCAATTTGTCTCTTCCATGATAAGAGCCGTTGTCCCTAAAGGCTCACTTGTTGAGAGCAATTGTACCTGACTTTATGGGAGTCGTTGTCCCTAAACGCCTGCTCAATTGATGAGAGCAATTGCCTTTTACATGATGATAACCGTTGTCCCTATTGCTTGCAAACTTGATAAGAGCAATTGTCACTTACATGATGAGACCCGTTGTCCCTAAAGGCTAACTTTATGTGGGCAATTTGTCCCTTACATGATAAGAGCCGTTGTCCTTAAAGACTCACTTGTTAAGAGCAATGGTACCTTACTTTATGGGAGCCGTTGTCCCTAAATGCTTGCTCACTTGATGAGAGCAATTGTCCTTTACATGATGATAGCCGTTGTCCCTAATGCTTGAATACTTGACAAGAGCAATTTTCACTTGCATGTTGAGATCCGTTGTCCCTTAAGGCTAACTTTATGAGGGCGATTTGTCCCTTACATGATAAGAGCCGTTGTCCCTAAAGGCTCACTTGTTAAGAGAAATTGTACTTTACTTTATGGGAGCCGTTGTCCCTTAATGCCAGCTCACTTGATGAAAGCAATTGCCCTTTACATAATGATAGCCGTTGTCCCTAATGCTTACACACTCGATAAGAGCAGTCACTTACATGATTTGATCCGTTGTCCCTAAAGGCTAACTTTATGAGGGCAATTTGTCCTTTAGATGATAAGAGCCGTTGTCCCTAAGACTCACTTGTTGAGAGCAATTGTACCTTACTTTATTGGAGCCGTTGTCCCTAAACGCTTGCTCACTTGATGAGAGCAATTGCCCTTTACATGATGATAGCCGTTTTCCCTAATGCTTGCAAGCTTGACAAGAGCAATTGTCACTTGCATGATGAGATCGGTTGTCCCTAAGGCTAACTTTATGAGGGTGATTTGTCCCTTACAGAATAACAGCCGTTGTCCCTAAAGGCTTACAAGTTGAAAGCAATTGTACCTTACTTTATGAGAGCCGTTGTCCATAAACGCTCGCTCACTTGTTGAGTGCAATTGCCCTTTAAATGATGATAGCCGGTGTCCTTAAAGCTTGCGCACTAGATAAGATCAATTGTCACTTACATGATGAGACCCGTTGTCCCTAAAGGCTAACTTTATGAGGGCAATATGTCCCTTACATGATAAGAGCCGTTGTCCCTAAAGACTCACTTGTTGAGAGGAATTGTACCTTACTTTATGGGAGTCGTTGTCGCTAAACGCTTGCTCACTTGATGAGAGCAATTGCCCTTTACATGATGATAGCCTTTGTCCGTAATGGTTGCAAACTTGATAAGAGCAATTGTAACTTACATGATGAGACCCGTTGTCCCTAAAGGCTAACTTTATAAGGGCAATTTGTCTCTTCCATGATTAGAGCCGTTGTCCCTAAAGGCTCACTTGTTGAGAGCAATTGTACCTGACTTTATGGGAGCCGTTGTCCCTAAACGCCTGCTCACTTGATGAGAGCAATTGCCTTTAACATGATGATAGCCGTTGTCCCTAATGTTTGCACACTTGATTAGAGTAATTGTCACTTAAATGTTGAGACCCGTTGTCCCTAAAGACTCACTTGTTGAGAGCAATTGTACCTTACTTTATGGGAGCCGTTGTCCTTAAACACTTGCTCACTTGTACCCAAAAGAAGCCAACAATCCCAACAATCACAAGTATAAAAAGATCTGTCAAAATAAAAGAAATTACAAACCATCACAAAATCACCGTTAGAATACTGATTAGCAGAAACATTACCAACCCAAAGCCCCAAATTCAATAAGAATTTGTGCAAACCCACAGTCGCCAAAGAGTCATGTAACACCATTAATACCATTGTCACAGCAGCTATAACTCCTCAACGGGATTTTCCAAATATGCGCAGCCTTCACAGATTCCACAGAATGCTTAATCTTAAGACTTAACAGCTTTTTTTTTGGGTAAATGGGATTCACCCTGGCAAAATATAATAATGACAAAAACAGTATAAGTACAATGGAATGTGGCAGAAGTACCACATTAACCTCAAGCAATCGCTTGAACAACCACTACCAATAAAACGCTTGTGACATGCCACAAAGCGAAAAAACTAGAAACATACAATAACTAGAACTCCAATAGGAAACCTCCAACGAATGAAACATGAATCACCACACTTATCCCCACGCTGCTTCGAAGGAGATTGATGGATCAAATGAGACTGCCTCCTTAAAAACCTCTCCAAGAAAAAACCCGTGGGAAAAACCTTGGAGTAGGGAAAAAAGAGTACAGCTCTCACTTGAAACTCCGACGAAGAATCCAACATGCCCCAAGCAACTTCCAAAGAGAACACATCAACAAGCAACGGCCCAAACTCAATAGAAAAACACGACATCAATGATGCATAAGAGAAGGGGGCAACTTCCACACACGAACGAGATCAACCACGTTCGCTGTCTTCTTAAACCTGCATGTGAGATGCTTCTACCGAACCGTGGACTTGATTAAATCAACAACTTGAGCTTCAGATCTCATTTGCTTCTTGAAAATCCGGCTGTTCCTTTCTTGCCATATAAAATAAGACGTGGCAGCAAATAAAAGCTTAGAAACAACGCTCCGAACAGACCTTGATTTAGCCGTCACAATAAGAGAATGAACAATATCATCCAACGACGAAGGCAACGAGCTAAAACCAGCATACAACTTCAACGAGCTCCAGACCTGCATAGAATACGAACACGCAAAGAAAAGATGGTCATGAGAATCAGGTTGCATCTTACAAAGAGGACACAACAACGGGTCCGCATTATCAGCCTCATGATGCCTAATCAAATCTTGAGTTCGTAACCGCCTTTTCATAACTAACCACAAATGAAATGCATGTCTCGGAATCCGATGAGAAAACCATACCAGGTGATACCAATCAACATTAATATCCCGAGACCTAATGCAATCCCAAACCAAAGAAACCGAAAACGGTCTAAACACCCCATCACTAGAACGCCACCATAACGAATCCTCCATATTATCCACCAACTGATGAATAGAAAGAGAACCAATAACGGGGTAACGAACCATCCAATCATTCGGCCAAGCCCACCCATTAGAAGCAATGATCTCCCGAACAGTAGTATTAGTATTAAAACCAGCCCGGTGAATATCACGATTAGAAATAATACGAGAAATAGGACTAAGCAAACACCATGAATCAAACCATGCTGAAACCTTGGAACCATCACCTAATTTATACCATATAAAATGGCGAACAAGGGGTCTAAGCTGAAGAATTTTACTCCAACTCCATGTCATATTACCACGACAAGGAATATCCCAAAAATTACGCCCCCTAAGCTTATAAGCATGAATCCATCTAACCCAAAGGGACTCCTTGCCAGTTACAATACTCCAAATATGTGTAGTGATCAACGCATTATTAAAAGTATCCAACCTCCGAATCCCAAGCCCACCTTCTTGTTTAGGAAGACAAACAACCTCCCATGCAACTTTAGATTTACCCTTATGCCCGTCACCATTACCCCACAAAAAACCTCTCATAAGCTGTTCTAGATCAAGAATAATGCGTGAAGGAAGGATAAACACCGAAGCCCAATAAATATGCATAGAAGACAGTACAGACTGAATAAGTTGAAGCCTACTAGCAAAAGATAGAGATTTATTCTTCCAATCCTTAATACGATTAGACAACTTCTCAACCAACTCCTTGCAATCTCTAAAAATCAGCCTAGTAGTAACCAAAGGAACGCCCAAATACTTAACAGGAAGGCTCCCTTCAACAAACGGAATCACCTGTAAAATAGCAAGCTTGACATGGTTACGAACATTACAAAAATATGCAGTGCTCTTAGGCAAACTTGGAGTAAGGCCAGAAACATGTTTAAACTCGTCCAACGCCTCCATAATAACTCTAGCCGATTCAACATCACCATGAGCAAAAAGAAACAGATCATCAGCAAAGCACAAATTAATGATATTAAGGTTAGAGCAATGATGATGAAATGTAAATAGCTCTGAATTGCGAACCCGCCTCCGTAAGATAAGAGTAAGAACCTCCGTAACAAGAGTAAATAGATAAGGCGACAACGGATCACCTTGCCGAAGACCCCTCTTACCCTTAAAATATCCATGCAAAGAACCGTTAACACTAATAGAAAATGAAGTCGATGTCACACATTCCATAATCCAACAAATCATACGGTTATGAAACCCAAACCCAATCAGAATTTGCCGTAAGAAGTTCCAATCAACCGTATCATAGGCCTTCTGAATATCAACTTTAAAAGCACATCTAGCCGGACCCCGATCAACATGATAATTATGCATAAGCTCTTGAGTAAGAAGAATATTATCCGAGATCCTCCTACCCGGAACAAAAGCTGATTGGTTCAAACTCACTAAGGATGTTAAACTATTCTTGATACGGTTAGCAATAATCTTGCTAATACATTTAAATAACACATTGCAGCAAGAAATAGGCCTAAAATCATTACTCCGAGATGGAGAAGTGACCTTAGGAAGAAGTGCAATAATAGTGTGGTTCACTTCCTTCAAAAGCTTACCATTCGTGAAGAATTCCTGAACCGCCTTAGTAACATCTGATGACACAATATCCCAAGCCCCTTTAAAGAAAGCCGCAGTGTACCCATCCGGACCAGGAGATTTGTCATCCCCCATAGAGAATAAAGCATCTTTAACTTCTTGCCTGGAAACATCCCGAACCATATCCTCAGCAACAATAGGATCAAGAGTAGACATAAAAAGATCATGATTATCAAACGGAACCGTATACCCCTCTTGACCAAGAAAAGAAGCATAATGACTAACGAAAGCATTAGGAACCTCCTCTCCATCAAACCGAACCCCATCACTATTGCTGATCACATCGATTCGACTTCTAGCTTTCCGGCTCTTCACCACTTTATGAAAATAAGCCGAATTAGAATCCCCAACCCGGAGCCATTCAACCTTAGCTTTTTGTTTCAGAAACTGTTCCTCTAATAAAATAGCATCATTATAAGCATTAAGATAACAAGCCTCCTCTTCTCGAACAGAAATATTAAAAGGATCCGCATCTAAAGCACGTTGAACAGTATCTAACTCATGACGAAGTCTAATGACTTTCTCATGGATATTCCCTTCATTAAATAGCATTTTACGAAGCGGCTTTTTCAGCAATTTAAGCTTGCTCACAACTTGGTACATATAAAAACCACTTGTAGCCACGCTCCAACACTCCTTTACCTGCTCTTTAAACAGAGAATTAGTAACCAGAATATTAAAAAACTTAAACGGCCTTGGTTTAAACTTATGAGAAGTAGGAATAGTGAGGATAGCCGGAGAATGGTCTGAAATACGATACGGCTGAAAAAAGGCATGAGCACCAACGAAACCATCCGTGCATTCAAGATTAGCCATAATACGATCAATCTTCTTAAGAGTACCATCCACCCCTCTAGGTTTCTGATTCCACGTAAATTGCAACCCGGAACGATTGACGTCAAAAACTTCAATCTCCTCAACACACTCCTTAAACTCCCTCATAGCAATATCAATGACAGAAGAACCCTCCACTTTATCTTCTAAGTTAAGAGCAGAATTAAAATCACCAAGAAGACACCGAGCACGGTTCCTAACATATTGCTTATGAACCATTAAATTCTGCCAAAGAGGACGCCTATGAGTATAACGGTTATGAGCATATATAAACGAACAAAACAACTCTTTCTTATCAATTTTAAACCAAATACAAGTGTGTATAACTTGATCATCCATAGTAACCACGGTTAAATCAACATCCTCTTGATTCCAGCCCAAAACAATGCGAGAACCTTTAGAACACAAATGACCATTAGAAGTCCAATTCCAATTCCTAAAAACCTTCTTACAAAGCCCTTCCAACCGAGAACAAGCTACATGAGATTCAAGAATAGCACAAACAGAAAGTTTATTCTCACAAATAACTTGTCGAACCTCATTTAGTTTAGGGGATTGGTTCATTCCCCTTATATTCCAAGAAGCGATACTATACATGAGGAACATCACTAGAGGAAGTGCTTGCTTCCTTATTTTGATTACTCGTGACCGTGTTGCGATTACCACATTCAATATGCTCATCAACCTCATTATTCGTATCACTATCCACAACATGAACTCCTTCATTCTCATGAGATGTATCCTCCTCGAACCCGAATTCAGAACTGGTCACATCACCACTTAAAGCTCCAAACGAATTCTTAGTGATAATATCACTTAAATCATCATGAATATACTTAGAAAAGGCTGGAACATCACTATTAACTGGATTATCCAATGAATTAAGACCATCTTCCACATTCTTATCATTATTTGTATCGTGAGCCTTTGAAGATGAAGCACCATTCTCCACACCTTCCTTAGGAACAGTAGGTTCCTTATTAATACTATTACCCTTAGAAGACGACGCTCCATCTGACCCACCTTTAGTTTTAGAAACCGGCTGCCAACGGTAATTAAAAGTAACCTTAGGTTTAGCAAAACGAACTCCATCAATAACCTGCTCATGAGTTGGCACCTTACCCTTACCCTTAGTAACTTCCACAAAACCCTCCTTATCAACAGTAGACTTCACACAAGGTTGCTTAACCTTCTTGGGACAAGCAACATCATCATGATCAAAAATTTTGCACACATCACACCTAGGAGGCTGCCATTCATATTCAATTTCAATACGTTCCAGTGAATGACCTAAACCATTGGGAAACGGAATTGCCACAATCACATGATCCATTAACTTGTTAATAGAAGACACTTCAATAAGAGCTCGAGCATATGAATTCCGACCCCAAGACTTAACACACATAGTACTAGTATACGAATCCAACATGATAGGTTTACCAATTTGAGTCGTAATCAAGCTCAATCCAACCTCCGTATAAGCAACAATTGGAACCTTATGTAACTTCACCCATAAGGGGGCTGAAGTAACCTCTTCCTTAGCAAGCGTAGTATTAGGCGTCCAAATGTTCAAGAAGATAGGAATAGAACGAATCAACCACGGACCAGTCTCTAACACTTTATCCATGCCATCCTTAGTGGAAAATTGAAATAAAAAGAATCCATTATTCAACATGACACGTTCTAATCCAAATTTAGCCCATGTATTCTTAACATAATTCTCCACAATAGGGAATGCAAGTCATTTCCCAATAAAGTACCCATAAAGAGTATGAGCAAATCTGGCCGAAACATCATTAATCTCTTTTAACGGAATTGTGACATGAGCTCCTTCCACACGTTCCTCATTACGTAATTCACATATGTTAACGGATTTGAAAGTGTTCTTAGATTGAAACATAGAAGCATAAGAGAGTTTAGGAGCTTGTTGTGAACCAACAGCACTAGAATTATCACCAAATTTAGCACTCACAGCAGTAGGTTGACTTGAATCCTTCGTACTAGTCACTTGAGTATCAATCGAAACATGTTTAGCACTAGCAACCTGAGTTGCATCACCCATTGCATCTTTAGACGTACCACTAGAACCCTTGTCATTCCCAAACTCCATATTCCGATCAGCAAATTTCACCACACGATAAGGTTTCAAAACCTTACCATCTCTACTCAATATCGGACCATCAACACTCTTCAGCTTGGAAGTAATACCACTCCTCATCACATCCTCCTCTAAACCCTCATGTTGCCCAAAGGAGGATAACAATTCAGCAGCTGAAACATGCGGCTTAATTACACTAGCAGCACCTTTGTTTCTCAAGATAGACTTTAAAATAGGTGCATTAGAGATTAGAGTTGATTGAGGGGAGATTGATGGTTTATTAGATATGTTAGACGAATCCATCACAGTCACAAAAAAATCCAAACGAGAAGCAGAAACTTATAATCCAAACGAAACCCTAACAAAAACGATGAAACAGTACAACGATCCAACAGTAAAAAAACCCTAAGAAAAAAAAAACAGCAGCGCAATGATACCTCAATAATGATGTCACGAATCCTCGTACTTCCTAACCGACCCTCATTATGAATCGTACGAATAAATGATAGAATCCAATAATAACCATGCACAAACCGACAGGAAGTGAAATTATAATTAAAAACCCTTTGTCGCCGCAAACAGAAACGAATCTTCCAAAGGACCACGATTGCAATATTCAATAATTAGTTAAGAACCAAAACCCCACCAATCAGAGATAAAAGCAAATCACTACCCACCGACCCACTATTGAATTAAGAAAGCAATAGTGGAACCAGATTAAGTGAAATTAAAACGATGTTGATCGATTGGACGATAGGAATTTTAGTCGCCGGTGAAAAGAGAGCACTACTAGGTTTTTTTTTTATTTATTTATTTTTTTTTTATTTTTTATTTTTTTTTTACATACTAACTTAACAGCTTGTGCCTAACAGTATCAACGATAATCTTAAAAATAGTCACCTCACTTCTAAAATTCTTTTGAAATAACCTGAAATTACGCTCTTGCCAAATATAATATACCACAGCCCCAAAAGCTAAACGCTGAATCACACTCCAAATAGAATTATTAGCAGTTCTATTGGAAATTCCAGAAACAACTTCAGCCCAAGTGAAAGAAGTATCTTCAAGCTTACACAAAAGTTTAAGGTTACCCCAAACAGCCTTAGAAAAATCACAAGAAAAGAATAAGTGAGCATGAGATTCATCAACGGCATTACATAAAGGGCATAAGGTACTAGAAATGTTAAACCATCTAGATATTCGATCCGAAGTTTTAAGTCTCCCCCGCATAGCCATCCAAAGCACAAAAGCGTGTCTAGGAATACATTGAGTGAACCAAACATGCTTATTCCAGATAACTTTGGGGCTATCAATCCTTAAAGCTTTCCAAGCTTCTTTAACACTAAACTCCACATCCTTATTATCCTTATTAATCCATAAAACCTTATCCTCAAACTCATCAAATAAAACAGGAACAGGCACATTTAAGACATCACCAAAAAGATTGTTCCATTCATTGGGCCATTTCCATCCGCTACTGTCAATCCAACCGGCAACCTTATCATTAGTATCCAACCCATTTTCAGTAAGGAAACTATGAGTAATAACCTTACACAGCGGGCCATTAGTGTGCCATTTATCAAACCACATAGAACATTGTTTACCATTACCCAATCTATACACCACAAAAGCTCGAATTTTATCCCTAAGACCAAGAATATGATTCCAACCCGAAGCACCATGTTCAGGCTTAATATCAAACCAAATATTTCTATCTTTGATCCTATAAGCATGAACCCATCTAACCCACAGCGAGTCTTTCTTACTAATAACGTTCCAAAGGTGCTTAGCGATTAAAGCCTCATTCATAAGTCTGAGAGGTTTAAGACCAAGGCCCCACCTGATTTTTAGGCTTACAAATATCTTTCCATGATACACTAGCAATACCACTACCCTCACCCCCACCGGACCATAAAAACTTTTTACACAGTTTATCAATGCTATCACAGACATGATTAGGAAGAAGAAACATCGAAGCCCAATAAACATGAAGCGAAGTAAGAACAGATGAGATTAACTGAAGTCTACCCGCAAAAGATAAAGTTTTGTTTCTCCAATCATTAATGTGATTCTTAACCTTCTGAATCAAGCTTCTACAATCCTCATTCACAATTCTCTTTTCGGACAGAGGGATACCCAAGTATTTCAATGGCAGAATACCAATTCTAAAAGGCATGACATGCAAAATATTATCCTTAACCATATCAGGCACACTCCTAAAAAAAGCAACACTTTTAGTAAGACTAGGGAATAAACCAGAACACATAGCAAATTCATCTAACGATCTTCTAAGAATACTAGCAGAGATTAAATCACCATGACATAATAAAAGAAGGTCGTCCGCAAAACATAAGTGGGTCAGTTGAAATTTCTCACAACCCCAATGAAACCTAAACCGACCATCCCTTCTAATCTGTCTCTTAACCATCATATTAAATGCTTCCATAACGATAGTGAACAAATAAGGCGAGATCGGGTCACCCTGCCTAAGACCCCTTTTACTTTTGAAAAATCCATGCAATTCACCATTTACACATAAAGAAAAGGAGGCAGAAGTTAAACATACCATAATCCAGTGAATCATGGAGCTGTGGAAGCCAAAATGAACAAGACACCTCTTCAAAAAGTCCCAATTGACCGTATCGTATGTCTTCTGAATGTCCACTTTGAACGAGCATTTGCTAACATCACGCGTCCAATTATATCTCTTAACAAACTCCTGAGCAAGCAAAATGTTGTCACTAATCTGCCTACCCGGGATAAATGCACTCTGGTTACAATCAATCAGACTACAAAGACCTTCTTTAAGCCTATTCGTAATGACTTTACTGATGCACTTGTAGATGACATTTCCACAAGCAATAGGACGATAATCAGACACCTTCAAGGGAACTTGCAACTTAGGAATAAGCGAGATAACATTAGCATTAAACTCGCCAAGAAGTTTACCAGAACTGAAAAACTCTTTAACCGCAGCACAGACATCAACACTAACAACGCTCCAAGCCGCTTTAAAAAACTTTGAAGTAAACCCATCCGGGCCAGCCGCTTTGTCATCATCAATACTAAACATCGCTTCTTTGATTTCGGTATCTGAAACAAGTCTAACCATATTCAATGCAACAGAAGGATCAAGTTTCTTGGCAAAAAGATCCTCACAGTCTTCTAACGGAATGACCTCATCTTCCACCCCCAAAAACTTTTGAAAATGGTTAACAAAACACCCCGGCACATCATCACCATAGAATTTGTTACCCTGCTCATCACACACCACTTGAATCCTACCCTTGTTCACCCTATTTTTAAGACAATTATGGAAGTACGACGTATTTTGGTCACCATCCTTCAACCATTGAATCTTGGTTTTCTGCCTAAGAAGGTTAGCCTCATCCCTCACCGCTTCCTGATACGCATTACAGTAGACATGTTCTTCTTCTCTAAGACTACTATTATTGGGATCTTTGTCTAAACTCAGTTGCACTCTTTTAAGCTCAGCCTTCAAAGTCTTAACCTTATTAAAAACGTTCCCATTAACCCTATTCATATTCCTCAAATGTCTTTTCATATTTTTAAGACGTTTAGCCAAAACAAACATACGGAACCCAAAAACCTCAATACCCCAATTATCTCTAACCATAGGAAAAAAAGAATCCTTATCCGCCAAAAAGTTAGCAAACCTAAATGATCTAGGCTTAACAGGCTTGGCCAAAGAATAATTCAAAATAACAGGACAATGATCCGATGAAAGATAAGGCAAAAATTCAGCAAAGCAGCTATCATAACAGGTTATGAAGCTACTATTACCCAACACTCTATCTAATAAGGGTTCTCGTATCATTCTTGGCTGGGATGATGATATTGTTGATGTTATGGTTATGGCTTCTACTAACCAAGTTATGCATGTTCAGGTTAATGTTCGTAATGAAAACAAAACCGTTTTTTGTTCCTTTGTTTATGGAGATAACTATTATGTTAATCGGAGAGCACTTTGGAGTAACCTTGATAGCCATGTTAGATTCATGCGTAGTAGGCCTTGGGTGTTATTGGGAGACTTTAATGCTGCTCTTAATTTGAAGGATCATTCGTGTGGTGGTTATGCTCTTGATATTGCTATGTGTGAATTTAAAGAATGTGTATTGAATATGGAGGTGTCGGATGTTAATAGTACGGGGCTGCATTTTACATGGAATCAAAAACCAAGAGGCTCTAATGGAACGTTAAAGAAGATTGATAGAATTATGGGTAATTTAAAGTTTGGTGATGATTTCCTGGGTTCGTTTGCTATTTTCCAACCTTACCGTATTTCAAATCATTCTCCTTGTGTCCTTCGTATTCCTCAGGTGGCTAAACTCAAACCTAAACCTTTTAAGTTCTCTAATTTTCTGGTGCATAAAGAGGGCTCTATTGATACTGTTACTTCGGGGTGGAATCTTAGTGTAAATGGTTGTGCTATGTATCGTGTTGTTAAACACTTGAAGGGGCTGAAATCTTCTTTTCGTAAGCTTTTGTATAACCAAGGTAACCTTCATGAGAGGGTTACTAGTCTTCATAAGGAGTTAGAGTCTAACGTGCTATTGATAAAGACCCGTTTAATTCAGCCCTTCGGGAAGATCATGCTCATTACCTTCTTGCTTTTAAGGAGGCAATATTAGATGAGGAGCGGTTTTTAAAGCAAAAATCTAAAGTTCAATGGCTTCATGCAGGTGATTCTAATACGGCTTACTTTCATAATGTTGTTAAAAGTAAATGTGCTCGTAATCGAATTGAAGTGGTTCGAGATGCAGCTAATGTTTTGTATGAAGGAAGTGCAGTTGCAGGGGCTTTTGTTTCTCATTATTAGCAGTTTCTGGGTATTGAAGGGGATTGTACCCCTCTTGATGATCATGCTTTATTCTCTAATGTCCTTAATCCTCAAATGGCTGATTTTATGGTGAGAGATGTTACGGATTCTGAAATTAGGGAAGCTATATTCTCGATGGGGGATGATAAAGCTCCTGGGCCTGACGGGTACACTGCCGCTTTCTTTAAGAAAGCATGGAATGTTGTGGGTATTGATGTCACGTGTGCTATTCGGGATTTCTTTTCTAATGGTAAGCTTCTTAAGGAAACTAACCACACTATTATATCATTGGTTCCTAAAGTGTCTACCCCGTCTAAGATTACTGATTATAGGCCTATTTCTTGTTGCAATGTGTTGTTTAAGTGCATTAGTAAAATTATTGCGAACCGTGTTAAAGACAGCCTTGGTCATTTGGTTAGTATTAACCAATCTGCGTTTGTTCCTGGGCGGCGTATTTCTGATAATATTTTGCTTACCCAAGATATTATGCGGAATAATCATAGAGGGAGAGGTCCGCCTAGATGTGCTTTTAAAGTGGATATTCAAAAGGTGTATGATACGGTTAATTGGGCTTTTCTTAGGTCTATTCTGATTGGTTTTGGTTTCCATCATAAAATGGTCGATTGGATTATGGTTTGTGTTTCTTCTACATCGTATTCCATATGTGTTAATGGGGATCTTCATGGCTGGTTCCAAGGTAAGCGATTCGGCAGGGTGACCCGTTATCTCCTTACTTGTTTACTTTGGTTATGGAGGTTTTAACCTTTATTCTGCAGAAAAAGATGGCTAATACGATGGAGTTTCAGTTTCATCATTTATGTGAGCAACAACGTATTATTAACCTTTGTTTTGCAGATGATCTTTTCTTATTCTCTAGAGGCCATCCAGAATCGGTTAACGTTATTATGCAAGCTTTGGAGGATTTCAAGAATGTTTCGGGTCTTGTTCCGAGTATTCCCAAGAGAACTGCTTTTTTCTGTAATGTGCCTAGTGCTTTGAAAGCTATGATTCTTCAGTCTATGCCATTTGCAGAAGGGTCTCTTCCGGTTAGATATTTGGGCGTTCCTCTCATTTCGTCTAGGCTTCTCTATAGGGATTGTAAGGTTCTTGTGGAGAAATTAGAAGGGCGTGCGAATGATTGGCGTAATAAGTTTCTTTCGTTGGCGGGTAGGCTTCAATTGATTAGGTCCGTGTTCTCTTCGATGCATATTTATTGGGCGTCTGTTTTCATCCTTCCTGCTCGTATTATTCATGATTTGGAGCAGCTCATGAGGGGTTTTTTATGGTCGTTGTCCCTAATGCTTGCACACTTGATAAGAGCAATTGTCACTTACATGATGAGATCCGTTGTCCCTAAAGGCTAACTTTATGGGGGCAATTTGTCCCTTACATAATAAGAGCCGTTGTCCCTAAAGGCTCACTTCTTGAGAGCAATTGTACCTTAGTTCATGGGATCCATTGTCCATAAACGCTTGCTCACATGGTGAGAGCAATTACCCTTTACATGATGATAGCTGTTGTCCCTAATGCTTGCACACTAGATAAGAGCAATTGTCACTTACATGATGAGATCCGTTGTCCCTAAAGGCTAACTTTATGAGGACAATTTTTCCCCTACATAATAAGAGCCGTTGTCCCTAAAGACTCACTTGTTGAGAGTAATTGTACCTTAGTTTATGGGATTCATTGTCCTTAAACACTTGCTCACTTAATGAGAGCAATTGCCCTTTACATGATGATAGTCGTTGTCCCTAATGCTTACACACTCTATAAGAGCAACTGTCACTTACATGATGAGATCCGTTGTCCCTAAAGGCTAACTGTCTGAGGGCAATTTTTCCCTTACATAATAAGAGCCGTTGTCCCTAAAGACTCACTTGTTGAGAGCAATTGTACCTTACTTTATGGGATTCGTTGCCCTAAACACTTGCTCACTTGATGAGAGAAATTGCAATTTTCATGATGATAGCCGTTGTCCCTAATGCTTACACACTCGATAAGAGCAATTGTCACTTACATGATGAGATCCGTTGTCCCTAAAGGCTAACTTTATGAGGGCAATTTATCCTTTACATAATAAGAGCCATTGTCCCTAAAGTCTCACTTGTTGAGAGCAGTTGTACCTTACTTTATGGGATCCATCGTCCCAAAACACTTGCTCACTTGACGAGAGCAATTGCCCTTTACATGATGATGGCCGTTGTCCCTAATGCTTACACACTCGATAAGAGCAGTCACTTACATGATGAGATCCGTTGTCCCTTAAGGCTAACTTTATGAGGGCAATTTTTCCTTTACGTAATAAGAGCCGTTGTCCCTAAAGACTCACTTGTTGAGAGCAATTGTACCTTAGTTTATGGGATCCATTGTCCCTAAACACTTGCTCACTTAATGAGAGCAATTGCCCTTTACATGATGATAGTCGTTGTCCCTAATGCTTACACACTTTATAAGAGCAACTGTCACTTACATGATGAGATCCGTTGTCCCTAAAGGCTAACTTTATGAGGGCAATTTTTCCCCTACATAATAAGAGCCGTTGTCCCTAAAGACTCACTTGTTGAGAGCAATTGTACCTTACTTTATGGGATTCGTTGCCTTAAACACTTGCTCACTTGATGAGAGAAATTGCCCTTTTCATGATAATAGCCGTTGTCCCTAATGCTTACACACTCGATAAGAGCAATTGTCACTTACATGATGAGATCCGTTGTCCCTAAAGGCTAACTTTATGAGGGCAATTTGTCCTTTACATAATAAGAGCCATTGTCCCTAAAGTCTAACTTGTTGAGAGCAGTTGTACCTTACTTTATGGGATCCATCGTCCCTAAACAATTGCTCACTTGACGAGAGCAATTACCCTTTACATGATGATAGCCGTTGTCCCTAATGCTTACACACTCGATAAGAGCAGTCACTTACATGATGAGATCCGTTGTCCCTAAAGGCTAACTTTATGAGGGCAATTTTTCCCTTACGTAATAAGAGCCGTTGTCCCTAAAGACTCACTTGTTGAGAGCAATTGTACCTTAGTTTATGGGATCCATTGTCCCTAAACACTTGCTCACTTAATGAGAGCAATTGCCCTTTACATGATGATAGTCGTTGTCCCTAATGCTTACACACTTTATAAGAGCAACTGTCACTTACATGATGAGATCCGTTGTCCTTAAAGGCTAACTTTATGAGGGCAATTTTTCCCTTACAGAATAAGAGCCGTTGTCCCTAAAGACTCACTTGTTGAGAGCAATTGTACCTTAATTTATGGGATTTGTTGCCCTAAACACTTGCTCACTTGATGAGAGAAATTTCCCTTTTCATGATGATAGCCGTTGTCCCTAATGCTTACACACTCGATAAGAGCAATTGTCACTTACATGATGAGATCCGTTGTCCCTAAAGGCTAACTTTATGAGGGCAATTTGTCCTTTACATAATAAGAGCCATTGTCCCTAAAGTCTCACTTGTTGAGAGCAGTTGTACCTTACTTTATGGTATCCATCGTCCCTAAACACTTGCTCACTTGACGAGAGCAATTGCCCTTTACATGATGATAGCCGTTGTCCCAAATGCTTACACACTCGATAAGAGCAGTCACTTACATGATGAGATCCGTTGTCCCTAAAGGCTAACTTTATGAGGGTAATTTTTCCCTTACGTAATAAGAGCCGTTGTCCCTAAAGACTCACTTGTTGAGAGTCATTGTACCTTAGTTTATGGGATCCATTGTCCCTAAATACTTGCTCACTTAATGAGAACAATTGCCCTTTACATGATGATAGTCGTTGTCCCTAATGCTTACACACTCTATAAGAGCAACTGTCACTTACATGATGAGATCCGTTGTCCCTAAAGGCTAACTTTATGAGGGCAATTTTTCCCTTACATAATAAGAGCCGTTGTCCCTAAAGACTCACTTGTTGAGAGCAATTGTACCTTACTTTATGGGATTCATTGCCCTAGACACTTGCTCACTTGATGAGAGAAATTGCCCTTTTCATGATGATAGCCATTGTCCCTAATGCTTACACACTCGATAAGAGCAATTGTCACTTACATGATGAGATCCGTTGTCCCTAAAGGCTAACTTTATAAGGGCAATTTGTCCCTTACATAATAAGAGCCATTGTCCCTAAAGTCTCACTTGTTGAGAGCAGTTGTACCTTACTTTATGGGATCCGTCATCCCTAAACACTTGCTCACTTGACGAGAGCTATTGCCCTTTACATGATGATAGCCGTTGTCCCTAATGCTTACACACTCGATAAGAGCAGTCACTTACATGATGAGATCCGTTGTCCCTAAAGGCTAACTTTATGATAGCAATTTGTCCCTTACATGATAAGAGCCGTTGTCCCTAAAGACTCACTTGTTGAGAGCAACTGTACCTTACTTTATTGGAGCCGTTGTCCCTAAACGCTTGCTCACTTAATGAGAGCAATTGCCCTTTACATGTTGATAGCCATTTTCCCTAATGCTTGCAAGCTTGACAAGAGCAATTGTCACTTGCATGATGAGATCCGTTGTCCCTAAAGGCTAACTTTATGAGGGTGATTTGTCCCATACAAAATAAGAGCCGTTGTCCCTAAAGGCTTACAAGTTGAGAGCAATTGTACCTTACTTTATGGGAGCCATTGTCCCTAAATGCAAGCTCACTTGATGAGAGCAATTGCCCTTTACATGATGATAGCCGTTGTCCCTAATGCTTACACACTCGATAAGAGCAACTGTCACTTACCTGATGATATCCGTTGTCCCTAAACGCTCACTTGTTGAGAACAATTATACCTTAGTTTACGGGTCCCGTTGTCCCTAAATGCTTTCTCACTTAATGAGAGCAATTGTCCATTACATGATGATTTCCGTTGTCCCTAATCCTTGCACACTCGATACGAGCAATTGTCACTTACATGATGAGATCCGTTGTCCTTAAAGGCTAACTTTATGAGGGCAATTCGTCCCTTACATAATAAGAGCCGTTGTCCCTAAAGGCTCACTTGTTGAGAGCAATTGTACCTTAGTTTATGGGATCCATTGTCCCTAAACGGTCTTTTTTTTTTTTTTTTTTTTTTTTTTTTTTAGGTAAAAGGGATTTTTCACCCTGGTAAAATGCATTACACCAAAAACATTGAAGTACAAAGGTTAAGGGTGACATCCCTCAACTCAGTCCCTTAGGACACTTACAAGCAAACACTAAATAAGAATGACAGACCATTCTTAACTGACATGCACAACATGTGCAACTAACAAATAGCTAAAAGCTATAACAAATAATTACATTTAAATAAAGAAACTAAATGTAATTAAAAACATGTTCAAAGAACCTCATAAATAGTGAGCAACTCTCTTCATCAAAAATCTGCATATCTAAGCACATGTGCGCACCACCAACTTACACGACCACAAATATTGGAAGACTACGTAAACAAAACGTACACATGGTTGTAGTGTCGTCAAAGACACCACCCACCACGACTTCGAAAACAGCCTCAAACCGAATAGAAACCACGATGTCTAGTATTAAGCATGAAACAATAATAGCAGAAGACATATAACGCAATGCTATTCAGATCGTATACCAAAACATAGGGATAACAAACCCTAACTTCCAATGAACGTCCCCAATACGACATGAGCCAAAGTCAAGAACATGCCGCACCATACAAAAAGTCTGATTCAAATACCACTAAGATCCACAAACCACTGTTGTCCCTAATGCTTGCACACTTGATAAGAGCAATTGTCACTTACATGATGAGATCCGTTGTCCCTAAAGGCTAACTTATGGGGGCAATTTGTCCCTTACATAATAAGAGCCGTTGTCCCTAAAGGCTCACTTGTTGAGAGCAATTGTACCTTAGTTCATGGGATCCATTGTCCCTAAACGCTTGCTCACATGGTGAGAGCAATTGCCCTTTACATGATGATAGCTGTTGTCCCTAATGCTTGCACACTAGAAAAGAGCAATTGTCACTTACATGATGAGATCCGTTGTCCCTAAAGGCTAACTTTATGAGGACAATTTTTCCCCTACGTAATAAGAGCCGTTGTCCCTAAAGACTCACTTGTTGAGAGTAATTGTACCTTAGTTTATGGGATTCATTGTCCCTAAACACTTGCTCACTTAATGAGAGCAATTGCCCTTTACATGATGATAGTCGTTGTCCCTAATGCTTACACACTCTATAAGAGCAACTGTCACTTACATGATGAGATCCGTTGTCCCTAAAGGCTAACTGTATGAGGGCAATTTTTCCCTTACATAATAAGAGCCGTTGTCCCTAAAGACTCACTTGTTGATAGCAATTGTACCTTACTTTATGGGATTCGTTGCCCTAAACACTTGCTCACTTGATGAGAGAAATTGCCCTTTTCATGATGATAGCCGTTGTTCCTAATGCTTACACACTCGATAAGAGCAATTGTCACTTACATGATGAGATCCGTTGTCCCTAAAGGCTAACTTTATGAGGGCAATTTGTCCTTTACATAATAAGAGCCATTGTCCCTAAAGTCTCACTAGTTGAGAGCAGTTGTACCTTACTTTATGGGATCCATCGTCCCTAAACACTTACTCACTTGACGAGAGCAATTGCCCTTTACATGATGATAGCCGTTGTCCCTAATGCTTACACACTCGATAAGAGCAGTCACTTACATGATGAGATCCGTTGTCTCTAAAGGCTTACTTTATGAGGGCAATTTTTCCCTTATGTAATAAGAGCCGTTGTCCCTAAAGACTCACTTGTTGAGAGCAATTGTACCGTAGTTTATGGGATCCATTGTCCCTAAACACATGCTCACTTAATGAGAGCAATTGCCCTTTACATGATGATAGTCGTTGTCCCTAATGCTTACACACTCTATAAGAGCAACTGTCACTTACATGATGAGATCCGTTGTCCCTAAAGGCTAACTTTATGAGGGCAATTTTTCCCTTACATAATAAGAGCCGTTGTCCCTAAAGACTCACTTGTTGAAAGCAATTGTACCTTACTTTATGGGATTTGTTGCCCTAAACACTTGCTTACTTGATGAGAGAAATTGCCCTTTTCATGATGATAGCCGTTGTCCCTAATGCTTACACACTCGATAAGAGCAATTGTCACTTACATGATGAGATCCGTTAACCCTAAAGGCTAACTTTATGAGAGCAATTCGTCCTTTACATAATAAGAGCCATTGTGCCTAAAGTCTCACTTGTTGAGAGCAGTTGTACCTTACTTTATGGGATCCATCATCCCTAAACACTTGCTCACTTGACGAGAGCAATTACCCTTCACATGATGATAGCCGTTGTCCCTACTGCTTACACACTCGATAAGAGCATTCACTTACATGATGAGATCCGTTGTCCCTAAAGGCTAACTTTAATAGGGCAATTTTTCCCTTACGTAATAAGAGCCGTTGTCCCTAAAGACTCACTTGTTGAGAGCAATTGTACCTTAGTTTATGGGATCCATTGTCCCTAAACACTTGCTCACTTAATGAGAGCAATTGCCCTTTACATGATGATAGTCGTTGTCCCTAATGCTTACACACTCTATAAGAGCAACTGTCACTTACATGATGAGATCCGTTGTCCCTAAAGGCTAACTTTATGAGGGCAATTTTTCCCTTACATAATAAGAGCCGTTGTCCCTAAAGACTCACTTGTTGAGAGCAATTGTACCTTACTTTATGGGATTTGTTGCCCTAAACACTTGCTCACTTGATGAGAGAAATTGCCCTTTTCATGATGATAGCCGTTGTCCCTAATGCTTACACACTCGATAAGAGCAATTCTCACTTACATGATGAGATCCATTGTCCCTAAAGGCTAACTTTATGAGGGCAATTCGTCCTTTACATTATAAGAGCCATTGTCCCTAAAGTCTCACTTGTTGTGAGCAGTTGTACCTTACTTTATGGGATCCATCGTCCCTAAATACTTGCTCACTTGACGAGAGCAATTACCCTTTACATGATGATTGCCGTTGTCCCTAATGCTTACAAACTCGATAAGAGCAGTCACTTACATGATGAGATCCGTTGTCCCTAAAGGCTAACTTTATGAGGGCAATTTTTCCCTTACGTAATAAGAGCCGTTGTCCCTAAAGACTCACTTGTTGAGAGCAATTGTACCTTAGTTTATGGGATCCATTGTCCCTAAACACTTGCTCACTTTATGATAGCAATTGCCCTTTACATGATGATAGTCGTTGTCCCTAATGCTTACACACTCTATAAGAGCAACTGTCACTTACATGATGAGATCCGTTGTCCCTAAAGGCTAACTGTATGAGGGCAATTTTTCCCATACATAATAAGAGCCGTTGTCCCTAAAGACTCACTTGTTGAGAGCAATTGTACCTTACTTTATGGGATTCGTTGCCCTAAACACTTGCTCACTTGATGAGAGAAATTGCCCTTTACTTGATGATAGCCGTTGTCCCTAATGCTTACACACTCGATAAGAGCAGTCACTTACATGATGAGATCCGCTGTCCCTAAAGGCTAACTTTATGATGGCAATTTTTCCCTTACGTAATAAGAGCCGTTGTCCCTAAAGACTCACTTGTTGAGAGCAATTGTACCTTAGTTTATGGGATCCAGTGTCCCTAAACACTTGCTCACTTAATGAGAGCAATTGCCCTTTACATGATGATAGTCGTTGTCCCTAATGCTTACACACTCTATAAGAGCAACTGTCACTTACATGATGAGATCCGTTGTCCCTAAAGGCTAACTTTATGAGGGCAATTTTTCCCTTACATAATAAGAGCCGTTGTCCCTAAAGACTCACTTGTTGAGAGCAATTGTACCTTACTTTATGGGATTTGTTGCCCTAAACACTTGCTCACTTGATGAGAGAAATTGCCCTTTTCATGATGATAGCCGTTGTCCCTAATGCTAACACACTCGATTTGAGCAATTGTCACTTACATGATGAGATCCGTTGTCCCTAAAGGCTAACTTTATGAGGGCAATTCGTCCTTTACATAATAAGAGCCACTGTCCCTAAAGTCTCACTTGTTGAGAGCAGTTGTACCTTACTTTATGGGATCCATCGTCCCTAAACACTTACTCACTTGACGAGAGCAATTACCCTTTACATGATTATAGCCGTTGTCCCTAATGCTTACACACTCGATAAGAGCAGTCACTTACATGATGAGATCCGTTGTCCCTAAAGGCTAACTTTATGAGGACAATTTTTCCCTTACGTAATAAGAGCCGTTGTCCCTAAAGACTCACTTGTTGAGAGCAATTGTACCTTAGTTTATGGGATCCATTGTCCCTAAACACTTGCTCTCTTAATGAGAGCAATTGCCCTTTACATGATGATAGTCATTGTCCCTAATGCTTACACACTCTATAAGATCAACTGTCACTTACATGATGAGATCCGTTGTCCTTAAAGGATAACTTTATGAGGGCAATTTTTCCCTTACATAATAAGAGCCGTTGTCCCTAAAGACTCACTTGTTGAGAGCAATTGTACCTTACTTTATGGGATTTGTTGCCCTAAACACTTGCTCACTTGATGAGAGAAATTCTCCTTTTCATGATGATAGCTGTTGTCCCTAATGCTTACACACTCGATAAGAGCAATTGTCACTTACATGATGAGATCCGTTGTCCCTAAAGGCTAACTTTATGAGGGCAATTTGTCCTTTACATAATAAGAGCCATTGTCCCTAAAGTCTCACTTGTTGAGAACAGTTGTACCTTACTTTATGGGATCCATCGTCCCTAAACACTTGCTCACTTGACGAGAACAATTGCCCTTTACATGATGATAGCCGTTGTCCTTAATGCTTACACACTCGATAAGAGCAGTCACTTACATGATGAGATCCGTTGTCCCTAAAGGCTAACTTTATGAGGGCAATTTTTCCCTTACGTAATAAGAGCCGTTGTCCCTAAAGACTCACTTGTTGAGAGCAATTGTACCTTAGTTTATCGGATCCATTGTCCCTAAACACTTGCTCACTTAATGAGAGCAATTGCCCTTTACATGATGATAGTCGTTGTCCCTAATGCTTACACACTCTATAAGAGCAACTGTCACTTACATGATGAGATCCGTTGTCCCTAAAGGCTAACTTTATGAGGGAAATTTTTCCCTTACATAATAAGAGCCGTTGTCCTTAAAGACTCACTTGTTGAGAGCAATTGTACCTTACTTTATGGGATTCGTTGCCCTAAACACTTGCTCACTTGATGAGAGAAATTGCCCTTTTCATGATGATAGCCGTTGTCCCTAATGCTTACACACTCGATAAGAGCAATTGTCACTTACATGATGAGATCCGTTGTCCCTAAAGGCTAACTTTATGGGGGCAATTTGTCCCTTACATAATAAGAGTCGTTGTCCCTAAAGGCTCACTTGTTGAGAGCAATTGTACCTTAGTTCATGGGATCCATTGTCCCTAAACGCTTGCTCACATGGTGAGAGCAATTGCCCTTTACATGATGATAGCTGTTGTCCCTAATGCTTGTTTTTTGGGTAAAAGGGTTAATACACCCTGGCAAAATTTATTATCCAAAATTTATTATACGGTTTTCCTGTTCATCTATACACCTTAAATCCATTTTATTTTTAATTCCAATCTTATAATAATACATCTGCTACTGTAGATCCTTGTTTGTTCTTCATTAATTCACCTTTCAATTTCATTCCGCCTTTTTCAATTCATTTTCCATTATAATAAACCATTTTCACTGTTCATCGGTTTTAATGAATTTGTTTCATTAATTTCCATGGATTCTAACCCTGATCCTAACACTAATCCGTCCTCTCACAGGACGGATTCAGCTCTTAAACCCAAAAAAACTACTCGTACTATGAATCCTATGAGTAAATCTGCTATGAAACATACTAATATGTTATCTAAGGTTCCTAGGAATCTATATTCTAAGAAGACTAGATCTGTTTCTCGGGGTAATAATGAAGCAATGGATATGGACGATTTGGAATGTGATGATGGGGCTTCTGAGTCTGTGGAGGGTAGTGAGGATTTTGGAGGCTCATGCTCTGGTATTGATGATGGGGGTAGTGTTGGTGATGGTTCTGAGGCTGGTAAGGTGAATTCTGGTAAGGATAATAATATTTCATTTGATTGTGATGTTAGTAACAAAGACATTATTGATGAAATTGCTAAAAGTTTGAATAATGAGTCTATTGCTGCTAGTGCTAAGTCTGTTGGTGATGTGGGTAATCTTAATAGTGGGTCTAGGGATGTTAATGGTTTGCCTGCTAGTGATTTAGGTCAGGGGAATGTTAAATGTAGCAAAGATAATGGTCCTGATGTGTCTAAATCTAGTGTGGAGAGTTCTAATTTGAAGCAAAATGTGGGTTCTGATAAACCTAGGAGCCCTACTAAAGTAAGTTTTGGTGATGTTAGGGTTCCGGGTTTGTTTAAGGTTAATGTGAATGTTAGTGATTCTGGTAAGGGTGTTAGCGAGGTGAGTAATTTTGCTGTGGGTGAGTCTAGTGGTGTTAAGGATACGGTAATGACAGATAGTGTGTATGAAAAGAATAGTAGGTCTTTTCGTGAGGCTGTTTCTAATAGTTATGGTGGGAATGGTAATAATAAGTTGCATTATGTTCCTCCGTCTATTATTGGTGAAAATAGGAAAGTTGCTAAGATGGATCCGATTTTGGATGAAGGGTGTAAGAGGTGGGGTAATACAGTGGTTGGTTTCTTTGTTGGGTTTCGTATGAATTATGCTGATTTGGTTTATCATTTGAAACGTATGTGGAGGTTGTATCAGTTGGATAATGTTATTATGAACCAGAATGGAATGTGTTTTTTTGACTTTAAGTCTAATGATGGGATGGAGTTGGTTATTGAGAAAGGCCCTTGGTTAGTGAATAATAGGCCTTTGTTTGTGAAAAAATGGGAACCAGGGCTATGCATGTCTAGACCTGAGGTTAAGAAGGTTCCGGTTTGGGCTAAAATTCATGACATTCCTTTGGAAGCTTGGAATGTTGAGGGGATCAGTAGGATAGTTAGCCAAATTGGTAGCCCAATTATTATGGACCGGATGACTACTTCCATTTGTGAAAAGCCATATGGCAGGGCTACGTTTGCTAGGGTGTTAGTTGAGATTGATTCTGAAAAGCCGTTTGTTAACTTTGTTGAATTATGGTATGAGAAGTTGGGTAAGGTTTTGAAGCTGAGGGTTGAACATGATTGGGTTCCGCCAAGATGTGAGGAGTGCAAGGTTTTTGGACACTACTTGAGTGATTGTAAAAATAAGGTGAATGTGGCTAGGAAAGTGAATAAGGATGGTGAGAATGTGAAGCCTAATGATGTGAATGGTGGTGATAATAATAATAGTTCGGGTAATGTTAATGTGGATGAAGGCTGGAATGTTGCTGGGTTTAGAAGGAATAGGGGTGTTGGTAGTAATGGACGACAAGGGAATATTGGGGGGCATCAGGTTAGAAGAGGTACTTTTGTTAACACGGCTAGTGGTAATAACACTAGTAAGGTAAATACGGGGAATGTGGGTGATAAGCAGTCTAGTAATAAGTCAGAACCAGTGAAAAGTGGTAATGTAGGTAAGGTTGATGAGAGTGTTGTTGTGAATGATAATGGGAAGACTATTAACAAAGGTAAAGATAAAGTTGATGTGGGTAGTGGTGGTAGTAACAGCAATCAGACTAATACTTCAGTTGGTAACAAAAAGAATGTGCAGAAGAAGAATTTGGGTAACAATTCAGGGAACAAAAATGGTAATAACAGCAAGAATGGAGATGGTCGTAAGCTGAATGATGGTTTAGACTCTAAGAATGTTAGTACTAGTAATAGGTTTGATGTTTTGGGTAGTGATCAGGTGAGTGAGAATTCTGATGTTTGGAATGCCATGAAGGCTGCAGTGGATAAGGCGTGTGGTTCTGGTATTCCTATTTTAGAAAGTGTTGTTAAGTGTTGGAATGATGACATGGTTAAATACTATACGGAAAAGTGGAATAGTAGAATCATGAGGAATGGGTCTCATGAACAGCAGGTAGAATTGAAAATCAAAAGTCTGTCTGAACGTATCGTGTTGCTTAACCAGAATCTCAATTCCAATGCCAAACGTAATGCTAATATGATGATGCAGAAGACCGTTTTGACTACGCATGATAGTAGTGATGTTTCACTCAGGCAATGTTATGATGATGCTTATCGTGCGGAGTTAGCTAAGATTGGTAGTTTGCAAAAGGAGCGTGATCTGCTGAAGGTTGACCTGTTTATGCTGTCTAATAAGTCGTTAGATAAGGATTGTAAAGAGACTTGGACTGATGAGATGTTGGAATACTACTCGAGCAGATGTGAGGATATAAGAAGTGATAGGATTAATGGGCATTTATCTGATATGAATGGATCTCATTCCTTGGATGAAGTAGAGGAGGTTACTACTAGTTCAGCTTCCTTTATGACACAGAATGAAATCTCTAATGATGTGGATACGTCTATGGTTCAAGAGGGTGGTGTGCCTGCACCTTTTGATTCCAATATTTAATGAGTTACAAAATTGGTGTTTGGAATGTCCGGGGTCTGTCTCAGTCTACTAGACAGGACGAAGTTATATCACTTATTAGAGAAGAAGGGTTATGTATGTGTGCTGTGGTTGAGACTCATCTTAGGAAGAAGTCGGTTATGAGTGTTGGTGACAGTTTGTTTCGTAATTGGTCATGGGTTTCTAATATGGATGACTGTAGAAGCGTGTGTAGAATGTTAGTTGGGTGGGACAACAATGTAGTTAGTGCCAATCTTGTTTCTCATTCTGAACAATCTATGCATTTTGAAATTTTTTTTATTCGTGATTGCAGAAAACACTTTGTTTCTTTTATCTATGGCAAGAACAAAGGTGTTGAAAGACAGGTGTTATGGAAGAATTTAGCTGTTCATAGTGATCTCGTCAAGGGTGAGCCGTGGGTTTTGCTGGGTGATTTCAACGTTGCCCTGAATATTAGTGATTGCTCTGAAGTCACTGCTGCTAAAGATCATGATATGGAAGATTTCAGGAATTGTGTTGAGTCATTGGAGCTTGATGATATTGCTTCCAAAGGTATGTTTTACACTTGGATTCAAAAACGTCTTGATCCTGAATCTGGTATTCTTAAGAAATTAGATAGAGTGTTGGGTAATAGTAGCTTCATTTCTTGTTATGATAGCTGCTTTGCTGAATTTTTGCCCTATCTCTCATCGGATCATTGTCCTGCTATTTTAAATTACTCTTTGGCCAAGCCTGTTAAGCCTAGATCTTTTAGGTTTGCAAACTTTTTGGCGGAGAAGGACTCTTTTATTCCTTTGGTTAGAGATAATTGGGGTATTGAGGTTTTTGGGTTCCGTATGTTTGTTTTGGCTAAACGTCTTAAGAATATGAAAAAACATTTAAGGAATATGAATAGGATTAATGGGAACGTTTTTAGCAAAGTTAACACTTTGAAGGCTGAGCTTAAAAGAGTGCAATTATGTTTAGATAAAGATCCCAATAATAGTAGTCTTAGAGATGAAGAGTATATATTCTGTAAGGCATATCAGGAAGCGGTGAGGGATGAGGCTAACCTTCTTAGGCAGAAATCTAAGATTCAATGGTTGAAGGATGGTGACCAAAATACGTCATATTTCCATAATTTTCTTAAGAATAGGGTGAACAAGAGTAGGATTCAAGTGGTGTGTGATGAGCAGGGTAATAAGTTCTATGGTGATGAGGTGCCGGGGTGCTTTGTTAACCATTTTCAAAAGTTTTTGGGGATGGAAGATGAGGTTATTCCATTAGATGACTGTGAGGAACTTTTTGCTAAGAAACTTGATCCTGTTGTTGCTTTGAATATGGTTAGACCTGTTTCGGATACCGAAATTAAAGAAGCGATGTTTAGTATTGATGATGACAAAGCGGCTGGCCCGGATGGCTTTACTTCTAAGTTTTTTAAAGCTGCTTGGTGTGTTGTTAGTGTAGATGTTTGTGCTGCAGTTAAAGAGTTTTTTAGTTCTGGTAAGCTTCTTGGCGAGTTTAATGCTAATGTTATCTCGCTTATTCCTAAGTTACAAGTCCCTCTGAAGGTTTCTGATTATCGTCCTATTGCTTGTGGTAATGTCATCTATAAATGTATAAGTAAGGTCATTACGAATAGGCTGAAAGAAGGTCTTTGTAGTTTGATTGATTGTAACCAAAGTGCTTTTATCCCGGGTAGGCAGATCAGTGACAACATTTTGCTTGCTCAGGAGTTTATTAAGAGATATAACTGGACTAAGGACGTTAGCAAATGCTCGTTTAAAGTGGACATTCAGAAGGCATACGATACAGTTAATTGGGATTTTTTGAAGAAATGTCTTGTTCATTTTGGCTTCCATAGTTCCATGATACACTGGATTATGGTTTGTTTAACTTCTGCCTCCTTTTCTTTATGTGTTAATAGTGAATTGCATGGATTTTTTAAAAGTAAAAGGGGTCTTAGGCAGGGTGATCCGATCTCGCCTTATTTATTCACGATTGTCATGGAAGCTTTTAATATGATGGTTAAGAGACAGATTAGGAGAGATGGTCGGTTTAGGTTTCATTGGGGGTGTGAGAAGTTTCAACTGACCCACTTATGTTTTGCGGATGACCTGTTATTACTTTGTCATGGTGATTTGATTTCTGCTAGTATTCTTAGAAGAGCTTTAGATGAGTTTGCTATGTGTTCTGGCCTCTTCCCTAGTATTACTAAGAGTGTTGCTTTCTTTGGGAGTGTGCCTGACCCGGTTAAGGAGAACATTCTGCTTGTTATGCCATTTAGTATTGGTGTTCTGCCATTAAAATACTTAGGCATCCCTTTGTCTGGTAAGAGGATTGTTAATGAAGATTGTAGATGTTTAATTCAGAAAGTTAAGAATCGGTTAAATGATTGGAGAAACAAAACCTTATCATTTGCGGGTAGGCTTCAGTTAATTTCTTCTGTCCTTACTTCACTTCATGTGTATTGGGCCTCGATGTTTATTTTACCTAATCATGTCTGTGATAGTATTGACAAATTGTGTAAAAAGTTTTTATGGTCTGGCGGGGGTGAGGGTAGTGGTATTGCTAGTATATCGTGGAAAGACATTTGTAAGCCTAAAAATCAGGGGGGCCTTGGTCTTAAACCTCTTAGACTTATGAATGAGGCTTTAATTGCTAAGCATCTTTGGAACGTTATTAGTAAGAAAGACTCGCTATGGGTGAGGTGGGTTCATGCTTATAGGATCAAAGACAGAAATATTTGGTTTGACATTAAACCTGAACATGGTGCTTCGGGTTGGAATCATATTCTTGGTCTTAGGGATAAAATTCGATCTTTTGTGGTTTTTAGATTGGGTAATGGTAAACAATGTTCTATGTGGTTTGATAAATGGCACACCAATGGCCCGTTGTGTAAGGTTATTACTCATAGTTTCCTTACTGAGCAAGGGTTGGATACTAGTGATAAGGTTGCTGATTGGATTGACAGTAATGGATGGAAATGGCCCAATGAATGGAACAATCTTTTTGGTGAAGTTTTAAATGTGCCTGTTCCCGTTTTATTTGATGAATTTGAGGACAAGGTTTTATGGATCAATAAGGATAGCAAGGATGTTGAATTTAGTGTCAAAGAAGCTTGGAAAGCGTTAAGGATTGATAGTCCTAAAGTTATGTGGTATAAGCATGTTTGGTTCTCCCAATGTATCCCTCGACACGCGTTTGTGCTTTGGATGGCTATGCGGGGTAGACTTAAAACTTCGGATCGTATTTCTAGATGGTTCAATATTTCTAGTACTGTTTGCCCTTTATGTAATAGTGTTGATGAATCTCATGCCCACTTGTTCTTCTCTTGCAACTTTTCTAAGGCTGTGTGGGATAATTTAAAACTTTTGTGTAAGCTGGATGATATTTCGTTTAAGTGGGCTGAAGTTGTTTCTGGAATCTCTATTAGAACTGCTAATAATTCTATATGGAGTGTGATTCAGCGTTTAGTGTTTGGAGCTGCGGTCTATTACATTTGGCAAGAGCGTAATTTTAGGTTGTTTCAAAAGAATTTTCGAAGTGAGGAGACTATTTTTAAGATTATCGTTGATATAGTTAGACATAAGCTGTTAAGTCTGAAGATTAAGTATTCCGTGGATTCTGTGAAGGCTGCTCATATTTGGAAAATCCCGTTGAGGAGTTATAGTTGCTGTGACAATGGTATTAATGGTGTTACTTGACTCTTTGGTGACTGTGAGTTTGCACAAATTCTTATTGAATTTGGGGCTTTGGGTTGGAAATGTTTTTGCTAATCGGTTTTCTTATGATGATTTTGTTATGGTTTGTAAGTTCATCAGATCTTGTTATTGTTGGGTTTGTTGGTGTTTCTTGGGCACTGGTTTCTGGAATTGTATTTATGTTTTTGATCCGGGTGTTTGTGATTTTTTCAAGTTATTATGCACTACAGATGAGAGGGTAGCTTCCTGCGCTGGTCATCTGGTTGTGGTATGCTGGTTTGGATGGCTATGCACTACAGGAACCGATCCTTTATTCTGCGCTGATAACTTGTATTGGTTGACTTGGTCTCAAATGAGTTTAATGTGTAACGAGACTGAGTTTGTGATTGTTATCAGGTTTAGTACTTTTCTGTTTAGTATTTGGAGCTCTGATTATTCTTATGATGGTTGGGTTTGTTGCTGTTTATTGGGTACGGGTTTCTGGAAATGTAATCTTGTTTTTGATCCGGGTGATTGTGGTTCTAGCAAGTTACTATGCACTACAGATGAGAGGATAGCTTCCTGCGCTGGTCATCATTTTGTAGTACGGTGTTATGGATGGCTATGCACTACAGGAACCGATTCTTTATTCTGCGCTGGTAACTTGTATTGGATGATATTGTTTCATATGAGTCGTATGAGTATGGAGACTATGGTTGTGATTGATACCAGGTTTATTCCTAATCTGTTTATTTTTTGGAAGTATTGTGTTAGCAGGTCTATTAGTTGGAGGCTTACTGGGTGCTATTTCATGGCTGGTATTGTTATTTGTGTGGTTCTCTTTGTCTATTGGTGGGGGTATGAGGTGTTTTATGTTAGCAGGTGTTGCGCTTTACTTGTTTTGATCTTTTGGTACTCTAACGCAAACATACCTTGTACTCTTTTTCCTTGCTCAAAGTTTTCCCACAGGGTTTTTATTTGGCAAGGTTTTTTAACGAGACAAGGTTATTGGATGATTGAAGACTTGATGATTCATCCATTTCCTGATCTGATGTTGAATTTACTGATCTGGATGCACTCTTTTGATCAAGCTTCCTGGTGCTGCTATGCTGTTTGGCTGCTTTGGAGATTTATTTGCTTGGTCTTTATTATGAGTTATGTTTTTTTTGTTATCAGCTTCTTTCCTGTACATAAGACTTAGTATTTATGCTTCCTATGATTGCTTGGGAATGGTGATGTTTGGAGCTCCTTTGGTTGATTCCTTTGGAGTGCCCCATGAATTCAGAGTTCTCAAATGGTCATAGTTTCAAGCTGTCTTTATACTAAGTTTTGATGTTCAGGGGTTGCTTTTGGTATTAGCAGTCTTGGTAGTTTATTTGTTTCTCTTTGTTATTTTATCATTGTTGTAATCAGTTTTGGTCTTGTCCATTTCTGTTTCTAGGCAAGTTGAGATTTGGTTAGGGGTTGTCCTTTCCTTGTCTTTCTTGTGCTATCCTTTGTACATAACTCTATTTTATTTAATATATTTTACCTTTTTGTAAAAAAAAAAAAAAAAAAAACGTTGAAGTACAAAATGACGAGGGTGATTTCCCTCGCCCCCAGTCCCTTAGGACACTTACAAGACACCTATCCAAGAATGACATACCATTCTTAAAACTAACATGCACAACATGTGCAACTGACCAACCAAAAACATGCTAAACAAAAGCAACTTACAAGAAAATGAACCTACCAATAATGACATAAGTACATAAAAATTTAAAATACAACTCAAGAAAATACTTGAGCCTTCTATATCACTCTTGTGGTCCACTTTAACTTCCATGAAGAATCCTTGTATGAACAACCTAGCATTCTTCAACATGTATAAACGTTTCCAACAACAATAAGCATCAAATCGCTTAAAACATGTAGAAACGATAGCACCCACCAGCAACATGGGACAATCATAGGGTCGAAACCCTAACTTCAAGTAACACATAGCAGCATCGATCAAGCACAGAATATGGAACCCAAGTATGTAGATCGATCCACCCATAAACGATCGAAGATAGAGAAACCTTCCTATTGATCGAGTCAAGGATTTTTGAATAAGTTACCCAAGAAACTTAACATGCAATAATAGAACAAAACTTCCCAAAGGCTGGAACCGTAGTAACCTCCACAGCCCCGGATGAATTCTGCAATATCTAATGACAAACGGATGAAACCACCAAAAAAGGTGTCAAATAGGGTTTGTAAAACCCTAACTTCCCATGCGACATATGAAAGACCAAAGAACTTGTAACGAATATAAACCAGCAGTACCAGTTCGCCTTCCACACTATACGTCTACCAGACCACAAAAAACTTGAATGACATGACTACCAGATCTGATAGAGATACGAACAGATCATGCCATAGTAATACCAGTAGTAAGCGAACAGATCTGTATTGGAAGGTTTTTGAACAAGATGCCTTCAAACTTGACTTACAACTATCTTAAAACCCACGTCCATATAGTATAGATCAGCACTATAACATAAAATCATGAACCAAACCCTCAAAGGGTTCACGAGCAGTAAAGCGACCAAACCCTAAACAGGTTAACATGCAGTGATCGAGAAAGCCAAACCCCTAAAAGGGTTATTAATAATAAAGCACAAAACAAACCAAGACGTTTTAAGAAAACGCCATGGAAAAACACACAACCCAACAATAGTAGCATGCACATGAATAATAGATAAGAATGGAATCGATTCACATGCAAGGAACAATGATGGAGCAACCGACCTACAGAAAATAATACCCACCGACCCACCATGTATTTTGCAATTGAATGATTTGGCACCGACCCACGATGGGGATTAACCAATCATAGGAATAGGTAGATCGTAGAAAAAGTGATTTACAAAGAATTTGATTTGTAATTGAAGAGTCACAAGATCGAACGTAGAAGTATGAGAGAATCGTTTTTCTTGTCCCTAATGCTTACACACTCTATAAGAGCAACTGTCACTAACATGATGAGATCCGTTGTCCCTAAAGGCTAACTTTATGAGGGCAATTTTTCCCTTACATAATAAGAGCCGTTGTCCCTAAAGACTCACTTGTTGAGAGCAATTGTACCTTACTTTATAGGATTTGTTGCCCTAAACACTTGCTCACTTGATGAGAGAAATTGCCCTTTTCATGATGATAGCCGTTGTCCCTAATGCTTACACACTCGATAAGAGCAATTGTCACTTACATAATGAGATCCGTTGTCCCTAAAGGCTAACTTTATGAGGGCAATTTGTCCCTTACATAATAAGAGCCATTTTCCCTAAAGTCTCACTTGTTGAGAGCAGTTGTACCTTACTTTATGGGATCCATCATCCCTAAACACTTGCTCACTTGACGAGAGCAATTGCCCTTTACATGATGATAGCCGTTGTCCCTAATGCTTACTCACTCGATAAGACCAGTCACTTACATGATGAGATCCGTTGTCCCTAAAGGCTAACTTTATGAGGGCAATTTGTCCCTTACATGATAAGAGCCGTTGTCCCTAAAGACTCACTTGTTGAGAGCAATTGTACCTTACTTTATTGGAGCCGTTGTCCCTAAACGCTTGCTCACTTAATGAGAGCAATTGCCCTTTACATGTTGATAGCCATTTTCCCTAATGCTTACAAGCTTGACAAGAGCAATTGTCACTTGCATGATGAGATCCGTTGTCCCTAAAGGCTAACTTTATGAGGGTGATTTGTCCCATACAAAATAAGAGCCGTTGTACCTAAAGGCTTACAAGTTGAGAGCAATTCTACCTTACTTTATGGGAGCCGTTGTCCATAAACGCTCGCTCACTTGTTGAGTGCAATTGCCCTTTACATGATGATAGCCGGTGTCCTTAAAGCTTGCACACTTGATAAGAGCAATTGTCACTTACATGATGAAACCCGTTGTCCCTAAAGGCTAACTTTATGAGGGCAATATGTCCCTTCCATGATAAGAGTCGTTGTCCCTAAAGACTCACTTGTTGAGAGCAATTGTACCTTGCTTTATGGGAGCCGTTGTCCCTAAACGCTTGCTCACATGATGAGAGCAATTGCCCTTTACATGATGATAGCCGTTTTTGCTAATGCTTGCAAGCTTGACAAGAGAAATTGTCACTTGAAGGTGTTTGCTGGTCTTACGGATATCCCTTCTACTTTAGAGAATGTGGTGCATCACTTGATTCCTATCCCTACATCTCGGTCTGTGAGAAGCGTTGTTTCAAAGCTGTTGTTTGCGGCGACTTCTTATTTTATTTGGCAAGAGAGAAACAACAGGATCTTCAAGCAGCAACGTCGGTCTGAAAGCAAATTGATTGATGTCATTAAATCAACGGTGCGTTTGAAGCTTCTTACTTGTCGTTTCAAAAGGAAGGTGAATGTGCTTGACCTATTGCGTGTTTGGCGGCTGCCTATGACTCTTATGCATTCTTAATGGCGAGTTCAATTCTTGATGATGCTTTCATGGATTGGGAGCGTGAGGCTGGTCCTGAGTCCTTGGTTGTGGCTTTTGGCGGTAGTTGGAGTTCGTTGGAGATTCGGGTGAGTGCTGTACTCTTTTTCCCTACTCCAAGGTTTTCCCTCTATGTTTTTACTTGGAAAGGGTTTTTAGGGAGGCAGGCTCATCTGGTTCATCAATCTCCCTCGAAGAGACGGGCGGATATATGTCGTCTTTCTCGTGTCATTAGATGGTTATTTCCGGTTGGTGTATTGGTTAATGTAATTATTTATTGTTTTAACGCTTAGTGGCCTGTCACAAGCGTTTTAGTTGGATGTTCAAGCGTTGCTTGAGGTTAATGTGGTACATTAGCCACATTCCATTGTACTTAAACATTTTTTTAGTGTAATATAATTTACCGGGTGGAATAATGCCCTTTACCCAAAAAAGAGAAATTGTCACTTGCAAGATGAGATCCGTTGTCCCTAAAGGCTAACTTTATGAGGGTGATTTATCCCATACAGAATAAGAACCCTAGAGGCTTACAAGTTAAGAACAATTGTACCTTACTTTATGGGAGCCGTTGTCCATAAACGCTCGCTCACTTGTTGAGTTTAATTGCCCTTTAAATGATGATAGCCGGTGTCCTTAAAGCTTGCACACTTGATAAGAGCAATTGTCACATACATGATGAGACCCGTTGTCCCCAAAGGCTAATTTTATGAGGGCAATATGTCCCTTACATGATAAGAGCCGTTGTCCCTAAAGACTCACTTGTTGAGAGCAATTGTACCTTACTTTATGGGAGCCGTTGTCCCTAAACACTTGCTCACATGATGAGAGCAATTGCCCTTTATATGATGATAGCCGTTGTCCCTAATGGTTGCACACTTGATAAGAGCAATTGTCACTTACATGATGAGACCCGTTGTTTTTAAAGGCTAAATTTATAAGGGCAATTTGTCTCTTCTATGATAAGAGCCGTTGTCCCAAAAGGCTCACTTGTTGAGAGCAATTGTACATGACTTTATGCGAGCCTTTGTCCCTAAACGCCTGCTTACTTGATGAGAGCAATTGCCTTTTACATGATGATAGCCGTTGTCCCTAATGCTTGCACACTTGATAAGAGCAATTGTCACATACATGTTGAGACCCGTTGTCCCTAAAGACTAACTTGTTGAGAGTAATTGTACCTTACTTTATGGGAGCCGTTGTCCCTAAACACTTGCTCACTTGATGAGAACAATTGTCCTTTACATGATGATAGACGTTGTTCCTAATGCTTGCACACTTGACAAGAGCAATTGTCACTTGCATGTTCAGATCTGTTGTCCCTAATACTTGCACACTCGATACGAGCAATTGTCACTTACATGATGAGATCCGTTGTCCTTAAAGGCTAACTTTATGAGGGCAATTCGTCCCTTACATAATAAGAGCCGTTGTCCCTAAAGGCTCACTTGTTGAGAGCAATTGTACCTTAGTATATGGGATCTGTTGTCCCTAAACGCTCTCTCACTTGATTGAGAGCAATTGCCCTTTACATGATGATAGCCGTTGTCCCTAATGCTTGCACACTTGATAAGAGCAATTGTAACTTACATGATGAGCTCCGTTGTCCCTAAAGGCAAACTTTATGAGGTCAATTTGTCCCTTACATAATAAGAGTTGTCGTCCCTAAAGACTCTCTTCTTGTGAGCAATTGTACCTTAGTTTATGGGATCTGTTGTCCCTAAACGCTTGCTCACTTGATGAGAGCAGTTACCCTTTACATGAGTACTGTCGTTGTCCCTTATGCTTGCACACTCGATAAGAGCAATTGTCACTTACATGATGAGATCCGTTGTCCCTAAAGGCTAACTTTATGAGGGCAATTTTCCCTTACATAATAAGAGTTGTTGTCCCTAAAGACTCACTTATTGAGAGCAATTGTACCTTACTTTTTGGGAGCCGTTGTCCTTAAACGCTTGCTCACATGATGAGAGAAATTGCCCTTTACATGATGATAGCCGTTGTCCCTAATGGTTGCACACTTGATAAGAGCAATTGTCACTTACATGATGAGACCCGTTGTTCTTAAAGGCTAACTTTATAAAGGCAATTTGTCTCTTCCATGATAAGAGCCATTGTCCCTAAAGGCTCACTTGTTGAGAGCAATTGTACCTGACTTTATGGGAGCCTTTGTCCCTAAACGCTTGCTTACTTGCTGAGAGCAATTGCCTTTTACATGATAGCCGTTGTCCCTAATGCTTGCACACTTGATAAGAGCAATTGTCACATACATGTTGAGACCCATTGTCCCTAAAGACTCACTTGTTGAGAGTAATTGTACCTTACTTTATGGGAGCCGTTGTCCCTAAACACTTGCTCACTTGATTAGAACAATTGTCCTTTACATGATGATAGCCGTCGTTCCTAATGCTTGCACACTTGACAAGAGCAATTGTCACTTGTATGATGAGATCCGTTGTCCCTAAAGGCTAACTTTTTGAGGGTGATTTGTCCCATACATGGTAAGAGCCGTTGTCCCTAAAGGCTTACAAGTCGAGAGCAATTATACCTTACTTTATAGGAGCCGTTGTCCCTAAACGCTCGCTCACTTGTTGAGTGCAATTTCCCTCTAAATGATGATAGCCGGTGTCCCTAATGCTTGCACACTTGATAAGAGCAATTGTCAATTACATGATGAGACCCGTTCTCCCTAAAGGCTAACTTTATGAGGGCAATATGTACCTTACATGATAAGAGCCGTTGTCCCTAAAGACTTACTTGTTGAGAGCAATTGTACCTTACTTTATGGCAGTCGTTGTCCGTAAACGCTTGCTCACATGATGTGAGCAATTGCCCTTTACATGATGATAGTCGTTGTCCCTAATAGTTGCACACTTGATAAGAGCAATTGTCACTTACATGCTGAGACCCGTTTTTCCTAAAGGCTAACTTTGTAAGGGCAATTTGTCTCTTCCATGATAAGAGCCATTATCCCTAAAGCTCACTTGTTGAGAGCAACTGTACCTGACTTTGTGGGAGCCGTTGTCCTTAAACGCCTGCTCACTTTATGAGAGCAATTGCCTTTTACATGATGATAGCCGTTGTCCCTAATGCTTGCACACTTGATAAGAGCAATTGTCAATTACATGTTGAGACCTGTTGTCCCTAAAGACTCACTTGTTGAGAGCAATTGTAACTTACTTTATGGGAGCCGTTGTCCCTAAACCACTTGCTCACTTGATGAGAGCAATTGTCCTTTACATGATGATAGCCGTTGTCCCTAATGCTTGCACACTTGACAAAAGCAATTGTCACTTGCCTGTTCAGATCCGTTGTCTATAAAGGCTATCTTTATGAGGTCGATTTATCCCTTACATGAAAAGAGCCGTTGTCCCCAGAGGCTCCCATGTTGAGAGAAATTGTACCTTACTTTATGGGAGCCGTTGTCCCTAAATGCAAGCTCACTTGATGAGAGCAATTGCCCTTTACATGATGATAGCCATTGTCCCTAATGCTTACACCCTCGATAAGAGCAACTGTCACTTACATGATGATATCCGTAGTCCCTAAAGGCTCACTTGTTGAGAGCAATTATACCTTAGTTTATGGGTCCCGTTGTCCCTAAAGGCTTTCTCACTTAATGAGAGCAATTGTCCATTACATGATGATTTCCATTGTCCCTAAGTGGTGATGGCACAACTGATTCCGGTGGTGGTATGACAAGAGCTGGCAGTGATATAAGAAGAATTTGCTTCCTACGGCTGAAGTTGTCGAATTTTCCTATTTAGGTGAATTGGATCAGGTGATGTTGAAGGGGAAGCCTATAAATCCGATGACAAGACAATAGGGTGGGAATATGAAGACATGGTACTTGTAATAATCCCGATTAGTAAATATAAGTCATTAGCATCATCATAACATGTTAACATATATAAGAAATCATGTAAAAGTAATGTCTCTACCAGATGTTGGAAACACGTAGGCACGGAGGGCATAAGGTGGTATTTTTTAAAAGTGTAGTTATAGTCCAATGTTCAAAACACTTGGTTCTCTATAACTGTAGCTCTGATGCCAATTTGTAACACCCCCAAAATCATCACGTCAGAGGAAGACTTAAAATGTCAGCGGAAGACTTTTTGGGTGTTACTTCGAGGATCTTTTTCACAATCATAGAAAACGACACAAAAGTGACGCTTTAAAGTTTAATTCATTCAAAATACCAAATATTCGAGACATCAAGATATTTCATAGTTTAAACAACAAGTTTATTTGAAATGTGTCAAAACGTTTATTTAAGCCCATGCCGGGTTACAAGCCCACTCCGTGCCTTCAAGTTCCTTCTTGTTTAATTACCTGAGATAAACACATGCTAAAAGTGTCAATACAAAGGTTGGTGAGTTCATAGAGTTTATAGTTTCGAATATCGATTTCCAAAATCAAAGAGTTTACAAGTTCACAGTATTTATAATAAGAGTTTATTATCCAATTAAAGTGTGAGAAAATCCATAGTGTTCATAGCTTAAATCGTTGATTTATCAAAATCAAAAAAATGAGTGATTTCCTTATTAATTCAAGAATAGTCCGTTGGTTGGCCCTTCACCGGGTCAACACCAAAATAGTAGTTTGTTTGACCTAACCGGGTCAACACCAAAATAGTTTGTTCGTTTGCCAATTATTAATAGTTTTCCTGCTATATAGTGAGCACAATCTCATAGTTTAATAAAATAGTGGGCTACAACATTGTACACCCCAAACATCAGTCGTTGTAATACTGTATCATGACTACAGTACTACCGTTCTATTGCTCTAAGCTCATGACACTCAACGATTAACAGGCATCAAAATTATCCATAATAATGATGTAAAACAGTGGCCCTCAAGATAGGTATTTACCAGTAACCTATGAAATCAAATAGCGTGCATTTGGTGGCTTTCCTCTAGCGACCAAATGGGGATTGTCAATCCCTAATAGATCTATTCACAACTACTTACGCTCACCCTTTGGGTGATTAAGGTGCATGAACGAGGGACTTTTGGTAATCGGTACTTAGGCAATAGAGATCAAATATAGCATACCATTGAAAAATCACTTGTAATCATGTCTATAGCAGGTGTTTCCTTATGAGGCATAAAAATGTGTAAACCAGTAAAGTTTATATGAAATACAGTCATGTATTTAGTTAATGAATACTTGTAGAAGTAAAAGCAGTAGTTAAGCATGTATCTCCCCCAAAAACGTTTATAAACCATTGTAAAACAAGTAAGAGTAGGGGCTATGACTCACCTTAGTAGTACAGTAGTAGTGGTAGTAACATAATCTCAACGATGCAAGGCAACGGCTTCACACACAACCTAAAAGATATGGTATGTTTTAGTTGATAGTCTAAATCTAGTTTTATCGCGAATATTAGTCATTTAGTTTGTTATTAAAACTCGTGTTCGTTTAAATGCTTGAAGTTCAAGAACAAAGTTATATATACATATAACTTGTGAGTGTAATGATCGATGATCGATGGGAAAATCATCATGAATAAGTTGAAGTATGTATACGATGTTTTTATGATGTTAGTTTTAAAAGAAAAGAAATAAACGTATCGTTATATATATATCGTTAAAATTAATTATAGTTACGCGAATATTTATATCGTATATATATATATACATATAAGTTAAATTTATAAGAGTTTTATACTAAACATGTGTATTTATATATAAAATATTAATATTATTTTTATAAAATAATATTACAGAAAATCCCTTCAAGTTTTAAAATGTTACCTTTTTAGCCCTAACGGTGTAACTTTAACGCCGTTAGTCCAAAATTAACGATTGTTCCATTTTAAGTCCAATTACTATCACTATTTACATTTTTCAAATCCAAGTTTTAATATTAACAGTTTGTAACTCAAAAATTTAGATTTGACAGTTTTTACCCTAAGTTTCCAAGATTTATGCTTTTAGTCCCTCGATTAATAAAATTTGCAAAGTTAGTCCAAAAGTTACCAAATTCAAAACTTAACATTTTTACTTCTTAAATAAGCTCATGACAGCTTATTTAACTTATCAAAACTGCTTATTAGTTTAAAAATCACTTATTTCACCAAATGGGCCTTAACGAGACATTTCTAAGGCCCGTTAACATTTTTAGATCCGTTGGGCTTACGAAAGTTTTGGGCCTGGACTTGGGCTTATTTTTATGTCACAAAAATGTTGTAGTTGAGCTGTTGAGACCAGCTTATCAAATAAGCTCAAAATAAGCTTAACGGACTTATTAGCCCATTCGTTAACTTATTAAGTTTTATAGAAAACAGATTTCGTCCAATCAAAATGGGTTGAGCAAACAGCTTATACGAGCTTATGAGGTCGAATTATTTATGTTTCCTGGTTGCTAGCCATGTCGACCATGAGTTCAAGTAATAAAATCAGTAGGTTACATTTCTAGATTTTGAAATAACGAGGCCAAGTATAAGGTTCAACACAATTTCTGAAAATAGTTTGTAACCAAAAAAAAATATTCTAAGTGTTTTATTAAGATTTGAATGGGTCGAGGTGACCTTCTAAATGTGTCCAATTAATAGTATATATGATTTTATTTGGGTCGAAGCAAGGTTGTAACTCATTGTTGGTATATTAGACATCTTGAAAGTCGAATAAAATCTATATTTTACGTTTTTATATTTCGAAATAAATGGATCAAAGTGAATGCGCAAAATCAATAATAACGTAAATAAAAATGTAATAAGGGTTCTCCAAGTGCTCACCTCAACTCTAGGGGTGGGGTACAAACGTTCGTAGAGATTGATTTGAGGTAAGGGATGAACGTGGTTCGACACACGACCCACCGAGGATCTAGGATGCACGAAACTTGGACCTCGAACTTAATTTGAACCCTTCGTACACTAGGCAAACAGTTTGTCCCAATTCGACATTACAACCTTCACGAATACGAGTTTTGGTATGTTTGAGTGTGAGTTATCAACTGAGGTTGTATGGAGAGTATATGTAGGCAGTGTTTGGTGTGTGATAGCAAACAATGGGTAACATGGTGTTGTGTGTTGGCTTGAAACTATGTGTGGCACCTCAACTAGTATCCAATCAAGTTAGAACAACAAGAGAATGTGTAAGACCTTCTTCTGAACATTCTCTGACACTCCTGACAGCTGCTATAACGTTTATAGATGGTTTCCAGCGATTGGGGAGCATGGGAGGTGCTAAGGAAATTTGTGACACGTTTTTACTAATCTTGTTCATACGAGTTGGGGGGTTTCACTTTGGCCAGATATGAGTGATCAAAAGGGTGAGGTAATGAACGAGGTTTGTCATTTCTAAGTCCTTGCTAGGTGGTGATTCGATTTAGGTAGAAATATGTTGGTGTTGTGTGTCGAGATTTTGAGTAACGAGGGTGTCTTGTTGGCTGGTCGCGACTGGGAAACAAAAGAAAGAATCAAAATATCAAGGGTGCGCTTGGGCTTTGGCCTGGTGGGCTTCGTAGATTGGTTCAGGCCCAAGCAGAAAAGAAAAATAATTAAGGGTCCGTTTAGTGGTAATTGGGGTTTAAGTGGCCCATAAGGTGTTGTTTGTGTTTGAGTAAACTGTCATTTGCATGGTTTGCTTCCTTTATTTTCTTTCGATGGATAATAGCAAAGAAAAGGGGTTGATATTGTGTTTTGTTTGAGTGTGAATTGCATGTATCCTTTATATATGAGTTTTAGTGCATGACAAGTGGTGAGAATGGCAGGGAAAAGGCAAGACTTGGAGTGTGAAAGAGAGCTTGTCATAAGGTGTGTAAGAGTGTGTGTAAGTAACATGGTTTCCTTAGGCTTTACTTGGGGTAGTAACGAGTGAGGGAGGGTGAAGGTGTGAACGAGCTGCCATGAGAGGTGTGAAATGGTTTCTAACAATTGACATACGTTAAGTAGATGATTGGGGAGCAAGGGTGGCAATGTAAGAGTTTGCACATGGGTTATAGGTTATATTTGAGGGAGGTGAGTCTTCAAGTTTGAGTCCAGGTCGTATTTTAAAGATAACAGCTTGGGATTGCGTTTTTAGTTTAAAAATCTCGAGATTCTAGACGTAAAACATTATTTCGGACAACTTTCGTGTTTTACACTTTTCCTGGTTCGGACCAGAAGAGTCTTAAAATTAGGATTTAAATTCGTTACAGAAAGTTGGTGGTTTATTAGAATTTATACGAAGTGTTATTACTTATTTGTGTTAATTTGAGTTTGTGTAAGGTGCCTTAACTTGATCCATATTCTAGTATAGCAATTATATTTAAAAGTTGATAACAATTGTCTTTCATGGTTCTTAGAAGCATGAAAACTAGAGTTGTGAAATAAAAAGGATATGTCGTGTGTAAAAGTTATAATCAACTGAGCTAAAGCAAACATGTACTTGTGATTTATAAATATAATAGTTAGAGGTGTGCTTGTTCAAAGTATCGTGTCGAGGTCCAAAAATATTTGTGAGCAATCTCGGGAATTTTCGTAGGCTCCGGAAATATATAAATATTGTACGGTAAATATACGAAACGTATATTTATAAAATATAAACGTTTTAAATTTATTATATTATTCACAATATTTATAGATTATCGAGGTTGTGTGTAAGCATCGTTCATAGGTAAATGGTCAATCATAAATGTTGTAGTGGTTCACATAATATGTCGTGCATAATAAATAAAAAAAATTTTGTTCCCCGTGAAAGTTGTATTTAAATAACGTAACATTCTTTTATTCAAATATTGATATTTACTAATCGCATGGGAAAATTACGGGAGGTTACAACCCTCATTACCAACATTCTTAACATTAGCAGAAATAGGCTCATCATTTAAACTTTTTGCAAGTTCATCTATAATATCCCTATTACTAACATCACAGTCAAATGAAATATTATTAACTTTACCAGAATTCACCTTACCAGCCTCAGATCCATCACCAACACTACCCCCATCATCAATACCAGAACAAGAGCCTCCAAACACCTCACTACCCTCCACAGACTCAGAAGCCCCATCATCACACTCCAAATCGTCCATATCCATAGCAACTCTATTACCCCTTGAAGCAGATCTAGCACTCACTTTAGAATAGAGATTCTTAGGAACATTAGACAACATACTAGAATGTTTCAAAGTAGATTTATTCGAAGGATTCATGGTTCTGGTTGTTTTTTTAGGTTTAAGCGAAGAATCCGTCCTATGAGAGGACGGATTAGGTTTAGGGTCAAGATTAGAATCCGACATAGTGATTATAGTGACAGAAACATTAACACGGACGGATTAATGGTGGAAATGAAAAGTACGATGAACAGTAACATGGACATTATAACGGAAAAATGAAACAGAAAAGGGCGAATTATTTAATGAAAGTGAAATTAAAACAAACACGACACGGATCTACAGTAGCAGAAGTATTATTATAAGATTGGATTAAAATAAAATGGATTAAAGGATGTATAGATGAACAGGAAAACCGTATGAAACCCTAGGTTATACAATCGCCCATAGTGAAGGTGTTTTAGTACTTCAACGTTTTTTTTTTTTTTTTTTACAAAAAGGTAAAATATATTAAATAAAATAAAGAGTTATGTACATAGGATAGCACAAGATAGACAAGGAAAGGACAACCCCTAACCCAATCTCAACTTGCCTAGAAACAGAAAAACAAAAACAGAAATGGACAAGTCCAAACTGATTACAACAATGATAAGATAACAAATAGAACAAATAAACTACCAATACTGCATAATACCAAAAGCAACCCCTGAACATCAAAACTCAGTATAAAGACAGCTTGAAACTATGACCACTTGAGAACTCTGAATACATGGGGGACTCCAAAGGAATCAACCAAAGGAGCTCCAAACATCACCATTCACAAGCAGTCATAGAAAGCATATATACTAAGTCTTAAGTACAGGAAAGAAGCTGATAACAATAAATAAAACATAACTCATAAAAAAGACCAAACAAATATAATCTCCAAAGCAGCATATCAGCATAACAGCACCAGAAAGCTTGGACAAAAGAATGCATCCAGATCAGCATAAACATAAACCTCAGATCAGGAAAAAAAAAGGATGAATCATCAAGTCTTCAATCATCCAAGAACCTTGTCTCATTAAAAAACCTTGCCAAATAAAAACCCTGTGGGAAAACTTTGAACAAGGAAAAAGAGTACAAGGAAAATTCACGTTAGAGTACCAAAAGATCCAAACAAATAAAGCGCAACTCCTGCTAACACAAACCACCTCATACCCCCACCAATTGACAAAGAGAACCACAAAAGTTACGATACCAGCCATGAAATTACACCCAATATGCCTCCAAAAAAAGCGTTCCCTGTCGGTAAGAACATGTACTACAGACCGAAAGCTGTTGCAACTTCATCTCAAACACCAACAGGTGTTGCTAATACTAGTTCTGGTCCTACCCCTGATAAGGTGGGAGTCTCTTCATCAAGTAGTAACTTAAAGTCTAATGAGAGTATTGTGCCGTCTCATAACGATAATGTAACAACAACCTACCAAAATCCTACAGGAAGCTCATCTAAACCGACTGCTAATATTTCCACATCTAATCCTTTTGATGCTTTGGCGGTGGATGAGGGTGTTCAAGAGGATACGAAGCTGGATGAGGAGGAGGTTGTTAATGTTTTTGATGAATCTGGTAATTTGTTTGATCAATCGGGGGCAAGCACTTCCGTCCTTAATGTTCCCGATGTTTAGTATCGCTTCATGGAATATAAGGGGTCTGAACCGTTCCCCTAAACAAAAAGAGGTTCGTCATGTTGTTAATGAGAATAACCTCAGTATGTGTGCTGTTTTGGAGTCTCATGTAGATGCTTTGGGTGTGTACGATACATGTTGTAAGGTGTGTCGTCGTTGGAAATGGACGTCTAATGGGAATCTTTGTGATAAGGGTTCTCGTATCATTCTTGGCTGGAATGATGATATTGTTGATGTTATGGTTATGGCTTCTACTAACCAAGTTATGCATGTTCAAGTTAATGTTCGTAATGAAAACAAAACCGTTTTTTGTTCCTTTGTTTATGGAGATAACTATTATGTTAATCGGAGAGCACTTTGGAGTAACCTTGATAGCCATGTTAGATTCATGCGTAGTAGGCCTTGGGTGTTATTGGGAGACTTTAATGCTGCTCTTAATTTGGAGGATCATTCGTGTGGTGGTTATGCTCTTGATATTGCTATGCGTGAATTTAAAGAATGTGTATTGAATATGGAGGTGTCGGATGTTAATAGTACGGGGCTGCATTTTACATGGAATCAAAAACCAAGAGGCTCTAATGGAACGTTAAAGAAGATTGATAGAATTATGGGTAATTTAAAGTTTGGTGATGATTTCCCGGGTTCGTTTGCTATTTTCCAACCTTACCATATTTCAGATCATTCTCCTTGTGTCCTTCGTATTCCTCAGGTGGCTAAACTCAAACCTAAACCTTTTAAGTTCTCTAATTTTCTGGTGCATAAAGAGGGCTCTATTGATACTGTTACTTCGGGGTGGAATCTTAGTGTAAATGGTTGTGCTATGTATCGTGTTGTTAAACACTTGAAGGGGCTGAAATCAATTTCGTAAGCTTTTGTATAACCAAGGTAACCTTCACGAGAGGGTTACTAGTCTTCATAAGAGAGTTAGAGTCTAACGTGCTATTGATAAAGACCCGTTTAATTCAGCCCTTCGGGAAGATCATTCTCATTACCTTCTTGCTTTTAAGGAGGCAATATTAGATGAGGAGCGGTTTTTAAAGCAAAAATATAAAGTTCAATGGCTTCATGCAGGTGATTCTAATACGGCTTACTTTCATAATGTTGTTAAAAGTAAATGTGCTCGTAATCGAATTGAAGTGGTTCGAGATGCGGCTAATGTTTTGTATGAAGGAAGTGCAGTTGCAGGGCTTTTGTTTCTCATTATTAGTAGTTTCTGGGTATTGAAGGGGATTGTACCCCTCTTGATGATCATGCTTTATTCTCTAATGTCCTTAATCTTCAAATGGCTGATTTTATGGTGAGAGATGTTACGGATTCTGAAATTAGGGAAGCTATATTCTCGATAGGGGATGATAAAGCTCCTGGGCCTGACGGGTACACTGCCGCTTTCTTTAAGAAAGCATGGAATGTTGTGGGTATTGATGTCACGTGTGCTATTCGGGATTTCTTTTCTAATGGTAAGCTTCTTAAGGAAACTAACCACACTATTATATCATTGATTCCTAAAGTGTCTACCCCGTCTAAGATTACTGATTATAGGCCTATTTCTTGTTGCAATGTGTTGTTTAAGTGCATTAGTAAAATTATTGTGAACCGTGTTAATGACAGCCTTGGTCATTTGGTTTGTATTAACAAATCTGCGTTTGTTCCTGGGCGGCGTATTTCTGATAATATTTTGCTTACCCAAGATATTATGCGGAATTATCATAGAGGGAGAGGTCCGCCTAGATGTGCTTTTAAAGTGGATATTCAAAAGGTGTATGATACGGTTAATTGGGCTTTTCTTAGGTCTATTCTGATTGGTTTTGGATTCCATCATAAAATGGTCGATTGGATTATGGTTTGTGTTTCTTCTACATCATATTCCATATGTGTTAATGGGGATCTTCATGGCTGGTTCCAAGGTAAGCGAGGTCTTCGGCAGGGTGACCCGTTATCTCCTTACTTGTTTACTTTGGTTATGGAGGTTTTAACCCTTATTCTGCAGAAAAAGATGGCTAATACGATGGAGTTTCAGTTTCATCATTAATGTGAGCAACAACGTATTATTAACCTTTGTTTTGCAGATGATCTTTTCTTATTCTCTAGAGGCCATCCAGAATCGGTTAACGTTATTATGCAAGCTTTGGAGGATTTCAAGAATGTTTCGGGTTTTGTTCCGAGTATTCCCAAGAGTACTGCTTTTTTCTGTAATGTGCCTAGTGCTTTGAAAGCTATGATTCTTTAGTCTATGCCATTTGCAGAAGGGTCTCTTCCGGTTAGATATTTGGGCGTTCCTCTCATTTCGTCTAGGCTTCTCTATAGGGATTGTAAGGTTCTTGTGGAGAAATTAGAAGGGCGTGTGAATGATTGGCGTAATAAGTTTCTTTCGTTGGCGGGTAGGCTTCAATTGATCAGGTCCGTGTTGTCTTCGATGCATATTTATTGGGCGTCTGTTTTCATCCTTCCTGCTCGTATTATTCATGATTTGGAGCAGCTCATGAGGGGTTTTTTATGGTCGTTGTCCCTAATGCTTGCACACTTGATAAGAGCAATTGTCACTTACATGATGAGATCCGTTGTCCCTAAAGGCTAACTTTATGAGGGTAATTTGTCCCTTACATAATAAGAGCCGTTGTCCCTAAAGGCTCACTTATTGAGAGCAATTGTACCTTAGTTCATGGGATCCATTGTCCCCAAACGCTTGCTCACATGGTGAGAGCAATTGCCCTTTACATGATGATAGCTGTTGTCCCTAATGCTTGCACACTAGATAAGAGCAATTGTCACTTACATGATGAGATCCGTTGTCCCTAAAGGCTAACTTTATGAGGGCAATTTTTCCCTTACGTAATAAGAGCCGTTGTCCCTAAAGACTCACTTGTTAAGAGCAATTGTACCTTAGTTTATGGGATCCATTGTCCCTAAACACTTGCTCACTTAATGAGAGCAATTGCCCTTTACATGATGATAGTCGTTGTCCCTAATGCTTACACACTCTATAAGAGCAACTGTCACTAACATGATGAGATCCGTTGTCCCTAAAGGCTAACTTTATGAGGGCAATTTTTCCCTTACATAATAAGAGCCGTTGTCCCTAAAGACTCACTTGTTGAGAGCAATTGTACCTTACTTTATGGGATTTGTTGCCCTAAACACTTGCTCACTTGATGAGAGAAATTGCCCTTTTCATGATGATAGCCGTTGTCCCTAATGCTTACACACTCGATAAGAGCAATTGTCACTTACATGATGAGATCTGTTGTCCCTAAAGGCTAACTTTATGAGGGCAATTTGTCCCTTACATAATAAGAGCCATTTTCTCTAAAGTCTCACTTGTTGAGAGCAGTTGTACCTTACTTTATGGGATCCATCATCCCTAAACACTTGCTCACTTGACGAGAGCAATTGCCCTTTACATGATGATAGCCGTTGTCCCTAATGCTTACTCACTCGATAAGACCAGTCACTTACATGATGAGATCCGTTGTCCCTAAAGGCTAACTTTATGAGGGCAATTTGTCCCTTACATGATAAGAGCCGTTGTCCCTAAAGACTCACTTGTTGAGAGCAATTGTACCTTACTTTATTGGAGCCGTTATCCCTAAACGCTTGCTCACGAGCAATTGCCCTTTACATGTTGATAGCCATTTTCCCTAATGCTTACAAGCTTGACAAGAGCAATTGTCACTTGCATGATGAGATCCGTTGTCCCTAAAGGCTAACTTTATGAGGGTGATTTGTCCCATACAAAATAAGAGCCGTTGTACCTAAAGGCTTACAAGTTGAGAGCAATTGTACCTTACTTTATGGGAGCCGTTGTCCATAAATGCTCGCTCACTTGTTGAGTGCAATTGCCCTTTAAATGATGATAGCCGGTGTCCTTAAAGCTTGCACACTTGATAAGAGCAATTGTCACTTACATGATGAAACCCGTTGTCCCTAAAGGCTAACTTTATGAGGGCAATATGTCCCTTCCATGATAAGAGTCGTTGTCCCTAAAGACTCACTTGTTGAGAGCAATTGTACCTTGCTTTATGGGAGCCGTTGTCCCTAAACGCTTGCTCACATGATGAGAGCAATTGCCCTTTACATGATGATAGCCGTTTTCGCTAATGCTTGCAAGCTTGACAAGAGAAATTGTCACTTGAAGGTGTTTGCTGGTCTTACGGATATCCCTTCTACTTTAGAGAATGTGGTGCATCACTTGATTCCTATCCCTACATCTCGGTCTGTGAGAAGCGTTGTTTCAAAGCTGTTGTTTGCGGCGACTTCTTATTTTATTTGGCAAGAGAGAAACAACAGGATCTTCAAGCAGCAACGTCGGTCTGAAAGCGAATTGATTGATGTCATTAAATAAACGGTGCGTTTGAAGCTTCTTACTTGTCGTTTCAAAAGGAAGGTGAATGTGCTTGACCTATTGCGTGTTTGGCGGCTGCCTATGACTCTTATGCATTCTTAATGGCGAGTTCAATTCTTGATGATGCTTTCGTGGATTGGGAGCGTGAGGCTGGTCCTGAGTCCTTGGTTGTGGCTTTTGGCGGTAGTTGGAGTTCGTTGGAGATTCGGGTGAGTGCTGTACTCTTTTTCCCTACTCCAAGGTTTTCCCTCTATGTTTTTACTTGGAAAGGGTTTTTAGGGAGGCAGGCTCATCTGGTTCATCAATCTCCCTCGAAGAGACGGGCGGATATATGTCGTCGTTCTTGTGTCATTAGATGGTTATTTCCGGTTGGTGTATTGGTTAATGTAATTATTTATTGTTTTAACGCTTAGTGGCCTGTCACAAGCGTTTTAGTTGGATGTTCAAGCGTTGCTTGAGGTTAATGTGGTACATTAGCCACATTCCATTGTACTTAAACATTTTTTTAGTGTAATATAATTTACCGGGTGGAATAATGCCCTTTACCCAAAAAAGAGAAATTGTTACTTGCAAGATGAGATCCGTTGTCCCTAGAGGCTTACAAGTTAAGAACAATTGTACCTTACTTTATGGGAGCCGTTGTCCATAAACGCTCGCTCACTTATTGAGTTTAATTTCCCTTTAAACGATGATAGCCGGTGTCCTTAAAGCTTGCACACTTGATAAGAGCAATTATCACATACATGATGAGACCCGTTGTCCCCAAAGGCTAATTTTATGAGGGCAATATGTCCCTTACATGATAAGAGCCGTTGTCCCTAAAAACTCACTTGTTGAGAGCAATTGTACCTTACTTTATGGGAGCCGTTGTCCCTAAACGCTTGCTCACATGATGAGAGCAATTGCCCTTTATATGATGATAGCCGTTGTCCCTAATGGTTGCACACTTGATAAGAGCAATTGTCACTTACATGATGAGACCCGTTGTTCTTAAAGGCTAAATTTATAAGGGCAATTTGTCTCTTCTATGATAAGAGCCGTTGTCCCTAAAGACTCACTTGTTGAGAGCAATTGTACCTGAATTTATGCGAGCCTTTGTCCCTAAACGCCTGCTTACTTGATGAGAGCAATTGCCTTTTACATGATGATAGCCGTTGTCCCTAATGCTTGCACACTTGATAAGAGCAATTGTCACATACATGTTGAGACCCGTTGTCCCTAAAGACTAACTTGTTGAGAGTAATTGTACCTTACTTTATGGGAGCCGTTGTCCCTAAACACTTGCTCACTTGATGAGAACAATTGTCCTTTACATGATGATAGACGTTGTTCCTAATGCTTGCACACTTGACAAGAGCAATTGTCACTTGCATGTTCAGATCTGTTGTCCCTAAAGGCTAACTTTATGAAGGCGATTTATCCATTGCATGAAAAGAGCCGTTGTCCCTAAAGGCTCACATGTTGAGAGAAATTGTACCTTACTTTATGGGAGCCGTTGTCCCAAAATGCAAGCTCACTTGATGAGAGCAATTGCCCTTTTACATGATGATAGCCGTTGTCCCTAATGCTTACACACTCGATAAGAGCAACTGTCACTTACCTGATGATATCCGTTGTCCCTAAACGCTCACTTGTTGAGAGCAATTATACCTTAGTTTACGGGTCCCGTTGTCCCTAAATGCTTTCTCACTTAATGAGAGCAATTGTCCATTACATGATGATTTCTGTTGTCCCTAATACTTGCACGCTCGATACGAGCAATTGTCACTTACATGATGAGATCCGTTGTCCTTAAAGGCTAACTTTATGAGGGCAATTCGTCCCTTACAGAATAAGAGCCGTTGTCCCTAAAGGCTCACTTGTTGAGAGCAATTGTACCTTAGTATATGGGATCTGTTGTCCCTAAACGCTCTCTCACTTGATTGAGAGCAATTGCCCTTTACATGATGATAGCCGTTGTCCCTAATGCTTGCACACTTGATAAGAGCAATTGTAACTTACATGATGAGCTCCGTTGTCCCTAAAGGCAAACTTTATGAGGTCAATTTGTCCCTTACATAATAAGAGTTGTCGTCCCTAAAGACTCTCTTCTTGTGAGCAATTGTACCTTAGTTTATGGGATCTGTTGTCCCTAAACGCTTGCTCACTTGATGAGAGCAGTTACCCTTTACATGAGTACTGTCGTTGTCCCTTATGCTTGCACACTCGATAAGAGCAATTGTCACTTACATGATGAGATCCGTTGTCCCTAAAGGCTAACTTTATGAGGGCAATTTTCCCTTACATAATAAGAGTTGTTGTCCCTAAAGACTCACTTATTGAGAGCAATTGTACCTTACTTTATGGGATACATTGCCCTAAACACTTGCTCACTTGATGAGAGCAATTGCCCTTTTCATGATGATAGTTGTTGTCCCTAATGCTTACACACTCGATAAGAGCAATTGTCACTTACATGATGAGATCCGTTGTCCCCAAAGGCTAACTTTATGAGGGCAATTTCTCCCTTACATAATAAGAGCCATTGTCCCTAAAGTTTCATTTGTTGAGAGAAGTTGTACCTTACTTTATAGGATCCATTGTCCCTAAACACTTGCTCACTTGATGAGAGCAATTGCCCTTTACATGATGATAGCCGTTGTCCCTAATGCTTACACACTCGATAAGAGCAACTGTCACTTACATGATGAGATCCGTTGTCCCTAAAGGCTAACTTTATGAGGGCAATTTGTCCCTTACATGATAAGAGCCGTTGTCCCTAAAGACTCACTTGTTGAGAGCAATTGTACCTTACTTTATGGGAGCCGTTGTCCCTAAACGCTTGCTTACTTGATGAGTGCAATTGCCCTTTACATGATGATAGCCGTTGTCCCTAATGCTTGCACACTTGACAAGAGCAATTTTCACTTGTATGATGAGATCCGTTGTCCCTAAAGGCTAACTTTATGAGGGCGATTTGTCCCATACATGATAAGAGCCGTTGTCCCTAAAGGCTTACAAGTCGAGAGCAATTATACCTTACTTTATAGGAGCCGTTGTCCCTAAATGCTCGCTCACTTGTTGAGTGCAATTTCCCTCTAAATGATGATAGCCGGTGTCCCTAATGCTTGCACACTTGATAAGAGCAATTGTCAATTACATGATGAGACCCGTTGTCCCTAAAGGCTAAATTTATGAAGGCAATATGTCCCTTACATGATAAGAGCCGTTGTCCCTAAAGACTCACTTGTTGGGAGCAATTGTACCTTACTTTATGGCAATCATTGTCCCTAAACGCTTGCTCACATGATGAGAGCAATTGCCCTTATAGCCGTTGTCCCTAATAGTTGCACACTTGATAAGAGCAATTGTCACTTACATGATGAGACCCGTTTTTCTTAAAGGCTAACTTTGTAAGGGCAATTTATCTCTTCCATGATAAGTGCCATTGTCCCTAAAGCTCACTTGTTGAGAGCAACTGTACCTGACTTTATGGGAACCGTTGTCCCTAAACGCCTTCTTACTTGATGAGAGCAATTGCCTTTTACATGATGATAGCCGTTGTCCCTAATGCTTGCACACTTGACAAAAGCAATTGTCACTTGTATGTTCAGATCCGTTGTCCCTAAAGGCTAACTTTATGAGGTCGATTTATCCCTTACATGAAAAGAGCCGTTGTCCCTAAAGGCTCCCATGTTGAGAGAAATTATACCTTACTTTATGGGAGCCGTTGTCCCTAAATGCAAGCTCACTTGATGAGAGCAATTGCCCTTTACATGATGATAGCCGTTGTCCCTAATGCTTACACACTCGATAAGAGCAGTTGTCACTTACATGATGGTATCCGTTGTCCCTAAAGCCTCACTTGTTGAGAGCAATTATACCTTAGTCTATGGGTCCCGTTGTCCCTAAAGGCTTTCTCACTTAATGAGAGCAATTATCCATTACATGATGATTTCCGTTGTCCCTAGTGCTTGCACACTCGATAAGGGCAATTGTCGCTAACATGATGAGATCCGTTGTCCCCAAAGGCTAACTTTATGAGGGCAATTTCTCCCTTACATAATAAGAGCCATTGTCCCTAAAGTCTCACTTGTTGATAGTAGTTGTACCTTACTTTATGGAATCCGTTGTCCCTAAACACTTACTCACTTGATAAGTGCATTTGCCCTTTACGTGATGATAGCCGTTGTTCGTAATGCTTACACACTCGATAAGAGCAACTGTCACTTGTTTTCTTCATGTGACTCATTCGTATTTGTTGGAAGATTGGTTCAAGTTCATATATGCTGGAAGGTTGGGTCGATTATACCATGTTTCTGCTTCAAGTTCGATTTGCTACGGAAGTCACTCTTATTAGGTTATTAGATTATGCTTTTGCATAATACTAATAGAAGACGCAATTGGTTGAAGCTGGAAGTTTGCATGTTTAAGATCTGGATCGCTAAGATGACTATGAAGACTTAAATGTTTATTTGAGTTGTGATGTATTGTATTTTTATTGCTAGTCATGGTTAGTTGTATTTAGATCTGTTAGTTATATGAATGGCCTGTCATTCTTATATAGTGGTTGTGGTAGTGTCCTTAGGGACTTCGATGAGAGACTCACTCTCATCCATTGTACTTAAACGTTTTCTTTTAATGAATTTTACAGGGTGCAGGATTACTTCCCTTTATCCAAAAGAGCAACTGTCACTTACATGATGAGATCCGTTTTCCCTAAAGGCTAGCTTTATGAGGGCAATTTGTCCCTTACATGATAATAGCCGTTTACATGATGAGACCAATTGCCTTTTACATGATGATAGCCGTTGTCCCTATTGCTTGCAAACTTGATAAGAGCAATTGTCACTTACATGATGAGACCCGTTGTCCCTAAAGGCTAACTTTATGTGGGCAATTTGTCCCTTACATGATAAGAGCAATTGTACCTTACTTTATGGGAGCCGTTGTCCCTAAAGACACACTTGTTGAGAGCAATTGTACCTTACTTTATGGGAGCCGTTGTCCCTAAATGCTTGCTCACTTGATGAGAGCAATTGTCCTTTACATGATGATAGCCGTTGTCCCTAATGCTTCAACACTTGACAAAAGCAATTTTCACTTGCATGTTGAGATCCGTTGTCCCTTAAGGCTAACTTTATGAGGGCGATTTGTCCCTTACATGATAAGAGCCGTTGTCCCTAAAGGCTAACTTTATAAGGGCAATTTGTCTCTTCCATGATAACAGTCGTTGTCCCTAAAGGCTCACTTGTTGAGAGCAATTGTACCTGATTTTATGGGAGCCGTTATCCCTAAACGCCTGCTCACTTGATGAGAGCAATTACCTTTACATGATGATAGCCGTTGTCCCTGATGCTTGCACACTTGACAAGAGCAATTGTCACTTGCATATTGAGATCCATTGTCGCTAAAGGCTAACTTTATGAGGGCGATTTATCCCTTACAAGATAAGAGCCGTTGTCCCTAAAGGCTCACATGTTGAGAGAAATTGTACCTTACTTTATGGGAGCCGTTGTCCCTAAATACAAACTCACTTGATGAGAGCAATTGCCCTTTACATGATGATAGCCGTTGTCCCTAATGCTTACACACTCGATAAAAGCAACTGTCACCTACATGATGATATCTGTTGTCCCTAAAGGCTCACTTGTTGAGAGCAATTATACCTTAGTTTATGGGTCCCGTTGTCCCTAAATGCTTTCTCACTTAATGAGAGCAATTGTCCATTACATGATGATTTCCGTTGTCCCTAATGCTTGCACACTTGATAGGAGCAATTGTCACTTACATGATGAGATCCGTTGTCCCTAAAGGCTAACTTTATGAGGGCAATTTGTCCCTTACATAATAAGAGCCGTTGTCCCTAAAGGCTCACTTGTTGAGAGCAATTGTACCTTAGTTCATGGGATCCATTGTCCCTAAACGCTTGCTCACATGGTGAGAGCAATTGCCCTTTACATGATGATAGCTGTTGTCCCTAATGCTTGCACACTAGATAAGAGCAATTGTCACTTACATGATGAGATCCGTTGTCCCTAAAGGCTAACTTTATGAGGGAATTTTTCCCTTACGTAATAAGAGCCGTTGTCCCTAAAGACTCACTTGTTGAGAGCAATTGTACCTTAGTTTATGGGATCCATTGTCCCTAAACACTTGCTCACTTAATGAGAGCAATTGCCCTTTACATGATGATAGTCGTTGTCCCTAATGCTTACACACTCTATAAGAGCAACTGTCACTTACATGATGAGATCCATTGTCCCTAAAGGCTAACTTTATGAGGGCAATTTTTCCCTTACATAATAAGAGCCGTTGTCCCTAAAGACTCACTTGTTGAGAGCAATTGTACTTTACTTTATGGGATTCGTTGCCCTAAACACTTGCTCACTTGATGAGAGAAATTACCCTTTTCATGATGATAGCCGTTGTCCCTAATGCTTACACACTCAATAAGGGCAATTTGTCCCTTACTTAATAAGAGCCATTGTCCCTAAAGTCTCACTTGTTGAGAGCAGTAGTACCTTTCTTTAGGGGATCCATCGTTCCTGAACACTTGCTCACTTTACGAGAGCAATTTCCCTTTGCATGATGATAGCCGTTGTCCCTAATGCTTACACACTCGATAAGAGCAGTCACTTACATGATGAGATCCGTTGTCCCTAAAGGCTAACTTTATGAGGGCAATTTGTCCCTTACATGATAAGAGCCGTTGTCCCTAAAGACTCACTTGTTGAGAGCAATTGTACCTTACTTTATTGGAGCGGTTGTCCCTAAACGCTTGCTCACTTGATTAGAACAATTGTCCTTTACATGATGATAGCCGTCGTTCCTAATGCTTGCACACTTGACAAGAGCAATTGTCACTTGTATGATGAGATCCGTTGTCCCTAAAGGCTAACTTTATGTGGGTGATTTATCCCTTACAAAATAAGAGTCGTTGTCCCTAAAGGCTTACAAGTTGAGAGCAATTGTACCTTACTTTATGGGAGCCGTTGTCCATAAACGCTCGCTCACTGGTTGAGTGCAATTACCCTTTAAATGATGATAGCCGGTGTCCTTAAAGCTTGTACACTTGATAAAAGCAATTGTCACTTTCATGATGAAACCCGTTGTCCCTAAAGGCTAACTTTATGAGGGCAATATGTCCCTTCCATGATAAGAGCCGTTGTCCCTAAAGACTCACTTGTTGAGAGCAATTGTACCTTACTTTATGGGAGCCGTTGTCCTTATGCGCTTGCTCACATGATGAGAGTAATTGCCCTTTACATAATGATAGCCGTTTTCCCTAATGCTTGCAAGCTTGACAAGAGCGATTGTCACTTGCATGATGAGATCCGTTGTCCCTAAAGGCTAACTTTATGAGGGTGATTTGTCCCATACAGAATAAGAGCCGTTGTCCCTAAAGGCTTACAAGTTGAGAACAATTGTACCTTACTTTATGGGAGCCGTTGTCCATAAACGCTCGCTCACTTGTTGAGTTTAATTGCCTTTTAAATGATGATAGCCGGTGTCCTTAAAGGCTGCACACTTGATAAGAGCAATTGTCACTTACATGATGAGACCCGTTGTCTCTATAGGCTAATTTTATGGGGGCAATATGTCCCTTACATGATAACAGCCGTTGTCCCTAAAGACTCACTTGTTGAGAGCAATTGTACCTTACTTTTTGGGAGCCGTTGTCCTTAAACGCTTGCTCACATGATGAGAGAAATTGCCCTTTACATGATGATAGCCGTTGTCCCTAATGGTTGCACACTTGATAAGAGCAATTATCACTTACATGATGAGACCCGTTGTTCTTAAAGGCTAACTTTATAAGGGCAATTTGTCTCTTCCATGATAAGAGCCATTGTCCCTAAAGGCTCACTTGTTGAGAGCAATTGTACCTGACTTTATGGGAGCCTTTGTCCCTAAACGTCTGCTTACTTGCTGAGAGCAATTGCCTTTTACATGATAGCCGTTGTCCCTAATGCTTGCACACTTGATAAGAGCAATTGTCACATACATGTTGAGACCCGTTGTCCCTAAAGACTCACTTGTTGAGAGTAATTGTACCTTACTTTATGGGAGCCGTTGTCCCTAAACACTTGCTCACTTGATTAGAACAATTGTCCTTTACATGATGATAGCCGTCGTTCCTAATGCTTGCACACTTGACAAGAGCAATTGTCACTTGTATGATGAGATCCGTTGTCCCTAAAGGCTAACTTTTTGAGGGTGATTTGTCCCATACATGGTAAGAGCCGTTTTCCCTAAAGGCTTACAAGTCGAGAGCAATTATACCTTACTTTATAGGAGCCGTTGTCCCTAAACGCTCGCTCACTTGTTGAGTGCAATTTCCCTCTAAATGATGATAGCCGGTGTCCCTAATGCTTGCACACTTGATAAGAGCAATTGTCAATTACATGATGAGACCCGTTCTCCCTAAAGGCTAACTTTATGAGGGCAATATGTACCTTACATTATAAGAGCCGTTTTTCCTAAAGACTCACTTGTTGAGAGCATTTGTACCTTACTTTATGGCAGTCGTTGTCCCTAAACGCTTGCTCACATGATGTGAGCAATTGCCCTTTACATGATGATAGTCGTTGTCCCTAATAGTTGCACACTTGATAAGAGCAATTGTCACTTACATGCTGAGACCCGTTTTTCTTAAAGGCTAACTTTGTAAGGGCAATTTGTCTCTTCCATGATAAGAGCCATTATCCCTAAAGCTCACTTGTTGAGAGCAACTGTACCTGACTTTGTGGGAGCCGTTGTCCTTAAACGCCTGCTCACTTTATGAGAGCAATTGCCTTTTACATGATGATAGCCGTTGTCCCTAATGCTTGCACACTTGATTAGAGCAATTGTCAATTACATGTTGAGACCCGTTGTCCCTAAAGACTCACTTGTTGAGAGCAATTGTAACTTACTTTATGGGAGCCGTTGTCCCTAAACCACTTGCTCACTTGATGAGAGCAATTGTCCTTTACATGATGATAGCCGTTGTCCCTAATGCTTGCACACTTGACAAAAGCAATTGTCACTTGCCTGTTCAGATCCGTTGTCCATAAAGGCTATCTTTATGAGGTCGATTTATCCCTTACATGAAAAGAGCCGTTGTCCCAAGAGGCTCCCATGTTGAGAGAAATTGTACCTTACTTTATGGGAGCCGTTGTCCCTAAATGCAAGCTCACTTGATGAGAGCAATTGCCCTTTACATGATGATAGCCATTGTCCCTAATGCTTACACCCTCGATGAGAGCAACTGTCACTTACATGATGATATCCGTAGTCCCTAAAGGCTCACTTGTTGAGAGCAATTATACCTTAGTTTATGGGTCCTGTTGTCCCTAAAGGCTTTCTCACTTAATGAGAGCAATTGTCCATTACATGATGATTTCCATTGTCCCTAAGTGGTTATGGCACAACTGATTCCGGTGGTGGTATGACAAGAGCTGGCAGTGATATAAGAAGAATTTGCTTCCTACGGCTGAAGTTGTCGAATTTTCCTATTTTGGTGAATTGGATCAGGTGATGTTGAAGGGGAAGCCTATAAATCCGATGACAAGACAATAGGGTGGGAATATAAGTCATTAGCATCATCATAACATGTTAACATATATAAGAAATCAAGTAAAAGTAATGTCTCTACCAGATGTTGGAAACACGTAGGCACGGAGGGCATAAGGTGGTATTTTTTAAAAGTGTAGTTATAGTCCAATGTTCAAAACACTTGGTTCTCTATAACTGTAGCTCTGATGCCAATTTGTAACACCCCTAAAATCATCACGTCAGCGGAAGACTTAAAATGTCAGCGGAAGACTTTTTGGGTGTTACTTCGAGGATCTTTTTCACAATCATAGAAAACGACACAAAAGTGACGCTTTAAAGTTTAATTCATTCAAAATACCAAATATTCGAGACATCAAGATATTTCATAGTTTAAACAACAAGTTTATTTGAAATGTGTCAAAACGTTTATTTAAGCCCATGCCGGGTTACAAGCCCACTCCGTGCCTTCAAGTTCCTTCTTGTTTAATTACCTGAGATAAACACATGCTAAAAGTGTCAATACAAAGGTTGGTGAGTTCATAGATTTTATAGTTTCGAATATCGATTTCCAAAATCAAAGAGTTTACAAGTTCAGAGTATTTATAATAAGAGTTTATTATCCAATTAAAGTGTGAGAAAATCCATAGTGTTCATAGCTTAAATCGTTGATTTATCAAAATCAAAAAAATGAGTGATTTCCTTATTAATTCAAGAATAGTCCGTTGGTTGGCCCTTCACCGGGTCAACACCAAAATAGTAGTTTGTTTGACCTAACCGGGTCAACACCAAAATAGTTTGTTCGTTTGCCAATTATTAATAAAATAGTGGGCTACAACATTGTACACCCCAAACATCAGTCGTTGTAATACTGTATCATGACTACAGTACTACCGTTCTATTGCTCTAAGCTCATGACACTCAACGATTAACAGGCATCAAAATTATCCATAATAATGATGTAAAACAGTGGCCCTCAAGATAGGTATTTACCAGTAACCTATGAAATCAAATAGCGTGCATTTGGTGGCTTTCCTCTAGCGACCAAATGGGGATTGTCATTTCCTAATAGATCTATTCACAACTACTTACGCTCACCCTTTGGGTGATTAAGGTGCATGAACGAGGGACTTTTGGTAATCGGTACTTAGGCAATAGAGATCAAATATAGCATACCATTGAAAAATCACTTGTAATCATGTCTATAGCAGGTGTTTCCTTATGAGGCATAAAAATGTGTAAACCAGTAAAGTTTATATGAAATACAGTCATGTATTTAGTTAATGAATACTTGTAGAAGTAAAAGCAGTAGTTAAGCATGTATCTCCCCCAAAAACGTTTATAAACCATTGTAAAACAAGTAAGAGTAGGGGCTATGACTCACCTTAGTAGTACAGTAGTAGTGGTGGTAACATAATCTCAACAATGCAAGGCAACGGCTTCACACACAACCTAAAAGATATGGTATGTTTTAGTTGATAGTCTAAATCTAGTTTTATCGCGAATATTAGTCATTTAGTTTGTTATTAAAACTCGTGTTCGTTTAAATGCTTGAAGTTCAAGAACAAAGTTATATATACATATAACTTGTGAGTGTAATGATCGATGATCGATGGGAAAATCATCATGAATAAGTCGAAGTATGTATACGATGTTTTTATGATGTTAGTTTTAAAAGAAAAGAAATAAACGTATCGTTATATATATATCGTTAAAATTAATTATAGTTACGCGAATATTTATATCGTATATATATATACATATAAGTTAAATTTATAAGAGTTTTATACTAAACATGTGTATTTATATATAAAATATTAATATTATTTTTATAAAATAATATTACAGAAAATCCCTTCAAGTTTTAAAATGTTACCTTTTTAGCCCTATCGGTCTAACTTTAACGCCGTTAGTCCAAAATTAACGATTGTTCCATTTTAAGTCCAATTACTATCGTTAACTTATTAAGTTTTATAGAAAACAGATTTCGTCCAATCAAAATGGGTTGAGCAAACAGCTTATACGAGCTTATGAGGTCGAATTATTTATGTTTCCTGGTTGCTAGCCATGTCGACCATGAGTTCAAGTAATAAAATCAGTAGGTTACATTTCTAGATTTTGAAATAACGAGGCCAAGTATAAGGTTCAACACAATTTCTGAAAATAGTTTGTAACCAAAAAAAAATATTCTAAGTGTTTTATTAAGATTTGAATGGGTCGAGGTGACCTTCTAAATGTGTCCAATTAATAGTATATATGATTTTATTTGGGTCGAAGCAAGGTTGTAACTCATTGTTGGTATATTAGACATCTTGAAAGTCGAATAAAATCTATATTTTACGTTTTTATATTTCGAAATAAATGGATCAAAGTGAATGCGCAAAATCAATAATAACGTAAATAAAAATGTAATAAGGGTTCTCCAAGTGCTCACCTCAACTCTAGGGGTGGGGTACAAACGTTCGTAGAGATTGATTTGAGGTAAGGGATGAACGTGGTTCGACACACGACCCACCGAGGATCTAGGATGCACGAAACTTGGACCTCGAACTTAATTTGAACCCTTCGTACACTAGGCAAACAGTTTGTCCCAATTCGACATTACAACCTTCACGAATACGAGTTTTGGTATGTTTGAGTGTGAGTTATCAACTGAGGTTGTATGGAGAGTATATGTAGGCAGTGTTTGGTGTGTGATAGCAAACAATGGGTAACATGGTGTTGTGTGTTGGCTTGAAACTATGTGTGGCACCTCAACTAGTATCCAATCAAGTTAGAACAACAAGAGAATGTGTAAGACCTTCTTCTGAACATTCTCTGACACTCCTGACAGCTGCTATAACGTTTATAGATGGTTTCCAGCGATTGGGGAGCATGGGAGGTGCTAAGGAAATTTGTGACACGTTTTTACTAATCTTGTTCATACGAGTTGGGGGGTTTCACTTTGGCCAGATATGAGTGATCAAAAGGGTGAGGTAATGAACGAGGTTTGTCATTTCTAAGTCCTTGCTAGGTGGTGATTCGATTTAGGTTATGTTGGTGTTGTGTGTCGAGATTTTGAGTAACGAGGGTGTCTTGTTGGCTGGTCGCGACTGGGAAACAAAAGAAAGAATCAAAATATCAAGGGTGCGCTTGGGCTTTGGCCTGGTGGGCTTCGTAGATTGGTTCAGGCCCAAGCAGAAAAGAAAAATAATTAAGGGTCTGTTTAGTGGTAAGGTGTGTAAGAGTGTGTGTAAGTAACATGGTTTCCTTAGGCTTTTTACTTGGGGTAGTAACGAGTGAGGGAGGGTGAAGGTGTGAACGAGCTGCCATGAGAGGTGTGAAATGGTTTCTAACAATTGACATACGTTAAGTAGATGATTGGGGAGCAAGGGTGGCAATGTAAGAGTTTGCACATGGGTTATAGGTTATATTTGAGGGAGGTGAGTCTTCAAGTTTGTGTCCAGGTCGTATTTTAAAGATAACAGCTTGGGATTGCGTTTTTAGTTTAAAAATCTCGAGATTCTAGACGTAAAACATTATTTCGGACAACTTTCGTGTTTTACACTTTTCCTGGTTCGGACCAGAAGAGTCTTAAAATTAGGATTTAAATTCGTTACAGAAAGTTGGTGGTTTATTAGAATTTATACGAAGTGTTATTACTTATTTGTGTTAATTTGAGTTTGTGTAAGGTGCCTTAACTTGATCCATATTCTAGTATAGCAATTATATTTAAAAGTTGATAACAATTGTCTTTCATGGTTCTTAGAAGCATGAAAACTAGAGTTGTGAAATAAAAAGGATATGTCGTGTGTAAAAGTTATAATCAACTGAGCTAAAGCAAACATGTACTTGTGATTTATAAATATAATAGTTAGAGGTGTGCTTGTTCAAAGTATCGTGTCGAGGTCCAAAAATATTTGTGAGCAATCTCGGGAATTTTCGTAGGCTCCGGAAATATATAAATATTGTACGGTAAATATACGAAACGTATATTTATAAAATATAAACGTTTTAAATTTATTATATTATTCGCAATATTTATAGATTATCGAGGTTGTGTGTAAGCATCGTTCCTAGGTAAATGGTCAATCATAAATGTTGTAGTGGTTCACATAATATGTCGTGCATAATAAATAAAAAAAATTTTGTTCCCCGTGAAAGTTGTATTTAAATAACGTAACATTCTTTTATTCAAATATTGATATTTACTAATCGCATGGGAAAATTACGGGAGGTTACAACCCTCATTACCAACATTCTTAACATTAGCAGAAATAGGCTCATCATTTAAACTTTTTGCAAGTTCATCTATAATATCCCTATTACTAACATCACAGTCAAATGAAATATTATTAACTTTACCAGAATTCACCTTACCAGCCTCAGATCCATCACCAACACTACCCCCATCATCAATACCAGAACAAGAGCCTCCAAACACCTCACTACCCTCCACAGACTCAGAAGCCCCATCATCACACTCCAAATCGTCCATATCCATAGCAACTCTATTACCCCTTGAAGCAGATCTAGCACTCACTTTAGAATAGAGATTCTTAGGAACATTAGACAACATACTAGAATGTTTCAAAGTAGATTTATTCGAAGGATTCATGGTTCTGGTTGTTTTTTTAGGTTTAAGCGAAGAATCCGTCCTATGAGAGGACGGATTAGGTTTAGGGTCAAGATTAGAATCCGACATAGTGATTATAGTGACAGAAACATTAACACGGACGGATTAATGGTGGAAATGAAAAGTACGATGAACAGTAACATGGACATTATAACGGAAAAATGAAACAGAAAAGGGCGAATTACTTAATGAAAGTGAAATTAAAACAAACACGACACGGATCTACAGTAGCAGAAGTATTATTATAAGATTGGATTAAAATAAAATGGATTAAAGGATGTATAGATGAACAGGAAAACCGTATGAAACCCTAGGTTATACAATCGCCCATAGTGAAGGTGTTTTAGTACTTCAACGTTTTTTTTTTTTTTTTACAAAAAGGTAAAATATATTAAATAAAATAAAGAGTTATGTACATAGGATAGCACAAGATAGACAAGGAAAGGACAACCCCTAACCCAATCTCAACTTGCCTAGAAACAGAAAAACAAAAACAGAAATGGACAAGTCCAAACTGATTACAACAATGATAAGATAACAAATAGAACAAATAAACTACCAATACTGCATAATACCAAAAGCAACCCCTGAACATCAAAACTCAGTATAAAGACAGCTTGAAACTATGACCACTTGAGAACTCTGAATACATGGGGGACTCCAAAGGAATCAACCAAAGGAGCTCCAAACATCACCATTCACAAGCAGTCATAGAAAGCATATATACTAAGTCTTAAGTACAGGAAAGAAGCTGATAACAATAAATAAAACATAACTCATAAAAAAGACCAAACAAATATAATCTCCAAAGCAGCATATCAGCATAACAGCACCAGAAAGCTTGGACAAAAGAATGCATCCAGATCAGCATAAACATAAACCTCAGATCAGGAAAAAAAAAGGATGAATCATCAAGTCTTCAATCATCCAAGAACCTTGTCTCGTTAAAAAACCTTGCCAAATAAAAACCCTGTGGGAAAACTTTGAACAAGGAAAAAGAGTACAAGGAAAATTCACGTTAGAGTACCAAAAGATCCAAACAAATAAAGCGCAACTCCTGCTAACACAAACCACCTCATACCCCCACCAATTGACAAAGAGAACCACAAAAGTTACGATACCAGCCATGAAATTACACCCAATATGCCTCCAAAAAAAGCGTTCCCTGTCGGTAAGAACATGTACTACAGACCGAAAGCTGTTGCAACTTCATCTCAAACACCAACAGGTGTTGCTAATACTAGTTCTGGTCCTACCCCTGATAAGGTGGGAGTCTCTTCATCAAGTAGTAACTTAAAGTCTAATGAGAGTATTGTGCCGTCTCATAACGATAATGTAACAACAACCTACCAAAATCCTACAGGAAGCTCATCTAAACCGACTGCTAATATTTCCACATCTAATCCTTTTGATGCTTTGGCGGTGGATGAGGGTGTTCAAGAGGATACGAAGCTGGATGAGGAGGAGGTTGTTAATGTTTTTGATGAATCTGGTAATTTGTTTGATCAATCGGGGGCAAGCACTTCCGTCCTTAATGTTCCCGATGTTTAGTATCGCTTCATGGAATATAAGGGGTCTGAACCGTTCCCCTAAACAAAAAGAGGTTCGTCATGTTGTTAATGAGAATAACCTCAGTATGTGTGCTGTTTTGGAGTCTCATGTAGATGCTTTGGGTGTGTACGATACATGTTGTAAGGTGTGTCGTCGTTGGAAATGGACGTCTAATGGGAATCTTTGTGATAAGGGTTCTCGTATCATTCTTGGCTGGAATGATGATATTGTTGATGTTATGGTTATGGCTTCTACTAACCAAGTTATGCATGTTCAAGTTAATGTTCGTAATGAAAACAAAACCGTTTTTTGTTCCTTTGTTTATGGAGATAACTATTATGTTAATCGGAGAGCACTTTGGAGTAACCTTGATAGCCATGTTAGATTCATGCGTAGTAGGCCTTGGGTGTTATTAGGAGACTTTAATGCTGCTCTTAATTTGGAGGATCATTCGTGTGGTGGTTATGCTCTTGATATTGCTATGCGTGAATTTAAAGAATGTGTATTGAATATGGAGGTGTCGGATGTTAATAGTACGGGGCTGCATTTTACATGGAATCAAAAACCAAGAGGCTCTAATGGAACGTTAAAGAAGATTGATAGAATTATGGGTAATTTAAAGTTTGGTGATGATTTCCCGGGTTCGTTTGCTATTTTCCAACCTTACCATATTTCAGATCATTCTCCTTGTGTCCTTCGTATTCCTCAGGTGGCTAAACTCAAACCTAAACCTTTTAAGTTCTCTAATTTTCTGGTGCATAAAGAGGGCTCTATTGATACTGTTACTTCGGGGTGGAATCTTAGTGTAAATGGTTGTGCTATGTATCGTGTTGTTAAACACTTGAAGGGGCTGAAATCAATTTCGTAAGCTTTTGTATAACCAAGGTAACCTTCACGAGAGGGTTACTAGTCTTCATAAGAGAGTTAGAGTCTAACGTGCTATTGATAAAGACCCGTTTAATTCAGCCCTTCGGGAAGATCATTCTCATTACCTTCTTGCTTTTAAGGAGGCAATATTAGATGAGGAGCGGTTTTTAAAGCAAAAATATAAAGTTCAATGGCTTCATGCAGGTGATTCTAATACGGCTTACTTTCATAATGTTGTTAAAAGTAAATGTGCTCGTAATCGAATTGAAGTGGTTCGAGATGCGGCTAATGTTTTGTATGAAGGAAGTGCAGTTGCAGGGCTTTTGTTTCTCATTATTAGTAGTTTCTGGGTATTGAAGGGGATTGTACCCCTCTTGATGATCATGCTTTATTCTCTAATGTCCTTAATCTTCAAATGGCTGATTTTATGGTGAGAGATGTTACGGATTCTGAAATTAGGGAAGCTATATTCTCGATGGGGGATGATAAAGCTCCTGGGCCTGACGGGTACACTGCCGCTTTCTTTAAGAAAGCATGGAATGTTGTGGGTATTGATGTCACGTGTGCTATTCGGGATTTCTTTTCTAATGGTAAGCTTCTTAAGGAAACTAACCACACTATTATATCATTGATTCCTAAAGTGTCTACCCCGTCTAAGATTACTGATTATAGGCCTATTTCTTGTTGCAATGTGTTGTTTAAGTGCATTAGTAAAATTATTGTGAACCGTGTTAATGACAGCCTTGGTCATTTGGTTTGTATTAACAAATCTGCGTTTGTTCCTGGGCGGCGTATTTCTGATAATATTTTGCTTACCCAAGATATTATGTGGAATTATCATAGAGGGAGAGGTCCGCCTAGATGTGCTTTTAAAGTGGATATTCAAAAGGTGTATGATACGGTTAATTGGGCTTTTCTTAGGTCTATTCTGATTGGTTTTGGATTCCATCATAAAATGGTCGATTGGATTATGGTTTGTGTTTCTTCTACATCATATTCCATATGTGTTAATGGGGATCTTCATGGCTGGTTCCAAGGTAAGCGAGGTCTTCGGCAGGGTGACCCGTTATCTCCTTACTTGTTTACTTTGGTTATGGAGGTTTTAACCCTTATTCTGCAGAAAAAGATGGCTAATACGATGGAGTTTCAGTTTCATCATTAATGTGAGCAACAACGTATTATTAACCTTTGTTTTGCAGATGATCTTTTCTTATTCTCTAGAGGCCATCCAGAATCGGTTAACGTTATTATGCAAGCTTTGGAGGATTTCAAGAATGTTTCGGGTTTTGTTCCGAGTATTCCCAAGAGTACTGCTTTTTTCTGTAATGTGCCTAGTGCTTTGAAAGCTATGATTCTTTAGTCTATGCCATTTGCAGAAGGGTCTCTTCCGGTTAGATATTTGGGCGTTCCTCTCATTTCGTCTAGGCTTCTCTATAGGGATTGTAAGGTTCTTGTGGAGAAATTAGAAGGGCGTGTGAATGATTGGCGTAATAAGTTTCTTTCGTTGGCGGGTAGGCTTCAATTGATCAGGTCCGTGTTGTCTTCGATGCATATTTATTGGGCGTCCGTTTTCATCCTTCCTGCTCGTATTATTCATGATTTGGAGCAGCTCATGAGGGGTTTTTTATGGTCGTTGTCCCTAATGCTTGCACACTTGATAAGAGCAATTGTCACTTACATGATGAGATCCGTTGTCCCTAAAGGCTAACTTTATGAGGGTAATTTGTCCCTTACATAATAAGAGCCGTTGTCCCTAAAGGCTCACTTGTTGAGAGCAATTGTACCTTAGTTCATGGGATCCATTGTCCCTAAACGCTTGCTCACATGGTGAGAGCAATTGCCCTTTACATGATGATAGCTGTTGTCCCTAATGCTTGCACACTAGATAAGAGCAATTGTCACTTACATGATGAGATCCGTTGTCCCTAAAGGCTAACTTTATGAGGGCAATTTTTCCCTTACGTAATAAGAGCCGTTGTCCCTAAAGACTCACTTGTTAAGAGCAATTGTACCTTAGTTTATGGGATCCATTGTCCCTAAACACTTGCTCACTTAATGAGAGCAATTGCCCTTTACATGATGATAGTCGTTGTCCCTAATGCTTACACACTCTATAAGAGCAACTGTCACTAACATGATGAGATCCGTTGTCCCTAAAGGCTAACTTTATGAGGGCAATTTTTCCCTTACATAATAAGAGCCGTTGTCCCTAAAGACTCACTTGTTGAGAGCAATTGTACCTTACTTTATGGGATTTGTTGCCCTAAACACTTGCTCACTTGATGAGAGAAATTGCCCTTTTCATGATGATAGCCGTTGTCCCTAATGCTTACACACTCGATAAGAGCAATTGTCACTTACATGATGAGATCTGTTGTCCCTAAAGGCTAACTTTATGAGGGCAATTTGTCCCTTACATAATAAGAGCCATTTTCTCTAAAGTCTCACTTGTTGAGAGCAGTTGTACCTTACTTTATGGGATCCATCATCCCTAAACACTTGCTCACTTGACGAGAGCAATTGCCCTTTACATGATGATAGCCGTTGTCCCTAATGCTTACTCACTCGATAAGACCAGTCACTTACATGATGAGATCCGTTGTCCCTAAAGGCTAACTTTATGAGGGCAATTTGTCCCTTACATGATAAGAGCCGTTGTCCCTAAAGACTCACTTGTTGAGAGCAATTGTACCTTACTTTATTGGAGCCGTTGTCCCTAAACGCTTGCTCACTTAATAAGAGCAATTGCCCTTTACATGTTGATAGCCATTTTCCCTAATGCTTACAAGCTTGACCAGAGCAATTGTCACTTGCATGATGAGATCCGTTGTCCCTAAAGGCTAACTTTATGAGGGTGATTTGTCCCATACAAAATAAGAGCCTTTGTACCTAAAGGCTTACAAGTTGAGAGCAATTGTACCTTACTTTATGGGAGCCGTTGTCCATAAATGCTCGCTCACTTGTTGAGTGCAATTGCCCTTTAAATGATGATAGCCGGTGTCCTTAAAGCTTGCACACTTGATAAGAGCAATTGTCACTTACATGATGAAACCCGTTGTCCCTAAAGGCTAACTTTATGAGGGCAATATGTCCCTTCCATGATAAGAGTCGTTGTCCCTAAAGACTCACTTGTTGAGAGCAATTGTACCTTGCTTTATGGGAGCCGTTGTCCCTAAACGCTTGCTCACATGATGAGAGCAATTGCCCTTTACATGATGATAGCCGTTTTCGCTAATGCTTGCAAGCTTGACAAGAGAAATTGTCACTTGAAGGTGTTTGCTGGTCTTACGGATATCCCTTCTACTTTAGAGAATGTGGTGCATCACTTGATTCCTATCCCTACATCTCGGTCTGTGAGAAGCGTTGTTTCAAAGCTGTTGTTTGCGGCGACTTCTTATTTTATTTGGCAAGAGAGAAACAACAGGATCTTCAAGCAGCAACGTCGGTCTGAAAGCGAATTGATTGATGTCATTAAATAAACGGTGCGTTTGAAGCTTCTTACTTGTCGTTTCAAAAGGAAGGTGAATGTGCTTGACCTATTGCGTGTTTGGCGGCTGCCTATGACTCTTATGCATTCTTAATGGCGAGTTCAATTCTTGATGATGCTTTCGTGGATTGGGAGCGTGAGGCTGGTCCTGAGTCCTTGGTTGTGGCTTTTGGCGGTAGTTGGAGTTCGTTGGAGATTCGGGTGAGTGCTGTACTCTTTTTCCCTACTCCAAGGTTTTCCCTCTATGTTTTTACTTGGAAAGGGTTTTTAGGGAGGCAGGCTCATCTGGTTCATCAATCTCCCTCGAAGAGACGGGCGGATATATGTCGTCGTTCTTGTGTCATTAGATGGTTATTTCCGGTTGGTGTATTGGTTAATGTAATTATTTATTGTTTTAACGCTTAGTGGCCTGTCACAAGCGTTTTAGTTGGATGTTCAAGCGTTGCTTGAGGTTAATGTGGTACATTAGCCACATTCCATTGTACTTAAACATTTTTTTAGTGTAATATAATTTACCGGGTGGAATAATGCCCTTTACCCAAAAAAGAGAAATTGTTACTTGCAAGATGAGATCCGTTGTCCCTAGAGGCTTACAAGTTAAGAACAATTGTACCTTACTTTATGGGAGCCGTTGTCCATAAACGCTCGCTCACTTATTGAGTTTAATTGCCCTTTAAATGATGATAGCCGGTGTCCTTAAAGCTTGCACACTTGATAAGAGCAATTGTCACATACATGATGAGACCCGTTGTCCCCAAAGGCTAATTTTATGAGGGCAATATGTCCCTTACATGATAAGAGCCGTTGTCCCTAAAGACTCACTTGTTGAGAGCAATTGTACCTTACTTTATGGGAGCCGTTGTCCCTAAACGCTTGCTCACATGATGAGAGCAATTGCCCTTTATATGATGATAGCCGTTGTCCCTAATGGTTGCACACTTGATAAGAGCAATTGTCACTTACATGATGAGACCCGTTGTTCTTAAAGGCTAAATTTATAAGGGCAATTTGTCTCTTCTATGATAAGAGCCGTTGTCCCTAAAGACTCACTTGTTGAGAGCAATTGTACCTGAATTTATGCGAGCCTTTGTCCCTAAACGCCTGCTTACTTGATGAGAGCAATTGCCTTTTACATGATGATAGCCGTTGTCCCTAATGCTTGCACACTTGATAAGAGCAATTGTCACATACATGTTGAGACCCGTTGTCCCTAAAGACTAACTTGTTGAGAGTAATTGTACCTTACTTTATGGGAGCCGTTGTCCCTAAACACTTGCTCACTTGATGAGAACAATTGTCATTTACATGATGATAGACGTTGTTCCTAATGCTTGCACACTTGACAAGAGCAATTGTCACTTGCATGTTCAGATCTGTTGTCCCTAAAGGCTAACTTTATGAAGGCGATTTATCCATTGCATGAAAAGAGCCGTTGTCCCTAAAGGCTCACATGTTGAGAGAAATTGTACCTTACTTTATGGGAGCCGTTGTCCCAAAATGCAAGCTCACTTGATGAGAGCAATTGCCCTTTTACATGATGATAGCCGTTGTCCCTAATGCTTACACACTCGATAAGAGCAACTGTCACTTACCTGATGATATCCGTTGTCCCTAAACGCTCACTTGTTGAGAGCAATTATACCTTAGTTTACGGGTCCCGTTGTCCCTAAATGCTTTCTCACTTAATGAGAGCAATTGTCCATTACATGATGATTTCTGTTGTCCCTAATACTTGCACGCTCGATACGAGCAATTGTCACTTACATGATGAGATCCGTTGTCCTTAAAGGCTAACTTTATGAGGGCAATTCGTCCCTTACAGAATAAGAGCCGTTGTCCCTAAAGGCTCACTTGTTGAGAGCAATTGTACCTTAGTATATGGGATCTGTTGTCCCTAAACGCTCTCTCACTTGATTGAGAGCAATTGCCCTTTACATGATGATAGCCGTTGTCCCTAATGCTTGCACACTTGATAAGAGCAATTGTAACTTACATGATGAGCTCCGTTGTCCCTAAAGGCAAACTTTATGAGGTCAATTTGTCCCTTACATAATAAGAGTTGTCGTCCCTAAAGACTCTCTTCTTGTGAGCAATTGTACCTTAGTTTATGGGATCTGTTGTCCCTAAACGCTTGCTCACTTGATGAGAGCAGTTACCCTTTACATGAGTACTGTCGTTGTCCCTTATGCTTGCACACTCGATAAGAGCAATTGTCACTTACATGATGAGATCCGTTGTCCCTAAAGGCTAACTTTATGAGGGCAATTTGTCCCTTACATAATAAGAGCCGTTGTCCCTAAAGGCTCACTTGTTGAGAGCAATTGTACCTTAGTTCATGGGATCCATTGTCCCTAAACGCTTGCTCACATGGTGAGAGCAATTGCCCTTTACATGATGATAGCTGTTGTCCCTAATGCTTGCACACTAGATAAGAGCAATTGTCACTTACATGATGAGATCCGTTGTCCCTAAAGGCTAACTTTATGAGGGCAATTTTTCCCTTATGTAATAAGAGCCGTTGTCCCTAAAGACTCACTTGTTAAGAGCAATTGTACCTTAGTTTATGGGATCCATTGTCCCTAAACACTTGCTCACTTAATGAGAGCAATTGCCCTTTACATGATGATAGTCGTTGTCCCTAATGCTTACACACTCTATAAGAGCAACTGTCACTAACATGATGAGATCCGTTGTCCCTAAAGGCTAACTTTATGAGGGCAATTTTTCCCTTACATAATAAGCGCCGTTGTCCCTAAAGACTCACTTGTTGAGAGCAATTGTACCTTACTTTATGGGATTTGTTGCCCTAAACACTTGCTCACTTGATGAGAGAAATTGCCCTTTTCATGATGATAGCCGTTGTCCCTAATGCTTACACACTCGATAAGAGCAATTGTCACTTACATGATGAGATCCGTTGTCCCTAAAGGCTAACTTTATGAGGGCAATTTGTCCCTTACATAATAAGAGACATTTTCCCTAAAGTCTCACTTGTTGAGAGCAGTTGTACCTTACTTTATGGGATCCATCATCCCTAAACACTTGCTCACTTTACGAGAGCAATTGCCCTTTACATGATGATAGCCGTTGTCCCTAATGCTTACACACTCGATAAGACCAGTCACGTCCCTAAAGGCTAACTTTATGAGGGCAATTTGTCCCTTACATGATAAGAGCCGTTGTCCCTAAAGACTCACTTGTTGAGAGCAATTGTACCTTACTTTATTGGAGCCGTTGTCCCTAAACGCTTGCTCACGAGCAATTGCCCTTTACATGTTGATAGCCATTTTCCCTAATGCTTACAAGCTTGACAAGAGCAATTGTCACTTGCATGATGAGATCCGTTGTCCCTAAAGGCTAACTTTATGAGGGTGATTTGTCCCATACAAAATAAGAGCCGTTGTACCTAAAGGCTTACAAGTTGAGAGCAATTGTACCTTACTTTATGGGAGCCGTTGTCCATAAACGCTCGCTCACTTGTTGAGTGCAATTGCCCTTTAAATGATGATAGCCGGTGTCCTTAAAGCTTGCACACTTGATAAGAGCAATTGTCACTTACATGATGAAACCCGTTGTCCCTAAAGGCTAACTTTATGAGGGCAATATGTCCCTTCCATGATAAGAGTCGTTGTCCCTAAAGACTCACTTGTTGAGAGCAATTGTACCTTGCTTTATGGGAGCCGTTGTCCCTAAGCGCTTGCTCACATGATGAGAGCAATTGCCCTTTACATGATGATAGCCGTTTTCGCTAATGCTTGCAAGCTTGACAAGAGAAATTGTCACTTGAAGGTGTTTGCTGGTCTTACGGATATCCCTTCTACTTTAGAGAATGTGGTGCATCACTTGATTCCTATCCCTACATCTCGGTCTGTGAGAAGCGTTGTTTCAAAGCTGTTGTTTGCGGCGACTTCTTATTTTATTTGGCAAGAGAGAAACAACAGGATCTTCAAGCAGCAACGTCGGTCTGAAAGCGAATTGATTGATGTCATTAAATCAACGGTGCGTTTGAAGCTTCTTACTTGTCGTTTCAAAAGGAAGGTGAATGTGCTTGACCTATTGCGTGTTTGGCGGCTGCCTATGTCTCTTATGCATTCTTAATGGCGAGTTCAATTCTTGATGATGCTTTCGTGGATTGGGAGCGTGAGGCTGGTCCTGAGTCCTTGGTTGTGGCTTTTGGCGGTAGTTGGAGTTCGTTGGAGATTCGGGTGAGTGCTGTACACTTTTTCCCTACTCCAAGGTTTTCCCTCTATGTTTTTACTTGGAAAGGGTTTTTAGGGAGGCAGGCTCATCTGGTTCATCAATCTCCCTCGAAGAGACGGGCGGATATATGTCGTCTTTCTTGTGTCATTAGATGGTTATTTCCGGTTGGTGTATTGGTTAATGTAATTATTTATTGTTTGAACGCTTAGTGGCCTGTCACAAGCGTTTTAGTTGGATGTTCAAGCGTTGCTTGAGGTTAATGTGGTACATTAGCCACATTCCATTGTACTTAAACATTTTTTTAGTGTAATATAATTTACCGGGTGGAATAATGCCCTTTACCCAAAAAAGAGAAATTGTCACTTGCATGATGAGATCCGTTGTCCCTAAAGGCTAACTTTATGAGGGTGATTTATCCCATACAGAATAAGAGCCGTTGTCCCTAGAGGCTTACAAGTTAAGAACAATTGTACCTTACTTTATGGGAGCCGTTGTCCATAAACGCTCGCTCACTTGTTGAGTTTAATTGCCCTTTAAATGATGATAGCCGGTGTCCTTAAAGCTTGCACACTTGATAAGAGCAATTGTCACATACATGATGAGACCCGTTGTCCCCAAAGGCTAATTTTATGAGGGCAATATGTCCCTTACATGATAAGAGCCGTTGTCCCTAAAGACTCACTTGTTGAGAGCAATTGTACCTTACTTTATGGGAGCCGTTGTCCCTAAACGCTTGCTCACATGATGAGAGCAATTGCCCTTTATATGATGATAGCCGTTGTCCCTAATGGTTGCACACTTGATAAGAGCAATTGTCACTTACATGATGAGACCCGTTGTTCTTAAAGGCTAAATTTATAAGGGCAATTTGTCTCTTCTATGATAAGAGCCGTTGTCCCTAAAGACTCACTTGTTGAGAGCAATTGTACCTGACTTTATGCGAGCCTTTGTCCCTAAACGCCTGCTTACTTGATGAGAGCAATTGCCTTTTACATGATGATAGCCGTTGTCCCTAATGCTTGCACACTTGAAAAGAGCAATTGTCACATACATGTTGAGACCCGTTGTCCCTAAAGACTAACTTGTTGAGAGTAGTTGTACCTTACTTTATGGGAGCCGTTGTCCCTAAACACTTGCTCACTTGATGAGAACAATTGTCCTTTACATGATGATAGACGTTGTTCCTAATGCTTGCACACTTGACAAGAGCAATTGTCACTTGCATGTTCAGATCTGTTGTCCCTAAAGGCTAACTTTATGAAGGCGATTTATCCATTGCATGAAAAGAGCCGTTGTCCCTAAAGGCTCACATGTTGAGAGAAATTGTACCTTACTTTATAGGAGCCATTGTCCCAAAATGCAAGCTCACTTGATGAGAGCAATTGCCCTTTACATGATGATAGCCGTTGTCCCTAATGCTTACACACTCGATAAGAGCAACTGTCACTTACCTGATGATATCCGTTGTCCCTAAACGCTCACTTGTTAAGAGCAATTATACCTTAGTTTACGGGTCCCGTTGTCCCTAAATGCTTTCTCACTTAATGAGAGCAATTGTCCATTACATGATGATTTCTGTTGTCCCTAATACTTGCACACTCGATACGAGCAATTGTCACTTACATGATGAGATCCGTTGTCCTTAAAGGCTAACTTTATGAGGGCAATTCGTCCCTTACATAATAAGAGCCGTTGTCCCTAAAGGCTCACTTGTTGAGAGCAATTGTACCTTAGTATATGGGATCTGTTGTCCCTAAACGCTCTCTCACTTGATTGAGAGCAATTGCCCTTTACATGATGATAGTCGTTGTCCCTAATGCTTGCACACTTGATAAGAGCAATTTTAAATTACATGATGAGCTCCGTTGTCCCTAAAGGCAAACTTTATGAGGTCAATTTGTCCCTTACATAATAAGAGTTGTCGTCCCTAAAGACTCTCTTCTTGTGAGCAATTGTACCTTAGTTTATGGGATCTGTTGTCCCTAAACGCTTGCTCACTTGATGAGAGCAGTTACCCTTTACATGAGTACTGTCGTTGTCCCTTATGCTTGCACACTCGATAAGAGCAATTGTCACTTACATGATGAGATCCGTTGTCCCTAAAGGCTAACTTTATGAGGGCAATTTTCCCTTACATAATAAGAGTTGTTGTCCCTAAAGACTCACTTATTGAGAGCAATTGTACCTTACTTTATGGGATACATTGCCCTAAACACTTGCTCACTTGATGAGAGCAATTGCCCTTTTCATGATGATAGTTGTTGTCCCTAATGCTTACACACTCGATAAGAGCAATTGTCACTTACAAGATGAGATCCGTTGTCCCCAAAGGCTAACTTTATGAGGGCAATTGCTCCCTTACATAATAAGAGCCATTGTCCCTAAAGTTTCACTTGTTGAGAGATGTTGTACCTTACTTTATAGGATCCATTGTCCCTAAACACTTGCTCACTTGATGAGAGCAATTGCCCTTTACATGATGATAGCCGTTGTCCCTAATGCTTACACACTCGATAAGAGCAACTGTCACTTACATGATGAGATCCGTTGTCCCTAAAGGCTAACTTTATGAGGGCAATTTGTCCCTTACATGATAAGAGCCGTTGTCCCTAAAGACTCACTTGTTGAGAGCAATTGTACCTTACTTTATGGGAGCCGTTGTCCCTAAACGCTTGCTTACTTGATGAGTGCAATTGCCCTTTACATGATGATAGCCGTTGTCCCTAATGCTTGCACACTTGACAAGAGCAATTTTTACTTGTATGATGAGATCCGTTGTCCCTAAAGGCTAACTTTATGAGGGCGATTTGTCCCATACATGATAAGAGCCGTTGTCCCTAAAGGCTTACAAGTCGAGAGCAATTATACCTTACTTTATAGGAGCCGTTGTCCCTAAACGCTCGCTCACTTGTTGAGTGCAATTTCCCTCTAAATGATGATAGCCGGTGTCCCTAATGCTTGCACACTTGATAAGAGCAATTGTCAATTACATGATGAGACCCGTTGTCCCTAAAGGCTAAATTTATGAAGGCAATATGTCCCTTACATGATAAGAGCCGTTGTCTCTAAAGACTCACTTGTTGGGAGCAATTGTACCTTACTTTATGGCAATCATTGTCCCTAAACGCTTGCTCACATGATGAGAGCAATTGCCCTTATAGCCGTTGTCCCTAATAGTTGCACACTTGATAAGAGCAATTGTCACTTACATGATGAGACCCGTTTTTCTTAAAGGCTAACTTTGTAAGGGCAATTTATCTCTTCCATGATAAGTGCCATTGTCCCTAAAGCTCACTTGTTGAGAGCAACTGTACCTGACTTTATGGGAACCGTTGTCCCTAAACGCCTGCTTACTTGATGAGAGCAATTGCCTTTTACATGATGATAGCCATTGTCCCTAATGCTTGCACACTTGACAAAAGCAATTGTCACTTGTATGTTCAGATCCGTTGTCCCTAAAGGCTAACTTTATGAGGTCGATTTATCCCTTACATGAAAAGAGCCGTTGTCCCTAAAGGCTCCCATGTTGAGAGAAATTGTACCTTACTTTATGGGAGCCGTTGTCCCTAAATGCAAGCTCACTTGATGAGAGCAATTGCCCTTTACATGATGATAGCCGTTGTCCCTAATGCTTACACACTCGATAAGAGCAGTTGTCACTTACATGATGATATCCGTTGTCCCTAAAGCATCACTTGTTGAGAGCAATTATACCTTAGTTTATGGGTCCCGTTGTCCCTAAAGGCTTTCTCACTTAATGAGAGCAATTATCCATTGCATGATGATTTCCGTTGTCCCTAGTGCTTGCACACTCGATAAGGGCAATTGTCGCTAACATGATGAGATCCGTTGTCCCCAAAGGCTAACTTTATGAGGGCAATTTCTCCCTTACATAATAAGAGCCATTGTCCCTAAAGTCTCACTTGTTGATAGTAGTTGTACCTTACTTTATGGAATCCGTTGTCCCTAAACACTTACTCACTTGATGAGTGCATTTGCCCTTTACGTGATGATAGCCGTTGTTCGTAATGCTTACACACTCGATAAGAGCAACTGTCACTTGTTTTCTTCATGTGACTCATTCGTATTTGTTGGAAGATTGGTTCAAGTTCATATATGCTGGAAGGTTGGGTCGATTAGACCATGTTTCTGCTTCAAGTTCGATTTGCTACGGAAGTCACTCTTATTAGGTTATTAGATTATGCTTTTGCATAATACTAATAGAAGACGCAATTGGTTGAAGCTGGAAGTTTGCATGTTTAAGATCTGGATCGCTAAGATGACTATGAAGACCTAAATGTTTATTTGAGTTGTGATGTATTGTATTTTTATTGCTAGTCATGGTAAGTTGTATTTAGATCTGTTAGTTATAAGAATGGCCTGTCATTCTTATATAGTGGTTGTGGTAGTGTCCTTAGGGACTTCGATGAGAGACTCACTCTCATCCATTGTACTTAAACGTTTTCTTTTAATGAATTTTACCGGGTGCAGGATTACTCCCCTTTACCCAAAAGAGCAACTGTCACTTACATGATGAGATCCGTTGTCCCAAAAGGCTAGCTTTATGAGGGCAATTTGTCCCTTACATGATAAGAGCCGTTGTCCCTAAAGACTCACTTGTTGAGAGCAATTGTACCTGACTTTATGGGAGTCGTTGTCCCTAAACGCCTGCTCAATTGATGAGACCAATTGCCTTTTACATGATGATAGCCGTTGTCCCTATTGCTTGCAAACTTGATAAGAGCAATTGTCACTTACATGATGAGACCCGTTGTCCCTAAAGGCTAACTTTATGTGGGCAATTTGTCCCTTACATGATAAGAGCCGTTGTCTCTAAAGACTCACTTGTTGAGAGCAATTGTACCTTACTTTATGGGAGCCGTTGTCCCTAAATGCTTGCTCACTTGATGAGAGCAATTGTCCTTTACATGATGATAGCCGTTGTCCCTAATGCTTCAACACTTGACAAAAGCAATTTTCACTTGCATGTTGAGATCCGTTGTCCCTTAAGGCTAACTTTATGAGGGCGATTTGTCCCTTACATGATAAGAGCCGTTGTCCCTAAAGGCTAACTTTATAAGGGCAATTTGTCTCTTCCATGATAACAGCCATTGTCCCTAAAGGCTCACTTGTTGAGAGCAATTGTACCTGACTTTATGGGAGCCGTTATCCCTAAACGCCTGCTCACTTGATGAGAGCAATTACCTTTACATGAAGATAGCCGTTGTCCCTAATGCTTGCACACTTGACAAGAGCAATTGTCACTTGCATATTGAGATCCGTTGTCGCTAAAGGCTAACTTTATGAGGGCGATTTATCCCTTACAAGATAAGAGCCGTTGTCCCTAAAGGCTCACATGTTGAGAGTAATTGTACCTTACTTTATGGGAGCCGTTGTCCCTAAATACAAGCTCACTTGATGAGAGCAATTGCCCTTTACATGATGATAGCCGTTGTCCCTAATGCTTACACACTCGATAAGAGCAACTGTCACCTACATGATGATATCTGTTGTCCCTAAAGGCTCACTTGTTGAGAGCAACTATACCTTAGTTTATGGGTCCCGTTGTCCCTAAATGCTTTCTCACTTAATGAGAGCAATTGTCCATTACATGATGATTTCCGTTGTCCCTAATGCTTGCACACTTGATAGGAGCAATTGTCACTTACATGATGAGATCCGTTGTCCCTAAAGGCTAACTTTATGAGGGCAATTTGTCCCTTACATAAAAAGAGCCATTGTCCCTAAAGGCTCACTTGTTGAGAGCAATTGTACCTTAGTTCATGGGATCCATTGTCCCTAAACGCTTGCTCACATGGTGAGAGCAATTGCCCTTTACATGATGATAGCTATTGTCCCTAATGCTTGCACACTAGATAAGAGCAATTGTCACTTACATGATGAGATCCGTTGTCCCTAAAGGCTAACTTTATGAGGGCAATTTTTCCCTTACGTAATAAGAGCCGTTGTCCCTAAAGACTCACTTGTTGAGAGCAATTGTACCTTAGTTTATGGGATCCATTGTCCCTAAACACTTGCTCACTTAATGAGAGCAATTGCCCTTTACATGATGATAGTCGTTGTCCCTAATGCTTACACACTCTATAAGAGCAACTGTCACTTACATGATGAGATCCTTTGTCCCTAAAGGCTAACTTTATGAGGGCAATTTTTCCCTTACATAATAAGAGCCGTTGTCCCTAAAGACTCACTTGTTGAGAGCAATTGTACTTTACTTTATGGGATTCGTTGCCCTAAACACTTGCTCACTTGATGAGAGAAATTACCCTTTTCATGATGATAGCCGTTGTCCCTAATGCTTACACACTCAATAAGAGCAATTGTCACTTACATGAAGAGAGCCGTTGTCCCTAAGGCTAACTTTATGAGGGTAATTTGTCCCTTACTTAATAAGAGCCATTGTCCCTAAAGTCTCACTTGTTGAGAGCAGTAGTACCTTACTTTAGGGGATCCATCGTTCCTGAACACTTGCTCACTTTACGAGAGCAATTTCCCTTTGCATGATGATAGCTGTTGTCCCTAATGCTTATACACTCGATAAGAGCAGTCACTTACATGATGAGATCCGTTGTCCCTAAAGGCTAACTTTATGAGGGCAATTTGTCCCTTACATGATAAGAGCCGTTGTCCCTAAAGACTCACTTGTTGAGAGCAATTGTACCTTACTTTATTGGAGCGGTTGTCCCTAAACGCTTGCTCACTTAATGAGAGCAATTTCCCTTTACATGTTGATAGCTATTTTCCCTAATGCTTGCAAGCTTGACAAGAGCAATTGTCACTTGCATGATGAGATCCGTTGTCCCTAAAGGCTAACTTTATGTGGTTGATTTATCCCTTACAAAATAAGAGTCGTTGTCCCTAAAGGCTTACAAGTTGAGAGCAATTGTACCTTACTTTATGGGAGCCGTTGTCCATAAACGCTCACTCACTGGTTGAGTGCAATTACCCTTTAAATGATGATAGCCGGTGTCCTTAAAGCTTGTACACTTGATAAAAGCAATTGTCACTTTCATGATGAAACCCGTTGTCCATAAAGGCTAACTTTATGAGGGCAATATGTCCCTTCCATGATAAGAGCCGTTGTCCCTAAAGACTCACTTGTTGAGAGCAATTGTACCTTACTTTATGGGAGCCGTTGTCCTTATGCGCTTGCTCACATGATGAGAGCAATTGCCCTTTACATAATGATAGCCGTTTTCCCTAATGCTTGCAAGCTTGACAAGAGCAATTGTCACTTGCATGATGAGATCCGTTGTCCCTAAACGCTAACTTTATGAGGGTGATTTGTCCCATACAGAATAAGAGCCGTTGTCCCTAAAGGCTTACAAGTTGAGAACAATTGTACCTTACTTTATGGGAGACGTTGCCCATAAACGCTCGCTCACTTGTTGAGTTTAATTGCCTTTTAAATGATGATAGCCGGTGTCCTTAAAGGTTGCACACTTGATAAGAGCAATTGTCACTTACATGATGAGACCCGTTGTCTCTATAGGCTAATTTTATGGGGGCAATATGTACCTTACATGATAACAGCCGTTGTCCCTAAACACTCACTTGTTGAGAGCAATTGTACCTTACTTTTTGGGAGCTGTTGTCCTTAAACGCTTGCTCACATGATGAGAGAAATTGCCCTTTACATGATGATAGCCGTTGTCCCTAATGGTTGCACACTTGATAAGAGCAATTGTCACTTACATGATGAGACCCGTTGTTCTTAAAGGCTAACTTTATAAGGGAAATTTATCTCTTCCATGATAAGAGCCAGTGTCCCTAAAGGCTCACTTGTTGAGAGCAATTGTACCTGACTTTATGGGAGCCTTTGTCCCTAAACGCCTGCTTACTTGCTGAGAGCAATTGCCTTTTACATGATAGCCGTTGTCCCAAATGCTTGCACACTTGATAAGAGCCATTGTCACATACATGTTGAGACCCGTTGTCCCTAAAGACTCACTTGTTGAGAGTAATTGTACCTTACTTTATGGGAGCCGTTGTCCGTAAACACTTGCTCACTTGATTAGAACAATTGTCCTTTACATGATGATAGCTGTCGTTCCTAATGCTTGCACACTTGACAAGAGCAATTGTCACTTGTATGATGAGATCCGTTGTCCCTAAAGGCTAACTTTTTGAGGGTGATTTGTCCCATACATGGTAAGAGCCGTTGTCCCTAAAGGCTTACAAGTCGAGGGCAATTATACCTTACTTTATAGGAGCCGTTGTCCCTAAACGCTCGCTCACTTGTTGAGTGCAATTTCCCTCTAAATGATGATAGCCGGTGTCCCTAATGCTTGCACACTTGATAAGAGCAATTGTCAATTACATGATGAGACCCGTTCTCCCTAAAGGCTAACTTTATGAGGGCAATATGTACCTTACATGATAAGAGCCGTTGTCCCTAAAGACTCACTTGTTGAGAGCAATTGTACCTTACTTTATGGCAGTCGTTATCCCTAAACGCTTGCTCACATGATGTGAGCAATTGCCCTTTACATGATGATAGTCGTTGTCCCTAATAGTTGCACACTTGATAAGAGCAATTGTCACTTACATGCTGAGACCCGTTTTTTTTAAGGCTAACTTTGTAAGGGCAATTTGTCTCTTCCATGATAAGAGCCATTATCCCTAAAGTTCACTTGTTGAGAGCAGTTGTACCTGACTTTATGGGAGCCGTTGTCCTTATACGCCTGCTCACTTTATGAGAGCAATTGCCTTTTACATGATGATAGCCGTTGTCCCTAATGCTTGCACACTTGATAAGAGCAATTGTCAATTACATGTTGAGACCCGTTGTCCCTAAAGACTCACTTGTTGAGAGCAATTGTAACTTACTTTTTGGGAGCCGTTGTCCCTAAACCACTTGCTCACTTGATGAGAGCAATTGTCCTTTACATGATGATAGCCGTTGTCCCTAATGCTTGCACACTTGACAAAAGCAATTGTCACTTGCCTGTTCATATCCGTTGTCTATAAAGGCTATCTTTATGAGGTCGATTTATCCCTTACATGAAAAGAGCCGTTGTCCCCAGAGGCTCCCACGTTGAGAGAAATTGTACCTTACTTTATGGGAGCCGTTGTCCCTAAATGCAAGCTCACTTGATGAGAGCAATTGCCCTTTACATGATGATAGCCATTGTCCCAAATGCTTACACACTCGATAAGAGCAACTGTCACTTACATGATGATATCCGTAGTCCCTAAAGGCTCACTTGTTGAGAGCAATTATACCTTAGTTTATGGGTCCCGTTGTCCCTAAAGGCTTTCTCACTTAATGAGAGCAATTGTCCATTACATGATGATTTCCATTGTCCCTAATGCTTGCACACTCGTTGCGAGCAATTGTCACATACATGATGAGATCCGTTGTCCTTAAAAGCTAACTTTATGAGGGCAATTCGTCCCTTACATAATAAAAGACATTGTCCCTACAGGCTCACTTGTTGAGAGCAATTGTACCTTAGTTTATGGGATCCATTGTCCCTAAACGCTTGCTCACTTGATTGAGAGCAATTGCCCCTTACATGATGAGCTCCGTTGTCCCTAAAGGCAAACTTTATGAGGTCAATTTGTCCCTTACATAATAAGAGTTGTCGTCCCTAAAGACACTCTTCTTGAGAGCAATTGTACCTTAGTTTATGGGATCTGTTGTCCCTAAACGCTTGCTCACTTGATGAGAGCAGTTACCCTTTACATAAGTACTGTCGTTGTCCCTTATGCTTGCACACTCGATAAGAGCAATTGTCACTTACATGATGAGATCCGTTGTCCCTAAAGGCTGACTTTATGAGGGTAATTTTCCCTTACATAATAAGAGCCGTTGTCCCTAAAGTCTCACTTGTTAAGAGCAGTTGTACCTTACTTTATGGGATCCGTTGTCACTAAACACTTGCTCACTTGATGAAAGCAATTTCCCTTTACATGATGATAGCCGTTGTCCCTGAAGGCTAACTTTATGAGGGCAATTTCTCCCTTACATGATAAGAGTCGTTGTCCCTAAAGACTCACTTGTTGAGAGCAATTGTACCCTACTTTATGGGAGCCGTTGTCCCTAAACGCTTGCTCACATGATGAGAGCAATTGCCCTTTACATGATGATAGCCATTGTCCCTAATGCTTGCACACTTGACAAGAGCAATTATCACATGTGTGATGAGATCCGTTGTCCTTAAAGGCTAACTTTATGAGGGCAATTCGTCCCTTACATAAGAAGAGCCTTTGTCCCTAAAGACACACTTGTTGAGAGCAATTGTACCTTAGTTTATGGGATCCATTGTCCCTAAACGCTTACTCACTTGATTGAGAGCAATTGCCCTTTCATTGATGATAGTCGTTGTCCCTAATGCTTGCACACTTGATAAGAGCAATTGTAACTTACATGATGAGATCCGTTGTCCCTAAAGGCAAACTTTATGAGGTCAATTTATCCCTTACATAATAAGAGTTGTCGTCCCTAAAGACTCACTTCTTGAGAGCAATTCTACCTTAGTTTATGGGATCTGTTGTCCCTAAACGCTTGCTCACTTGATGAGAGCAGTTACCCTTTACATGAGTACTGTCGTTGTCTCTTATGCTTGCACACTCGATAAGAGCAATTGTCACTTACATGATGAGATCCGTTGTCCCTAAAGGCTAACTTTATGAGGGCAATTTTCCCTTACATAATTAGAGCCGTTGTCCCTAAAGACTCACTTGTTGAGAGCAATTGTACCTTACTTTATGGGATTCGTTGCATTAAACACTTGCTCACTTGATGAGAGCAATTACCCTTTTCATGATGATAGTTGTTGTCCCTAATGCTTACACACTCGACAAGAGCAATTGTTACTTACATGATGAGATCCGTTGTCCCCAAAGGCTAACTTTATGAGGGCATTTTCTCCCTTACATAATAAGGGCCATTGTCCATAAAGTCTCACTTGTTGAGAGCAGTTGTCCCTAAACACTTGCTCACTTGATGAGAGCAATTGCCTTTACATGATGATAGCCGTTGTCCCTAATGCTTACACACTCGATAAGAGCAACTATCACTTACATGATGAGATCCGTTGTCCCTAAAGGCTAACTTTATGAGGGCAATTTGTCCCTTACATGATAAGAGCCGTTGTCCCTAAAGACTCACTTGTTGAGAGTAATTGTACATTACTTTATGGGAGCCGTTGTCCCTAATCGCTTGCTCACTTGATGAGAGCAATTGCCCTTTACATGATGATAGCCGTTGTCCCTAATGCTTGCACACTTGACAAGGGCAATTGTCACTTGCATGATGAGATCCGTTGTCGCTAAAGGCTAACTTTAAGAGGGCGATTTTCCCTTACATAATAAGTGTCGTTGTCCCTAAAGACTCACTTGTTGAGAGCAATTGTACCTTAATTTATGGGAGCCATTGTCCCTAAACGCTTGCTCACTTGATGAGAGCAATTGCCCTTTACATGATGATAGCCGTTGTCCCTAATGCTTGCACACTTGACAAGAGCAATTATCACATGTATGATGAGATCCGTTGTCCCTAAAGGCTAACTTTATGAGGGCGATTTGTCCCATACATGATAAGAGCCGTTGTCCCTAAAGGCTTACAAGTCGAGAGCAATTGTACCTTACTTTATAGGAGCCGTTGTCCCTAAACGCTCGCTCACTTGTTGAGTTTAATTGCCTTTTAAATGATGATAGCCGGTGTCCTTAAAGGTTGCACACTTGATAAGAGCAATTGTCACTTACATGATGAGACCCGTTGTCTCTATAGGCTAATTTTATGGGGGCAATATGTACCTTACATGATAACAGCCGTTGTCCCTAAACACTCACTTGTTGAGAGCAATTGTACCTTACTTTTTGGGAGCTGTTGTCCTTAAACGCTTGCTCACATGATGAGAGAAATTGCCCTTTACATGATGATAGCCGTTGTCCCTAATGGTTGCACACTTGATAAGAGCAATTGTCACTTACATGATGAGACCCGTTGTTCTTAAAGGCTAACTTTATAAGGGAAATTTATCTCTTCCATGATAAGAGCCAGTGTCCCTAAAGGCTCACTTGTTGAGAGCAATTGTACCTGACTTTATGGGAGCCTTTGTCCCTAAACGCCTGCTTACTTGCTGAGAGCAATTGCCTTTTACATGATAGCCGTTGTCCCAAATGCTTGCACACTTGATAAGAGCCATTGTCACATACATGTTGAGACCCGTTGTCCCTAAAGACTCACTTGTTGAGAGTAATTGTACCTTACTTTATGGGAGCCGTTGTCCGTAAACACTTGCTCACTTGATTAGAACAATTGTCCTTTACATGATGATAGCTGTCGTTCCTAATGCTTGCACACTTGACAAGAGCAATTGTCACTTGTATGATGAGATCCGTTGTCCCTAAAGGCTAACTTTTTGAGGGTGATTTGTCCCATACATGGTAAGAGCCGTTGTCCCTAAAGGCTTACAAGTCGAGGGCAATTATACCTTACTTTATAGGAGCCGTTGTCCCTAAACGCTCGCTCACTTGTTGAGTGCAATTTCCCTCTAAATGATGATAGCCGGTGTCCCTAATGCTTGCACACTTGATAAGAGCAATTGTCAATTACATGATGAGACCCGTTCTCCCTAAAGGCTAACTTTATGAGGGCAATATGTACCTTACATGATAAGAGCCGTTGTCCCTAAAGACTCACTTGTTGAGAGCAATTGTACCTTACTTTATGGCAGTCGTTATCCCTAAACGCTTGCTCACATGATGTGAGCAATTGCCCTTTACATGATGATAGTCGTTGTCCCTAATAGTTGCACACTTGATAAGAGCAATTGTCACTTACATGCTGAGACCCGTTTTTTTTAAGGCTAACTTTGTAAGGGCAATTTGTCTCTTCCATGATAAGAGCCATTATCCCTAAAGTTCACTTGTTGAGAGCAGTTGTACCTGACTTTATGGGAGCCGTTGTCCTTATACGCCTGCTCACTTTATGAGAGCAATTGCCTTTTACATGATGATAGCCGTTGTCCCTAATGCTTGCACACTTGATAAGAGCAATTGTCAATTACATGTTGAGACCCGTTGTCCCTAAAGACTCACTTGTTGAGAGCAATTGTAACTTACTTTTTGGGAGCCGTTGTCCCTAAACCACTTGCTCACTTGATGAGAGCAATTGTCCTTTACATGATGATAGCCGTTGTCCCTAATGCTTGCACACTTGACAAAAGCAATTGTCACTTGCCTGTTCAGATCCGTTGTCTATAAAGGCTATCTTTATGAGGTCGATTTATCCCTTACATGAAAAGAGCCGTTGTCCCCAGAGGCTCCCACGTTGAGAGAAATTGTACCTTACTTTATGGGAGCCGTTGTCCCTAAATGCAAGCTCACTTGATGAGAGCAATTGCCCTTTACATGATGATAGCCATTGTCCCAAATGCTTACACACTCGATAAGAGCAACTGTCACTTACATGATGATATCCGTAGTCCCTAAAGGCTCACTTGTTGAGAGCAATTATACCTTAGTTTATGGGTCCCGTTGTCCCTAAAGGCTTTCTCACTTAATGAGAGCAATTGTCCATTACATGATGATTTCCATTGTCCCTAATGCTTGCACACTCGTTGCGAGCAATTGTCACATACATGATGAGATCCGTTGTCCTTAAAAGCTAACTTTATGAGGGCAATTCGTCCCTTACATAATAAAAGACATTGTCCCTACAGGCTCACTTGTTGAGAGCAATTGTACCTTAGTTTATGGGATCCATTGTCCCTAAACGCTTGCTCACTTGATTGAGAGCAATTGCCCCTTACATGATGAGCTCCGTTGTCCCTAAAGGCAAACTTTATGAGGTCAATTTGTCCCTTACATAATAAGAGTTGTCGTCCCTAAAGACACTCTTCTTGAGAGCAATTGTACCTTAGTTTATGGGATCTGTTGTCCCTAAACGCTTGCTCACTTGATGAGAGCAGTTACCCTTTACATAAGTACTGTCGTTGTCCCTTATGCTTGCACACTCGATAAGAGCAATTGTCACTTACATGATGAGATCCGTTGTCCCTAAAGGCTGACTTTATGAGGGTAATTTTCCCTTACATAATAAGAGCCGTTGTCCCTAAAGTCTCACTTGTTAAGAGCAGTTGTACCTTACTTTATGGGATCCGTTGTCACTAAACACTTGCTCACTTGATGAAAGCAATTTCCCTTTACATGATGATAGCCGTTGTCCCTGAAGGCTAACTTTATGAGGGCAATTTCTCCCTTACATGATAAGAGTCGTTGTCCCTAAAGACTCACTTGTTGAGAGCAATTGTACCCTACTTTATGGGAGCCGTTGTCCCTAAACGCTTGCTCACATGATGAGAGCAATTGCCCTTTACATGATGATAGCCATTGTCCCTAATGCTTGCACACTTGACAAGAGCAATTATCACATGTGTGATGAGATCCGTTGTCCTTAAAGGCTAACTTTATGAGGGCAATTCGTCCCTTACATAAGAAGAGCCTTTGTCCCTAAAGACACACTTGTTGAGAGCAATTGTACCTTAGTTTATGGGATCCATTGTCCCTAAACGCTTACTCACTTGATTGAGAGCAATTGCCCTTTCATTGATGATAGTCGTTGTCCCTAATGCTTGCACACTTGATAAGAGCAATTGTAACTTACATGATGAGATCCGTTGTCCCTAAAGGCAAACTTTATGAGGTCAATTTATCCCTTACATAATAAGAGTTGTCGTCCCTAAAGACTCACTTCTTGAGAGCAATTCTACCTTAGTTTATGGGATCTGTTGTCCCTAAACGCTTGCTCACTTGATGAGAGCAGTTACCCTTTACATGAGTATTGTCGTTGTCTCTTATGCTTGCACACTCGATAAGAGCAATTGTCACTTACATGATGAGATCCGTTGTCCCTAAAGGCTAACTTTATGAGGGCAATTTTCCCTTACATAATTAGAGCCGTTGTCCCTAAAGACTCACTTGTTGAGAGCAATTGTACCTTACTTTATGGGATTCGTTGCATTAAACACTTGCTCACTTGATGAGAGCAATTACCCTTTTCATGATGATAGTTGTTGTCCCTAATGCTTACACACTCGACAAGAGCAATTGTTACTTACATGATGAGATCCGTTGTCCCCAAAGGCTAACTTTATGAGGGCATTTTCTCCCTTACATAATAAGGGCCATTGTCCATAAAGTCTCACTTGTTGAGAGCAGTTGTACCTTATTTATGGGATCTGTTGTCCCTAAACACTTGCTCACTTGATGAGAGCAATTGCCTTTACATGATGATAGCCGTTGTCCCTAATGCTTACACACTCGATAAGAGCAACTATCACTTACATGATGAGATCCGTTGTCCCTAAAGGCTAACTTTATGAGGGCAATTTGTCCCTTACATGATAAGAGCCGTTGTCCCTAAAGACTCACTTGTTGAGAGTAATTGTACATTACTTTATGGGAGCCGTTGTCCCTAATCGCTTGCTCACTTGATGAGAGCAATTGCCCTTTACATGATGATAGCCGTTGTCCCTAATGCTTGCACACTTGACAAGGGCAATTGTCACTTGCATGATGAGATCCGTTGTCGCTAAAGGCTAACTTTAAGAGGGCGATTTTCCCTTACATAATAAGTGTCGTTGTCCCTAAAGACTCACTTGTTGAGAGCAATTGTACCTTAATTTATGGGAGCCATTGTCCCTAAACGCTTGCTCACTTGATGAGAGCAATTGCCCTTTACATGATGATAGCCGTTGTCCCTAATGCTTGCACACTTGACAAGAGCAATTATCACATGTATGATGAGATCCGTTGTCCCTAAAGGCTAACTTTATGAGGGCGATTTGTCCCATACATGATAAGAGCCGTTGTCCCTAAAGGCTTACAAGTCGAGAGCAATTGTACCTTACTTTATAGGAGCCGTTGTCCCTAAACGCTCGCTCACTTGTTGAGTGCAATTACCCTCTAAATGATTATAGCTGGTGTCCCTAATGCATGCACACTTGATAAGAGCAATTGTCAATTACATGATGAGACCCGTTGTCCCTAAAGGCAAACTTTATAAGGGCAACATGTCCCTTACATGATAAGAGCCTTTGTCCTTAAAGTCTCACTTGTTGAGAGCAATTGTACCTTACTTTATGGGAGCCGTTGTCGCTAAACGCTTGCTCACTTGATGAGAGCAATTGCCCTTTACATGATGATAGCCATTGTCCCTAAGAGCACACTTGATAAAAGCAATTTTCACTTACATGAGTACTGTCGTTGTCCCTTATGCTTGCACACTCGATAAGAGCAATTGTCACTTACATGATGAGATCCGTTGTCCCTAAAGGCTAACTTTATGAGGGCAATTTTTCCTTACATAATTAGAGCCGTTGTCCCTAAAACTCACTTGTTGAGAGCAATTGTACCTTACTTTATGGGATTTGTTGCATTAAACACTTGCTCACTTGATGAGAGCAATTGCCCTTTTCATGATGATAGTTGTTGTCCCTAATGCTTACACACTCGACAAGAGCAATTGTTACTTACACGATGAGATCCGTTGTCCCCAAAGGCTAACTTTATGAGGGCATTTTCTCCCTTACATAATAAGGGCCATTGTCCATAAAGTCTCACTTGTTGAGAGCAGTTGTACCTTACTTTATGGGATCCGTTGTCCCTAAACACTTGCTCACTTGATGAGAGCAATTGCCCTTTACATGATGAAAGCCGTTGTCCCTAATGCTTACACACTCGATAAGAGTAACTGTCACTTACATGATGAGATCCGTTGTCCCTAAAGGCTAACTTTATGAGGGCAATTTGTCCCTTACATGATAAGAGCCGTTGTCCCTAAAGACTCACTTGTTGAGAGCAATTGTACATTACTTTACGGGAGCCGTTGTCCCTAAACGCTTGCTCACTTGATGAGAGCAATTGCCCTTTACATGATGATAGCCGTTGTCCCTAATGCCTGCACACTTAACAAGGGCAATTGTCACTTGCATGATGAGATCCGTTGTACCTAAAGGCTAACTTTATGAGGGCGATTTTCCCTTACATAATAAGTGCCGTTATCCCTAAAGACTCACTTGTTGAGAGCAATTGTACCTTACTTTATGGGAGTCGTTGTCCCTAAACGCTTGCTCACTTGATGAGAGCAATTGCCCTTTACATGATGATAGCCGTTGTCCCTAATGCTTGCACACTTGACAAGAGCAATTATCACATGTATGATGAGATCCGTTGTCCCTAAAGGCTAACTTTATGAGGGCGATTTGTCCCATACATGATAAGAGCCGTTGTCCCTAAAGGCTTACAAGTCGAGAGCAATTGTACCTTACTTTATAGGAGCCGTTGTCCCTAAACGCTCGCTCACTTGTTGAGTGCAATTACCCTCTAAATGATGATAGCTGGTGTCCCTAATGCTTGCACACTTGATAAGAGCAATTGTCAATTACATGATGAGACCCGTTGTCCCTAAAGGCTAACTTTATAAGGGCAACATGTCCCTTACATGATAAGAGCCGTTGTCCTTAAAGACTCACTTGTTGAGAGCAATTGTACCTTACTTTATGGGAGCCGTTGTCCCTAAACGCTTGCTCACTTGATGAGAGTAATTGTCCTTTACATGATGATAGCCATTGTCCCTAAGAGCACACTTGATAGGAGCAATTTTCACTTACATGAGTACTGTCGTTGTCCCATATGCTTGCACACTCGATAAGAGCAATTGTCACTTACATGATGAGATCCATTGTCCCTAAAGGCTAACTTTATGAGGGCAATTTTTCCTTACATAATTAGAGCCGTTGTCCCTAAAGACTCACTTGTTGAGAGCAATTGTACCTTACTTTATGGGATTTGTTTCATTAAACACTTGCTCACTTGATGAGAGCAATTGCCCATTTCATGATGATAGTTGTTGTCCCTAATGCTTACACACTCGACAAGAGCAATTGTTACTTACACGATGAGATCCGTTGTCCCCAAAGGCTAACTTTATGAGGGCATTTTCTCCCTTACATAATAAGGGCCATTGTCCATAAAGTCTCACTTGTTGAGAGCAGTTGTACCTTACTTTATGGGATCCGTTGTCCCTAAACACTTGCTCACTTGATGAGAGCAATTGCCCTTTACATGATGATAGCCGTTGTCCCTAATGCTTACACACTCGATAAGAGCAACTGTCACTTACATGATGAGATCCGTTGTCCCTAAAGGCTAACTTTATGAGGGCAATTTGTCCCTTACATGATAAGAGCCGTTGTCCCTAAAGACTCACTTGTTGAGAGCAATTGTACATTACTTTATGGGAGCCGTTGTCTCTAAACGCTTGCTCACTTGATGAGAGCAATTGCCCTTTACATGATGATAGCCGTTGTCCCTAATGCTTGCACACTTGACAAGGGCAATTGTCACTTGCATGATGAGATCCGTTGTCCCTAAAGGCTAACTTTATGAGGGCGATTTTCCCTTACATAATAAGTGCCGTTGTCCCTAAAGACTCACTTGTTGAGAGCAATTGTACCTTACTTTTTGGGAGCCGTTGTCCCTAAACGCTTGCTCATTTGATGAGAGCAATTGCCCTTTACATGATGATAGCCGTTGTCCCTAATGCTTGCACACTTGACAAGAGCAATTATCACATGTATGATGAGATCCGTTGTCCCTAAAGGCTAACTTTATGAGGGCGATTTGTCCCATACATGATAAGAGCCGTTGTCCCTAAAGGCTTACAAGTCGAGAGCAATTGTACCTCACTTTATAGGAGCCGTTGTCCCTAAACGCTCGCTCACTTGTTGAGTGCAATTACCCTCTAAATGATTGTAGCTGGTGTCCCTAATGCATGCACACATGATAAGAGCAATTGTCAATTACATGATGAGACCCGTTGTCTCTAAAGGCTAACTTTATAAGGGCAACATGTCCCTTACATGATAAGAGCCTTTGTCCTTAAAGACTCACTTGTTGAGAGCAATTGTACCTTACTTTATGGGAGCCGTTGTCGCTAAACGCTTGCTCACTTGATGAGAGCAATTGCCCTTTACATGATGATAGCCATTGTCCCTAAGAGCACACTTGATAAGAGCAATTTTCACTTACATGAGTACTGTCGTTGTCCCTTAGGCTTGCACACTCGATAAGAGCAATTGTCACTTACATGATGAGATCCGTTGTCCCTAAAGGCTAACTTTATGAGGGCAATTTTTCCTTACATAATTAGAGCCGTTGTCCCTAAAGACTCACTTGTTGAGAGCAATTGTACCTTACTTTATGGGATTTGTTGCATTAAACACTTGCTCACTTGATGAGAGCAATTGCCCTTTTCATGATGATAGTTGTTGTCCCTAATGCTTACACACTCGACAAGAGCAATTGTTACTTACACGATGAGATCCGTTGTCCCCAAAGGCTAACTTTATGAGGGCATTTTCTCCCTTACATACATAATAAGGGCCATTGTCCATAAAGTCTCACTTGTTGAGAGCAGTTGTACCTTACTTTATGGGATCCGTTGTCCCTAAACACTTGCTCACTTGATGAGAGCAATTGCCCTTTACATGATGAAATCCGTTGTCCCTAATGCTTACACACTCGATAAGAGCAACTGTCACTTACATGATGAGATCCGTTGTCCCTAAAGGCTAACTTTATGAGGGCAATTTGTCCCTTACATGATAAGAGCCGTTGTCCCTAAAGACTCACTTGTTGAGAGCAATTGTTCATTACTTTATGGGAGCCGTTGTCCCTAAACGCTTGCTCACTTGATGAGAGCAATTGCCCTTTACATGATGATAGCCGTTATCCCTAATGCCTGCACACTTGACAAGGGCAATTGTCACTTGCATGATGAGATCCGTTGTCCCTAAAGGCTAACTTTATGAGGGCGATTTTCCCTTACATAATAAGTGCCGTTGTCCCTAAAGACTCACTTGTTGAGAGCAATTGTACCTTACTTTATGGGAGCCGTTGTCCCTAAACGCTTGCTCACTTGATGAGAGCAATTGCCCTTTACATGATGATAGCCGTTGTCCCTAATGCTTGCACACTTGACAAGAGCAATTATCACATGTATGATGAGATCCGTTGTCCCTAAAGGCTAACTTTATGAGGGCGATTTGTCCCATACATGATAAGAGCCGTTGTCCCTAAAGGCTTACAAGTCGAGAGCAATACTTTATAGGAGCCGTTGTCCCTAAACGCTCGCTCACTTGTTGAGTGCAATTACCCTCTAAATGATTATAGCTGGTGTCCCTAATGCATGCACACTTGATAAGAGCAATTGTCAATTACATGATGAGACCCGTTGTCCCTAAAGGCTAACTTTATAAGGGCAACATGTCCCTTACATGATAAGAGCCTTTGTCCTTAAAGACTCACTTGTTGAGAGCAATTGTACCTTACTTTATGGGAGCCGTTGTCGCTAAACGCTTGCTCACTTGATGAGAGCAATTGCCCTTTACATGATGATAGCCATTGTCCCTAAGAGCACACTTGATAAGAGCAATTTTCACTTACATGAGTACTGTCGTTGTCCCTTATGCTTGCACACTCGATAAGAGCAATTGTCACTTACATGATGAGATCCGTTGTCCCTAAAGGCTAACTTTATGTGGGCAATTTTTCCTTACATAATTAGAGCCGTTGTCCCTAAAGACTCACTTGTTGAGAGCAATTGTACCTTACTTTATGGGATTTGTTGCATTAAACACTTGCTCACTTGATGAGAGCAATTGCCCTTTTCATGATGATAGTTGTTGTCCCTAATGCTTACACACTCGACAAGAGCAATTGTTACTTACACGATGAGATCCGTTGTCCCCAAAGGCTAACTTTATGAGGGCATTTTCTCCCTTACATAATAAGGGCCATTGTCCGTAAAGTCTCACTTGTTGAGAGTAGTTGTACCTTACTTTATGGGATCCGTTGTCCCTAAACACTTGCTCACTTGATGAGAGCAATTGCCCTTTACATGATGAAAGCCGTTGTCCCTAATGCTTACACACTCGATAAGAGCAATTGTCACTTGCATGTTGAGATCCGTTGTCGCTAAAGGCTAACTTTATGAGGGCGATTTATCCCTTACAAGATAAGAGCCGTTGTCCCTAAAGGCTCACATGTTGAGAGAAATTGTACCTTACTTTATGGGAGCCGTTGTCCCTAAATGCAAGCTCACTTGATGAGAGCAATTGCCCTTTACATGATGATAGCCATTGTCCCTAATGCTTACACACTCGATAAGAGCAACTGTCACTTACATGATGATATCCGTTGTCCCTAAAGGCTCACTTGTTGAGAGCAATTATACCTTAGTTTATGGGTCCCGTTGTCCCTAAATGCTTTCTCACTTAATGAGAGCAATTGTCCATTACATGATGATTTCCGTTGTCCCTAATGCTTGCACTCTCGATACGAGCAATTGTCACTTACATGATGTGAGATCCGTGGTCCTTAAAGGCTAACTTTATGAGGGCAATTCGTCCCTTACATAATAAGAGCCTTTGACCCTAAAGACTCACTTGTTGAGAGCAATTGTACCTTACTTTATTGGAGCCGTTGTCCCTAAACGCTTGCTCACTTGATGATAGCCGTTTTCCCTAATGCTTGCAAGCTTCACAAGAGCAATTGTCACTTTTATGATGAGATCGGTTGTCCATAAGGTTAACTTTACTTGATGATAGCCGTTGTCCCTAAAGGCTTACAAGTTGAGAGCAATTGTACCTTAGTTTATGGGAACCGTTGTCCACAAACGCTCACTCACTTGTTGAGTGCAATTGCCCTTTAAATGATGATAGCCGGTGTCCTTAAAGCATGCACACTTGATAAGAGCAATTGTCACTTACATGATGAGACCCGTTGTCCCTAAAGGCTAACTTTATGAGGGCAATATGTCCCTTACATGATAAGAGCCGTTGTAACTATAGACTCACTTGGTGAGAGCAATTGTACCTTACTTTATGGGAGCCGTTGTCGCTAAACGCTTACACACTCGATAAGAGCAATTGTCACCTACATGATGAGATCCGTTGTCCCTAAAGGCTAACTTTATGAGGGAAATTTTCCCTTACATAATAAGAGCCGTTGTTCCTAAAGGCTCACTTGTTGAGAGCAATTGTACCTGACTTTATGGGAGCCGTTGTCCCTAAACGCCTTCTCACTGGATGAGAGCAATTGCCTTTTTACATGATGATAGCCGTTGTCCCTAATGCTTGACACTTGATAAGAGCAATTGTCACTTACATGTTGAGACCCGTTGTCCCTAAAGACTTACTTGTTGAGACCAATTGTACCTTACTTTATGGGAGCCGTTGTCCCTAAACACTTGCTCACTTGATGAAAGCAATTGTCCTTTACATGATGATAGCCGTTGTCCCTAATGCTTGCACACTTGACAAGAGCAATTGTCACTTGCATGTTGAGATCCGTTGTCCCTAAACGCTAACTTTATGAGGGAGATTTATCCCTAACAAGATAAGAGCCGTTGTCCCTAAAGGCTCACATGTTGAGAGAAATTGTACCTTACTTTATGGGAGCCATTGTCCCTAAATGCAAGCTCACCTGATGAGAGCAATTGCCCTTTACATGATGATAGCCGTTGTCCCTAATGCTAACACACTCGATAAGAGCAACTGTCACTTACATGATGATATCCGTTGTCACTAAAGGCTCACTTTTTGTGAGCAATTATACCTTAGTTTACGGGTCCCGTTGTCCCTAAACGCTTTCTCACTTAATGAGAGCAATTGTCCAATACATGATGATTTTCGTTGTCCCTAATGCTTGCACACTCGATACGAGCAATTGTCACTTACATGATGAGATCCGTTGTCCTTAAAGGCTAACTTTATGAGGGCAATTCGTCCCTTACATAATAAGAGCCGTTGTCCCTAAAGACTCACTTGTTGAGAGCAATTGTACCTTAGTTTATGGGATCCATTGTCCCTAATTGCTTGCTCACTTGATTGAGAGCAATTGCCCTTTACATGATGATAGCCGTTGTCCCTTATGCTTGCACACTCGAAGAGCAATTGTCACTTACATGATGAGATCCGTTGTCCCTAAAGGCTAACTTTATTAGGGCAATTTTCCCTTACATAATAAGAGCCGTTGTCCCTAAAGACTCACTTGTTGAGAGCAATTGTACCTTACTTTATGGGATTCGTTGCCCTAAACACTTGCTCACTTGATGAGAGCAATTGCCCTTTTCATGATGATAGTTGTTGTCCCTAATACTTACACACTGGATAAGAGCAATTGTCACTTACATGATGAGATCCGTTGTCCCCAAAGGCTAACTTTATGAGGCAATTTCTCCCTTAAATAATATGAGCCATTTTCCCTAAAGTCTCACTTGTTGAGAGGAGTTGTACCTTACTTTATGGGATCCGTTGTCAATAAACACTTGCTCACTTGATGAGAGCAAATGCCCTTTACCTGATGATAGCCGTTGTCCCTAATGCTTACACACTCGATAAGAGCAACTGTCACTTACATGATGAGATCCGTTGTCCCCAAAGGCTAACTTTATGAGGGCAATTTGTCCCTTTCATGATAAGAGCCGTTGTCCCTAAAGACTCACTTGTTGAGAGCAATTGTACCTTACTTTATGGGAGCCGTTGTCCCTAAATGCTTACTCACTTGATGAGAGCAATTGCCCTTTACATGATGATAGCCGTTGTCCCTAAGAGCACATTTGATAAGAGCAATTGTCACTTACATGAGTACTGTCGTTGTCCCTTATGCTTGCACATTCGATAAGAGCAATTGTCACTTACATGATGAGATCCGTTGTCCCTAAAGGCTAACTTTATGAGGGCAATTTTCCCTTACACAATAGGAGCCGTTGTCCCTAAAGACTCTCTTGTTGAGAGCAATTGTACCTTACTTTATGGGATTCGTTGCCCTAAACACTTGCTCACTTGATGAGAGCAGTTGCGCTTTTCATGATAATAGCTGTTGTCCCAAATGCTTACACACTCGATAAGGGCAATTGTCACTAACATGATGAGATCCGTTGTCCCCAAAGGCTAACTTTATGAGGGCAATTTCTCCCTCACATAATAAGAGCCATTGTCCCTAAAGTCTCACTTGTTGATAGCAGTTGTACCTTACTTTTTGGAATCCGTTGTCCCTAAACACTTGCTCACTTGATGAGTGCATTTGCCTTTTACGTGATGATAGCCGTTGTTCGTAGTGCTTACACACTCGATAAGAGCAATTGTCACCTACATGATGAGATCCGTTGTCCCTAAAGGCTAACTTTATGAGGGCAATATGTCCCTTACATGATAAGAGCCGTTGTCCCTAAAGACTCACTTGTTGAGAGCAATTGTACCTTACTTTATGGTAGCCATTGTCCCTAAACGCTTGCTCACTTGATGAGCGCAATTACCCTTTACATGACGATAGCCGTTGTCCCTAATGCTTGCACACTTGATAAGAGCAATTGTCACTTACATGAGTACTGTCGTTGTACCTTATGCTTGCACACTCGATAAGAGCAATTGTCACTTACATGATGAGATCCGTTGTCCCTAAAGGCTAGCTTTATGAGGGCAATTTTCCCTTACATAATAGGAGCCGTTGTCCCTAAAGACTCACTTGTTGAGAGCAATTGTACCTTAGTTTATGGGATCCATTGTCCCTAAATGCTTGCTCACTTGATTGAGAGCAATTGCCCTTTACATGATGATAGTCGTTGTCCCTAATGCTTGCACACTTGATAAGAGCAATTGTAACTTACATGATGAGATCCGTTTTCCCCAAAGACAAACTTTATGAGGTCAATTTGTCCCTTAGATAATAAGAGTTGTCGTCCCTAAAGACTCACTTCTTGAGAGCAATTGTACCTTAGTTTATGGGATCTGTTGTCCCTAAACGCTTGCTCACTTGATGAGAGCTGTCACCCTTTACATGAGTACTGTCGTTGTCCCTTATGCTTGCACACTCGAAGAGCAATTGTCTGTTACATGATGAGATCCGTTGTCCCTAAAGGCTAACTTTATGAGGGCAATTTTCCCTTACATAATAAGAGCCGTTGTCCCTAAAGACTCACTTGTTGAGAGCAATTGTGCCATACTTTATGGGATTCGTTGCCCTAAACACTTGCTCACATGATGAGAGCAATTGCCCTTTTCATGATGATAGTTGTTGTCCCTAATGCTTACACACTGGATAAGAGCACTTGTCACTTACATGATGAGATCCGTTGTCCCCAAAGGCTAACTTTATGAGGGCAATTTTTCCCTTAAATAATAAGAGCCATTGTCCCTAAAGTCTCACTTGTTGAGAGCAGTTGTACCTTACTTTATGGGATCCGTTGTCCCTAAACACTTGCTCACTTGATGAGAGCAAATGCCCTTTACCTGATGATAGCCGTTGTCCCTAATGCTTACACACTCGATAAGAGCAACTGTCACTTACATGATGAGATCCGTTGTCCCCAAAGGCTAACTTTATGAGGACAATTTGTCCCTTACATGATAAGAGCCGTTGTCCCTAAAGACTCACTTGTTGAGAGCAATTGTACCTTACTTTATAGGAGCCGTTGTCCCTAAACGCTTACTCACTTGATGAGAGCAATTGCCCTTTACATGATGATAGCCGTTGTCCCTAAGAGCACATTTGATAAGAGCAATTGTCACTTACATGAGTACTGTCGTTGTCCCTTATGCTTGCACATTCGATAAGAGCAATTGTCACTTACATGATGAGATCCGTTGTCCCTAAAGGCTAACTTTATGAGGGAAATTTTCCCTTACATAATAGGAGCCGTTGTCCCTAAAGACTCTCTTGTTGAGAGCAATTGTACCTTACTTTATGGGATTCGTTGCCCTAAACACTTGCTCACTTGATGAGAGCAATTGCGCTTTTCATGATGATAGCTGTTGTCCCTAATGCTTACTCACTCGATAAGGGCAATCGTCACTAACATGATGAGATCCGTTGTCCCCAAAGGCTAACTTTATGAGGGCAATTTCTCCCTCACATAATAAGAGCCATTGTCCCTAAAGTCTCACTTGTTGATAGCAGTTGTACCTTACTTTTTGGAATCCGTTGTCCCTAAACACTTGCTCACTTGATGAGTGCATTTGCCCTTTACGTGATGATAGCCGTTGTTCGTAGTGCTTACACACTCGATAAGAGCAATTGTCACCTACATGATGAGATCCGTTGTCCCTAAAGGCTAACTTTATGAGGGCAATATGTCCCTTACATGATAAGAGCCGTTGTCCCTAAAGACTCACTTGTTGAGAGCAATTGTACCTTACTTTATGGGAGCCGTTGTCCCTAAACGCTTGCTCACTTGATGAGCGCAATTACCCTTTACATGATGATAGCCGTTGTCCCTAATGCTTGCACACTTGATAAGAGCAATTGTCACTTACACGAGTACTGTCGTTGTCCATTATGCTTGCACACTCGATAAGAGCAATTGTCACTCACATGATGAGATCCGTTGTCCCTAAAGGCTAGCTTTATGAGGGCAATTTTCCCTTACATAATAAGAGCCGTTGTCCCTAAAGACTCACTTGTTGAGAGCAATTGTACCTTAGTTTATGGGATCCATTTGTCCCTAAATGCTTGCTCACTTGATGGAGAGCAATTGCCCTTTACATGATGATAGCCGTTGTCCCTAATGCTTGCACACTTGATAAGAGCAATTGTAACTTACATGATGAGATCCGTTGTCTCTAAAGACAAACTTTATGAGGTCAATTTGTCCCTTAGATAATAAGAGTTGTCGTCCCTAAAGACTCAGTTCTTGAGAGCAATTGTACCTTAGTTTATGGGATCTGTTGTCCCTAAACGCTTGCTCACTTGATGAGAGCTGTTACCCTTTACATGAGTACTGTCGTTGTCCCTTATGCTTGCACACTCGAAGAGCAATTGTCTCTTACATGATGAGATCCGTTGTCCCTAAAGGCTAACTTTATGAGGGCAATTTTCCCTTACATAATAAGAGCCGTTGTCCCTAAAGACTCACTTGTTGAGAGCAATTGTACCATACTTTATGGGATTCGTTGCCCTAAACACTTGCTCACTTGATGAGAGCAATTGCCCTTTTCTTGATGATAGTTGTTGTCCCTAATGCTTACACACTGGATAAGAGCAATTGTCACTTACATGATGAGATCCGTTGTCCCCAAAGGCTAACTTTATGAGGGTAATTTTTCCCTTAAATAATAAGAGCCATTGTCCCTAAAGTCTCACTTGTTGAGAGCAGTTGTACCTTACTTTATGGGATCCGTTGTCCCTAAACACTTGCTCACTTGATGAGAGCAAATGCCCTGTACCTGATGATAGCCGTTGTCCCTAATGCTTACACACTCGATAAAAGCAACTGTCACTTACATGATGAGATCCGTTGTCCCCAAAGGCTAACTTTATGAGGGCAATTTGTCCCTTACATGATAAGAGCCGTTGTCCCTAAAGACTCACTTGTTGAGAGCAAGTGTACCTTACTTTATGGGAGCCGTTGTCCCTAAACGCTTACTCACTTGATGAGAGCAATTGCCCTTTACATGATGATAGCCGTTGTCCCTAAGAGCACATTTGATAAGAGCAATTGTCACTTACATGAGTACTGTCGTTGTCCCTTATGCTTGCACATTCGATAAGAGCAATTGTCACTTACATGATGAGATCCGTTGTCCCTAAAGGCTAACTTTATGAGGGCAATTTTCCCTTACATAATAGGAGCCATTGTCCCTAAAGACTCTCTTGTTGAGAGCAATTGTACCTTACTTTATGGGATTCGTTGCCCTAAACACTTGCTCACTTGATGAGAGCAATTGCGCTTTTCATGATGATAGCTGTTGTCCCTAATGCTTACACACTCGATAAGGGCAATTGTCACTAACATGATGAGATCCGTTGTCCCCAAAGGCTAACTTTATGAGGGCAATTTCTCCCTCACATAATAAGAGCCATTGTCCCTAAAGTCTCACTTGTTGATAGCAGTTGTGCCTTACTTTTTGGAATCCGTTGTCCCTAAACACTTGCTCACTTGATGAGTGCATTTGCCCTTTACGTGATGATAGCCGTTGTTCGTAGTGCTTACACACTCGATAAGAGCAATTGTCACCTACATGATGAGATCCGTTGTCCCTAGAGGCTAACTTTATGAGGGCAATATGTCCCTTACATGATAAGAGCCGTTGTCCCTAAAGACTCACTTGTTGAGAGCAATTGTACCTTACTTTATGGGAGCCGTTGTCCCTAAACGCTTGCTCACTTGATGAGCGCAATTACCCTTTACATGATGATAGCCGTTGCCCCTAATGCTTGCACACTTGATAAGAGCAATTGTCACTTACATGAGTACTATCGTTGTCCATTATGCTTGCACACTCGATAAGAGCAATTGTCACTTACATGATGAGATCTGTTGTCCCTAAAGGCTAGCTTTATGAGGGCAATTTTCCCTTACATAATAGGAGCCATTATCCCTAAAGACTCACTTGTTGAGAGCAATTGTACCTTAGTTTATGGGATCCATTTCTCCCTAAATGCTTGCTCACTTGATTGAGAGCAATTGCCCTTTACATGATGATAGCCGTTGTTCCTAATGCCTGCACACTTGATAAGAGCAATTGTAACTTACATGATGAGATCCGTTGTCCCTAAAGACAAACTTTATGAGGTCAATTTGTCCCTTAGATAATAAGAGTTGTCGTCCCTAACGACTCACTTCTTGAGAGCAATTGTACCTTAGTATATGGGATCTGTTGTCCCTAAACGCTTGCTCACTTGATGAGAGCTGTTACCCTTAACATGAGTACTGTCGTTGTCCCTTATGCTTGCACACTCGAAGAGCAATTGTCTCTTACATGATGAGATCCGTTGTCCCTAAAGGCTAACTTTATGAGGGCAATTTTCCCTTACATAATAAGAGCCGTTGTCCCTAAAGACTCACTTGTTGAGAGCAATTGTACCATACTTTATGGGATTCGTTGCCCTAAACACTTGCTCACTTGATGAGAGCAATTGCCCTTTTCATGATGATAGTTGTTGTCCCTAATGCTTACACACTGGATAAGAGCAATTGTCACTTACATGATGAGATCCGTTGTCCCCAAAGGCTAACTTTATGAGGGCAATTTCTCCCTTAAATATAAGAGCCATTGTCCCTAAAGTCTCACTTGTTGAAAGCAGTTGTACCTTACTTTATGGGATCCGTTGTCCCTAAACACTTGCTCACTTGATGAGAGCAAATGCCCTTTACCTGATGATAGCCGTTGTCCCTAATGCTTACACACTCGATAAGAGCAACTGTCACTTACATGATGAGATCCGTTGTCCCCAAAGGCTAACTTTATGAGGGCAATTTGTCCCTTACATGATAAGAGCCGTTGTCCCTAAAGACTCACTTGTTGAGAGCAATTGTACCTTACTTTATGGGAGCCGTTGTCCCTAAACGCTTACTCACTTGATGAGAGCAATTGCCCTTTACATGATGATAGCCGTTGTCCCTAAGAGCACATTTGATAAGAGCAATTGTCACTTACATGAGTACTGTCGTTGTCCCTTATGCTTGCACATTCGATAAGAGCAATCGTCACTTACATGATGAGATCCGTTGTCCCTAAAGGCTAACTTTATGAGGGCAATTTTCCCTTACATAATAGGAGCCGTTGTCCCTAAAGACTCTCTTGTTGAGAGCAATTGTACCTTACTTTATGGGATTTGTTGCCCTAAACACTTGCTCACTTGATGAGAGCAATTGTGCTTTTCATGATGATAGCTGTTGTCCCTAATGCTTACACACTCGATAAGGGCAATTGTCACTAACATGATGAGATCCGTTGTCCCCAAAGGTTAACTTTATGAGGGCAATTTCTCCCTCACAGAATAAGAGCCATTGTCCCTAAAGTCTCACTTGTTGATAGCAGTTGTACCTTACTTTTTGGAATCCATTGTCCCTAAACACTTACTCACTTGATGAGTGCATTTGCCCTTTACGTGATGATAGTCGTTGTTCGTAGTGCTTACACACTCGATAAGAGCAATTGTCACCTACATGATGAGATCCGTTGTCCCTAGAGGCTAACTTTATAAGGGCAATATGTCCCTTACATGATAAGAGCCGTTGTCCCTAAAGACTCACTTGTTGAGAGCAATTGTACCTTACTTTATGGGAGCCGTTGTCCCTAAACGCTTGCTCAGTTGATGAGCGCAATTACCCTTTACATGCTGATAGCCGTTGCCCCTAATGCTTGCACACTTGATAAGAGCAATAGTCACTTACAAGAGTACTGTCGTTGTCCATTATGCTTGCACACTCGATAAGAGCAATTGTAACTTACATGATGAGATCCGTTGTCCCTAAAGGCTAGCTTTATGCGGGCAATTTTCCCTTACATAATAGGAGCCGTTGTCCCTAAAGACTCACTTGTTGAGAGCAATTGTACCTTAGTTTATGGGATCCATTTGTCCCTAAATGCTTGCTCACTTGATTGAGAGCAATTGCCCTTTACATGATGATAGCCGTTGTCCCTAATGCTTGCACACTTGATAAGAGCAATTGTAACTTACATGATGAGATCCGTTGTCCCTAAAGACAAACTTTATGAGGTCAATTTGTCCCTTAGATAATAAGAGTTGTCGTCCTTAAAGACTCACTTCTTGAGAGCAATTGTACCTTAGTTTATGGGATCTGTTGTCCCTAAACGCTTGCTCACTTGATGAGAGCTGTTACCCTTTACATGAGTACTGTCGTTGTCCCTTATGCTTGCATACTCGAAGTGCAATTGTCTCTTACATGATGAGATCCGTTGTCCCTAAAGGCTAACTTTATGAGGGCAATTTTCCCTTACATAATAAGAGCCGTTGTCCCTAAAGACTCACTTGTTGAGAGCAATTGTACCATACTTTATGGGATTCGTTGCCCTAAACACTTGCTCATTTGATAAGAGCAATTGCCCTTTTCATGATGATAGTTGTTGTCCCTAATGCTTACACACTGGATAAGAGCAATTGTCACTTACATGATGAGATCCGTTGTCCCCAAAGGCTAACTTTATGAGGGCAATTTCTCCCTTAAATAATAAGAGCCATTGTCCCTAAAGTCTCACTTGTTGAGAGCAGTTGTACCTTACTTTATGGGATCCGTTGTCCCTAAACACTTGCTCACTTGATGAGAGAAAATGCCCTTTACCTGATGATAGCCGTTGTCCATAATGCTTACACACTCGATAAGAGCAACTGTCACTTACATGATGAGATCCGTTGTCCCCAAAGGCTAACTTTATGAGGGCAATTTGTCCCTTACATGATAAGAGCCGTTGTCCCTAAAGACTCACTTGTTGAGAGCAATTGTACCTTACTTTATGGGAGCCGTTGTCCCTAAACGCTTACTCACTTGATGAGAGCAATTGCCCTTTACATGATGATAGCCGTTGTCCCTAAGAGCACATTTGATAAGAGCAATTGTCACTTACATGAGTACTGTCGTTGTCCCTTGTGCTTGCACATTCGATAAGAGCAATTGTCACTTACATGATGAGATCCGTTGTCCCTAAAGGCTAACTTTATGAGGGCAATTTTCCCTTACATAATAGGAGCCGTTGTCCCTAAAGACTCTCTTGTTGAGAGCAATTGTACCTTACTTTATGGGATTCGTTGCCCTAAACACTTGCTCACTTGATGAGAGCAATTGCGCTTTTCATGATGATAGCTGTTGTCCCTAATGCTTACACACTCGATAAGGGCAATTGTCACTAACATGATGAGATCCGTTGTCCCCAAAGGCTAAGTTTATGAGGGCAATTTCTCCCTCACATAATAAGAGCCATTGTCCCTAAAGTCTCACTTGTTGATAGCAGTTGTACCTTACTTTTTGGAATCCATTGTCCCTAAATACTTGCTCACTTGATGAGTGCATTTTCCCTTTACGTGATGATAGCTGTTGTTCGTAGTGCTTACACACTCGATAAGAGCAATTGTCACCTACATGATGAGATCGGTTGTCCCTAAAGGCTAACTTTATGAGGGCAATATGTCCCTTACATGATAAGAGCCGTTGTCCCTAAAGACTCACTTGTTGAGAGCAATTGTACCTTACTTTATGGGAGCCGTTGTCCCTAAACGCTTGCTCACTTGATGAGCGCAATTACCCTTTACATGATGATAGCCGTTGTCCCTAATGCTTGCACAGTTGATAAGAGCAATTGTCACTTACATGAGTACTGTCGTTGTCCATTATGCTTGCACACTCGATAAGAGCAATTGTCACTTACATGATGAGATCCGTTGTCCCTAAAGGCTAGCTTTATGAGGGCAATTTTCCCTTACATAATAGGAGCCGTTGTCCCTAAAGACTCACTTGTTGAGAGCAATTGTACCTTAGTTTATGGGATCCATTTGTCCCTAAATGCTTGCTCACTTGATTGAGAGCAATTGCCCTTTACATGATGATAGCCGTTGTCCCTAATGCTTGCACACTTGATAAGAGCAATTGTAACTTACATGATGAGATCCGTTGTCCCTAAAGACAAACTTTATGAGGTCAATTTGTCCCTTAGATAATAAGAGTTGTCGTCCCTAAAGACTCACTTCTTGAGAGCAATTGTACCTTAGTTTATGGGATCTGTTGTCCCTAAACGCTTGCTCACTTGATGAGAGCTGTTAGCCTTTACATGAGTACTGTCGTTGTCCCTTATGCTTGCACACTCGAAGAGCAATTGTCACTTACATGATGAGATCCGTTGTCCCTAAAGGCTAACTTTATGAGGGCAATTTTCCCTTACATAATAAGAGCCGTTGTCCCTAAAGACTCACTTGTTGAGAGCAATTGTACCATACTTTATGGGATTCGTTGCCCTAAACACTTGCTCACTTGATGGGAGCAATTGCCCTTTTCGTGATGATAGTTGTTGTCCCTAATGCTTACACACTGGATAAGAGCAATTGTCACTTACATGATGAGATCCGTTGTCCCCAAAGGCTAACTTTATGAGGGCAATTTCTCCCTTAAATAATAAGAGCCATTGTCCCTAAAGTCTCACTTTTTGAGAGCAGTTGTACCTTACTTTATGGGATCCGTTGTCCCTAAACACTTGCTCACTTGATGAGAGCAAATGCCCTTTACCTGATGATAGCCGTTGTCCCTAATGCTTACACACTCGATAAGAGCAACTGTCACTTACATGATGAGATCCGTTGTCCCCAAAGGCTAACTTTATGAGGGCAATTTGTCCCTTACTTTATGGGAGCCGTTGTCCCTAAAAGCTTACTCACTTGATGAGTGCAATTGCCCTTTACATGATGATAGCCGTTGTCCCTAAGAGCACATTTGATAAGAGCAATTGTCACTTACATGAGTACTGTCGTTGTCCCTTATGCTTGCACATTCGATAAGAGCAATTGTCACTTACATGATGAGATCCGTTGTCCCTAAAAGCTAACTTTATGAAGGCAATTTTCCCTTACATAAAAGGAGCCGTCCCTAAAGACTCTCTTGTTGAGAGCAATTGTACCTTACTTTATGGGATTCGTTGCCCTAAACACTTGCTCACTTGATGAGAGCAACTGCGCTTTTCATGATGATAGCTGTTTTCCCTAATGCTTACACACTCGATAAGGGCAATTGTCACTAACATGATGAGATCCGTTGTCCCCAAAGGCAAACTTTATGAGGGCACTTTCTCCCTCACATAATAAGAGCCATTGTCCCTAAAGTCTCACTTGTTGATAGCAGTTATACCTTACTATTTGGAATCTGTTGTCCCTAAATACTTGCTCACTTGATGAGTGCATTTGCCCTTTACGTGATGATAGCCGTTGTTCGTAGTGCTTACACACTCGATAAGAGCAATTGTCACCTACATGATGAGATCCGTTGTCCCTAAAGGCTAACTTTATGAGGGCAATATGTCCCTTACATGATAAGAGCCGTTGTCCCTAAAGACTCACTTGTTGAGAGCAATTGTACCTTACTTTATAGGAGCCGTTGTCCCAAAACGCTTGCTCACTTGATGAGCGCAATTACCCTTTACATGATGATAGCCGTTGTCCCTAATGCTTGCACACTTGATAAGAGCAATTGTCACTTAGATGAGTACTGTCATTGTCCCTTATGCTTGCACACTTGATAAGAGCAATTGTCACTTACATGATGAGATCCGTTGTCCCTAAAGGCTAGCTTTATGAGGGCAATTTTCCCTTACATAATAGGAGCCGTTGTCCCTAAAGACTCACTTGTTGAGAGCAATTGTACCCTAGTTTATGGGATCCATTGTCCCTAAATGCTTGCTCACTTGATTGAGAGCAATTGCCCTTTACATGATGATAGCCGTTGTCCCTAATGCTTGCACACTTGATAAGAGCAATTGTAACTTACATGATGAGATCCGTTGTCCCTAAAGGCTAACTTTATGAGGGCAATTTCTCCCTTAAATAATAAGAGCCATTATCCCTAAAGTCTCACTTGTTGAGAGCAGTTGTACCTTACTTTATGGGATCCGTTATCCCTAAACACTTGCTCACTTGATGAGAGCAAATGCCCTTTACCTGATGATAGCCGTTGTCCCTAATGCTTACACACTCGATATGAGCAACTGTCACTTACATGATGAGATCTGTTGTCCCTAAAGGCTAACTTTATGAGGGCAATTTGTCCCTTACATGATAAGAGCCGTTGTCCCTAAAGACTCACTTGTTGAGAGCAATTGTACCTTACTTTATGGGAGCCGTTGTCCCTAAACGCTTACTCACTTGATGAGAGCAATTGCCCTTTACATGATGATAGCCGTTGTCCCTAAGAGCACATTTGATAAGAGCAATTGTCACTTACATGAGTACTGTCGTTGTCCCTTATGCTTGCACATTCGATAAGAGCAATTGTCACTTACATGATGAGATCCGTTGTCCCTAAAGGCTAACTTTTTGAGGACAATTTTCCCTTACATAATAGGAGCCGTTGTCCCTGAAGACTCTCTTGTTGAGAGCAATTGTACCTTACTTTATGGGATTCATTGCCCTAAACACTTGCTCACTTGATGAGAGCAATTGCGCTTTTCATGATGATAGCTGTTGTCCCTAATGCTTACACACTCGATAAGGGCAATTGTCACTAACATGATGAGATCCGTTGTCCCCAAAGGATAACTTTATGAGGGCAATTTCTCCCTCACATAATAAGAGCCATTGTCCCTAAAGTCTCACTTGTTGATAGCAGTTGTACCTTACTTTTTGGAATCCGTTGTCCCTAAACACTTGCTCACATGATGAGTGCATATACCCTTTACGTGATGATAGCCGTTGTTCGTAGTGCTTACACACTCAATAAGAGCAATTGTCACCTACATGATGAGATCCGTTGTCCCTAAAGGCTAACTTTATGAGGGCAATATGTCCCTTACATGATAAGAGCCGTTGTCCCTAAAGACTCACTTGTTGAGAGCAATTGTACCTTACTTTATGGGAGCCATTGTCCCTAAACACTTGGTCACTTGATGAGCGCAATTACCCTTTACATGATGATAGTCGTTGTCCCTAATCCTTGCACACTTGATAAGAGCAATTGTCACTTACATGAGTACTGTCGTTGTCCCTTATGCTTGCACACTCGATAAGAGCAATTGTCACTTACATGATGAGATCCGTTGTCCCTAAAGGCTAGCTTTATGAGGGCAATTTTCCCTTACATAATAGGAGCCGTTGTCCCTAAAGACTCACTTGTTGAGAGCAATTGTACCTCACTCTATGGGATTCGTTGCCCTAAACACTTGCTCACTTGATGAGAGCAATTGCCCTTTTCATGATGATAGTTGTTGTCCCTAATGCTTACACACTGGATAAGAGCAATTGTCACTTACATGATGAGATCCGTTGTCCCCAAAGGCTAACTTTATGAGGGCAATTTCTCCCTTAAATAATAAGAGCCATTATCCCTAAAGTCTCACTTGTTGAGAGCAGTTGTACCTTACTTTATGGGATCCGTTATCCCTAAACACTTGCTCACTTGATGAGAGCAAATGCCCTTTACCTGATGATAGCCGTTGTCCCTAATGCTTACACACTCGATATGAGCAACTGTCACTTACATGATGAGATCCGTTGTCCCTAAAGGCTAACTTTATGAGGGCAATTTGTCCCTTACATGATAAGAGCCGTTGTCCCTAAAGACTCACTTGTTGAGAGCAATTGTACCTTACTTTATGAGAGCCGTTGTCCCTAAACGCTTGCTCACTTGATGAGAGCAACTGCCCTTTACATGATGATAGCCGTTGTCCCTAAGAGCACATTTGATAAGAGCAATTGTCACTTACATGAGTACTGTCGTTGTCCCTTATGCTTGCACATTCGATAAGAGCAATTGTCACTTACATGATGAGATCCGTTGTCCCTAAAGGCTAACTTTATGAGGGCAATTTTCCCTTACATAATAGGAGCCGTTGTCCCTAAAGACTCCCTTGTTGAGAGCAATTGTACCTTACTTTATGGGATTCGTTGCCCTAAACACTTGCTCACTTGATGAGAGCAATTGCGCTTTTCATGATGATAACTGTTGTCCCTAATGCTTACACACACGATAAGGGCAATTGTCACTAACATGATGAGATCCGATGTCCACAAAGGCTAACTTTATGAGGGCAATTTCTCCCTCACATAATAAGAGCCATTGTCCCTAAAGTCTCACTTGTTGATAGCAGTTGTACCTTACTTTATGGAATCCGTTGTCCCTAAACACTTGCTCACTTGATGAGTGCATTTCCCCTTTATGTAATGATAGCCGTTGTTCGTAATGCTTACACAATCGATAAGAGCAATTGTCACCTACATGATGAGATCCGTTGTCCCTAAAGGCTAACTTTATGAGGGCAATATGTCCCTTACATGATAAGAGCCGTTGTCCCTAAAGACTCACTTGTTGAGAGCAATTGTACCTTAGTTTTTGGGAGCCGTTGTCCCTAAACACTTGCTCACTTATTGAGCGCAATTACCCTTTACATGATGATAGCCGTTATCCCTAATGCTTGCACACTTGATAAGAGCAATTGTCACTTACATGAGTACTGTCGTTGTCCCTTATGCTTGCACACTCGATAAGAGCAATTGTCACTTACATGATGAGATCCGTTGTCCCTAAAGCTTGCACACTTGACAAGAGCCGTTGTCACTAATGCTTGCACACTTGTCAAGAGCAATTGTCACTTACATGATGATAGCCGTTGTCCCTAAACGCTTGCTCACTTGTTGAGAGCAATTGTACCATACTTTATGGGAGTCGTTGTCCCTAAACACTTGCTCACTTGATGAGAGCAATTGTCCTTTACATGATGATAGTTGTTGTCCCTAATGCTTGCACACTTGACAAGAGCAATTGTCACTTGCATGTTGAGATCCGTTGTCGCTAAAGGCTAACTTTATGAGGGCGATTTATCCCTTACAAGATAAGAGCCGTTGTCCCTAAAGGCTCACATGTTGAGAGAAATTGTACCTTACTTTATGGGAGCTGTTGTCCCTAAATGCAAGCTCACTTGATGAGAGCAATTGCCCTTTACATGATGATAGTCGTTGTCCCTAATATAAGAGCAACTGTCACTTACATGATGATATCCGTTGTCCCTAGAGGCTCACTTGTTGAGAGCAATTATACCTTAGTTTATGGGTCCCGTTGTCCCTAAATGCAAGCTCACCTGATGAGAGCAATTGCCCTTTACATGATGATAGCCGTTGTCCCTAATGCTTGCACACTTGATAAGAGCAATTGTCACTTACTTGAGTACTGTCGTTGTCCGTTATGCTTGCACACTCGATAAGAGCAATTGTCACTTACATGATGAGATCCGTTGTCCCTAAAGGCTAGCTTTATGAGGGCAATTTTCCCTTACATAATAGGAGCCGTTGTCCCTAAAGGCTCACTTGTTGAGAGCAATTGTACCTTACTTTATGGGATTCGTTGCCCTAAACACTTGCTCACTTGATGAGAGCAATTGCCCTTTTCATGATGATAGTTGTTGTCCCTAATGCTTACACACTGAATAAGAGCAATTGTCACTTACATGATGAGATCCGTTGTCCCCAAAGGCTAACTTTATGAGGGCAATTTCTCCCTTATATAATAAGAGCCATTGTCCCTAAAGTCTCACTTGTTGAGAGCGGTTGTACCTTACTTTATGGGATCCGTTATCCCTAAACACTTGCTCACTTGATGAGAGCAAGTGCCCTTTACCTGATGATAGCCGTTGTCCCTAATGCTTACACACTCGATAAGAGCAACTGTCACTTACATGATGAGATCCGTTGTCCCTAAAGGCTAACTTTTTGAGGGCAATTTGTCCCTTACATGATAAGAGCCGTTGTCCCTAAAGACTCACTTGTTGAGAGCAATTGTACCTTACTTTATGGGAGCCGTTGTCCCTAAACGCTTGCTCACTTGATGAGAGCTATTGCCCTTTACATGATGATAGCCGTTGTCCCAAAGAGCACATTTGATAAGAGCAATTGTCACTTACATAAGTACTGTCGTTGTCCCTTATGCTTGCACATTCGATAAGAGCAATTGTCACTTACATGATGAGATCCGTTGTCCCTAAAGGCTAACTTTATGAGGGCAATTTTCCCTTACATAATAGGAGCCGTTGTCCCTAAAGACTCCCTTGTTGAGAGCAATTGTAACTTACTTTATGGGATTCGTTGCCCTAAACACTTGCTCACTTGATGAGAGCAATTGCCCTTTTCATGATGATAGTTGTTGTCCCTAATGCTTACACACTGGATAAGAGCAATTGTCACTTACATGATGAGATCCGTTGTCCCGAAAGGCTAACTTTATGAGGGCAATTTCTCCCTTAAATAGTAAGAGCCATTGTCCCTAAAGTCTCACTTGTTGAGAGCAGTTGTACCTTACTTTATGGGATCCGTTATCCCTAAACACTTGCTCACTTGATGAGAGCAAATGACCTTTACCTGATGATAGCCGTTGTCCCTAATGCTTACACACTCGATAAGAGCAACTGTCACTTACATGATGAGTTCCGTTGTCCCTAAAGGCTAACTTTATGAGTGCAATTTGTCCCTTACATGATAAGAGCCGTTGTCCCTAAAGACTCACTTGTTGAGAGCAATTGTACCTTACTTTATGGGAGCCGTTGTCCCTAAACGCTTGCTCACTTGATGAGAGCAATTGCCCTTTACATGATGATAGCAGTTGTCACTAAGAGCACATTTGATAAGAGCAATTGTCACTTACATGAGTACTGTCGATGTCCCTTATGCTTGCACATTGGATAAGAGCAATTGCTACTTACATGAGGAGATCCGTTGTCCCTAAAGGCTAACTTTATGAGGGCAATTTTCCCTTACATAATAGGAGCCGTTGTCCCTAAAGACTCCCTTGTTGAGAGCAATTGTAACTTACTTTATGGGATTTGTTGCCCTAAACACTTGCTCACTTGATGAGAGCAATTGCGCTTTTCATGATGATAGCTGTTGTCCCTAATGCTTACACACTCGATAAGGGCAATTGTCACTAACATGTTGAGATCCGTTGTCCCCAAAGGCTAAGTTTATGAGGGCAATTTCTCCCTCACATAATAAGAGCCATTGTCCCTAAAGTCTCACTTGTTGATAGCAGTTGTACCTTACTTTATGGAATCCGTTGTCCCTAAACACTTGCTCACTTGATGAGTGCATTTGCCCTTTACGTGATGATAGCCGTTGTTCGTAATGCTTACACACTCGATAAGAGCAATTGTCACCTACATGATGAGATCCGTTGTCCCTAAAGGCTAACTTTATGAGGGCAATTTGTCCCTTACATGATAAGAGCCGTTGTCCCTAAAGATTCACTTGTTGAAAGGAATTGTACCTTACTTTATGGGAGCCGTTGTCCCTAAACGCTTGCTCACTTGTGAGAGCAATTGCCCTTTACATGATGATAGCCGTTGTCCCTAATGCTTGCACACTTGATAAGAGCAATTGTCACTTACATGTTGAGACCCGTTGTCCCTAAAGACTCACTTGTTGAGAGCAATTGTACCTTACTTTATGGGAGCCGTTGTCCTTAAACACTTGCTCAGTTGCTGAGAGCAATTGTCCTTTACATGATGGTAGCCGTTGTCACTAATGCTTGCACACTTGACAAGAGCAATTGTCACTTGCATGTTGAGATCCGTTGTCGCTAAAGGCTAACTTTATGAGGGCGATTTATCCCTTACAAGATAAGAGCCGTTGTCCCTAAAGGCTCACATGTTGAGAGAAATTGTACCTTTCTTTATGGGAGCTGTTGTCCCTAAATGCAAGCTCACTTGATGAGAGCAATTGCCCTTTACATGATGATAGTCGTTGTCCCTAATATAAGAGCAACTGTCACTTACATGATGATATCCGTTGTCCCTAGAGGCTCACTTGTTGAGAGCAATTATACCTTAGTTTATGGGTCCCGTTGTCCCTAAATGCAAGCTCACCTGATGAGAGCAATTTCCCTCTACATGATGATAGCCGTTGTCCCTAATGCTTGCACACTTGATAAGAGCAATTGTCACTTACATGAGTACTGTCGTTGTCCCTTATGCTTGCATACTCGATAAGAGAAATTGTCACTTACATGATGAGATCCGTTGTCCATAAAGGCTAGCTTTATGAGGGCAATTTTCCCTAAAGACTCACTTGTTGAGAGCAATTGTACCTTACTTTATGGGATTCGTTGCCCTAAACACTTGCTCACTTGATGAGAGCAATTGCCCTTTTCATGATGATAGTTGTTGTCCCTAATGCTTACACACTGAATAAGAGCAATTGTCACTTACATGATGAGATCCGTTGTCCCCAAAGGCTAACTTTATGAGGGCAATTTCTCCCTTAAATAATAAGAGCCATTGTCCCTAAAGTCTCACTTGTTGAGAGCAGATGTACCTTACTTTAAGGGATCCGTTATCCCTAAACACTTGCTCACTTGATGAGAGCACGTGCCCTTTACCTGATGATAGCCGTTGTCCCTAATGCTTACACACTCGATAAGAGCAACTGTCACTTACATGATGAGATCCGTTGTCCCTAAAGGCTAACTTTATGAGGGCAATTTGTCCCTTACATGATAAGAGCCGTTGTCCCTAAAGACTCACTTGTTGAGAGCAATTGTACCTTACTTTATGGGAGCCGTTGTCCCTAAACGCTTGCTCACTTGATGAGAGCAATTGCCCTTTACATGATGATAGCCGTTGTCCCTAAGAGCACATTTGATAAGAGCAATTGTCACTCACATAAGTACTGTCGTTGTCCCTTATGCTTGCACATTCGATAAGAGCAATTGTCACTTACATGATGAGATCCGTTGTCCCTAAAGGCTAACTTTATGAGGGCAATTTTCCCTTACATAATAGGAGCCGTTGTCCCTAAAGACTCCCTTGTTGAGAGCAATTGTAACTTACTTTATGGGATTCGTTGCCCTATACACTTGCTCACTTGATGAGAGCAATTGCGCTTTTCATGATGATAGCTGTTGTCCCTAATGCTTACACACTCGATAAGGGCAATTGTCACTAACATGTTGAGATCCGTTGTCCCCAAAGGCTAAGTTTATGAGGGCAATTTCTCCCACACATAATAAGAGCCATTGTCCCTAAAGTCTCACTTGTTGATAGCAGTTGTACCTTACTTTATGGAATCCGTTGTCCCTAAACACTTGCTCACTTGATGAGTGCATTTGCCCTTTACGTGATGATAGCCGTTGTTCGTAATGCTTACACACTCGATAAGAGCAATTGTCACCTACATGATGAGATCCGTTGTCCCTAAACACTTGCTCACTTGTTGAGCGCAATTACCCTTTACATGATGATAGCCGTTGTCCCTAATGCTTGCACACTTGATAAGAGCAATTATCACTTACATGAGTACTGTCGTTGTCCCTTATGCTTGCACACTCGATAAGAGCAATTGTCACTTACATGATGAGATCCGTTGTCCCTATAGGCTAGCTTTATGAGGGCAATTTTCCCTTACATAATAGGAGCCGTTGTCCATAAAGACTCACTTTTTGAGAGCAATTGTACCTTACTTTATGGAATTCGTTGCCCTAAACACTTGCTCACTTGATGAGAGCAATTGCCCTTTTCATGATGATAGTTTTTGTCCCTAATGCTTACACACTGGATAAGAGCAATTGTCACTTACATGATGAGATCCGTTGTCCCCAAAGGCTAACTTTATGAGGGCAATTTCTCCCTTAAATAGTAAGTGCCATTGTCCCTAAAGTCTCACTTGTTGAGAGCAGTTGTACCTTACTTTATGGGATCCGTTATCCCTAAACACTTGCTCACTTGATGAGAGCAAATGACCTTTACCTGATGATAGCCGTTGTCCCTAATGCTTACACACTCGATAAGAGCAACTGTCACTTACATGATGAGTTCCGTTGTCCCTAAAGGCTAACTTTATGAGGTCAATTTGTCCCTTACATGATAAGAGCCGTTGTCCCTAAAGACTCACTTGTTGAGAGCAATTGTACCTTATTTTATGGGAGCCGTTATCCCTAAACGCTTGCTCACTTGATGAGAGCAATTGCCCTTTACATGATGATAGCCGTTGTCCCTAAGAGCACATTTGATAAGAGCAATTGTCACTTACATGAGTACTGTCGTTGTCCCTTATGCTTGCACATTGGATAAGAGCAATTGTCACTTACATGATGAGATCCGTTGTCCCTAAAGGCTAACTTTGTGAGGGCAATTTTCCCTTACATAATAGGAGCCGTTGTCCCTAAAGACTCCCTTGTTGAGAGCAATTGTAACTTACTTTATGGGATTTGTTGCCCTAAACACTTGCTCACTTGATGAGAGCAATTGCGCTTTTCATGATGATAGCTGTTGTCCCTAATGCTTACACACTCGATAAGGGCAATTGTCACTAACATGTTGAGATCCGTTGTCCCCAAAGGCTAAGTTTATGAGGGCAATTTCTCCCTCACATAATAAGAGCCATTGTCCCTAAAGTCTCACTTGTTGATAGCAGTTGTACCTTACTTTATGGAATCCGTTGTCCCTAAACACTTGCTCACTTGATGAGTGCATTTGCCCTTTACGTGATGATAGCCGTTGTTCGTAATGCTTACACACTCGATAAGAGCAATTGTCACCTACATGATGAGATCCGTTGTCCCTAAAGGCTAACTTTATGAGGGCAATTTGTTCCTTACATGATAAGAGCCGTTGTCCCTAAAGACTCACTTGTTGAAAGGAATTGTACCTTACTTTATGGGAGCCGTTGTCCCCAAACGCTTGCTCACTTGTGAGAGCAATTGCCCTTTACTTGATGATAGCCGTTGTCCCTAATGCTTGCACACTTGACAAGAGCAATTGTCACTAAAGACTCACTTGTACCATACATGATAAGAGCCGTTGTCCCTAAAGACTCACTTGTTGAGAGCAATTGTACCTTACTTTATGCGAGCCGTTGTCCCTATACGCTCGCTCACTTGATGAGAGCAATTGCCTTTAACATGATGATAGCCGCTGTCGCTAATGCTTGCACACTTGATAAGAGCAATTGTCACTTACATGTTGAGACCCGTTGTCCCTAAAGACTCACTTGTTGAGAGCAATTGTACCTTACTTTATGGGAGCCGTTGTCCTTAAACACTTGCTCACTTGATGAGAGCAATTGTCCTTTACATGATGGTAGCCGTTGTCACTAATGCTTGCACACTTGACAAGAGCAATTGTCACTTGCATGTTGAGATCCGTTGTCGCTAAAGGCTAACTTTATGAGGGCGATTTATCCCTTACAAGATAAGAGCCGTTGTCCCTAAAGGCTCACATGTTGAGAGAAATTGTACCTTACTTTATGGGAGCTGTTGTTCCTAAATGCAAGCTCACTTGATGAGAGCAATTGCCCTTTACATGATGATAGTCGTTGTCCCTAATATAAGAGCAACTGTCACTTACATGATGATATCCGTTGTCCCTAGAGGCTCACTTGTTGAGAGCAATTATACCTTAGTTTATGGGTCCCGTTGTCCTTAAATGCAAGCTCACCTGATGAGAGCAATTGCCCTTTACATGATGATAGCCGTTGTCCCTAATGCTTGCACACTTGATAAGAGCAATTGTCACTTACATGAGTACTGTCGTTGTCCCTTATGCTTGCACACTCGATAAGAGCAATTGTCACTTACATGATGAGATCCGTTGTCCCTAAAGGCTAGCTTTATGAGGGCAATTTTCCCTTACATAATAGGAGCCGTTGTCCCTAAAGACTCACTTGTTGAGAGCAATTGTACCTTACTTTATGGGATTCGTTGCCCTAAACACTTGCTCACTTGATGAGAGCAATTGCCCTTTTCTTGATGATAGTTGTTGTCCCTAATGCTTACACACGGAATAAGAGCAATTGTCACTTACATGATGAAATCCGTTATCCCCAAAGGCTAACTTTATGAGGGCAATTTCTCCCTTAAATAATAAGAGCCATTGTCCCTAAAGTCTCACTTGTTGAGAGCAGTTGTACCTTACTTTATGGGATCCGTTATCCCTAAACACTTGCTCACTTGATGAGAGCAAGTGCCCTTTACCTGATGATAGCCGTTGTCCCTAATGCTTACACACTCGATAAGAGCAACTGTCACTTACATGATGAGATCCGTTGTCCCTAAAGGCTAACTTTATGAGAGCAATTTGTCCCTTACATGATAAGAGCCGTTGTCCCTAAAGACTCACTTGTTGAGAGCAATTGTACCTTACTTTATGGGAGCCGTTGTCCCTAAACGCTTGCTCACTAGATGAGAGCAATTGCCCTTTACATGATGATAGCCGTTGTCCCTAAGAGCACATTTGATAAGAGCAATTGTCACTTACATAAGTACTGTCGTTGTCCCTTATGCTTGCACATTCGATAAGAGCAATTGTCACTTACATGATGAGATCCGTTGTCCCTAAAGGCTAACTTTATGAGGGCAATTTTCCCTTACATAATAGGAGCCGTTGTCCCTAAAGACTCCCTTGTTGAGAGCAATCGTAACTTACTTTATGGGATTCGTTGCCCTAAACCCTTGCTCACTTGATGAGAGCAATTGCGCTTTTCATGATGATAGCTGTTGTCCCTAATGCTTACACACTCGATAAGGGCAATTGTCACTAACATGTTGAGATCCGTTGTCCCCAAAGGCTAAGTTTATGAGGGCAATTTCTACCTCACATAATAAGAGCCATTGTCCCTAAGGTCTCACTTGTTGATAGCAGTTGTACCTTACTTTATGGAATCCGTTGTCCCTAAACACTTGCTCACTTGATGAGTGCATTTGCCCTTTACGTGATGATAGCCGTTGTTCGTAATGCTTACAAACTCGATAAGAGCAATTGTCACCTACATGATGAGATCCGTTGTCCCTAAAGGCTAACTTTATGAGGGCAATTTGTCCCTTACATGATAAGAGCCGTTGTCTCTAAAGACTCACTTGTTGAAAGGAATTGTACCTTACTTTATGGGAGCCGTTGTCCCTAAACGCTTGCTCACTTGTGAGAACAATTGCCCTTTACATGATGATAGCCGTTGTCCCTAATGCTTGCGCACTTGACAAGAGCAATTGTCACTTGCTTGATGAGATCTGTTGTCCCTAATGGCTAACTTTATGAGGGCGATTTGTGCCATACATGATATGAGCCGTTGTCGCTAAAGACTCACTTGTTGAGAGCAATTGTACCTTACTTTATGCGAGCCGTTGTCCCTAAACGCTCGCTCACTTGATGAGAGCAATTGCCTTTAACATGATGATAGCCGCTGTCCCTAATGCTTGCACACTTGATAAGAGCAATTGTCACTTACATGTTGAGACCCGTTATCCCTAAAGACTCACTTGTTGAGAGCAATTGTACCTTACTTTATGGGAGTCGTTGTCCTTAAACACTTGCTCATTTGATGAGAGCAATTATCCTTTATATGATGATAGCCGTTGTCACTAAAGCTTGCACACTTGACAAGAGCAATTGTCACTTGCATGTTGAGATCCGTTGTCGCTAAAGGCTAACTTTATGAGGGCGATTTATCCCTTACAAGATAAGAGCCGTTGTCCCTAAAGGCTCACATGTTGAGAGAAATTGTACCTTACTTTATGGGAGCCGTTGTCCCTAAATGCAAGCTCACTTGATGAGAGCAATTGCCCTTTACATGATGATAGTCGTTGTCCCTAATATAAGAGCAACTGTCACTTACATGATGATATCCGTTGTCCCTAAAGGCTCACTTGTTGAGAGCAATTATACCTTAGTTTATGGGTCCCGTTGTCCCTAAATGCAAGTTCACCTGATGAGAGCAATTGCCCTTTACATGATGATAGCCGTTGTCCCTAATGCTTGCACACTTGATAAGAGCAATTGTCACTTACATGAGTACTGTCGTTGTAACTTATGCTTGCACACTCGATAAGAGAAATTGTCACTTACATGATGAGATCCGTTGTGCCTAAAGGCTAGCTTTATGAGGGCAATTTTCCCTTACATAATAGGAGTCGTTGTCCCTAAAGACTCACTTGTTGAGAGCAATTGTACCTTACTTTATGGGATTCGTTGCCCTAAACACCTGCTCACTTGATGTGTGCAATTGCCCTTTTCATGATGATAGTTGTTGTCCCTAATGCTTACACACTGGATAAGAGCAATTGTCACTTACATGATGAGATCCGTTGTCCCCAAAGGCTAACTTTATGAGGGCAATTTCTCCCTTAGATAATAAGAGCCATTGTCCCTAAAGTCTCACTTGTTGAGAGCAGTTGTACCTTACTTTATGGGATCCGTTATCCCTAAACACTTGCTCACTTGATGAGAGCAAATGCCCTTTACCTGATGATAGCCGTTGTCCCTAATGCTTACACACTCGATAAGAGCAACTGTCACTTACATGATGAGATCCGTTGTCCCTAAAGGCTAACTTTATGAGGGCAATTTGTCCCTTACATGATAAGAGCCGTTGTCCCTAAGGACTCACTTGTTGAGAGCAATTGTAGCTTACTTTATGGGAGCCGTTGTCCCTAAACGCTTGCTCACTTGATGAGAGCAATTGCCCTTTACGTGATGATAGCCGTTGTCCCTAAGAGCACATTTGATAAGAGCAATTGTCACTTACATGAGTACTGTCGTTGTCCCTTATGCTTGCACATTCGATAAGAGCAATTGTCACTTACATGATGAGATCCGTTGTCCCTAAAGGCTAACTTTATGAGGGCAATTTTCCCTTACATAATAGGAGCCGTTGTCCCTAAAGACTCCCTTGTTGAGACCAATTGTACCTTACTTTATGGGATTCGTTGCCCTAAACACTTGCTCACTTGATGAGAGCACTTGCGCTTTTCATGATGATAGCTGTTGTCCCTAATGCTTACACACTCGATAAGGGCAATTGTCACTAACTTGTTGAGATCCGTTGTCCCCAAAGGCTAAGTTTATGAGGGCAATTTCTCCCTCACATAATAAGAGCCATTGTCCCTAAAGTCTCACTTGTTGATAGCAGTTGTACCTTACTTTATGGAATCTGTTGTCCCTAAACACTTGCTCACTTGATGAGTGCATTTGCCCTTTACGTGATGATAGCCGTTGTTCGTAATGCTTACACACTCGATAAGAGCAATTGTCACCTACATGACGAGATCCGTTGTCCCTAAAGGCTAACATTATGAGGGCAATTTGTCCCTTACATGATAAGAGCCGTTGTCCCTAAAGACTCACTTGTTGAAAGGAATTGTACCTTACTTTATGGGAGCCGTTGTCCCTAAACGCTTGCTCACTTGTGAGAGCAATTGCCCTTTACATGATGATAGCCGTTGTCCCTAATGCTTGCACACTTTACAAGAGCAGTTGTCACTTGCTTGATGAGATCCGTTGTCCCTAAAGGCTAACTTTATGAGGGCGATTTGTGCCATACATGATAAGAGCCGTTGTCCCTAAAGACTCACTTGTTGAGAGCAATTGTACCTTACTTTATGCGAGCCGTTGTCCCTAAACGCTCGCTCACTTGATGAGAGCAATTGCCTTTAACATGATGATAGCCGTTGTCCCTAATGCTTGCACACTTGATAAGAGCAATTGTCACTTACATGTTGAGACCCGTTGTCCCTAAAGACTCACTTGTTGAGAGCAATTGTACCTTACTTTATGGGAGCCGTTGTCCTTAAACACTTGCTCACTTGATGAGAGCGATTGTCCTTTACATGATGTTAGACGTTGTCACTAATGCTTGCACACTTGACAAGAGCAATTGTCACTTGCATGTTTAGATCTATTGTCGCTAAAGGCTAACTTTATGAGGGCGATTTATCCCTTACAAGATAAGAGCCGTTGTTCCTAAAGGCTCACATGTTGAGAGAAATTGTACCTTACTTTATGGGAGCCGTTGTCCCTAAATGCAAGCTCACTTGATGAGAGCAATTGCCCTTTACATGATGATAGTCGTTGTCCCTAATATAAGAGCAACTGTCACTTACATGATGATATCCGTTGTCCCTAAAGGGTCACTTGTTGAGAGCAATTATACCTTAGTTTATGGGTCCCGTTGTCCCTAAATGCAAGCTCACCTGATGAGAGAAATTGCCCTTTACATGATGATAGCCGTTGTCCCTAATGCCTACACACTCGATAAGAGCAACTGTCACTTACATGATGATATCCGTTGTCCCTAAAGGCTCACTTTTTGAGAGCAATTATACCTTAGTTTATGGGTCCCGTTGTCCCTAAACGCTTTCTCACTTAATGAGAGCAATTGTCCATTACATGATGATTTCCGTTGTCCCTAATGCTTGCACACTCGATACGAGCAATTGTCACTTACATGATGAGATCCGTTGTCCTTAAAGGCTAACTTTATGAGGGCAATTCCTCCCTTACATAATAAGAGCCGTTGTCCCTAAAGACTCACTCGTTGAGAGCAATTGTACCTTAATTTATGGGATCCATTGTCCCTAAATGCTTGCTCACTTGATTGAGAGCAATTGCCCTTTAAATGATGATAGCCGTTGTCCCTAACGCTTGCACACTTGATAAGAGCAATTGTAACTTACATGATGAGATCCGTTGTCCCTAAAGGCAAACTTTATGAGGTCAATTTGTCCCTTAGATAATAAGAGTTGTACCTTAGTTTATGGGATCTGTTGTCCCTAAACGCTTGCTCACTTGATGAGAGCAGTTACCCTTTATATGAGTACTGTCGTTGTCCCTTACGTTTGCACACTCGAAGAGCAATTGTCACTTACATGATGAGATCCGTTGTCCCTAAAGGCTAACTTTATGAGGGCAATTTTCCCTAACATAATAAGAGACGTTGTCCCTAAAGACTCACTTGTTGAGAGCAATTATACCTTACTTTATGGGAGTTGCCCTAAACACTTGCTCACTTGATGAGAGCAATTGCCCTTTTCATGATGATAGTTGTTGTCCCTAATGCTTACACACTGGATAAGAGCAATTGTCACTTACATGATGAGATCCGTTGTCCCCAAAGGCTAACTTTATGAGGGCAATTTCTCCCTTAAATAATAAGAGCCATTGTCCCTAAAGTCTCACTTGTTGAGAGCAGTTGTACCTTACTTTATGGGATCCGTTGTCCCTAAACACTTGCTCACTTGATGAGAGCAAATGCCCTTTACCTGATGTTAGCCGTTGTCCCTAATGCTTACACACTCGATAAGAGCAACTGTCATTAACATGATGAGATCAGTTGTCCCTAAAGGCTAACTTTATGAGGGCAATTTATCCCTTACATGATAAGAGCCATTGTCCCTAAAGACTCACTTGTTGAGAGCAATTGTACCTTACTTTATGGGAGCCGTTGTCCCTAAACGCTTGCTCACTTGATGAGAGCAATTGCCCTTTACATGATGATAGCCGTTGTCCCTAAGAGCACATTTGATAAGAGCAATTTGTCACTTACATGAGTACTGTCGTTGTCCCTTATGCTTGCACATTCGATAAGAGCAATTGTCACTTACATGATGAGATCCGTTGTCCCTAAAGGCTAACTTTATGAGGGCAATTTTCCTTTACATAATAGGAGCCGTTGTCCCTAAAGACTCACTTGTTGAGAGCAATTGTACCTTACTTTATGGGATTCGTTGCCCTAAACACTTGCTCACTTGATGAGAGCAATTGCGCTTTTCATGATGATAGCTGTTGTCCCTAATGCTTACACACTCGATAAGGGCAATTGTCACTAACATGATGAGATCCGTTGTCCCCAAAGGCTAACTTTATGAGGGCAATTTCTCCCTCACATAATAAGAGCCATCGTCCCTAAATTCTCACTTGTTGATAGCAGTTGTACCTTACTTTATGGAATCCGTTGTCCCTAAACACTTGCTCACTTGATGAGCGCATTTTCCCTTTACGTGATGATAGCCGTTGTTCGTAATGCTTACACACTCGATAAGAGGAATTGTCACCTACATGATGAGATCCGTTGTCCCTAAAGGCTAACTTTATGAGGGCAATTTGTCCCTTACATGTTAAGAGCCGTTGTCCCTAAAGACTCACTTGTTGAGAGGAATTGTATCTTACTTTATAGGAGCCGTTGTCCCTAAACGCCTGCTCACTTGTGAGAGCAATTGCCCTTTACATGATGATAGCCGTTGTCCCTAATGCTTGCACACTTGACAAGAGCAATTGTCACTTGCATGATGAGATTCGTTGTCCCTAAAGGCTAACTTTATGAGGGCGATTTGTCCCATACATGATAAGAGCCGTTGTCCCTAAAGACTCACTTGTTGAGAGCAATTGTACCTTACTTTATGCGAGCCGTTGTCCCTAAACGCTCGCTCACTTGATGAGAGCAATTGCCTTTAACATGATGATAGCCGTTGTCCCTAATGCTTGCACACTTGATAAGAGCAATTGTCACTTACATGTTGAGACCCGTTGTACCTAAAGACTCACTTGTTGAGAGCAATTGTACCTTACTTTATGGGAGCCGTTGTACTTAAACACTTGCTCACTTGATGAGAGCAATTGTTCTTTACATGATGATAGCCATTGTCCTTAATGCTTGCACACTTGACAAGAGCAATTGTCACTTGCATGTTGAGATCCGTTGTCGCTAAAGGCTAATTTTATGAGGGTGATTTATCCCTTACAAGATAAGAGCCGTTGTCCCTAAAGGCTCACATGTTGAGAGAAATTGCACCTTACTTTATGGGAGCCGTTGTCCCTAAATGCAAGCTCACTTGATGAGAGCAATTGCCCTTTACATGATGATAGCCGTTGTCCCTAATGCTTACATACTCGATAACAGCAACTGTCACTTACATGATAATATCCGTTGTCCCTAAAGGCTCACTTGTTGAGAGCAATTATACCTTAGTTTATGGGTCCCATTGTCCCTAAATGCTTTCTCACTTAATGAGAGCTTGTCCATTACATGATGATTTCCGTTGTCCCTAATGCTTGCACTCTCGGTACGAGCAATTGTTAATAAGAAATAAAAATAAAATGGATTTAAGAAGTATAGATGAACAGGAAATACGTATGAAACCCTAGTTTCCAAAATCGCCCATAGTAGTATTAAAAATAAAATGAATTAATTAGAATAGGACACAAATCTACAGTGAATGGATTATAATAATAAGATTGTATTAAAAATTAAATGGATTTATGAAGTATAGATGAATAGGAAATACGTATGAAACCCTAGGTTCCAAAATCACCCATAGTAGTGTGTGTATTAGTACTTAAACGTTTTTTTTTTTTTTTTTTTTTTTTTTTTTTTGCAAAGGGTAAAATATATTAAATAAAATGGAAATTATTTACAAACAAAGCACAAGAAAAGAAAGAGAATAGGACAACCCCTATCACAATTCTTTCTTGCCTAGAACAAAAAACCAAACAATGAACAAACAACAATCTGATAAACAACTAGGCTGCAATACAAAAGAAAACAAATGACCAACCTACAAGTCCATAACTAAAAATTTAGAATAGATACAGCTTAAACTAGAACTACTTGTACACTCTGAATACATGGGTAACTCCAAAGGAATCAACCAAAAGAGCTCCAAATATCACCATTCACAAGAAGTCCATAGAAAGCAATAAAACTAAACCTGAAAACAGGGGAGAAACTGAATACAAAAAAGGACCTAATGCAGCAGAAATCACAGGTGTAATAACCATGTAGCAACAGATAATCAAACTCCAAAACAGCATCAATCTACATGATCTTTGAAGAGCTTCAGATCTTGTAATAACATCAGCTTCAGGCCTGGAAAATGATGAAACTTCAGCATAACAACACCAGACAGAATGGCCAATGAAAGCATCCAAGTCTGCATAACTTGAAACTCAGATCTGTAAAAGGATGAATCACCAATAACATCAATCATCCAAACACCTTGTCTCGCTAAAAAACCTTGCCAAATAAAAACCCTGTGGGAAAACTTTGAGCAAGGAAAAAGAGTACAAGGTAAATTCGCGTTAGAGTACCAAAAGATCAAATCAAATAAAGCGCAACTCCTGCTAACACAAACCACCCCATACCCCAACCAAGAATCAAAGAACTCCATAAACATAGTAAAGAACAGAATAATATTCCAACTGAACCCATACCCAAACCTGACAATCAAAAAATCAGCTAATATCCAGAAAACAAACCAAACCATGGGAAACCACAGAGGAAAACAGTCAATGCAATCAAACCCATAGATACCGGCATTACTCCAAAACCTAATAGTCCTCACCAGGCCCTCCTTAGGGATGAAATAAACCAAAATCCATGCAAGATAATTGACTGAATTCTTGTTAGCCATCCAAATATTCCATCTGACCAGGTAAACAGAACCATCTCCATCATCACAATCAAAAATTTGATTGCAATTCCAAAACCCCGTACCTGGACAGAACCAACAGACCCACCACACACGAAAATCAACGGGCCTGTAAGCAAATAAACAATAACGAGAAGTGATATGATAATATATAAAACAAGGATTCAAAATAGGCCTAGACCACAGATAATACCAAACTTCATGCAACAACAATGATCTGTTCATGTAACTAAAACAGAACATGTGCATAAATAACATGAACCAAGTATTAAGTAACGCCATAATCACCATAATGACTCCTACTACCATCACAGAACTGATTGCCACCATTACCACCATTTGTAGTCTTCAACGGAATCTTCCAAATTATAGCAGCCCTCCTTGCTTCCAAGGATTGTTTTATTTTCAGACCCATCAGTTTATGCCTCACCGTATCTACAATAATCTTAAAAACAATCTCGTCAGTCCTGAAATCTTTTTGAAAAATCCTGATATTGCGTTCTTGCCATAAAAAATACACCACAACACCAAAGACTAACTGCTGAATGACACTCCAAATGGAGTTGTTAGCAGTCTTAATAGACAAACCTGAAACCACTTCAGCCCAATTACATGACAAATCCTCAAGCTTACATAACGGCTTCAAATTATCCCACACCCTTTTAGAGAACTCACATTTAAAAAACAGATGACAATGAGTCTCATCTTCATGATTGCAAAGAGGACACAAAACACTAGAGACATTAAACCATTTGGAAACTCTATCAGTAGTTTTAAGTCTGCCACGCATTGCCATCCAAAGCACAAAGGCGTGCCTAGGAATACATTGAGTAAACCAAATAAGCTTATACCAAATAACCTTAGGGGTATCTAATCTTAATGCTTTCCAGGCTTCCTTAACAGTAAACACCACCTCCTTATTCTTTTTATTAATCCATAATACCTTATCCTCAAATTCATCAATTAAAATCGGAACAGGAACATTTAAAAATTCACCAAATAAACCATTCCAATCTATAGGCCATTTCCATCCATTATTGTCAATCCAATCAGCAACCTTATCGTTTACATTAATGCCATGCTCAACAAGAAAACTGTGAGTGATAACCTTGCACAAAGGACCGTTAACATGCCATTTATCAAACCACATAGAGCAATTCTTACCATTTCCTAACTTATACGCAATAAAAGAGCGAATCTTATCCCTAAGGCCTAATATCTTATTCCAACCTGATGCACCATGCTCAAAACTAACATTAAACCAAATATTCCTATCCTTAACCCTATACGCATGAACCCATTTAACCCAAAGAGAATCCTTCTTACAAATGACATTCTAGAGATATTTTGATATTAAGTCCTCATTCATGAGTCTGAGTGGTTTAAGACCAAGACCACCATGACTTTTGGGTTTGCAAATATCATTCCACGAAACACAAGCAATACCACTGCCATCACCCCCGCCAGACCACAAAAAGTTCATACAAATCTTGTCAATACCATCACAGACATGGGTAGGAAGTAAGAACATGGAAGCCCAATAAATATGAAGAGAAGAAAGCACAGAAGAAATTAACTGAAGCCTACCAGCAAACGATAACGTTTTGTTTCTCCAATCATTAATCCGGTTTTTCACTTTTTGAATCAAAACTCTACAATCTTCATTAGTAATCCTCTTACCAGACAGTGGAATACCCAAATATTTCAAAGGAAGTGTACCAATTTTGAATGGCATGGCAAGCAGGATTCTATTCCTAATAGGATCGGGAACGCTTCCAAAAAAGGCAACACTCTTGGATAAACTAGGAAATAGGCCAGAACACATAGCAAATTCATCTAATGCTCTCCTAAGAATACAAGCAGAGATCTCATCACCATGGCAGAGAAGTAATAGGTCGTCCACAAAACACAAATGGGTCAGTTGGAGCTTGTGACAACCCAAATGATATCTAAACCTATCATCTCTCCTAATCTGCCTCTTAATCATCAAATTGAAAACTTCCATAACAATAGTAAATAAGTAAGGCGAAATCGGATCTCCTTGCCTAAGACCACGCCTACTTTTAAAGAAACCATGTAATTCACCATTAACACATATAGAAAAGGAAGCAGAGGTAAGACATACCATAATCCAATGAATCATGGAACTTTGGAATCCAAATTGCACAAGAACCGTCTTCAAAAAATCCCAATTCACCGTATCGTACGCCTTCTGGATATCAACCTTAAACACACACTTACTAGAAGTACGCTTCCAGTTATACCCCTTCAAGAACTCCTGAGCTAATAATATGTTGTCACTAATTTGCCGTCCCGGAATAAAAGCACTTTGGTTGCAGTCAATCAAACTACAAAGACCCTCTTTCAAACGGTTAGTGATAACTTTACTTATGCACTTATAAATGACATTCCCACATGTAATGGGACGATAATCAGACACCTTCAATGGAACCTGCAACTTAGGTATAAGAGATATAACATTAGCATTGAATTCACCAAGCAACTTACCCGAACTGAAAAACTCTTTTACTGCAGCACACACATCGACACTGACAATACTCCATGCAGCTTTAAAGAACTTTGAAGTGTAACCGTCCGGGCCAGCAGCTTTGTCATCTTCGATACTAAACATCGCATCTTTGATTTCAATATCAGAAATAGGTCTGATCATATTGACAGCAACATCAGGGTCAAGCTTCTTAATGAACAGATCATCACAGTCATCTAAAGGAATCACATCATCTTCAGCCCCCAAAAATCGCTCAAAATGATTAACAAAACATCCCGGAACATCATCACCATAAAATTTATTACCCTGATCATCACAAACCAACTGAATCCTATTCTTATTAACCCTACTCTTGAGCACATTATGAAAATTAGAGGTATTCTGATCACCATCTTTTAACCATTGAACCTTGGTTTTTTGTCTAAGTAAACTAGCCTCATCCCTAACGGCTTCCTGATAAGCTTTACAAAACACATACTCTTCTTCTCTAAGGCAAGGATTATTAGGCTCCTTATCCAACTCACGCTGAATTCTCTTAAGTTCAACCCTCAAAGCCTTAACCTTATTAAACACATTACCATTGACCCTATTCATATTTCTTAGAAATCTTTTCATATTTTTCAACCTTCTAGCCAAAATAAACATCTGAAACCCTTGAACATCAACACCCCAATTATCTCTAACAGTGGGAATAAAAGACTCCTTATCCGCCAAGAAATTAGCAAAACGAAAAGACTTAGGTTTACTATGTTTGGCTAAAGGATAATTCAGAACCACAGGACAATGATCCGAAGTCGTAAATGGCAAAAACTCAGCAAAACAATTATCAAAAGAAGAGATAAAACTTAAGTTACCCAGAGCTCTATCTAATTTTTTAAGGATACCAGAATTAGGATCAAGCCGTTTTTGAATCCAAGTATAAAACATACCTTTACTCGCTATATCATCAAGCTCCAACGTTTCCAAACACGCTCTAAAATCTTCCATCTCACCATCTCTAGCAGCATTAAGATCAGAACAATCCACAATATTAAGCGCAACATTAAAATCACCTAGAAGAACCCACGGCTCACCATTAACAATACTGCTATGATCCACCAGGTTCTTCCATAACACCCGTCTCTCATTTCCTTTATTTTTAGCATAAATGAAAGACACAAATTGTTTCCTGTGATCATGAATCAAATTAACAACAAAATGCATAGCTTGATCAGAATATGAAATCAGATTGGAATCAATAACATTAGAATCCCACCCAACCATAATTCTGCAAACACCTCTGCATTTCACCATATTCGACACCCAATTCCAATTTCCGAAAATATTATCCCCCACAGTCTTAATGAATTTTTTCCTGAGATGAGTTTCCACAACAGCACACATACCTAAACCCTCTTCTCTAATAAGCGAAATAACTTCATCTTGTCTATCAGTAGTAGACAGCCCACACACATTCCAAGCACCTATTTTAATACTCATTGAATAATAGATTCGTGTGATGTAGGCCCACCACTAGCTTGAACCAAAGAACTATCAATGTCATTAACAACTTCATTCTGTGTCATAAAACTCGCAGAACCAGCAGTAACCTCTTCTACATCATCAACAGAAAGAGAACCACCCACCGCAGAATTCTGACCATTGACCCGATCACTCTTAGTCTCCTTACATCTAGCTAAATAATAATCCATCATATCATCAGACCAAATATCCTTATGCTCTTCATCCAGAGGTTTGTTAGATAACAAAAATAGGTCCACTTCACAGAACCGTTTTTCTTTAAGTAATGCCTCCACTTTAAACAGTTCAGCTTTATACGCATCAGCATAAAATTTACTATATGAAGCATCCATACTCAAATTATTAGTTACCCCCAAACTTTTCACCATTTTTTCAGCATTAAATTTAGCATTGTTATTCATGTTCCTATTAAGAAAAACAATTTGACTAGACAGACCTTTGATTTTAAAATCCAATTGTTGTGCAGGCGAACCAGACCTCATAACTCTGTCATTCCATTTGTCTGTGTAAAATTTAACCATATCATCAGACCAATCCTGAGTATTACTCTCCAAAATTGGAACACCAGAACTACAAGCACTCTCCACCTGAGATTTCACCTTATTCCACAATTCAGTATCATCACTAGTATTATCATGATCCAAAACGTCAAACCGATTACTCGTACTAACATTCTTAGCCCCCAATATAACTTTAGAACTACCAGTATCACTATTAGAATTATCATTACCCTTCCTGTTATTAGGCTTATTAGCCGTATTCTTTTTCTGCACATTCTTTAAAGCATCACTATTACCACTAATACCAATACCAGTCTTTCCACTAACACCCTGACCAACTTGACTTTTACCCTTATCACCTGGCTTCCCATTATCATTCAAAACTACGCTATCATCCATAGTACCAATATTACCACCATTAACAGGTACCGACATCTTATTATCCTCCTTAGTACCCATATTACCCACCTTAACTGTATTGTTATCGTTAGACTTACTAACATACACAACTCTTTTAACTTGATAGCCACCAGAAACACCTTGTGCATTAACCCCAGAAACATTACCATTATTGGTATTATTATTATTAGACCTACTTGCATCATTATTACTATTGTAACCAGCATTAAAACCACCACCCCTATTCCCATTAAACACTCTTCTTCCATAATACCCACTACCATTGCCTTGACGAACATTAATCCCATTACCCCTGTTTTTATGATTACCCACAGTAGTCCAACCCTCATCACTGTTACCATTACCTATATCAGCATTATTATTCCCATTCCCAGTATCCGTAGGTTTCACATTCTCCCCATCCTTGTTAACACTCTTGGCCACATTAACTTTGTTCTTACAATCACTACGATAATGACCAAAAACTTTGCATTCCTCACACCTTGGTGGAACCCAGTCATGTTCAACCCTTAACCTTAATATCTTTCCCAAACTTTCATACCAAAGCTCAACAGAATTAACAACAGGTTTCTTAGAATCAATCTCTACCAATACCCTAGCAAAAGATGCCCTACCATACGGTTTGTCACAAATAGAAGTAGTCATACGATCCATAATAATCGGGCCACCAATTCTGCTCACAATTCTACTAATGCCCTCAACATTCCACGCCTCTAACGGGATATCAAAAATTTTAACCCAAATAGGAACCTTAGTAACTTCAGGCCTAGACATACATAAACTCGGTTCCCATTTCTTGACAAACAAAGGTTTATTATCAACCAACCATGGACCGTTTTCAATAACCTGCTCCATACCATCCTTTGACTTAAAACTAAAGAAGCACATACCATTTTGATTCATGAACACCTGATCTAATTGATACAATCTCCACATCCTCTTCAAATGGAATACTAAGTCTCTATAATTCATTCTGAAACCAACAAAAAATCCAACCACAGTATTTCCCCATTTCTTACAACCCTCTTCCAAAATCGCATCCATCTTAACAACTTCCCTCCCCTCACCAATCACAGACGGAGGGACATAATGAAGTTTATTATTACTATTGCCACCAAAACTTCTAGAAACCGCTTCACAAAAAGACCTATTACTCTTCTCCGCCACTTTATCCACCATAACCGTATCCTTAACCACACTATTCTTAACACCACTAGATTCCCCAGCTACAAAATTACTTACCTCACCATTACCTCTAGCTAATCCACTGACATTACCACTAACCTTAAACATACCCGGCACCCTAACATCCCCAAAACTAACCTTAGAAGGACTTTTCGGCTTATTCAACACAGGTTTAGGTTTAGGATTCAACACTGGGTTGTCCTCCACAGGCACTGGAATATCAGGCATGTTATTACTAGCATTAGACACATTAACACTACCCACATCACCAACAGACTTAACACAAGCAGCAATAGACTCATTATTCAAACTTTTAGCAATTTCATCAATAATGTCTTTATTACTAACATCACAATCAAATGAAATATTATTATCATTACCAGAATTCACCTTACCAGCCTCAGAACCATCACCAACACTACCCCCATCATCAATACCAGAACATGAGCCTCCAAAATCCTCACTACCCTCCACAGACTCAGAAGCCCCATCATCACATTCCAAATCATCCATATCCATTGCTTCCATATTACCCCGAGAAGCAGATCTAGTCTTCTTAGAGTATAGATTCCTAGGAACCTTAGATAACATATTAGTATGTTTCATAGCAGATTTACTCATAGGATTCATGGTTCGAGTTGTTTTTTTGGGTTTAAGAGATGAATCCGTCCTATGAGAGGACAGATTAGTATTAGGATCAGGGTTTGAATCCATGAAGATTAATGAAACAAAATCATTAAAAAACGATGAACAGTTGAGTGGTTGATTATAACGGAAAATGAAATTAAAAAAAGGCGGATGTGTGAAACTGATGAATTAATGAGAATAAGGACACAGATCTACAGTGAATGGATTAAACAAATAAGATTGTATTAAAAATAAAATGGATTTAAGAGTATAGATGAATAGGAAATACGTATGAAACCCTAGGTTCCAAAATCGCCCATAGTAGTGTGTGAAAGTACTTAAACGGTTTTTTTTTTTTTTTTTTTTTTTTTTTACAAAAAGGTAAAATATATTAAATAAAATGGAAGTTATTTACAAACAAAGCACAAGAAAAGATAAAGAATAGGACAACCCCCATCTCAAATCTTTCTTGCCTAGAAACAAAAATACCAAAATAACAATAGACAAAGTCCAAACTGATAACAACTAAGCTGCAAATACAAAAGAAACAAATGACCAAACTACAAGTCCATAACCATAAGCAACCCCCTGAAATCAAATTCAGAATAGAGATAGCTTGATCTAGAACTACTTGTGAACTCTGAATACATGGGTAACTCCAAAGGAATCAACCAAAAGAGCTCCAAACATCACCATTCACAAGCAATCCATAGAAAGCAATAAGACTAAACCTAAAAGCAGGGGATAAACTGAAATACAAAAAGGACCAAATGCAGCAAAAACCACAAGTGTAATAACCATATAGAAACAGATAACCAAAACACCAAAGCAGCATCAATCACCATGATCTTAGAAGATATTCAGTACATGTAAACTTCAGCATCAGGCCTCAAAACACTCTTGCCTGGAAAAGGAATAATCCTCAGCATAATAACACCAGACAGAATAGCCAAAGGAAGCATCCAGGTCTGCATAGCTTGAAACTCAGATCTTGAAACTTTGATTAATGTATTTTACCGGGTGTAGGATTACTCCCCTTTACCCAAAAAAAAAAGACTCACTTGTTGAGAGCAATTGTACCTTACTTTATTGGAGCCGTTGTCCCTAAACGCTTGCTCACTTGATGAGAACAATTGGCCTTTACATGATGATAGCCGTTTTCCCTAATACTTGCAAGCTTCACAAGAACAATTGTCACTTGCATGATGAGATCAGTTGTCCCTAAGGCTAACTTTACATGATGATAGCAGTTGTCCCTAAAGGCTTACAAGTTGAGAGCAATTGTACCTTACTTTACGGGAGCCGTTGTCCATAAACGCTCGCTCACTTGTTGAGTGCAATTGCCCTTTAAATGATGATAGCCGGTGTCCTTAAAGCTTGCACACTTGATAAGAGCAATTGTCACTTACATGATGAGACCCGTTGTCCCTAAAGGCAAACTTTATGAGGGCAATATGTCCCTTACATGCTAAGAGCCGTTGTTCCTAAAGACTCACTTGTTGAGAGCAATTGTACCTTACTTTATAGGAGCCATTGTCGCTAAACGCTTGCTCACTGGATGAGAGCAAATGCCCTTTACATGATGATAGCCGTTGTCCCTAATGGTTGCACAGTTGATAAGAGCAATTATCACTTACATGATGAGACCCGTTGTCCCTAAAGGCAAACTTTATGAGGTCAATTTGTCCCTTACATAATAAGAGTTGTCGTCCCTAAAGACTCACTTCTTGAGAGCAATTGTACCTTAGTTTGCACACTCGATAAGAGCAATTGTCACTTGCATGATGAGATCCGTTGTCCCTAAAGGCTAACTTTATGAGGGAAATTTTCCCTTACATAATAAGAGCTGTTGTCCCTAAAGGCTCACTTGTTGAGAGCAATTGTACCTGACTTTATGGGAGCCGTTGTCCCTAATGCCTGCTCACTTGATGAGAGTAATTGCCTTTTACATGATGATAGCCGTTGCCCCTAATGCTTGCACACTTGATAAGAGCAATTGTCACTTACATGTTGTGACCCGTTGTTCCTATAGACTCACTTGTTAAGACCAATTGTACCTTACTTTATGGGAACCGTTGTCCCTAAACACTTGCTCACTTGATGAGAGCAATTGTCCTTTACATGATGATAGCCGTTGTCCCTAATGCTTGCACACTCGATAAAGGCTCACTTTTTGAGAGCAATTATACCTTAGTTTATGGGTCCCGTTGTCCCTAAACGCTTTCTCACTTAATGAGAGCAATTGTCCATTACATGATGATTTCCGTTGTCCCTAGTGCTTGCACACTCGATACGAGCAATTGTCACTTACATGATGAGATCCGTTGTCCTTAAAGGCTAACATTATGAGTGCAATTCGTCCCTTACATAATAAGAGCCAATGTCCCTAAAGACTCACTTGTTGAGGGCAATTGAACCTTAGTTTATGGGATCCATTGTCCCTAAATGCTTGCTCACTTGATTGAGAGCAATTGCCCTTTACATGATGATAGCCGTTGTCCCTAATGCTCGCACACTTGATAAAAGCAATTGTAACTTACATGATGAGATCCGTTGTCCCTAAAGGCAAAATTTTTCAGGTCAATTTCTCCCTTATATAATAAGAGATGTCGTCCCTAAAGACTCACTTCTTGAGAGCAATTGTACCATAGTTTATGGGATCTGTTGTCCCTAAACGCTTGCTCGCTTGATGAGAGCAGTTACCCTTTACATGAGTACTGTCGTTGTCTCTTATGCTTGCACACTCGAAGAGCAATTCTCACTTATATGATGAGATCCGTTGTCCCTAAAGGCTAACTTTATGGGGGCAATTTTCCCTTACATAATAAGAGCCGTTGTCCCTAAAGACTCACTTGTTGAGAGCAATTGTACCTTACTTTATGGGATTCGTTGCCCTAAACAATTGCTCACATGATGAGAGCAATTGCCCTTTTGATGATGATAGTTGTTGTCCCTAATGCTTACACACTGGATAAGAGCAATTGTCACTTACATGATGAGACCGTTGTCCCCAAAGGCTAACTTTATGAGGGCAATTTCTCCCTTAAATAATAAGAGCCATTGTCCCTAAAGTCTCACTTGTTGAGAGCAGTTGTACCTTACTTTATGGGATCCGTTGTCCCTAAAAACTTGCTCACTTGATGGGAGCAAATGCCCTTTACCTGACGATAGCCGTTGTCCCTAATGCTTACACACTCGATAAGAGCAACTGTCACTTACATGATGAGATCCGTTGTCCCTAAAGGCTAACTTTATGAGGGCAAGTTGTCCCTTACATGATAAGAGCCGTTGTCCCTAAAGACTCACTTGTTGAGAGCAATTGTACCTTACTTTATGGGAGCCGTTGTCCCTAAACGCTTGCTCACTTGATGAGAGCAATTGCCCTTTACATGATGATAGCCGTTGTCCCTAAGAGCACATTTGATAAGAGCAATTGTCACTTACATGAGTACTGTCGTTGTCCCTTATGCTTGCACATTCGATAAGAGCAATTGTCACTTACATGATGACATCCGTTGTCCCTAAAGGCTAACTTTATGAGGGCAATTTTCCCTTACATAATAGGAGCCGTTGTCCCTAAAGACTCCCTTGTTGAGAGCAATTGTACCTTACTTTATGGGATTCGTTGACCTAAATACTTGCTCACTTGATGAGAGCAATTGCGCTTTTCATGATGATAGCTGTTGTCCCTATTGCTTACACAATCTATAAGGGCAATTGTCACTAACATTTTGAGATCCGTTGTCCCCGAAGGCTAACTTTATGAGGGCAATTTCCCCCTCACATAATAAAAGCCATTTTCCCTAAAGTCTCACTTGTTGATAGCAGTTGTACCTTACTTTGTGGAATCCGTTGTCCCTAAACACTTGCTCACTTGATGAGTGCATTTGCCCTTTACTTGATGATAGCCGTTGTTCGTAATGCTTACACACTCGATAAGAGCAATTGTCACCTACATGATGTTATCCGTTGTCCCTAAAGGCTAACTTTATGAGGGCAATTTGTCCCGTACATGATAAAAGCCGTTGTCCCTAAAGACTCACTTGTTGAGAGGAATTGTACCTTACTTTATAGGAGCCGTTGTCCCTAAACGCTTTCTCACTTGTGAGAGCAATTGCCCTTTACATGATGATAGTCGTTGTCCCTAATGCTTGCATACTAGACAAGAGCAATTGTCACTTGCATGATGAGATCCGTTGTCCCTAAAGGCTAACTTTATGAGGGCGATTTGTCCCATACATGATAAGAGACGTTGTCCCTAAAGACTAACTTGTTGAGAGCAATTGTACCTTACTTTATGCGAGCCGTTGTCCTTAAACGCTCGCTCACTTGTTGAGTGCAATTGCCCTCTAAATGATGATAGCCGGTGTCCCTAATGCTTGCACACTTGATAAGAGTAATGTCAATTACATTATGAGACCCGTCGTCCCTAAAGGCTAACTTTGTAAGGGAAATATGTCCCTTACATGATAAGAGCCGTAGTCCCTAAAGACTCACTTGTTGAGAGCAATGGTACCTTACTTTATGGGAGTCGTTGTCCCAATACGCTTGCTCACTTGATAAGAGCAATTGCCCTTTACATGATGATAGCCGTTGTCCCTAATGCTTGCACACTTGATAAGAGAAAATTGTCTCTTACATGAGTACTGTTGTTGTCCCTTATGCTTGCACACTCGATAAGAGCAATTGTCACATACATGATGAGATCCGTTGTCCCTAAAGGCTAGCTTTATGAGGGCAATTTTCCCTTACATAATAGGAGCCGTTGTCCCTAAAGACTCACTTGTTGAGAGCAATTGTACCTTACTTTATGGGATTCATTGCCCTAAACACTTGCTCAGTTGATGGGAGCAATTGCCCTTTTCATGATGATAGTTGTTGTCCCTAATGCTTACACACTCGATAAGAGCAATTGTCACTAACATGATGAGATCCGTTGTCCCCAAAGGCTAACTTTATGAGGGCAATTTGTCCCTTATATGATAAGAGCCGTAGTCCCTAAAGACTTACTTGTTAAGAGGAATTGTACCTTACTTTATGGGAACCGTTGTCCCTAAGCACTTGTTCACTTGATGAGAGCAATTACCCTTTACATGATGATAGCTGTTGTCCCTAATGCTTGCACACTTGACAAGAGGAATTGTACCTTACTTTATGGGAGCCGTTGTCCATTACATGATAAGAGCCGTTGTCCCTAAAGACTCACTTGTTGAGAGGAATTGTACCTTACTTTATGGGAGCCGTTGTCCCTAAACGCTTGCTCACTTGATGAGAGCAATTGTCACTTACATGATGATAGCCGTTGTCCCTAAACGCTTGCTCACTTGTTGAGAGCAATTGTACCTTACTTTATGGGAGTCGTTGTCCCTAAACACTTGCTCACTTGATGAGAGCAATTGTCCTTTACATGATGATATAGTTGTTGTCCCTAATGCTTGCACACTTGACAAGAGCAATTGTCACTTGCATGTAGAGATCCGTTGTCGCTAAAGGCTAACTTTATGAGGGTGATTTATCCCTTACAAGATAAGAGCCGTTGTCCCTAAAGGCTCACATGTTGAGAGAAATTGTACCTTAATTTATGGGAGCCGTTGTCCCTAAATGCAAGCTCACTTAATGAGAGGAATTGCCCTTTACATGATGATAGCCGTTGTCCCTAATGCTTACACACTCGATAAGAGCAAATGTCACTTACATGATGATATCCGTTGTCCCTAAAGGCTCACTTGTTGAGAGAAATTATACCTTAGTTTATGGGTCCCGTTGTCCCTTAACGCTTTCTCACTTAATGAGAGCAATTGTCCATTACATGATGATTTCCGTTGTCCCTAATTCTTGCACACTCGATACGAGCAATTGTCACTTACATGATGAGATCCGTTGTCCTTAAAGGCTAACTTTATGAGGGCAATTCATCCCTTGCATAATAACAGCCGTTGTCCCTAAAGACACACCTGTTGAGAGCAATTGTACCTTAGTTTATGGGATTCATTGCCCTAAACACTTGCTCACTTGATGAGAGCAATTGCCCTTTTCATGATGATAGTTGTTGTCCCTAGTGCTTACACACTCGATAAAAGCAATTGTCACTTACATGATGAGATCCGTTGTCCCCAATGGCTAACTTTATGAGGGAAATTTCTCCCTTACATAATAAGAGCCATTGACCCTAAAGTCTCACTTGTTGAGAGCATTTGTGCCTTATTTTATGGGATCCGTTGTCCCTAGACACTTGCTCACTTGATGAGAGCAATTGCCCTTTACATGATGATAGCCGTTGTCCATAATGCTTACACACTCGATAAGAGCAACTGTTACTTACATGATGAGATCCGTTGTCCCTAAAGGCTAACTTTATGAGGGCAATTTGTCCCTTACATGATAAGAGCCGTTGTCCCTAAAGACTCACTTGTTGAGGGCAATTTTATATTACTTTATAGGAGACATTGTCCCTAAACGCTTGCTCACTTGATGAGAGCAATTGCCCTTCACATGATGAGATCCGTTGTCCCTAAAGGCTAACTTTATGAGGGCGATTTGTCCCATACATGATAAGAGCCGTTGTCCCTAAAGGCTTACAAGTCGAGAGCAATTGTACCTTACTTTATAGGAGCCGTTGTCCCTAAACGCTCGCTCCCTTGTTGAGTGCAATTACCCTCTAAATGATGATAGCCGGTGTCCATAATGCTTGCACACTTGATAAGAGCAATTGTCAATTACATGATGAGACCCGTTGTCCCTAAAGGCTAACTTTATAAGGGCAATATGTCCCTTACATGATAAGAGCCGTTGTCCAAAAAGACCCACTTGTTGAGAGCAATTGTACCTTACTTTATGGGAGCCGTTGTCCCTAAACGCTTGCTCACTTGATGAGAGCAATTACCCTTTACATGATGATAGCCGTTGTCCCTAATGCTTGCACACTTGAAAAGAGCAATTGTCACTTACATGAGTACTGTCGTTGTCCCTATTCCTTGCACACTCGATAAGAGCAATTGTCACTTACATTCTGAGATTCGTTGTCCCTAAAGGCTAGCTTTATGAGGGCAATTTTCCGTTACATAATAGGAGCCGTTGTCCCTAAAGACTCACTTGTTGAGAGCAATTGTACTTTACTTTATGGGATTCGTTGCCCTATACACTTGCTCAGTTGATGAGAGCAATTGCCCTTTTCATGATGATAGTTGTTGTCCCTAATGCTTACACACTCGACAAGAGCAATTGTCACTAACATGATGTGATTCGTTGTCCCCAAAGGCTAACTTTATGAGGGCAATTTGTCCCTTACATGATAAGAGCCGTTGTCCCTAAAGACTCACTTGTTGAGAGGAATTGTACCTTACTTTATGGGAACCGTTGTCCCTAAACGCTTGTTCACTTGATGAGAGCAATTGCCCTTTACGTGATGATAGCCGTTGTCCCTAATTCTTGCACACTTGACAAGAGGAATTGTACCTTACTTTATGGGAGCCGTTGTCCCTTACATGATAAGAGCCGTTGTCCCTAAAGACTCACTTGTTGAGAGGAATTGTACCTTACTTTATGCGAGCCGTTGTCCCTAAACGCTTGTTCACTTGATGAGAGCAATTGCCCTTTACATGATGATAACCGTTGTCCCTAATTCTTGCACACTTGACAAGAGTAATTGTACCTTACTTTAAGGGAGCCGTTGTCCCTTACATGATAAGAGCCGTTGTCCCGAAAGACTCACTAGTTGAGAGGAATTGTACCTTACTTTATGGGAGCCGTTGTCCCTAAACGCTTGCTCACTTGATGAGAGCAATTGTCACTTACATGATGATAGCCGTTGTCCCTAAACGCTTGCTCACTTGTTGAGAGCAATTGTACCTTACTTTATGGGAGTCGTTGTCCCCAAACACTTGCTCACTTGATGAGAGCAATTGTCCTTTACATGATGATAGCCGTTGTCCCTAATACTTGTACACTTGACAAGAGCAATTGTCACTTGCATGTTGAGATCCGTTGTCGCTAAAGGCTAACTTTATGAGGGCGATTTATCCCTTACAAGATAAGAGCCGTTGTCCCTAAAGGCTCACATGTTGAGAGAAATTGTACCTTACTTAATGGGAGCTGTTGTCCCAAAATGCAAGCTCACTTGATGACAACAATTGCCCTTTACATGATGATAGCCGTTGTCCCTAATGCTTACACACTCGATAAGAGCAACTGTCACTTACATGATGATATCTGTTGTCCCTAAAGGCTCACTTGTTGAGAGAAATTATACCTTAGTTTATGGGTCCCGTTGTCCCTAAACGCTTTCTCACTTAATGAGAGCAATTGTCCATTACATGATGATTTCTGTTGTCCCTAATGCTTGCACACTCGATACGAGCAATTGTCACTTACATGATGAGATCCGTTGTCCTTAAAGGCTAACTTTATAAGGGCAATTCGTCCCTTACATAACAAGAGCCATTGTCCCTAAAGACTCACTTGTTGAGAGCAGTTGTGCCTTACTTTATGGGATCCGTTGTCCCTAAACACTTGCTCACTTGATGAGAGCAATTGCCCTTTACATGATGATAGCCGTTGTCCCTAATGCTTACACACTAGCTAAGGGCAACCCTCACTTACATGATGAGATCCGTTGTCCCTAAAGGCTAACTTTATGAGGGCAATTTGTCCCTTACATGATAAGAGCCGTTGTCCCTAAAGACTCACTTGTTGAGAGCAATTTTACATTACTTTATGGGAGCCGTTGTCCCTAAACGCTTGCTCACTTGATGAGAGCAATTGCCCTTTACATGATAATAGCCGTTGTCCCTAATGCTTGCACACTTGATAAGAGCAATTGTCAATTACATGATGAGACCCGTTGTCCCTAAAGGCTAACTTTATAAGGGCAATATGTCCCTTACATGATAAGAGCCGTTGTCCCTAAAGACTCACTTGTTGAGAGCAATTGTACCTTACTTTATGGGAGCCGTTGTCCCTAAACGCTTGCTCACTTGATGAGAGCAATTACCCTTTACATGATGATAGCCGTTGTCCCTAATGCTTTCACACTTGATAAGAGCAATTGTCACTTACCTGAGTACTGTCGTTGTCCCTTATGCTTGCACACCCGATAAGAGCAATTGTCCCTTCCATGATGAGATCCGTTGTCCCAAAAGGATAGCTTTATGAGGGCAATTTTTCCTTACATAATAGGAGCCGTTGTCCCTAAAGACTCACTTGTTGAGAGCAATTGTACCTTACTTTACGGGATTCGTTGCCCTAAACACTTGCTCACTTGGTGAGAATATTTGGCCTTTACATGATGATAGCCGTTGTCCGTAATGCTTACACACTCGATAAGAGCAACTGTCACTAACATGATGAGATCTGTTGTCCCCAAAGGCTAACTTTATGAGGGCAATTTGTCCCTTACATGATAAGAGCCGTTGTCCCTAAAGACTCACTTGTTGAGAGGAATTGTACCTTACTTTATGGGAGCCGTTGTCCCTAAACGCTTGTTCACTTGATGAGAGCAATTGCCCTTTACATGATGATAGCCGTTGTCCCTAATGCTTGCACACTTGACAAGAGGAATTGTACCTTACTTTATGGGAGCCGTTGTCCCTTACATGATAAGAGCCGTTCTCCCTAAAGACTCACTTGTTGAGAGGAATTGTACCTTACTTTATGGGATCTGTTGTCCCTAAACGCTTGTTCACTTGATGAGAGCAATTGCCCTTTACATTATGATAGCCGTTGTCCCTAATGCTTGCACACCTGACAAGAGCAATTGTCACTTTAATGATGAGATCCGTTGTCCCTAAAGGCTAACTTTATGAGGGTGATTTGTCCCATAAATGATAAGAGCCGTTGTCCCTAAATACTCACTTGTTGAGAGCAATTGTACCTTACTTTATGTGAGCCGTTGTCCCTCAACGCTCGCTCACTTGTTGAGTGCAATTGCCATCTAAATGATGATAGCCGGTGTCCCTAATGCTTGCACACTTGATAAGAGCAATGTCAAGTACATGATGAGACCCGTCGTCCCTAAAGGCTAACTTTATAAGGGCAATATGTCCCTTACATGATAAGAGCCGTTGTCCCTAAAGACTCACTTGTTGAGAGCAATTGTACCTTACTTTATGGGAGCCGTTGTCCCTAAACGCTTGCTCACTTGATGAGAGTAATCGTCAATTACATGATGATAGCCGTTGTCCCTAATGCCTGCACACTTGACAAGAGTACTTGTCACTTACGTGCTGATACCCGTTTGTCCCTAAAGGCTAACTTTATGTGGGCAATTTGTCCCTTACATGATAAGAGCCGTTGTCCCTAAAGACTCACTTATTGAGAGCAATTGTACCTTACTTTATGGGAGCCGCTGTCCCTAAACGCTTGCTCACTTGATGAGAGCAATTGTCCTTTACATGATGATTGCCGTTGTCCCTAATGCTTGCACACTTGATAAGAACAATTTTCACTTGCATGTTGAGATCCGTTGTCCCTTAAGGCTAACTTTATGAGGGCGATTTGTCCCTTACATGATAAGAGCCGTTGTCCCTATAGGCTCACTTGTTGAGAGAATTTGTACCTAACTTTATGGGAGCCGTTGTCCCTAAATGCCTGCTCACTTGATGAGGGCAATTGTCCTTTACATGATGATTGTCGTTGTCCCTAATGCTTGCACACTTGATAAGAGTAATGTCAATTACATGATGAGACCCATCGTCCCTAAAGGCTAACTTTGTAAGGGCAATATGTCCCTTACATGATAAGAGCCGTTGTCCCTAAAGACTCACTTGTTGAGAGCAATGGTACCTTACTTTATGGGAGCCGTTGTCCCTAAACGCTTGCTCACTTGATGAGAGCAATTGCCCTTTACATGATGATAGCTGTTGTCCCTAATGCTTGCACACTTGATAAGAGCAATTGTCTCTTACATGATGAGTCCCGTTGTCCCTAAAGGCTAACTTTATATGGGCAATTTGTCTCTTCCATGATAAGAGCCGTTGTCCCTAAAGGCTCACTTGTTGAGAGCAATTGTACCTGACTTTATGGGAGTCGTTGTCCCTAAACTCCTGCTCAATTGTTGAGAGCAATTGTCTTTTACATGATGATAGCCGTTGTCCCTATTGCTTGCACACTTGATAACAGCAATTGTCACTTACATGATGAGACCCGTTGTCCCTAAAGGCTAACTTTATGTGGGCAATTTGTTTTTTTTTTTTTTTTTTGGGTAAAAGGGTTAATTCACCCCGGTAAAATGCATTACTCCAAAAAACATTGAGGTACATAGGATGAGGGTGATATCCCTCACCTCAGTCCCTTAGGACACTTACAGACTCGAATATAGGAATGACACACCATTCTTATAACTTACAATAAAATAAACCTACCAATAATGACACAAGTACATAAAATTTGACATTACTACTCAAGAGAAATACTTGAGCCTTCTATATCACTATTGCGGTCCATCTTAACATCCATGAAGAATCCACGTAGAAAATTCCAAGCGATCTTGAACTTAAACTCAGTTTGTAGTAACAGACACCACAAACAAAACCACAGCAATCGCCATACCAACATATAATCATATGATCCCAAAGTACATGGCATCGTGTGTATGGGTTTTGAACAAGTCCCCACAAACTTAACTTCCATACACTCTATCCAAACGCTACAACCAACAAGTACGAATAAGAATGAACCACATCAACAAGGTGAAAGGACCCTATAATCTTCAAACCAGTAGCAGCAATAAATCGTAACAACCATGCAGCATATCTGCAACGTACATATCATGATCCCCCTGCAACAGCCAAATAACATCAATAACATCCTGAATAGGGTCACATGCAACTAACATAGGGTAAATAAATGCTAACCAGTAAATGTGCAATAAACCAATCCAGTCACACGAATCGGTCCATAAACAAACATAGGGCTGAATAAACCCTAACATCCCATCACCTCGTATACCAGACCAAAGACCAGGAAAGATCACATAAACAATAGGCTTGCTGGTACTACGAACCAAGATCAACCATAGGGTGAGAACTCACCCTAACCCTCCTCGACAAGCATCACTTACCCTCTCTCTAACCCACTACCACGACTTAACATCACAAACCAGAAACATAACCACGATCAATCAGATCGACATTCCTTAAATGAATGGACAAACGTCCAACTTACACCAAAGTAATATACGAAACCCCAAAAATTAGAGTTTCGTTACATTCAAAGCATTATCCAAACAAACGCCTAACGCAAAGAATAATAAACATGATCAGATTTGCAGCAAGGCGGGACCAGAATCGAATGAGTAAAAACCAAAAAAAGGTTTTATAAGCAGTCAGTGCAACAGACCCATCAAACCCAACGATCAAACCCATAAAATACGAAACCCTAAAAAAAGGAATCGTTCTTCAAAGAAACCCTAACAGTCGATGTTAAGGAAAGGTCTTGACCGCCCATATTATCCCATAGAATGCAGAAGATAAAACAATAGAAACGTCGGTTAGGGATAAATATTGATAGACCAAAAGAATCGAATAACGATTTATAATGATAACCGTAATAGTAAACGTTAAAGGATTATTTGGATAACCCTAAAACAATAGATCGAAGCAGTAGGAACCATATATTAGGGTTATAATCGACAGAGCTAGGGACGATTTTCAAGCACTCCAGTCCAATGAATACACAACATAAGGAACGATTGCATACCATAAGGTAGAGAGGCATTCTTAGAGGTTGGTTAGGACGGAAAAGTATGGTAGGAATGGAGTCCGACAAATCGCCCCTTGGGCAATTTGTCCCTTACATGATAAGAGTCGTTGTCCCTAAAGACTCACTTGTTGAGAGCAATTGTACCTTACTTTATGGGAGCCGTTGTCCCTAAATGCCTGCTCACTTGATGAAAGCAATTGCCCTTTACATGATGATAGCCGTTGTCCCTAATGCTTACACACTCGATAAGAGCAGTCACTTACATGATGAGATCCGTTGTCCCTAAAGGCTAACTTTATGAGGGCAATTTGTCCCTTACAGGATAAGAGTCGTTGTCCCTAAAGACTCACTTGTTGAGAGCAATTGTACCTTACTTTATTGGAGCCGTTGTCCCTAAACGCTTGCTCACTTGATGAGAGCAATTGCCCTTTACATGATGATAGCCGTTTTCCCTAATGATTGCAAGCTTGACCAGAGCAATTGTCACATGCAAGATGAGATCCGTTGTCCCTAAGGCTAACTTTATGAGGGCAATATGTCCCTTACATGATAAGAGCCGTTGTCCATAATGACTCACTTGTTGAGAGCAATTGTACCTTACTTTATAGGAGCTGTTGTCCCTAAAGGCTTACAAGTTAAGAGCAATTGTACCTTACTTTATGGGAGCCGTTGTCCATAAACGATCGCTCACTTGTTGAGTGCAATTGCCCTTTAAATGATGATAGCCGGTGTCCTTAAAGCTTGAACACTTGATAAGAGCAATTGTCACTTACATGATGAGACCCGTTGTCCCTAAAGGCTAACTTTATGAGGGCAATATGTCCCTTACATGATAAGAGCCTTTGTCCCTAAAGACTCACTTGTTGAGAGCAATTGTACCTTACTTTATGGGAGCCGTTGTCCCTAAACGCTTGCTCACTTGATGAGAGCAATTGCCCTTTACATGATGATAGTCGTTGTCCCTAATGGTTGCACACTTGATAAGAGCAATTGCCACTTACATGATGAGACCCGTTGTCCCTAAAGGCTAACTTTATGAGGGCAATTTGTCTCTTCCATGATAAGAGCCGTTGTCCCTAAAGGCTCACTTGTTGAGAGCAATTGTACCTGACTTTATGGGAGCCGTTGTCCCTAAACGCCTGCTCACTTGATTAGAGCAATTGCCTTTTACATAATGATAGCCGTTGTCCCTAATGCTTGCACACTTGATAAGAGCAATTGTCACTTACATGTTGAGACCCGTTGTCCCTAAGGACTCACTTGTTGAGAACAATTGTACCTTACTTTATGGGAGCCGTTGTCCCTAAACACTTGCTCACTTGATGAGAGCAATTGTCCTCTACATGATGATAGCCGTTGTCCCTAATGCTTGCACACTTGACAAGAGCAATTTTCACTTGCATGTTGAGATCCATTGTCCCTTAAGGCTAACTTTATGAGGGCGATTTGTCCCTTACATGATAAGAGCCGTTGTCCCTAAAGGCTCACTTGTTGAGAGAAATTGTACCTTACTTTATGGGAGCCGTTGTCCCTAAATGCCTGCTCACTTGATGAGGGCAATTGTTCTTTACATGATGATAGCCGTTGTCCCTAATGCTTGCACACTTGATAAGAGTAATGCCAACTACATTATGAGACCCGTCGTCCCTAAAGGCTAACTTTGTAAGGGCAATATGTCCCTTACATGATAAGAGCCGTTGTCCCTAAAGACTCACTTGTTGAGAGCAATTGTACCTTACTTTATTGGAGCCATTGTCCCTAAACGCTTGCTCACTTGATGAGAGCAATTGCCCTTTACATGATGATAGCCGTTGTCCCTAATGCTTGCACACTTGAAAAGAGCAATTGTCTCTTACATGATGAGTCCCGTTGCCCCTAAAGGCTAACTTTATAAGGGCAATTTGTCTGTTCCATGATAAGAGCCGTTGTCCCTAAAGGCTCACTTGTTGAGAGCAATTGTACCTGACTTTATGGGAGTCGTTGTCCCTAAATTCCTGCTCAATTGATGTGAGCAATTGCCTTTTACATGATGATAGCCGTTGTCCCTATTGCTTGCACACTTGATAACAGCAATTGTCACTTACCTGATGAGACCCGTTGTCCCTAAAGGCTAACTTTATGTGCGCAATTTGTCCGTTACTTGATAAGAGCCGTTGTCCCTAAAGACTCACTTGTTGAGAGCAATTGTACCTTACTTTATGGGAGCCGTTGTCCCTAAACGCTTGCTCACTTGATGAGAGCAATTGTCCTTTACATGATGATAGTCGTTGTCCCTAAAGCTTGAACACTTGACAAGAGCAATTTTCACTTGCATGTTGAGATCCGTTCTCCCTTACGGCTAACTTTATGAGGGCGATTTGTCCCTTACATGATAAGAGCCGTTGTCCCTAAAGGCTCACTTGTTGAGAGAAATTGTACTTTACTTTATGGGAGCAGTTGTTCCTAAATGCCTGCTCACTTGATAAAAGCAATTGCCCTTTACATGATGATAGTCGTTGTCCCTAATGCTTACACACTCGATAAGAGCAATTGTCACTAACATGATGAGATCCGTTGTCCCTAAAGGCTAACTTTATGAGGGCGATTTGTCCCATAAATGATAAGAGCCGTTGTCCCTAAATACTCACTTGTTGATAGCAATTGTACCTTACTTTATGCGAGCCGTTGTCCTTAAACGCTCGGCCACTTTTTGAGTGCAATTGCCCTCCAAATGATGATAGCCGGTGTCCCTAATGCTTGCAAACTTGATAAGAGCAATGTCAATTACATGACGAGACCCGTCGTCCCTAAAGACTAACTATATAAGGGCAATATGTCCCTTACATGATAAGAGTCGTTGTCCCTAAAGACTCACTTGTTGAGAGCAATTGTACCTTACTTTATGGGAGCCGTTGTCCCAAAACGCTTGCTCACTTGATGAGAGCAATTGTTACTTACATGATGATAGCCGATGTCCCTAATGCTTGCACACTTGACAGGAGCACTTGTCACTTAAATGATGAGACCCGTTGTCCCTAAAGGCTAACTTTATGTGGGCAATTTGTCCCTTACATGATAAGAGCCGTTGTCCCTAAAGACTCACTTGTTGAGAGCAATTGTACCTTACTTTATGGGAGCCGCTGTCCCTAAACGCTTGCTCACTTGATGTGAGCAATTGTCCTTTACATGATGATAGCCATTGTACCTAATGCTTGCACACTTGACAAGAGCAATTTTCACTTGCATGTTGAGATCCGTTGTCCCTTAAGGCTAACTTTATGAGGGCGATTTGTCCCTTACATGATAATAGCCGTTGTCCCTAAAGGCTCACTTGTTGAGAGAAATTGTACTTTACTTTATTGGAGCCGTTGTTCCTATATGCCTGCTCACTTGATGAAAGCAATTGCCCTTTACATGATGATAGCCGTTGTCCCTAATGCTTACACACTCGATAAGAGCAGTCACTTACATGATGAGATCCGTTGTCCCTTAAGGCTAACTTTATGAGGGCAATTTGTCCCTTACATGATAAGAGCCGTTGTCCCTAAAGGCTCACTTGTTGAGAGCAATTGTAACTTACTTTATTGGAACCGTTGTCCCTAAACGCTTGCTCACTTGATAAGAGCAATTGCCCTTTACATGATGATAGCCGTTTTCCCTAATGCTTGCAAGCTTGACAAGAGGAATTTTCACTTGCATGATGAGATCCGTTGTACCTAAGGCTAACTTTATGTGGGTGATTTGTCCCATACAGAATAAGAGCCGTTGTCGCTAAAGGCTAACAAGTTGAGAGCAATTGTACCTTACTTTATGGGAGCCGTTGTCCATAAACGCTCGCTCACTTGTTGAGTGCAATTGCCCTTTAAATGATGATAGCCGGTGTCCTTAAAGCTTGCACACTTGATAATAGCAATTGTCACTTACATGATGAGACCCGTTGTCCCTAAAGGCTATCTTTATGAGGAAAATATGTCCCTTACATGATAAGAGCCGTTGTCCCTAAAGACTCACTTGTTGAGAGCAATTGTACCTTACTTTATGGGAGCCGTTGTCCCTAAACGCTTGCTCACTTGATGAGAGCAATTGCCCTTTACATAATGATAGCCGTTGTCCCTAATGGTTGCACACTTGATCAGAGCAATTGTCACTTACATGATGAGACCCGTTGTCCCTAAAGGCTAACTTTATAAGGGCAATTTGTCTCTTCCATGATAAGAGCCATTGTCCCTAAAGGCTCACTTGTTGAGAGCAATTATACCTGACTTTATGGGAGCCGTTGTCCCTAAACGCCTGCTCACTTGATGAGAGCAATTGCCTTTTACATGATGATAGCCGTTGTCCCTAATGCTTGCACACTAGATAAGAGCAATTGTCACTTACATGTTGATACCCGTTGTCCCTAAGGACTCACTTGTTGAGAGCAATTGTACCTTACTTTATGGGAGCCGTTGTCCCTAAACACTTGCTCACTTGATGAGAGCAATTGTTCTTTACATGATGATAACCGTTGTCCCTAATGCTTGCACACTTGACAAGAGCAATTTTCACTTGCATGTTGAGATCCATTGTCCCTTAAGGCTAACTTTATGAGGGCGATTTGTCCCTTACATGATAAGAGCCGTTGTCCCTAAAGGCTCACTTGTTGAGAGAAATGGTACCTTACTTTATGGGAGCCGTTGTCCCTAAATGCCTGCTCTCTTGATGAGGGCAACTGTCCTGTACATTGTGATAGCCGTTGTCCCTAATGTTTACACACTCGATAAGAGCAACTGTCACTTACATGATGAGATCCATTGTCCCTAAAGGCTAACTTTATGATGGTAATTATGGTGATGGTCAGCCTAAAAGTAATAACGCCACTCCTCTTGAAAAACGGGTCGACACAAAAAACCTACGTTTCTCTCTGGTGAAAAATGTCGATTATCTTAAACCCTAACCTATCCAAAATCGTTGCTTAAACTCTATTCTTGATCCTTATCCCAATAACGATTGTGTTCCTGATCTATTAACTGAGTTTAATTTGATCTCTAACATTGTTTTTATCGGGATTAAGCCTTGAATCGTTTTGGTTTCTGATTTTCTTAGGGTTTTTGCGTTAATCGATTTTCTTGTTTTAGGGTTTCGATAATTAACTGATTTCCTTATTTTGTGGTGCGATCATGATTGGAGTCGGTTAGTTTTAATCTTGTGCTATATATTCATGTCTTAACTTGTTTAAGGCTATCGATTTGAAGTTGGACGTGGTGCTTCTTGTTTCTTTGTTTGCGATCTAATTTTCTGTATTAGGGTTTCGTTTGGTTTATTTTATTTGTTATTGAGAAGGTGGGTTTTCCGAAGGTTGATGTTGATAGTTTACATGCTAGAATGGCTCGTTTTAAGAGGGATGGTGGTACTTCTGATCCTACACAGCCTCAACAAGCTTTTAGGGTTCTACAAAACCCTAATTTGGAATCGAATGAACATATTATAGGTGTTGAGGTTGCTGGTGGTTTGAACAAGAATGGTGATGGTGCTAAGGCATCTAGTAGTACTAATACGTTGAAGGATTCAACTTTTAGCACGTTTGAACCTGTTACATCACATGAGGGTAGATTGAATGATTCTGTTTTTGGCACTTACTTCAGCCCTCAAGTTGTTGATGTGAATGATCATGTTAATTTGCCAATGGGGGATGGTGTTCGTGTGTCTACAACTAGCTCGGCAAGGATTTCTAAGCCAAGTGTTGATCCAACTAGCTCGTCTAGGAATGATCCTAATAAGAAGTATGGTGATGGTCAGCCTAAAAGTAATAACGCCACTCCTCTTGAGAAGCCTGCTGGTCATACTTCTAATGTCCATTCCGTTGATGTGAATTCAGCCCCTAAGTCTTATGTTGGTGCTACAATGGGTACGGATGATACTAATACCAAAAGAAAGGTTAACTTTCGTGCTATTAATGTGGATAATGTTTTTAATGGTGTTGATGTATCTATTCCCCGGAAGGTGGTTGAAAATATTAGCACAAAACTTGAGTACACCCTTTATGGTTATTTTATCGGTAAGCGTATTGCTTTTCCGGTTGTGGAATACTTTGTTCGTAATAGTTGGGCTAAGTATGGTCTTAAACGTGTTATGATGAATGAAAATGGTTTTTTCTTTTTTAAATTCGACTCCCATGTTGGATTGGAGGCTGTTTTAGAAGATGGACCATGGATGATTAAGAATAGCCCTATCATTCTGAAAAAGTGGACTATGGACACGAGTTTAAAGAAAGAGGAGTTAACCCGTATTCCCATATGGGTCAAACTTCATGATGTTCCTTTGCAGGTTTTTTCGGAAGATGGTATTAGTATCATTGCTACGCACTTAGGTAAGCCTATAATGCTTGATTCTTACACTAGTGCGATGTGTATTGATTCATGGGGTAGAAGTAGCTTTGCTAGGTGTTTAATTGAGATTGATTCTCAAGTTGCTCTTAAGGAATCAATCACGGTTGGTGTTCCTCTATTAGATAGTCTTGAGTTCACGGCTGAAACAATTCGGGTTGAGTATGAATGGAAACCACCAAGGTGTGATGTATGTTTGATTTTTGGCCATTCTGATGAAACTTGTCCTAATAAAGTAGTGACTACCCAAGTTGTGGAGCAATCTAATGATGATGATGGTTTTCAACAAGTGGGAAAAAAGAAAAATAGGAAGAAAGGTAAAGCAAAGGTTAATGATGCAGGTAATGTCTTTCATGGTTTCCCTGTGGGAAAGAATATGTACTACAGGCCGAAAGCTACAACAACTCCTTCTCAGTCGCATGGCGAAGCTAGTACTAGTTCTGGTCCTACCCATGAAAAGGTGGGTGTCTCTTCATCAAGTAGTAATTTAAAGCCTAATGAGATTCCTATGCCGTCTCATAATGTTAATGCAAAAACAACCAACCATGATCCTAAGGTAACTTCATCTAACTCGAATGCTAATATTTCTACATCTAATCCTTTTGAGTCTTTGGTTTTGGATGAGGGTGTTAACGATGACACTAATTTGGAGGATGAGGAGGTTGTTAATGATTTTGATGAATCTGGTAATTTGTTTGATCAATCGGGGGCAAGCACTTCCGTTCTTAATGTTCCCGATGTTTAGTATTGCTTCATGGAATATAAGGGGTCTGAACCGGTCCCCTAAACAAAAAGAGGTTCGTCAGGTTGTTAATGAGAATAATCTTAGTGTGTGTGCTGTTTAGGAGTCTCATGTGGATGCTTCAGGTGTGTACGATACATGTCGTAAGGTGTGTCGTCGTTGGAAATGGACGTCTAATGGTAATCTATGTAATAAGGGTTCTCGGATCATTCTTGGCTGGAATGATGATATTGTTGATGTTATGGTTATGGCTTCTACTAACCAAGTTATGCATGTACAGGTTAATATTCGTAATGAAAACAAAACTGTCTTTTGTTCTTTTGTATATGCAGATAACTATTATGTTGATCGGAGAGCTCTTTGGAGCAACCTCGTTAGTCATGCTACTTTTATGCGTAGTAGACCTTAGGTGTTATTGGGAGATTTTAATGCTGCTCTTAATTTGGAAGATCATTCATGTGGTGGTTATGCTCCTGATATTGCTATGCGTGAATTTAAAGATTGTGTTATGAATATGGAGGTTATGGATATTAATAGTACGGGGCTGCATTTTACATGGAATCAAAAACCAAGAGGCTCTAATGGAACGTTGAAGAAAATTGATCGTGTTATGGGTAATTTGAAGTTTTGTGATATTTTCCCGGGTTCCTTTGCTATCTTTCAACCGTACCGGATATCGGATCATTCTCCTTGTGTTCTTCGTATCCCTCAGGTGACCAAACTTAAACCTAAACCGTTTAAGTTTTCTAATTTTCTGGTGCATAAAGAAGGCTTTCTTGATACGGTTACTTCGGGGTGGAATATTGATGTCAATGGTTGTGCTATGTATCGTGTTGTTAAACGCTTGAAGGGGCTGAAATCTCCTTTTCGTAAGCTTTTACGCAATCAAGGTAATCTTCATGAGCGGGTTGCTAATATTCGCAAGGAATTAGATGAGGTCCAAGTGGCAATTGATAAGGATCCTTTCAATTCAGCCCTTCGTGAGGAGCATGCTCATTATCTTGTTGCTTTTAATGAGGCTACCCTTGACGAAGAGAGGTTTCTTAAGCAAAAATCTAAAATTCAATGGTTGCATGCAGGTGATTCTAATACGGCTTATTTTCATAATATTGTTAAATGTAAATGTGCTCGCAATCGAATTGAATTGGTTCGAGATGCGGCTAATGTTTTGTATGAGGGTAATGCGGTTGCAGGGGCGTTTGTTTCTCATTATGAGCAGTTTCTTGGCACGGAAGGTGATTGTAGCCCTTTTGACGATCATGATTTGTTTAGTAATGTGATCGATCAGCATAGGGCTGATTTTATGGTTCGGGATGTTACGGATGCTGATATTAAGGATGCTTTGTTCTCGATGGGGGATGATAAGGCCCCCGGTCCGGATGGTTACACTGCTGCGTTTTTTAAGAAAGCTTGGGATGTTGTTGGTAGTGATATTACGGGTGCTATTAGGGACTTCTTTACTAATGGTAAGCTTTTGAAGGAAATTAATCACACCATTATATCTTTGATTCCTAAAGTGTCTACCCCTTCTAAGATTAATGACTATAGGCCTATTTCTTGCTGCAATGTTCTATATAAATGCATTAGTAAGATTATTGCTAATCGCATTAAAGAGGCCCTTAGTGATTTGGTTAGTATTAATCAATCTGCGTTTGTTCCTGGGCGTCGTATTTCGGATAATATATTACTCACCCAAGAGCTTATGCGTAATTATCATAGAGGGAGGGGCCAGCCTAGATGTGCTTTTAAAGTTGATATTCAGAAAGCTTATGATACGGTTGATTGGGATTTTCTTAAGTCTATTCTGGTTGGTTTTGGTTTTCATCACAAAATGGTTGAATGGATCATGGTTTGTGTCTCCTCTACGTCATATTCTATATGTATTAATGGGGATCTTCATGGCTGGTTCAAGGGTAAGCGTGGCCTTAGACAAGGAGACCATTTATCTCCTTACCTGTTTACTTTGGTTATGGAGGTTTTAACACTTATTTTGCAGAAAAAGGTTTCTAATTCGGCGGATTTCCAGTTTCATCACTTGTGTGAGCAGCAGAGAATTATTAATCTTTGTTTTGCAGATGATCTTTTCTTGTTTTCTAGAGGCCACCCTGTTTCGGTTAATGTTATTATGCAAGCTTTGGAGGATTTCAAGAATGTCTCGGGTCTTGTCCCAAGTATTCCTAAAAGTACTGCTTTCTTCTGTAATGTGCCTAATGCTTTGAAAGCTACCATTCTTCAATCTATGCCATTTGCAGAAGGCTCTCTCCCTGTTCGGTATCTTGGTGTTCCTTTAATATCTTCTAGGCTGCTATATAGGGATTGTAAGGTTCTGGTGGAAAAATTGGAAAGTCGGGTGAATGATTGGCGCAATAAGTTCCTTTCTCTTGCGGGGAGGCTTCAATTGATCAGATCTGTGTTGTCTTCTATGCATATTTATTGGGCTTTTGTTTTTATCCTTCCTACTCGTATTGTGCATGATTTGGAGCAGCTCATGAGAGGCTTCTTATGGTGTCAAGGGGAAATGAAAAGAGGTAAGGCCAAGGTAGCGTGGGAATCAGTTTGCAAGCCCCAACGTGAAGGTGGTCTTGGTATTCGTAGGTTGGCTGATTTTAATATTGCTCTTATGACTACGCATATTTGGAGTATTTTAACTCATAAGGAGTCCTTATGGGTTAAATGGATTCATTCATATAAGCTTCGTGGTAGGAGCTTTTGGAATGTTCCTTGCTTGGGTGACGTTAGTTGGGGATGGCGTAAGTTACTTGCTATTAGACCTAAGGTGCGTCCTTTTATATGGCATATAATCAATAACGGTAAGTCTACCTCAGCTTGGTTTGACATGTGGTGTGCTTTTAGCCCTATTCGTGATATGTTCACGGCTAGGGATATTGCTCGGGCTGGTTTAACCCTTTCGGATTCAGTTTGTGATGTGATTGTTAATGGTACTTGGAGATGGCCGGCTGATTGGTATTCTCGATTTCCTGATTTAGTTAATCTCCCGGTCCCAAATTTAATTGATGAAACGGATGATGGTTTATTGTGGCGTGATTTGGAGGGTAATCTTAGACCTTTCTCGGTTGCATGTGCTTGGGAATCCCTTCGTGCTAGGGCTGACCAAGTTGATTGGCTTCATATTCCGTGGTTTTCTCATTGTATTCCCCGGCATGCTATTCATTTGTGGCTTGTCATTAGGCAGAAGTTGAAGACTCAAGATAGACTTAGGGAATCGGATGTTGGGCCTAATGTTGATTTAAGTCTCCTTCGATGCCCACTTTGTGATACGGTTCCTGATTCTCACGCTCACTTGTTTTTTGAGTGTCAATTTTCTTCGCAGGTTTGGTTGCAGGTCCGGTCTCTTTCCGGCATGGATGCGGTTCCACCCGTGTTGGAGGATGTGCTTTTGTTCCTTATTCCTATTTCTAAGGGGCGATCTGTTGTAAGCATACTATCTCGGTTATTACTTGCTGCTACTACCTACTACCTTTGGATGGAACGCAATTCTAGGCTTTTTAAGCATAAGAAGGCTAAGGTGGATGAAGTGGTCCAAGTTATTGTCTCTACCATTCGGTTGAAGTTGGTTAGCTTCAAATTCAAGAAGTTAACCCCTCGGTCTCGTATGCTGTTGGATACATGGAAGATTCCAAGTGCTTGTTATTTTCACGAGGGGAGTGCCAGGTAAGGGTTGTACTCTTTTTCCCTACTCCAAGGTTTTTCCCTATGGGTTTTTCTTGGAAAGGGTTTTTAAGGAGGCAGACTTCCTGGGTCGCCTTGCTCCCTTCGTGCTTATGGGTGGATGCGGGACGTTCGCTTGATTCAAGATTTTTCTTGTTTTTATACCTAGTTAGGTGCTTGTATTATTGCTAGGTTTGTGTTTATGGCATGTCATAAGCACTAGTTTATCAAGCTATTTGCTTGAGGTTAATGTGGTACCTCAGCCACATTCCATTTGTACTTAACGATTTTTTGGTTATATATTTACCGGGGTTAACCCCTTTACCAAAAAAAAACTTTATGATGGTAATTTGTCACTTACATAATAAGACCCGTTGTCCCTAAAGGCTCCCTTGTTGAGAGCTATTGTACCTTTGTTTATGGGACCCGTTTTCCCTAAACGCTTTCTCACTTGATGAGAGCAATTGTCTATTACATGTTGATTGTTGTTGTCCTTAATGATTGCACACTTGATAAGAGCAATTGTCACTTACATGATGAGATCCGTTGTCCCTAAAGGCTAACTTTATGAGGGCAATTCGTCCCTTCCAAAATAAGAGCCGTTGTCCCTAAAGGCTCACTTGTTAAGGGCAATTGTACCTTAGTCTATGGGATCCATTGTCCCTAAACGCTTGCTCACTTGATTGGGAGCAATTGCCCTTTACATGATGATAGCCATTGTCCCTAATGCTTGCACACTTGATAAGAGCAATTGTAACTTACATGATGAGATCCGTTGTCCCTAAAGGCAAACTTTATAAGGTCAATTTGTCCCTTACATAATAAGAGTTGTCGTCCCTAAAGACTCACTTCTTGAGAGCAATTGTACCTTAGTTTATGGGAGCTGTTGTCCCTAAACGCTTGCTCACTTGATGAGAGCAGTTACCCTTTACATGAGTACTATCGTTGTCCCTAATGCTTACACACTCGATAAGAGCAATTGTCACTAACATGATGAGATCCGTTGTCCCCAAAGGCTAACCTGTTGAGAGCAATTACCCTTTACATGAGTACTATCGTAGTCCCTAAAGGCTCACCTGTTGAGAGCAATTGTACCTTACTTTATGGGAGCCGTTGTCCCTAAACGCTTGCTCACTTGATGAGTGTAATTTTCCTTTACATGATGATAGCCATTGTCCCTAATGCTTGCACACTTGACAAGAGCAATTGTCACTTGCATGATGAGATCCGTTGTCCCTAACGGCAAACTTTATGAGGGCGATTTGTCCCATAAATGAAAACAGCCGTTGTCCCTAAAGACTCACTTGTTGAGAGCAATTGTACCTTACTTTATGCGAGCCATTGTCCCTAAGCGTTCGCTCACTTGTTGAGTGCAATTGCCCTCTAAATGATGATAGCCGGCGTCTCTAATGCTTGCACACTTGATAAGAGCAATGTCAATTACATGATGAGACCCGTCGTCCCTAAAGGCTAACTTTATAAGGGCAATATGTCCCTTACATGATAAGCTCCGTTGTCCCTAAAGACTCACTTGTTGAGAGCAATTGTACCTTACTTTATGGGAGCCGTTGTCCCTAAACGCTTGCTCACTTGATGAGAGCAATTGCCCTTTACATGATGATAGTCGTTGTCCTTAATGCTTGCACACTTGATAAGAGCAATTGTCTCTTACATTATGAGTCCCATTGTCCCTAAAGGCTAACTTTATAAGGGCAATTTGTCTCTTCCATGATAAGAACCGTTGTCCCTGAAGGCACACTTGTTGAGAGCAATTGTACCTTACTTTATGGGAGCCGTTGTCCCTAAACGCTTGCTCACTTGATGAGAGCAATTGTTACTTACATCATGATAGCCGTTGTCCCTAAACGCTTGCTCACTTGATGAGAGCAATTGTTACTTACATCATGATAGCCGTTGTCCCTAATGCTTGCACACTTGACAAGAGCACTTGTGTAACAATTCGCAATTTCAGGTTAATTACTATTCCCGGAAAATTTTACTATTCACTTTTACTATTCATTTTTCTCGAAATTTGATTTTTGTTTCTTGGCCTCGAGTGATAAATCATTTCTATGGCAAATTAAAAGTTTGACACTCATCAGATCATTTTCGTGAAAGTTATTAAGGAATTACACGGAATTACACGTTTTAGGGTAAAACGTCATTTAAAAATTCTACGCACAACGAAACTCGACCGCGTTAAGTGACCCCGCATCAGAAAAATGTTTAGTACTCTCATGATTAATTAGAGAATTAATCATGACTGAGAAAAAACATGACCAAAATAAGCCTCGGCCGTGAAAAACTGGAATTTTCAGTTTTAAGCGTTTTTACTCAGCCGTAACCTTAGCCTATACCTACACCGCGTTTCTAAGACAATTTGAGTTTTCAACTTATTAGAATAAGTCAACATATTTTTCCCTCCTCCTTTGACCAAAAATCATTCCTAAATTTTATAAGTCATTCCTTGATTTTTAGGCTTACGATTTTATGTCTAAAAGACATTAAATACCAATCGACATTAGACTGAGCCCAGCCTAGACATTATAAGTCATTTTAAGTCATTAGTATCCTATTAGAAAAGTTACATTTTACTTTTCTAAATTTTATGCAACTTTCGTACGTTTTACGTATTACGCGTTTTAGACCCGCGTTTCCAGTTTTAGCAGGGTTTGAGCAACCCAATAGAACCTACCACTCATTTTATATTTTATTATGGAGTATATTGATAAGTTCTAGCATATTTATAAGTTTCATATTTTTAGGATACCCGGTTTTACGTTTCGTGACTTAACAACTTACGGTTAGCATTTTACGGAGTCAAAACTAGTTACATAAGCTTGGATAATATCATGAAAAGTCCACACTTGCTCCCCAAGCCTTGTGAAACCGCCTCTAGGGGGGATTCACACTTGTGGCTTGATCTAGACCATTGATTCCTTAGATGTACACATGTATACAACTTTGGCTCCAAGTTAAACTTGGTCACCAAGTTTATGTAATTTCCTAGTTAGCTTCCTAACCTCCTCTTCATAGTATAAATACAAGCTCATTTGCTTCCTTTCTCATTAATAAAAATGCCACAACATAAATACCTAGCACCATGATCCTTTGATCTTCAAACTACAAGTTACACTACAAAGTTCAAGGTCTTAGTATTCTCTACCTAGTTCTTAAGTTTGTTTGGTGATTCCATGGTTGAATTAGGAGCTACACAAGGTTACTAGGGCTGAAGTTAAATGGTTTTCACAAGGGTTAGATCAAGGCTAGCAAGGGTTACAAGAGTTATGGTGAAGGGTTTACAAGCTTAGGTTTAGTGTCCTAATTCTATACTTGACTTCCTTTCTTTAGAAAGCCAAAAGTTGTAAGCAAACCCTAACATACTCCTTGCTTAATTATCATTTTCATGCTCTTTGTTTTCCTTTCATGCTATATATGTTCTTGTTATTGTGTTCATGATGTTTAAAAATGGATAAAACGAGTATTGGTATACATATGTTAACTTATGACAAGTAAACAAGCAAACTAGTGATTTTTATGGAGAACCACGACCAAAATAGTATAACTATGATATTTGACACTTACTTACTGTTAAAGAGGACTTAACAAGGAAAACATAGCAATTTGAATTACCCAAAACGAGTACACGAGTCAAAAGTTATGACCATTTGAAGTTAGCGAAACCAAAACGCCGAAACTGTCAATACCCTACTGTTTTGCATTCTGCCAATTTGAAAGTCACTCTTCTTGTCCGATTCATCAAAAAGTTAAAACATGAAAGTTGTCCGGAACGACGTTTTTGTTCAGGAATAAAGAAGCTCGAGCCCTGAAAATGCTTTCTGAGTGATAATTTTCTTCAAATTCTTAACAGCCCATTTTTAGACCAAAGTAACTATATAATGGTTATAATTACATGAGACCAAGAGGTCTAATGACCTAAAGCCAAGACCACAACCATGGCTAAAGCCAAGGTTGAGTCTCAAGACCATGGTAACAATGACCAAGGTCACGGCAAAGCCACGGCTAAAGACCATATAACTTTTAAAGTTCAAAAACTTATATATATGTTATCAAATACTACAATAGTAGGGAGCCTCATGTGAGGAGTTCATTAAGTAAGCCGTCGGGACGAGTTGTGGATTTACGAATTAAAGTGTCCTAGCTCCTCGAACGTTTACTCCATGACTTCTGAATTATGTCGGCCCGAACGGTAGTAAGAGATATACAACCTATACATGTTTCACAAGCCATTTATATTCAAAGACTTACACTATATACTAAGTACTACATCATGAACATTATGCAAGACATATATTGGCAATTCTTCGTATTCTTAGACGTTACTACAAACCTAAGTCGCAACGTTCTATTATAGGCTGCTCTTAGAGACTTTCGCGATTCGACTACCACTATCATTTCTCATTACATAAGCTTAAGGTGAGTCATAGCCCCTACTTTTTCATACTTGTTTTAACTCTTTGGGGGAGATACATGCACAACTACTTGCTTACTTGTACAAATACTCTTAAACATTTATACTTGATTGTGTTATACTTGATTGGCATTATACTTGATTGCGTTATACATACTTGTTACACTATACTTGCTTAATTTAAATACAAGATTCGTATTTACATTCATACATAATACTCTATTCTGTCAGAGAGGTATTGGTAGTACTCATGGGAAGATGCCCCTTACCCTTGTGTCTATACTTGACCTTGGATGACGTAGTACTATTTGGGAAGATGCCCCTGCCCTTGTGTCTATTCTTGACCTTGGGTGAATATAATCTGGTGCATTGTATGAACTAACTTTTAGCAGTGGGTTGTGGACACACAGGTTGCAAGTCTCTTATGGCGGGACTTGCAACTGAGTGGATTCATGATGCCTTTGCTGTGTGAATATTCTTTTAAGGCTTTTCAACTGTTTTAAGACAAACTCTATGAACTCACCAACCATTGTGTTGACACTTTAGCATGTTTATCTCAGGTTAGTAAGGCGATAGCTAGTGCGTGGAACTTAGAGTCAAGCTGCATATTCTGAAGACTTACGCTTTTATCATTTACCATTCAAAACTTTGTATACATTTATGTATCATACTTTGAAATCTCATGTTTGTAACTTTGAATTCATTAATCGAATGGTAACTTTTCAAAACGTCTCATTTAGAGTTCGTTTTCTATAACTTGTACTTTGTATTATGAAGTAGCACCCCAGTGACACAGTCTTCCGCTGCGGTATTTTGGGGGTGTTACAACATGTCACTTACATGATGAGACCCGTTGTCCCTAAAGGCTAACTTTATGTGGGCAATTTGTCCCTTACATGATAAGAGCCGTTGTCCTTAAAGACTCACTTGTTGAGAGCAATTGTACCTTACTTTATGGGAGCCGTTGTCCCTAAACGCTTGCTCACTTGATGAGAGCAATTGTCCTTTACATGATGATACCGTTGTCCCTAATGCTTGCACACTTGACAAGAGCAATTTTCACTTGCATGTTGAGATCCGTTGTCCCTTAAGGCTAACTTTATGAGGGCGATTTGTCCCTTACATGATAAGAGCCGTTGTCCCTAAAGGCTTACTTGTTGAGAGAAATTGTACCTTACTTTATGGGAGCCGTTGTCCCTAAATGCCTGCTCACTTGATGAGGGCAATTGTCCTGTACATGATGATAGCCGTTGTCCCTAATGTTTACAAACTCGATAAGAGCAACTGTCACTTACATGATGAGAATTATTGTCCCTAAAGGCTAACTTTATGATGGTAATTTGTCACTTACATAATAAGAGCCGTTGTCCCTAAAGGCTCCCTTGTTGAGAGCTATTGTACCTTTGTTTATGGGACCCGTTTTCCCTAAACGCTTTCTCACTTGATGAGAGCAATTGTCCATTACATGTTGATTGCCGTTGTCCCTAATGCTTGCACACTTGATAAGAGCAATTGTCACTTACATGATGAGATCCGTTGTCCCTAAAGGCTAACTTTATGAGGGCAATTCGTCCATTCCAAAATAAGAGCCATTGTCGCTAAAGGCTCACTTGTTAAGGGCAATTGTACCTTAGTCTATGGGATCCATTGTCCCTAAACGCTTGCTCACTTGATTGGGAGCAATTGCCCTTTACATGATGATAGCCGTTGTCCCTAATGCTTGCACACTTGATAAGAGCAATTGTAACTTACATGATGAGATCCGTTGTCCCTAAAGGCAAACTTTATGAGGTCAATTTGTCCCTTACATAATAAGAGTTGGCGTCCCTAAAGACTCACTTCTTGAGAGCAATTGTACCTTAGTTTTTGGGAGCTGTTGTCCCTAAACTCTTGCTCACTTGATGAGAGCAGTTACCCTTTACATGAGTACTATCGTTGTCCCTAATGCTTACACACTCGATAAGAGCAATTGTCACTAACATGATGAGATCCGTTGTCCCCAAAGGCTAACTTTATGAGGGCAATTTCTCCCTTACATAATAGGAGCCATTGTCCCTAAAGTCTCACTTGTTGAGAGCAGTTGTACCTTACTTTATGGGATCCGTTGTCCCTAAACACTTGCTCACTTGATGAGAGCATTTGCCCTTTACATGATGATAGCCGTTGTCCGTAATGCTTACACACTCGATAAGAGCAACTGTCACTTACATGATGAGATCCGTTGTCCCTAAAGGCTAACTTTATGAGGGCAATTTGTCCCTTACATGATAAGAGCCGTTGTCCCTAAAGACTCACTTGTTGAGAGGAATTGTACCTTACTCTATGGGAGTCGTTGTCCCTAAACGCTTGTTCAGGTGATGAGAGCAATTGCCCTTTACATGATGATAGCCGTTGTCCCTAATGCTTGCACACTTGACAAGAGCAATTGTCACTTGCATGATGAGATCCATTGTCCCCAAAGGCTAACTTTATGAGGGCGATTTGTCCCATAAATTATAAGAGCCGTTGTCCCTAAAGACTCACTTGTTGAGAGCAATTTTACCTTACTTTATGCGAGCCTTTGTCCCTAAACGCTCGCTCACTTATTGAGTGCAATTGCCCTCTAAATGATGATAGTCGGTGTCCCTAATGCTTGCACACTTGATAAGAGCAATGTCAATTACATAATGAGACCCGTCGTCCCTAAAGGCTAACTTTATAAGGGCAATATGCCCCTTACATGATAAGAGCCGTTGTCCCTAAAGGCACACTTGTTGAGAGCAATTGTACCTTACTTTTTGGGAGCCGTTGTCCCTAAACGCTTGCTCACTTGATGAGAGCAATTGTCACTTACATGATGATAGCCATTGTCCCTAATGCTTGCACACTTGACAAGAGCACTTGTCACTTACAAGATGAGACACGTTGTCCCTAAAGGCTAACTTTATGTGGGCAATTTGTCCCTTACGTGATAAGAGCCGTTGTCCCTAGAGACTCACTTGTTGAGAGCAATTGTACCTTTCTTTATGGGAGCCGTTGTCCCTAACCGCTTGCTCACTTGATGAGAGCAATTGTCCTTTACATGATGATAGCCATTGTCCCTAATGCTTGCACACTTGACAAGAGCAATTTTCACTTGCATGTTGAGATCCATTGTCCCTTAAGGCTAACTTTATGAGGGCGATTTGTCCCTTACATGATAAGAGTCGTTGTCCCTAAAGGCTCACTTGTTGAGAGAAATTGTACCTTACTTTATGGGAGCTGTTGTCCCTAAATGCCTGCTCACTTGATGAGGGCAATTGTCCTGTACATGATGATAGCCGTTGTCCCTAATGTTTACACACTCGATAAGGGCAACTGTCACTTACATGATGAGATCCATTGTCCCTAAAGGCTAACTTTATGAGGGTAATTTGTCACTTACATAATAAGAGCCGTTGTCTCTAAAGGCTCCCTTGTTTAGAGCAATTGTACCTTACTTTATGGGATTTGTTGCCCTAAACACTTGCTCACTTGATGAGAGAAATTGCCCTTTACATGATGATAGCCGTTGTCCCTAATGCTTAGACACTCGATAAGAGCAACTGTCACTTACATGATGATATCCGTTGTCCCCAAAGGCTAACTTTATGAGGGCAATTTTTCCCTTACATGATTAGAGTCGTTGTCCCTAAAGACTCACTTGTTGAGAGCAATTGTACCTTACTTTATGGGAGCCGTAGTCCCTAGACGCTTGCTCACTTGATCAGCAATTGCCCTTTACATGATGATAGCCGTTGTCCCTAATGCTTGCACACTTAACAAGAGCAATTGTCACTTGCATGATGAGATCCGGATCCCCTAAAGGCTAACATTATGAGGGAGATTTGTCCCATACATGATAAGAGATGTTGTCCCTAAAGGTTTACAAGTTGACAGCAATTGTACCTTACTTTATAGGAGCCGTTGTCCCTAAACATTCTCCCACTTGTTGAGTGCAATTGCCCTCTAAATGATGATTTCCGGTGTCCCTAATGCTTGCACACTTGATAAGAGCAATTGTCAATTACATGATGAGACCCGTTGTCCCTAAAGGATAATTTTATGAGGGCAATATGTCCCTTACATGATAAGAGCCTTTGTCCCTAAAGACTCACTTGTTGAGAGCAATTGTACCCTACTTTATGGGAGCCGTTGTCCCTAAACGCTTGCTCACTTGATGAGAGCAATTGCCCTTTACATGATGATAGTCGTTGTCCCTAATGCTTGCACACATAATAAGAGCAATTGTCACTAACATTATGAGACCCGTTGTCCCTAAAGACTAACTTTATAAGGGCAATTTGTCTCTTCTATGCTAAGAGCCGTTGTCCCTAAAGGCTCACTTGTTGAGAGCAATTTTACCTGACTTTATGGGAGCTATTGTCCCTAAACGCCTACTCACTTGATGAGAGCAATTGCCTTTTACATGATGATAGCCGTTGTCCCTAATGCTTACACACTTGATGAGAGCAATTGCCCTTTACATGATGATAGCCATTGTCCCTAATGCTTGCACACTTGACAAGAGCAATTGTCACTTGCATGATGAGATCCATTGTCCCTAAAGGCTAACTTTATGAGGGCGATTTGTCCCATAAATGATAAGAGCCGTTGTCCCTAAAGACTCACTTGTTGAGAGCAATTGTACCTTACTTTATCGGAGCCGTTGTCCCTAAACGCTTGCTCACTTGATGAGAGCAATTGCCATTTACATGATGATAGCCATTGTCCCTAATGCTTGCACACTTGATAAGAGCAATTGTCTCTTACTTGATGAGTCCCGTTGTCCCTAAAGGCTAACTTTATAAGGGCAATTTGTCTCTTCCATGATAAGAGCCGTTGTCCCTAAAGGCACACTTGTTGAGACCAATTGTACCTTACTTTATGGGAGCCGTTGTCCCTAAACGCTTGCTCACTTGATGAGAGCAATTGTCACTTACATGATGATAGCCGTTGTCCCTAATGCTTGCACACTTGACAAGAGCACTTGTCACTTACATGATGAGACCCGTTGTCCCTAAAGGCTAACTTTATGTGGGCAATTTGTCCCTTACATGATAAGAACCGTTGTCCCTAAAGACTCACTTGTTGAGTGCAATTGTACCTTACTTTATGGGAGCCGCTGTCCCTAAACGCTTGCTCACTTGATGAGAGCAATTGTCCTTTACATGATGATGATAGCCGTTGTCCCTAATTCTTGAACACTTGACAAGAGCAATTTTCACTTGCATGTTGAGATCCATTGTCCCTAAAGGCTAACTTTATGAGGCTAATTTGTCACTTACATAATAAGAGCCGTTGTCCCTAAAGGCTCACTTGTTGAGAGCTATTGTTCGTTTGTTTATGGGACCCGTTGTCCCTAAACGCTTTCTCACTTGATGAGAGCAATTGTCCATTACATGTTGATTGCCGTTGTCCCTAATGCTTGCACACTTGACAAGAGCAATTGTCACTTACATAATGAGATCCGTTGTCCCTAAAGGCTAACTTTATGAGGGCAATTCGTCCCTTCCAAAATAAGAGCCGTTGTCCCTAAAGGCTCACTTGTTAAGAGCAATTGTACCTTAGTCTATGGGATCCATTGTCCTTAAACGCTTGCTCACTTGATTGGGAGCAATTGCCCTTTACATGATGATAGCCGTTGTCCCTAATGCTTGCACACTTGATAAGAGCAATTGTAACTTACATAATGAGATCCGTTGTCCCTAAATGCAAACTTTATGAGGTCAATTTTGTCCCTTACTTAATAAGAGTTGTCGTCCCTAAAGACTCACTTCTTGAGAGCAATTGTACCTTAGTTTATGGGAGCTGTTGTCCCTAAACGCTTGCTCACTTGATGAGAGCAGTTACCCTTTACATGAGTACTATCGTTGTCCCTTATGCTTGCACACTCGATAAGAGCAATTGTCACTTACATGATGAGATCCGTTGTCCCTAAAGGCTAACTTAATGAGGACAATTTTTCCCTTACATATTAAGAGCCGTTGTCCATAAAGGCTCACTTGTTGAGAGCAATTGTACATTACTTTATGGGATTCGTTGCCCTAAACACTTGCTCACTTGATGAGAGCAATTGCCCTTTTCATGATGATATCTGTTTTCCCTAATGCTTACACACTCGATAAGAGCAATTGTCACTTACATGATGAGATCCGTTGTCCCTAAAGGCTAACTTTAAGAGGGCAATTTGTCCCTTACATAATAAGAGCCATTGTCCCTAAAGTCTCACTTGTTGAGAGCAGCTGTACCTTACTTTATGGGATCCGTTGTCCCTAAACACTTGCTCACTCGATGAGAGCAATTGCCCTTTACATGATGGTAGCCGTTGTCCCTAATGCTTAAACACTCGATAAGAGCAACTGTCATTTACATGATGAGATCCGTTGTCCCTAAAGGCTAACTTTATGAGAGCAATTTTTCCCTTACATGATTAGAGCCGTTGTCCCTTAAGACTCACTTGTTGAAAGCAATTGTACCTTACTTTATGGGAGCCGTTGTCCCTAGACGCTTGCTCACTTGATGAGAGCAATTGCCCTTTATATGATGATAGCCGTTGTCCCTAATGCTTGCACACTTGACAAGAGCAATTGTCACTTGCATGATGAGATCCGTTGTCCCTAAAGGTTAACATTATGAGGGCGATTTGTCCCATACATGATAAGAGCTGTTGTCCCTAAAGGCTTACAAGTTGAAAGCAATTGTACCTTACTTTATGGGAGCCGTTGTCCCTAAACACTCGCTCACTTGTTGAGTGCAATTGCCCTCTAAATGATGATTTCCGGTATCCCTAATGCTTGCACACTTGATAAGAGCAATTGTCAATTACATGATGAGACCCGTTGTTCCTAAAGGATAACTTTATGAGGGCAATATGTCCCTTACATGATAAGAGCCGTTGTCCCTAAAGACTCACTTGTTGAGAGCAATTGTACCTTACTTTATGGGAGCCGATGTTCCTAAACGCTTGCTCACTTGATGAGAGCAATTGCCCTTTACATGATGATAGCCGTTGTCCCTAATGCTTGCACACTTGATAAAAGCAATTGTCACTTACATTATGAGACCCGTTGTCCCTAAAGACTAACTTTATAAGGGCAATTTGTCTCTTCCATGCAAAGAGCCTTTGTCTCTAAAGGCTCACTTGTTGAGAGCAATTTTACCTGACTTTATGGGAGCCGTTGTCCCTAAACGCCTGCTCACTTGATGAGAGCAATTGCCTTTCACATGATGATAGCCGTTGTCCCTATTGCTTGCACACTTGATAAGAGCAATTGTCACTTACATGATGAGACCCGTAGTCCCTAAAGGCTAACTTTATGAGGGTAATTTATCCCTTACATGATAAGAGCAGTTGTCCCTAAAGACTCACTTAATGAGAGCAGTTGTCCATTACATGTTGATTGCCATTTTCCCTAATGCTTGCACACTTGATAAGAGCAATTTTCACTTACATGATGAGATCCGTTGTCCCTAAAGGCTAACTTTATGAGGGCAATTTGTCCCTCACATAATAAGAGCCATTGTCCCTAAAGGCTCATTTGTTGAGAGCAATTGTACCTTGGTTTAAAGGGGAATAATCCTGTAACCCGGTAAATTGCATTAACCAAAAATCATTTAAGTATGATTCTTGGTGGGGGTATGGGTTGGTTTGTGTTAGCAGGAGTTGCTTTTTATTTGATTTTATTTTTTGGTACTCTAACGCGTATTTACCTTGTACTCTTTTTCCTTGCTCAAAGTTTTCCCACAGGGTTTTTATTTGGCAAGGTTTTTTAACGAGACAAGGTGTTTGGATGATTGATGGTTTTGATGATTCATCCATTTCCAGATCTGAGGTTCAAGCTATGCAGACCTGGATGCTTCATTTGGCTATTCTATCTGGTGTTATTATGCTGAGGATCATTCCTTTTCCAGGCAAGAGTGTTTGAGGCCTGATGTTGAAGTTTACATGTACTGAATATCTTTAGTTCATGGTGATTGATGCTGCATTGGTGTTTTGGTTATCTGTTTCTATTTGGTTATTACACTTGTGGTTTCTGCTGCATTTGGTCCTTTTTGTATTTCAGTTTATCCCCTGTTTTCAGGTTTAGTCTTTGCTTTCTATGGATTGCTTGTGAATGGTGATGTTTGGAGCTCTTTTGGTTGATTCCTTTGGAGTTTCCCATGTATTCAGAGTTCACAAGTAGTTCTAGATCAAGCTTTCTCTATTCTGAATTTGATCTCAGGGGGTTGCTTATGGTTATGGACTTGTTAGTTTGGTCATTTGTTTCCTTTGTATTTGCAGCTTAGTTGTTATAAGTTTGGACTTTTGTCTATTGTTATTTGGTTTTGTATTTCTAGGCAAGAAAGATTTGAGATAGGGGTTGTCCTATTCTTTTTCTTTTCTTGTGCTTTGTTTGTAAATAACTTCCATTTTATTTAATATATTTTACCTTTTTGTAAAAAAAAAAAAAAAAAAACGTTTAAGTACTTTCACACACTACTATGGGCGATTTTGGAACCTAGGGTTTCATACGTATTTCCTGTTCATCTATACTCTTAAATCCATTTTATTTTTAATACAATCTTATTTGTTTAATCCATTCACTGTAGATCTGTGTCCTTATTCTCATTAATTCATCAGTTTCACACAATCCGCCTTTTTTTAATTTCATTTTCCGTTATAATCAACCACTCAACTGTTCATCGTTTTTTAATGATTTTGTTTCATTAATCTTCATGGATTCAAACCCTGATCCTAATACTAATCCGTCCTCTCATAGGACGGATTCATCTCTTAAACCCAAAAAAACAACTCGAACCATGAATCCTATGAGTAAATCTGCTATGAAACATACTAATATGTTATCTAAGGTTCCTAGGAATCTATACTCTAAGAAGACTAGATCTGCTTCTCGGGGTAATATGGAAGCAATGGATATGGATGATTTGGAATGTGATGATGGGGCTTCTGAGTCTGTGGAGGGTAGTGAGGATTTTGGAGGCTCATGTTCTGGTATTGATGATGGGGGTAGTGTTGGTGATGGTTCTGAGGCTGGTAAGGTGAATTCTGGTAATGATAATAATATTTCATTTGATTGTGATGTTAGTAATAAAGACATTATTGATGAAATTGCTAAAAGTTTGAATAATGAGTCTATTGCTGCTTGTGTTAAGTCTGTTGGTGATGTGGATAGTGTTAATGTGTCTAATGCTAGTAATAACATGCCTGATATTCCAGTGCCTGTGGAGGACAACCCAGTGTTGAATCCTAAACCTAAACCTGTGTTGAATAAGCCGAAAAGTCCTTCTAAGGTTAGTTTTGGGGATGTTAGGGTGCCGGGTATGTTTAAGGTTAGTGGTAATGTCAGTGGATTAGCTAGAGGTAATGGTGAGGTGAGTAATTTTATAGCTGGGGAATCTAGTGGTGTTAAGAATAGTGTGGTTAAGGATACGGTTATGGTGGATAAAGTGGCGGAGAAGAGTAATAGGTCTTTTTGTGAAGCGGTTTCTAGAAGTTTTGGTGGCAATAGTAATAATAAACTTCATTATGTCCCTCTGTCTGTGATTGGTGAGGGGAGGGAAGTTGTTAAGATGGATGCGGTTTTGGAAGAGGGTTGTAAGAAATGGGGAAATAATGTGGTTGGATTTTTTGTTGGTTTCAGAATGAATTATAGAGACTTAGTATTCCATTTGAAGAGGATGTGGAGATTGTATCAATTCGATCAGGTGTTCATGAATCAAAATGGTATGTGCTTCTTTAGTTTTAAGTCAAAGGATGGTATGGAGCGAGGTTATTGAAAACGGTCCATGGTTGGTTGATAATAAACCTTTGTTTGTCAAGAAATGGGAACCGGGTTTATGTATGTCTAGGCCTGAAGTTACTAAGGTTCCTGTTTGGGTTAAAAATTTTTATATCCCGTTAGAGGCGTGGAATGTTGAGGGCATTAGTAGAATTATGAGCAGAATTGGTGGCCCGATTATTATGGATCGTATGACTACTTCTATTTGTGACAAACCGTATGGTAGGGCATCTTTTGCTAGGGTATTGGTAGAGATTGATTCTAAGAAACCTGTTGTTAATTCTGTTGAGCTTTGGTATGAAAGTTTGGGAAAGATATTAAGGTTAAGGGTTGAACATGACTGGGTTCCACCAAGGTGTGAGGAATGCAAAGTTTTTGGTCATTATCGTAGTGATTGTAAGAACAAAGTTAATGTGGCCAAGAGTGTTAACAAGGATAGGGAGAATGTGAAACCTACGGATACTGGGAATGGGAATAATAATGCTAATATAGGTAATGGTAACAGTGATGAGGGTTAGACTACTGTGGGTAATCATAGAAACAGGGGTAATGGGATTAATGTTCGTCAAGGCAATGGTAGTGGGTATTATGGGAGAAGAGTGTTTAATGGGAATAGGGGTGGTGGTTTTAATGCTGGTTACAATAGTAATAATGATGCAAGTAGGTCTAATAATAATAATACTAATAATGGTAATGTTTCTGGGGTTAATGCACAAGGTGTTTCTGGTGGCTATCAAGTTAAAAGAGGTGTGTGTGTTAGTAAGTCTAACGATAACAATACAGTTAAGGTGGGTAATATGGGTACTAAGGAGGATAATAAGATGTCGGTACCTGTTAATGGTGGTAATATTGGTACTGTGGATGATAGCGTAGTTTTGAATGATAATGGGAAGCCTGGTGATAAGGGTAAAAGTCAAGTTGGTCAGGGTGTTAGTGGAAAGACTGGTATTGGTATTAGTGGTAATAGTGATGCTTTAAAGAATGTGCAGAAAAAGAATACGGCTAATAAGCGTAATAACAGGAAGGGTAATGATAATTGTAATAGTGATACTGGTAGTTCTAAAGTTATATTGGGGGCTAAGAATGTTAGTACGAGTAATCGATTTGACGTTTTGGATCATGATAATACTAGTGATGATACTGAATTGTGGAATAAGGTGAAAGCTCAGGTGGAGAGTGCTTGTAGTTCTGGTGTTCCAATTTTGGAGAGTAATACTCAGGATTGGTCTGATGATATGGTTAAATTTTACACAGACAAATGGAATGACAGAGTTATGAGGTCTGGTTCGCCTGCACAACAATTGGATTTTAAAATCAAAGGTCTGTCTAGTCAAATTGTTTTTCTTAATAGGAACATGAATAACAATGCTAAATTTAATGCTGAAAAAATGGTGAAAAGTTTGGGGGTAACTAATAATTTGAGTATGGATGCTTCATATAGTAAATTTTATGCTGATGCGTATAAAGCTGAACTGTTTATAGTGGAGGCATTACTTAAAGAAAAACGGTTCTGTGAAGTGGACCTATTTTTATTATCTAACAAACCTCTGGATGAAGAGCATGAGGATATTTGGTCTGATGATATGATGGATTATTATTTAGCTAGATGTAAGGAGACTAAGAGTGATCGGGTCAATGGTCAGAATTCTGCGGTGGGTGGTTCTCTTTCTGTTGATGATGTAGAAGAGGTTACTACTGGTTCTGCGAGTTTTATGACACAGAATGAAGTTGTTAATGACATTGATAGTTCTTTGGTTCAAGCTAGTGGTGCGCCTGCATCACACGAATCTATTATTCAATGAGTATTAAAATAGGTGCTTGGAATGTGCATGGGCTGTCTACTACTGATAGACAAGATGAAGTTATTTCGCTTATTAGAGAAGAGGGTTTAGGTATGTGTGCTGTTGTGGAAACTCATCTCAGGAAAAAATTCATTAAGACTGTGGGGGATAATATTTTCGGAAATTGGAATTGGGTGTCGAATATGGTGGAATGCAGAGGTGTTTGCAGAATTATGGTTGGGTGGGATTCTAATGTTATTGATTCCAATCTGATTTCATATTCTGATCAAGCTATGCATTTTGTTGTTAATTTGATTCATGATCACAGGAAACAATTTGTGTCTTTCATTTATGCTAAAAATAAAGGAAATGAGAGACGGGTGTTATGGAAGAACCTGGTGGATCATAGCAGTATTGTTAATGGTGAGCCGTGGGTTCTTCTAGGTGATTTTAATGTTGCGCTTAATATTGGGGATTGTTCTGATCTTAATGCTGCTAGAGATGGTGAGATGGAAGATTTTAGAGCGTGTTTGGAAACGTTGGAGCTTGATGATATAGCGAGTAAAGGTATGTTTTATACTTGGATTCAAAAACGGCTTGATCCTAATTCTGGTATCCTTAAAAAATTAGATAGAGCTCTGGGTAACTTAAGTTTTATCTCTTCTTTTGATAATTGTTTTGCTGAGTTTCTGCCATTTATGACTTCGGATCATTGTCCCGTGGTTCTGAATTATCCTTTAGCCAGACAAAGTAAACCTAAGTCTTTTCGTTTTGCTAATTTCTTGGCGGATAAGGAGTCTTTTATTCCCACTGTTAGAGATAATTGGGGTGTTGATGTTTAAGGGTTTCGAATGTTTATTTTGGCTAGAAGGTTGAAAAATATGAAAAGATTTCTAAGAAATATGAATAGGGTCAATGGTAATGTGTTTAATAAGGTTAAGGCTTTGAGGGTTGAACTTAAGAGAATTCAGCGTGAGTTGGATAAGGAGCCTAATAATCCTTGCCTTAGAGAAGAAGAGTATGTGTTTTGTAAAGCTTATCAGGAAGTCGTTAGGGATGAGGCTAGTTTACTTAGACAAAAAACCAAGGTTCAATGGTTAAAAGATGGTGATCAGAATACCTCTTATTTTCATAATGTGCTCAAGAGTTGGGTTAATAAGGGTAGGATTCAGTTGGTTTGTGATGATCAGGGTAATAAATTTTATGGTGATGATGTTCCGGGATGTTTTGTTAATCATTTTGAGCGATTTTTGGGGGCTGAAGATGATGTGATTCCTTTAGATGACTGTGATGATCTGTTCATTAAGAAGCTTGACCCTGATGTTGCTGTCAATATGATCAGACCTATTTCTGATATTGAAATCAAAGATGCGATGTTTAGTATCGAAGATGACAAAGCTGCTGGCCCGGACGGTTACACTTCAAAGTTCTTTAAAGCTGCATGGAGTATTGTCAGTGTCGATGTGTGTGCTGCAGTAAAAGAGTTTTTCAATTCGGGTAAGTTGCTTGGTGAATTCAATGCTAATGTTATATCTCTTATACCTAAGTTGCAGGTTCCATTGAAGGTGTCTGATTATCGTCCCATTGCATGTGGGAATGTCATTTATAAGTGCATAAGTAAAGTTATCACTAACCGTTTGAAAGAGGGTCTTTGTAGTTTGATTGACTGCAACCAAAGTGCTTTTATTCCGGGACGGCAGATTAGTGACAACATATTATTAGCTCAGGAGTTCTTGAAGGGGTATAACTGGAAGCGTACTTCTAGTAAGTGTGCGTTTAAGGTTGATATCCAGAAGGCGTACGATACGGTGAATTGGGATTTTTTGAAGACGGTTCTTGTGCAATTTGGATTCCAAAGTTCCATGATTCATTGGATTATGGTATGTCTTACCTCTGCTTCCTTTTCTATATGTGTTAATGGTGAATTACATGGTTTCTTTAAAAGTAGGCATGGTCTTAGGCAAGGAGATCCGATTTCGCCTTACTTATTTACTATTGTTATGGAAGTTTTCAATTTGATGATTAAGAGGCAGATTAGGAGAGATGATAGGTTTAGATATCATTTGGGTTGTCACAAGCTCCAACTGACCCATTTGTGTTTTGTGGACGACCTATTACTTCTCTGCCATGGTGATGAGATCTCTGCTTGTATTCTTAGGAGAGCATTAGATGAATTTGCTATGTGTTCTGGCCTATTTCCTAGTTTATCCAAGAGTGTTGCCTTTTTTGGATGCGTTTCCGATCCTATTAGGAATAGAATCCCGCTTGCCATGCCATTCAAAATTGGTACACTTCCTTTGAAATATTTGGGTATTCCACTGTCTGGTAAGAGGATTACTAATGAAGATTGTAGAGTTTTGATTCAAAAAGTGAAAAACCGGATTAATGATTGGAGAAACAAAACGTTATCGTTTGCTGGTAGGCTTCAGTTAATTTCTTCTGTGCTTTCTTCTCTTCATATTTATTGGGCTTCCATGTTCTTACTTCCTACCCATGTCTGTGATGGTATTGACAAGATTTGTATGAACTTTTTGTGGTCTGGCGGGGGTGATGGCAGTGGTATTGCTTGTGTTTCATGGAATGATATTTGCAAACCCAAAAGTCAGGGTGGTCTTGGTCTTAAACCACTCAGACTCATGAATGAGGCCTTAATATCAAAATATCTCTGGAATGTCATTTGTAAGAAGGATTCTCTTTGGGTTAAATGGGTTCATGCGTATAGGGTTAAAGATAGGAATATTTGGTTTAATGTTAGTTTTGAGCATGGTGCATCAGGTTGGAATCAGATATTAGGCCTTAGGGATAAGATTCGCTCTTTTATTGCGTATAAGTTAGGAAATGGTAAGAATTGCTCTATGTGGTTTGATAAATGGCATGTTAACGGTCCTTTGTGCAAGGTTATCACTCACAGTTTTCTTGTTGAGCATGGCATTAATGTAAACGATAAGGTTGCTGATTGGAATGACAATAATGGATGGAAATGGCCTATAGATTGGAATGGTTTATTTGGTGAATTTTTAAATGTTCCTGTTCCGATTTTAATTGATGAATTTGAGGATAAGGTATTATGGATTAATAAAAAGAATAAGGAGGTGGTGTTTACTGTTAAGGAAGCCTGGAAAGCATTAAGATTAGATAGCCCTAAGGTTATTTGGTATAAGCTTATTTGGTTTACTCAATGTATTCCTAGGCACGCCTTTGTGCTTTGGATGGCAATGCGTGGCAGACTTAAAACTACTGATAGAATTTCCAAATGGTTTAATGTCTCTAGTGTTCTGTGTCCTCTTTGCAATCATGAAGATGAGACTCATTGTCATCTGTTTTTTAAATGTGAGTTCTCTAAAAGGGTGTGGGATAATTTGAAGCCGTTATGTAAGCTTGAGGATTTGTCATGTAATTGGGCTGAAGTGGTTTCAGGTTTGTCTATTAAGACTGCTAACAACTCCATTTGGAGTGTCATTCAGCGGTTAGTCTTTGGTGTTGTGGTGTATTTTTTATGGCAAGAACGCAATATCAGGATTTTTCAAAAAGATTTCAGGACTGACGAGATTGTTTTTAAGATTATTGTGGATACGGTGAGGCATAAACTGATGGGTCTGAAAATAAAACAATCCTTGGAAGCAAGGAGGGCTGCTATAATTTGGAAGATTCCGTTGAAGACTACAAATGGTGGTAATGGTGGCAATCAGTTCTGTGATGGTAGTAGGAGTCATTACGGTGATTATGGCGTTACTTAATACTTGGTTCATGTTATTTATGCACATGTTCTGTTTTAGTTACATGAACAGATCATTGTTGTTGCATGAGGTTTGGTATTATCTGTGGTCTAGGCCTATTTTGAATCCTTGTTTTATATATTATCATATCACTTCTTGTTATTGTTTATTTGCTTACAGGCCCGTTGATTTTCGTGTGTGGTAGGTCTGTTGGTTCTGTCCAGGTACGGGGTTTTGGAATTGCAATCAAATTTTTGATTGTGATGATGGAGATGGTTCTGTTTACCTGGTCAGATGGAATATTTGGATGGCTAACAAGAATTCAATTATCTTGCATGGATTTTGGTTTATTTCATCCCTAAGGAGGGCCTGGTGAGGACTATTAGGTTTTGGGAGAGCCTAATAGTCCTCACCAGGCCCTTCTATAAAGTAAGGTAAAATTCATCATGTAAAGGACAATTGCTCTCATCAAGTGAGCAAGCATTTAGGGACAACGGCTCCCATAAAGTAAGGTACAATTGCTCTTAACAAGTGACTCTTTACGGACAACGGCTCTTATCATGTAAGGGACAAATTGCCCACATAAAGTTAGCCTTTAGGGACAACGGGTCTCATCATGTAAGTGACAATTGCTCTTATCAAGTTTGCAAGTAATAGGGACAACGGCTATCATCATGTAAAAGGCAATTGCTCTCATCAATTGAGCAGGCATTTAGGGACAACGACTCCCATAAAGTCAGGTACAACGGACAGAGGGATACCCAAGTATTTTAATGGCAGAACACCAATTCTAAACGGCATGACAAGCAAAATATTATCCCTAACCGTATCAGGCACACTCCCAAAGAATACAACACTCTTAGCTATACTAGGGAAGAGACCAGAGCACATAGCAAACTCATCCAACGCTCTTCTAAGAATACTAGCAGAGATTAAATCACCATGACATAATAAAAGCAGGTCATCCGCAAAACATAAGTGGGTCAATTGAAATTTCTCACAACCCCAATGATACCTAAACTGACCATCCCTTCTAATCTGTCTCTTAACCATCATATTAAATGCTTCCATAACAATAGTAAACAAATAAGGCGAGATCGGGTCACCCTGCCTAAGACCCCGTTTACTTTTGAAAAATCCATGCAACTCACCATTAACACATAAAGAAAAGGAGGCAGAAGTTAAACATACCATAATCCAGTGAATCATGGAGCTGTGGAAGCCAAAATGAACAAGACACTTCTTCAAAAAATCCCAATTGACCGTATCGTAAGCCTTCTGAATGTCCACTTTGAACGAGCATTTGCTAACATCACGCGTCTAATTATATCTCTTAACAAACTCCTGAGCAAGCAAAATGTTGTCACTGATCTGCCTACCCGGGATGAAAGCACTCTGGTTGCAATCAATCAGGCTACAAAGACCATCTTTAATCCTATTCGTAATGACTTTACTGATGCACTTGTATATGACATTACCACAAGCAATAGGACGATAATCAGACACCTTCAAAGGAACCTGCAACTTAGGAATAAGCGAGATGACATTAGCATTAAACTCACCAAGAAGTTTACCAGAACTGAAAAACTCTTTAACCGCAGCACAGACATCAACACTGACAATACTCCAAGCCGATTTAAAGAACTTAGAAGTAAAACCATCCGGACCAGCCGCTTTGTCATCATCAATACTAAACATCGCTTCTTTGATCTCTATATCAGAAACTGGTCTAACCATATTTAACGCAATAGAAGGATCAAGTTTTTTAGCAAAAAGTTCCTCACAATCTTCTAACGGAATAACCTCATCTTCCACCCCCAAAAATTTTTGAAAATGGTTAACAAAGCACCCCGGAACATCATCACCATAAAACTTATTCCCCTGCTCATCACACACAACTTGAATCCTACCCTTGTTCACCCTGCTCTTAAGAATATTGTGAAAGTACGACGTATTATGGTCCCCATCTTTCAACCATTGAATCTTAGTTTTCTGCCTAAGAAGATTCGCCTCATCCCTAACCGCTTCCTGATATGCATTACAAAAGACATATTCTTCATATCTAAGGCTGCTATTATCGGGCTCTTTATCTAAACATTTCTGCACTCTCTTAAGCTCAGCTCTCAACATATTAACCTTATTAAACACATTCCCATTAACCCTGTTCATGTTCCTCAAATGTCTTTTCATATTTTTAAGACGCTTAGCTAAAACAAACATACGGAAACCAAAAACCTCAATACCCCAATTATCTCTAACCGTAGGAATAAAAGAATCCTTATCAGCCAAAAAATTAGCAAACCGGAATGGTCTAGGCTTAACAGGTTTAGCCAAAGGATAGTTTAAAACAACTGGACAATGATCCGACGAAAGATATGGTAAAAATTCAGCAAAACAGCTATCATAACAAGATATAAAGCTGACATTACCCAACGCTCTATCTAACTTCTTAAGAATACCAGAATCAGGGTCAATACGCTTTTGAATCCAAGTGTAGAACATGCCTTTTGAAGCAATATCCTCAAGCTCCAACGACTCAACACAATTCCGAAAATCTTCCATATCAATATCTTTAGCTGTTGTGACATCAGAACAATCACTAATATTTAAGGCAACGTTGAAGTCACCCAGCAGCACCCACAGATTATCCTTGACAAGAACACTATGATGAGCTAAATTCTTCCATAACACCCGTCTTTCCACTCCTTTGTTTTTAGCATAAATGAAAGAAACAAATTGCTTCCTGTGATCATGAATATAAATGATTTCAAAATGCATAACTTGATCAGAATGGGAAATAAGGTTGGCATCAACAACATTGTTATCCCATCCAACCATCATTCTGCAAACACTACGACAATCATCAACATTAGATAACCATGACCAATTACGAAATAAACTATCACCCACACCCTTGACCGACTTCTTCCTAAGATGAGTCTCAACTACAGCACACATACACAAACCCTCTTCTCTAATAAGTGATCTAACTTCATCTTGTCTAGTAGTCTGAGACAGACCCCGGACATTCCATGCACCAATTTTACAACTCATTGAATATTAGAATCAAATGGTGCAGGCGCACCACAATCTTGAACCATAGACGTATCCACATCATTAAAGACTTCATTCTGTGTCATAAAGGAAGCTGAACCAGTCGTAACCTCCTCTACTTCATCCAAAGAATGAGATCCATCCATATCAGATAAATGACCATTAATCCTATCACTTCTAATATCCTCACATCTACTTGAGTAGTATTCCAACATCTCATCAGTCCAAGTATTTTTACATTCCTTATCAAGCGGCTTTTTAGATAAAATGAACAGATCAACCTTCAATAAATCACGCTCCTTATGCAAACTTCCAACTTTGGCTAACTCCATACGATAAGCTTCATCATAACATTGACTGAATGAAACATCACTACTATCATGTGTAGTCAAGACAGTCTTCTGCATCATCAAATCAGCATTACGTTTAGCATTTGAATTAATATTCTGATTAAGTAACACAATACGATCAGATAGATTTTTGATTCTAAATTCTAATTGTTGTTCATGAGATCCATTACTCATGATTCTATTATTCCACTTTTCCGTATAGTATTTAACCATGTCTTCATTCCAACTCTTAACAACACTTTCTAAAATAGGAATACCAGAACCACACGCCTTTTCCACTGCAACCTTCACAGCATTCCAACCATCTGAATTATCACTACTCTGATCTCTACCCAAAACATCAAACCTATTACTGGTACTAACATTCCTAGATCCTAAACCATCATTCAACTTACGCCCATCTCCATTCTTGCTGTTATTACCATTTTTGTTCCCTGAATTGTTACCCGAATTCTTCTTCTGCACATTCTTTTTGTTACCAACTGAAGTGTAATTTTGATTACTATTACTACTACCACTACCCACATCAACTTTATCTTTACCTTTGTCAATAGGCTTCCCATTATCATTCACAACAACGCTCTCATCAACCTTACCTACATTACCACTTTTCACTGGAACTGTCTTATTACTAGCCTGCGTATCACCCACATTCCCCGTATTTACCTTACTAGTGTTGTTACCACTAGCTGTGTTAACGAAAGTACCTCTTCTAACCTGATGCCCACCAATATTCCCTTGACGTCCATTATTACCAACACCCCTATTCCTTCTAAAACCAGCAACATTCCAGCCTTCATCCACATTAACATTACCCGAACTATTATTATTATCACCACCATTCATATCATTAGGCTTCACATTCTCACCATCCTTATTCACTTTCCTAGCCACATTCACTTTATTTTTACAATCACTCAAATAGTGTCCAAAAACCTTGCACTCCTCACATCTTGGCGGAACCCAATCATGTTCAACCCTCAGCTTCAAAACCTTACCCAACTTCTCATACCACAATTCAACAAAGTTAACAAACGGCTTTTCAGAATCAATCTCAACTAACACCCTAGCAAACGTAGCCCTGCCATATGGCTTTTCACAAATGGAAGTAGTCATCCGGTCCATAATAATAGGGCTACCAATTTGGCTAACTATCCTACTGATACCCTCAACATTCCAAGCTTCCAAAGGAATGTCATGAATTTTAGCCCAAACCGGAACCTTCTTAACCTCAGGTCTAGACATGCACAGCCCTGGTTCCCATTTTTTCACAAACAAAGGCCTATTATTCACCAACCAAGGGCCTTTCTCAATAACCAACTCCATCCCATCATTAGACTTAAAATCAAAAAAACACATTCCATTCTGATTCATAATAACATTGTCCAACTGATACAACCTCCACATACGTTTCAAATGGTAAACCAAATCAGCATAATTCATACGAAATCCAACAAAAAAACCAACCACTGTATTACCCCACCTCTTACACCCTTCTTCCAAAATCGGATCCATCTTAGCAACTTTCCTATTATCACCAATAATAGACGGAGGAACATAATGCAACTTATTATTACCATTCCCACCATAACTATTTGATACAGCCTCACGAAAGGACCTACTATTCTTTTCATACACACGATCTGTCATTACCGTATCCTTAACACCACTAGACTCACCCACAGCAAAATTACTCACCTCGCTAACACCCTTACCAGTATCACTAACATTCACATTAACCTTAAACAAACCCGGAACCCTAACATCACCAAAACTTACTTTAGTAGGGCTCCTAGGTTTATCAGAACCCACATTATGCTTCAAATTAGAACTCTCCACACTAGGTTTAGACACATCAGGACCATTATCTTTGCTACACTTAACATTCCCCTGACCTAAATCACTAGCAGACAACCCATTAACATCCCTAGACCCACTATTAAGATTACCCACATCACCAACAGACTTAGCACTAGCAGCAATAGACTCATTATTCAAACTTTTAGCAATTTCATCAATAATGTCTTTGTTACTAACATCACAATCAAATGAAATACTAGTATTCTTACCAGAATTCACCTTACCAGCCTCAGAACCATCACCAACACTACCCCCATCATCAATACCAGAGCATGAGCCTCCAAAATCTTCACTACCCTCCACAGACTCAGAAGCCCCATCATCACATTCCAAATCGTCCATATCCATAGCTTCATTGTTACCCCGAGAAGCCGATCTATTCTTCTTAGAGTATAGATTCCTAGGAACCTTAGATAACATATTAGTATGCTTCATAGCAGATTTGCTCGAAGGATTCATGGTACGAGTAGTTTTTTTGGGTTTAAGAGATGAATCCGTCCTGTGAGAGGACGGATTAGGTATAGGCTCAGTGTTAGAATCCATGAAAATTAACGGAACAGAATCATGAAAACGATGAACAGTGAACAAGGTTAAATGTAACGGAAAAATGAAAAGAAAAGGGCGGATTAATAAATGAAGGGTGGAATTAAACAAACACAATACGGATCTACAGTAGCAGAAATACTAATATAAGATTGGAATTAAAATAAAATGGATTTAAGGATGTATTGATGAACAGGAAAACTGTATGAAACCCTAGGTTATACAATCGCCCATAGTGAAGGTGTTTTAGTACTTCAACATTTTTGGATAATGAACTTTACCAGGGTGCAGGATTACTCCCCTTTACCCAAAAAAAGGGTTCCCTGTCGGTAAGAACATGTACTACAGACCGAAAGTTGTTGCAACTTCATCTCAAACACCAACAGGTGTTGCTAATACTAGTTCTGGTCCTCCCCCTGATAAGGTGGGAGTCTCTTCATCAAGTAGTAACTTAAAGTCTAATGATAGTATTGTGCCGTCTCATAACGATAATGTAACAACAACCTACCAAAATCCTACGGGAAGCTCATCTAAACCGACTGCTAATATTTCCACATCTAATCCTTTTGATGCTTTGGCGGTGGATGAGGGTGTTCAAGAGGATACGAAGCTGGATGAGGAGGAGGTTGTTAATGTTTTTGATGAATCTAGTAATTTGTTTGATCAATCGGGGGCAAGCACTTCCGTCCTTAATGTTCCCGATGTTTAGTATCGCTTCATGGGAATCTTTGTGTGCTGTTAATGAGAATAACCTCAGTATGTGTGCTGTTTTGGAGTCTCATGTAGATGCTTCGGGTGTGTACGATACATGTTGTAAGGTGTGTCGTCGTTGGAAATGGACGTCTAATGGGAATCTTTGTAATAAGGGTTCTCGTATCATTCTTGGCTGGAATGATGATATTGTTGATGTTATGGTTATGGCTTCTACTAACCAAGTTATGCATGTTCAGGTTAATGTTCGTAATGAAAACAAAACCGTTTTTTGTTCCTTTGTTTATGGAGATAACTATTATGTTAATCGGAGAGCGCTTTGGAGTAGTAGGCCTTGGGTGTTATTGGGAGACTTTAATGCTGCTCTTAATTTGGAGGATCATTCGTGTGGTGGTTATGCTCTTGATATTGCTATGCGTGAATTTAAAGAATGTGTATTGAATATGGAGGTGTCGGATGTTAATAGTACGGGGCTGCATTTTACATGGAACCAAAAACCAAGAGGCTCTAATGGAACGTTAAAGAAGATTGATAGAATTATGGGTAATTTAAAGTTTGGTGATGATTTCCCGGGTTCGTTTGCTATTTTCCAACCTTACCGTATTTCAGATCATTCTCCTTGTGTCCTTCGTATTCCTCAGGTGGCTAAACTCAAACCTAAACCTTTTAAGTTCTCTAATTTTCTGGTGCATAAAGAGGGCTCTATTGATACTGTTACTTCGGGGTGGAATCTTAGTGTAAATGGTTGTGCTATGTATCGTGTTGTTAAACACTTGAAGGGGCTGAAATATTCTTTTCGTAAGCTTTTGTATAAACCAAGGTAACCTTCACGAGAGGGTTACTAGTCTTCATAAGGAGTTAGAGTCTAACGTGCTATTGATAAAGACCCGTTTAATTCAGCCCTTCGGGAAGATCATGCTCATTACCTTCTTGCTTTTAAGGAGGCAATATTATATGAAGGAAGTGCAGTTGCAGGGGCTTTTGTTTCTCATTATTAGCAGTTTCTGGGTATTGAAGGGGATTGTACCCCTCTTGATGATCATGCTTTATTCTCTAATGTCCTTAATCCTCAAATGGCTGATTTTATGGTGAGAGATGTTACGGATTCTGAAATTAGGGAAGCTATATTCTCGATGGGGGATGATAAAGCTCCTGGGCCTGACGGGTACACTGCCGCTTTCTTTAAGAAAGCATGGAATGTTGTGGGTATTGATGTCACGTGTGCTATTCGGGATTTCTTTTCTAATGGTAAGCTTCTTAAGGAAACTAACCACACTAATATCATTGATTCCTAAAGTGTCTACCCCGTTTATGATTACTGATTATAGGCCTATTTCTTGTTGCAATGTGTTGTTTAAGTGCATTAGTAAAATTATTGCGAACCGTGTTAAAGACAGCCTTGGTCATTTGGTTAGTATTAACCAATCTGCGTTTGTTCCTGGGCGGCGTATTTCTGATAATATTTTGCTTACCCAAGATATTATGCGGAATTATCATAGAGGGAGAGGTCCGCCTAGATGTGCTTTTAAAGTGGATATTCAAAAGGTGTATGATACGGTTAATTGGGCTTTTCTTAGGTCTATTCTGATTGGTTTTGGTTTCCATCATAAAATGGTCGATTGGATTATGGTTTGTGTTTCTTCTACATCGTATTCCATATGTGTTAATGGGGATCTTCATGGCTGGTTCCAAGGTAAGCGAGGTCTTCGGCAAGGTGACCCGTTATCTCCTTACTTGTTTACTTTGGTTATGGAGGTTTTAACCCTTATTCTGCAGAAAAAGATGGCTAATACGATGATGGAGTTTCAATTTCAGCATTTATGTGAGCAACATCGTATTATTAACCTTTGTTTTGCAGATGATCTTTTCTTATTCTCTAGAGGCCATCCAGAATCGGTTAACGTTATTATGCAAGCTTTGGAGGATTTCAAGAATGTTTCGGGTCTTGTTCTGAGTATTCCCAAGAGTACTGCTTTTTTCTGTAATGTGCCTAGTACTTTGAAAGCTATGATTCTTCAGTCTATGCCATTTGCAGAAGGGTCTCTTCCGGTTAGATATTTGGGCGTTCCTCTCATTTCATCTAGGCTTCTCTATAGGGATTGTAAGGTTCTTGTGGAGAAATTAGAAGGGCGTGTGAATGATTGGCGTAATAAGTTTCTTTCGTTGGCGGGTAGGCTTCAATTGATCAGGTCCGTGTTGTCTTCGATGCATATTTATTGGGCGTCTGTTTTCATCCATCCTGCTCGTATTATACATGATTTGGAGCAGCTCATGAGGGGTTTTTTATGGTCGTTGTCCCTAATGCTTGCACGGTGATAAGAGCAATTGTCACTTACATGATGAGATCCGTTGTCCCTAAAGGCTAACTTTATGAGGGCAATTTGTCCCTTACATAATAAGAGCCGTTGTCCCTAAAGGCTCACTTGTTGAGAGCAATTGTACCTTAGTTCATGGGATCCATTGTCCCTAAACGCTTGCTCACATGGTGAGAGCAATTGCCATTTACATGATGATAGCTGTTGTCCCAAATGCTTGCACACTAGATAAGAGCAATTGTCACTTACATGATGAGATCCGTTGTCCCTAAAGGCTAACTTTATGAGGGCAATTTTTCCCTTACGTAATAAGAGCCGTTGTCCCTAAAGACTCACTTGTTGACAGCAATTGTACCTTAGTTTATGGGATCCATTGTCCCTAAACATGATAATAGTCGTTGTCCCTAATGCTTACACACTCCATAAGAGCAACTGTCACTTACATGATGAGATCCGTTGTCCCTAAAGGCTAACTGTATGAGGGCAATTTTTCCCTTACATAATAAGAGCCGTTGTCCCTAAAGACTCACTTGTTAAGAGCAATTGTACCCTACTTTATGGGATTCGTTGCCCTAAACACTTGCTCACTTGATGAGAGAAATTGCCCTTTTCATGATGATAGCCGTTGTCCCTAATGCTTACACACTCGATAAGAGCAATTGTGTACATGATGAGATCCGTTGTCCCTAAAGGCTAACTTTATGAGGGCAATTTGTCCTTTACATAATAAGAGACATTGTCCCTAAAGTATCACTTGTTGAGAGCAGTTGTACCTTACTTTATGGGATCCATCGTCCCTAAACACTTGCTCACTTGACGAGAGCAATTGCCCTTTACATGATGATAGCCGTTGTCCCTAATGCTTACACACTCGATAAGAGCAGTCACTTACATGATGAGATCCGTTGTCCCTAAAGGCTAACTTTATGAGGGCAATTTGTCCCTTACATGATAAGAGCCGTTGTCCCTAACTTTATTGGAGCCGTTGTCCCTAAACGCTTGCTCACTTAATGAGAGCAATTGCCAGGGTAAAGCCCTTTTACCCAAAAAAAAGTCTGGAATTACATCTAGTTGTGAGTTATCTTTGTTCGGGTTGATGCTTTGGGTTTTTGTCTGTTTTCTCAGGATTTACAGGTTATGTATGACAAGAAGATGATTTATATTCTGGAAGGGAAGCTTTGATTGTTCATTTTCTTAGAGGAAGATTTAACCTGGCCACCTAATTATCCATACCGAGCGAATCAGGGGAGTATTTGATTTCATTCTTTTTACTTATTTCACTTTTACATTCTTTACTTGAACACTGGGAACAATGTTCATCTTAAGTGTAAGGGGAGGATAAAAAGATGATACCTTACATATGCACTTTCGCTTGAGTTTGTTTTGTTTAATGGTAGATGTGTAATAAAACTATGAGAAATACTTGTTAGTGCAATTTTAGCGCCAAATTTAAAATTTTTTACAACATTTAGGAGTGAAACTTTAGCCATAGCAAGCGTTTCATGGATAGGAGATTGTATGACTAGCACAAAACCGTATATTAAGAAAAATTTTCCACCCAAATATGTGAGGTTCGCCTTTAGATTTAATAGGAAAAGCATTTACTATTAGTGCTTATGAGTGTACCGGTAGTATTTAGATTCTAGAACTTGCGTTAGTGATGCATCCCGAGACCGCTAGTGAGACTACATTCGTGTGGTAGGATTTACTACATGATAAGAGGCATTAGGATCACCCTTATGTTAAACCCGTATTATAATTACTTGACCATTTATGTCATATTATTTGGCTAGTTAAGTCAACTAATTTTTCCCACACCCTTAGCATTGTACTCATTTTTAGTACACAAAACCCTTAGTACACTCCTCCGAGCCTATCTTTTCGTTTCTAACTTTAAGCATTTTACTTAAAGGAAGAATTTGTTACACCCCACTTAAATGTACAACCAAATCGTCTTAGCCTTCCGTGTATGCGCTCATTTTTAGTGCATTATTGTTATTTGTTAAACCCTAAGTTAACTATCTAATTGATTATATGGTTGCTAAGTCGAGTCATATCCTTGTACATATTGTTTTGGGACGATTGGGACTCATGGGTAAGTACTTATTTATTGAGTAATTGGGAAGAACATCATTTATTACCCCCATATGTACGTTAATCTTAAAAGTGCTCCAAGTGTTTTGATTTTCTTAATTCGAGTCATTAGATTAGTTTGATGTAAAGTATGTAAAAATTCAAGTGTAAGGGGAATGTTCATCCCCTATGATGTATTATTTTGGATGGTAGGGTAAGAGTGTATGCAAAAAAAAAAAAAAAAAAAAAAAAAAAAAAAAAAAAAAGAAAAAAAAATCGAAAAAACAAGAAAAAGAAAAAAAAATAGAAAAAGGAAAAAGAGAAAAAACATACGGACTACCATCCCTTTTATTCTATATTCATTTTACATTTTTGGTTATTTTTCATTTGTTATCTTAAGTCGAGTCTAGTCTTGGCTTAGCAACGCCACAGTGTACATGTAATTAACCAAGATTGTTAACTCGCCACCAGTAAAAACTTCCTTTATCCAACAAAACCGTGTATTTCATATCCCTACACCTAATGTTACAACCCTTTAAAAGACCTCTTTGATAGTTTATCCTAGGTGCTTACGCCATGTGGTGGAGGTTTGATCCTTTCCCAAGCCTATGGTAATCTATTTTGCTATGACAGGTAGTGAGAGATATCTTCCGTTTCCATATTGTAATTTATACTTTATTACACCCGAGAGATGTGAGTATCTAAACACTATTTGTGAGGTGCTTGTGTATGACCTCCGTGCTTGTCTATTGGTCTTTAGTGGAACGATTATTTGTTTTAATTACTTTTATATTAGTGTTAAATGACCCCTAACTTGTATTTTGAGTAGAATAAAAGCGCATTTGCTTGAGGACAAGCAAATCTCAAGTGTAAGGGTATATGATGAGGCGAAAAACGATCCATTTTTAAGGGGTCATTTAAGCCCGAATTCGAATTTATTTGATCAAATATTGCCCTAAATCATTCCTTTTGTGATTTTAGGTCCTTTGGGAGTGAATTCAGGAAAAGGAAGCATTTTGGACGTTTTTGGAGAATAAAAGTGAAGAAAACGCCAAAGACTTAATTTTCCATGCTGAGAACAGTACCTGACGGCGTCAAGAGCATTTTGGTGATGGCGTCAAGAGTAAAAGTGGTGACGGCCCAGAGAGAACTTGAAGGCGTCACCCAAGGCCGTCACGTGTTAACTTGTCAAAACTTGCGCGCGAAGTAGCTGATATTGTTTTGGTCATAACTTTTGCATACGAACTCGGATTTAGGTGATTCAAAAGCCCACGCGAAGAGGACGAAGAGATCTACAATTTGGTGAAAAATGGTCTTGACGACGTCAAGAGTAACGGGCTGACGCCGTCAAGAAGGGCCGACAGAAAACATGCCTATAAATATAACATCATAACTTCACTTTTTGTAAGCCCTAAACCCTAAGGTCGATTCCTGGGTTTAGGTGGGTGTTTTTCCAGCAACTTAGAGGGTTTCAATCACTCCATAAACATCATGTATTGGTTTGATGATTCTATCTCAACTATGACTTTCATTATTCTTGTTGATTGTCCTTCTTTGATTATGATTTGCTAATTCACCTTGTGTCTACTTGTGATTATGTGAAACTTGTATATAATTGATTAGATCTCATTGATTTCTTGTTAATGTTGTGTCTATCTCCATTGATGAGGGGCTTGTTGATGTGTGTGTCTATCTCCATCAATTAAGGCGTGACAACTTCAATAGATCTAGTTGGTTTAGTTTATAATTCTTGTTTCCTATTGATTCTTGTTTTGATTGAATGATTTATATGTTAGGCTTAAGAAAACAGGCAGATCTCCAATTGGTAACATGCTTGAACGTCTTAAGAAACATGAACCGATGTGCACTAGGTCTTTATTGGTTGTATTTAATGCATGAGCCACTGTTTATAATCCCTATGGTTGTGTTGGGCATGGTATAGGAGGAGATAAGAGCTCATAGAATTGGGGAGTTAAGTGCGCCACCCCATGAATGGTATTAAGGAATACAACCCGTCAATTAAAACAAGGTTACAATTCAATAGGTAGGATTGGATAGCTAGCAAGGAGTAACATATCATAGGTAGACATGCTTCACTTATCTTGTAGAACCCTAGTTTACTTTTCTTGTTAATTAGTTTAAATAGTAGCTTTTGGGTTAGTTGATTAGCAACTAATTCCGCCCACTCTCCCAAAACCCGAGATTTTTACTTGCTTTTCATAAAATATAAAAATACAAAAAGAATCATCCTTCACCTTTAGACCTAGTTAGATTAATTTCAATCCTAACGACACTATTCCTAGCTGAACAATCAATCCCCCGGTACTTGTCACTATACTATACTACAACGATCAGGTACACTGCCTGGTGGGGGTTGTAAGCTTCTCAAAATCCCTTGAGAGGTAAAGCCTGCTGCGATTCCCACGCATCAAGGGACAACGGATCTCATCATGTTAGTGACTGCTCTTATCGAGTGTGTAAGCATTAGGGACAACGGCTATCATCATGTAAAGGGCAATTGCTTTCATCAAGTGAGCTGGCATTTAGGGACAACGGCTCCCATAAATTAAAGTACAATTTCTCTCAACAAGTGAGCCATTAGGGACAACGGCTCTTATCATGTAAGGGACAAATCGCCCTCATAAAGTTAGCCTTAAGGGACAACAGATCTCAACATGCAAGTGAAAATTGCTCTTGTCAAGTGTTCAAGCATTAGGGACAACGGCTATCATCATGTAAAGGACAATTGCTCTCATCAAGTAAGCAAGCATTTAGGGACAACGGCTCCCATAAAGTAAGGTACAATTGCTCTCAACAAGTGAGTCTTTAGGGACAACGGCTCTTATCATGTAAGGGACAAATTGCCCATATAAAGTTAGCCTTTAGGGACAACGGGTCTCATCATGTAAGTGACAATTGCTCTTATCAAGTTTGCAAGCAATAGGGACAACGACTATCATCATGTAAAAGGCAATTGCTCTCATCAATTGAGCAGGCGTTTAGGGACAATGACTCCCATAAAGTCAGGTACAATTGCTCTCAACAAGTGAGTCTTTAGGGACAACGGCTATTATCTTGTAAGGGACAAATTGCCCTCATAAAGCTAGCCTTTAGGGACAACGGATCTCATCATGTAAGTGACTGTTGCTCTTATCGAGTGTGTAAGCATTACGAACAACGGCTATCATCACGTAAAGGGCAAATGCACTCATCAAGTGAGCAAGTGTTTAGGGACAACGGATTCCATAAAGTATGGTACAACTACTATCAACAAGTGAGACTTTAGGGACAATGGCTCTTATTATGTAAGGGAGAAATTGCCCTCATAAAGTTAGCCTTTGGGGATAACAGATCTCATCATGTTAGCAACAATTGCCCTTATCGAGTGTGTAAGAATTAGGGACAACAACTATCATCATGAAAAGGGCAATTGCTCTCATCAAGTGAGCAAGTGCTTAGGGCAATGAATCCCATAAAGTAAGGTACAATTGCTCTCAACAAGGGAGTCTTTAAGGACAACGACTCCTATTATGTAATGGAAAATTGCCCTCATAAAGTTAGCCTTTAGGGACAACGGATCTCATCATGTAAGTGACAATTGCTCTTATCGAGTGTGCAAGCATAAGGGACAACGACAGTACTCATGTAAGTGACAATTGCTCTTATCAAGTGTGCTCTTAGGGACAACGGCTATCATCATGTAAAGGAGAAATTGCCCTCATAAAGTTAGCCTTTAGGGACAAGGGGTCTCATCATGTAATTGACAATTGCTCTTATCAAGTGTGCAAGCATTAGGGACATCGGCTATCGTAATTTAGAGGGTAATTGCACACAACAAGTGTGCGAGCGTTTAGGGACAACGGCTCCTATAAAGTAAGGTACAATTGCTCTCGACTTGTAAGCCTTTAGGGACAACGGCTCTTATCATGTATGGGACAAATCGCCCTCATAAAGTAACCTTTAGGGACAACGGATCTCATCATACATGTGATAATAGCTCTTGTCAAGTGTGCTATCATCATGTAAAGGGCAATTGCTCTCATCAAGTGAGCAAGCGTTTAGGGACAACGGCTCCCATAAAGTAAGGTACAATTGCTCTCAACAAGTGAGTCTTTAGGGATAACGACTCTTATGATGTATGGGAGAAATTGCCCTCATAAAGTTAGCCTTTAGGGACAACGGATCTCATCATGTAAGTGACAGTTGCTCTTATCGAGTGTGTAAGCATTAAGGACAACGGCTATCATCATGTAAAGGGCAATTGCTCTCATCAAGTGAGCAAGTGTTTAGGGACAACGGATCCCATAAAGTAAGGTACAACTGCTCTCAACAAGTGAGACTTAGGGACAATGGCTCTTATTATGTAAGGGAGAAATTGCCCTCATAAAGTTAGCCTTTGGGGACAACGGATCTCATCATGTAAGTGACAATTGCTCTTATCGAGTGTCTAAGCATTAGGGACACAAGTTATCATCATGAAAAGGGCAATTGCTCTCATCAACTGAGCAAGTGTTTAGGGCAACGAATCCCATAAAGTAAGGTATAATTGCTCTCAACAAGTGAGTCTTTAGGGACAACGGCTCTTATTATGTAAGGGAAAATTGCCCTGATAAAGTCAGCCTTTAGGGACAACGGATCTCATCATGTAAGTGACAATTGCTCTTATCGAGTGTGCATGCATAAGGGACAACGACAGTACTCATGTAAAGGGTAACTGCTCTCATCAAGTGAGCAAGCGTTTAGGGACAACAGATCCCATAAACTAAGGTACAATTGCTCTCAAGAAGAGAGTCTTTCGGGACGACAACTCTTATTATGTAAGGGACAAATTGACCTCATAAAGTTTGCCTTTAGGGACAACGGAGCTCATCATGTAAGTTACAATTGCTCTTATCAAGTGTGCAAGCATTAGGGACAACGACTATCATCATGTAAAGGGCAATTGCTCTCAATCAAGTGAGCAAGCGTTTAGGGACAATGGATCCCATAAACTAAGGTACAATTGCTCTCTACAAGTGAGCCTTTTGGGACAACGTCTCTTATTATATAAGGGACGAATTGCCCTTATAAAGTTAGCCTGTAAGGACAACGGATCTCATCATGTATGTGACAATTGCTCATAATGAGTGTGCAAGCATTAGGGACAATGGAAATCATCATGTAATATACAATTCCTCTCATTAAGTGAGAAAGCCTTTAGGGACAACGGGACCCATAAACTAAGGTATAATTGCTCTCAACAAGTGAGGCTTTAGGGACAACGGATATCATCTATGGGTTTGATTGCATTGACTGTTTTCCTCTGTGGTTTCCCATGGTTTGGTTTGTTTTCTGGATATCAGTTGATTTTATGATTGTCAGGTTTGGGTATGGGTTCTATTGGAATATTATTCTGTTCTTTACTATGTTAATGGGGTTCTTTGATTCTTGGTTGGGGTATGGGGTGGTTTGTTGCGCTCTTTTTGATTTGATCTTTTGGTACTCTAACGATAATTTACCTTGTACTCTTTTTCCTTGCTCAAAGTTTTCCCACAGGGTTTTTATTTGGCAAGGTTTTTTAACGAGACAAGGTGTTTGGATGATTGATGTTATTGGTGATTCATCCTCTTACAGATCTGTGTTTCAAGTTATGCTGACTTGGATGCTTTCATTGGCCATTCTGTCTGTTGTTATTATGCTGAAGTTTCATCATTTTCCAGGCCTGAAGCTGATGTTATTACATGATCTGAAGCTCTTCAAAGATCATGTAGATTGATGCTGTTTTGGAGTCTGATTATCTATTGCTACATGGTTATTACACCTGTGATTTCTGCTGCATTGGTCCTTTTTTGTATTAAGTTTCTCCCCTGCTTTCAGGTTTAGTTTTATTGCTTTCTATGGACTTCTTGTGAATGGTGATGTTTGGAGCTCTTTTGGTTGATTCCTTTGGAGTTGCCCATGTATTCAGAGTTCACAAGTAGTTCTAGTTTTAAGCTGTATCTATTCTAAATTTGATTTCAGGGGGTTGCTTTTTTGGTTATGGACTTGTAGGTTGGTCATTTGTTTTCCTTTGTATTGCAGCCTAGTTTGTTTATCAGATTGTTGTTTGTTCATTGTTTGGTACTTTGTTCTTGGCAAGAAAGAATTGTGATAGGGGTTGTCCTATTCTCTTTCTTTTCTTGTGCTTTTGTTTGTAAATAGTTTCCATTTTATTTAATATATTTTACCTTTTGCAAAAAAAAAAAAAAAAAAAAAAAAAAAAAAAAAAAAAAAAAACGTTTAAGTACAATGGAAGAGAGTGAGTCTCTCATCGAAGTCCCTAAGGACACTACCACTACCACTATATAAGAATGACAGGCCATTCTTATAACTAACAGATCTAAATACAACTAATGATGACTAGCAATAAAAATACAATACATCACAACTCAAATAAAATTGAAGTCTTCTTAGTCATCCTAGCGATCCAGATCATAAACATGCGAACTTCCAGCTTCAACCAATTGCGTCTTCTATTAGTATTATATGCAAGACATAATCTAATAACCTAATAAGAGTGACTTCCGTAGCAATTACATTTGAAGCATAAACATGGTCTAAGCGACCCAACCTCCAGCATATCCGAGCTTGAACCAATCTTCCAACAAATCCGAGTGACACACAAGAAGACTACCATGATCAAGTCAATGCAAATTTCCCAAGCAAATGCTAACCCACAAAACAAATCATAGGGTAAGAACACCCTAACTTCCAACATAGAACATATTGAACTCATAACCTACCCTTTACAGCAGCAACCCATCCATTTTCAACATGCAATCACTTACCAGCTGAATAGAAAAAGTAATAATACGTCCCAAAGAAATAACCAATATCAAACCTTCTTGGGACGAATCAATGGTCACAAATCCAAACTTCCATCATAACCAATTCAACAACGATCCAAGATAACCAGAATATAACCAAACACTCGCAGCAGGATCATGTCAAATAAATAATAGAATTCTTAAAAAAAGAACCCTAACACAACAAGTCCATCACCAGCCCTCTCTCAACCCACTTCCACGAAGAATCATCACAAACCATAAGGTAAACACGATCAATCGATCGACTTTCATGGTATGAATGGACAACCGTCCAACTTACAACCCAAGATATAGACATTAACCCGCAGCAGCAACAATCACCAAGTAATCAAAACCCTAAAAATACGAAACCCTAAAATAGAGTTTCGTTCAGGAAAGCATCCCTAAGAACCAATCGATCCAAGAAAGATAGAAGGCTTATAGGGGAAGGGTTTGATCACTCATAATCCACAAACGATCGTAGAATAAATAAAACCCAAAAATTAGGGTTTGGAACAGTTAAGAATCGCAGATCCACAAACCGACATAAAAGATAATACCATAAGCTTCAAACAATCATAACAGATATATATAGGACGATTTAAGGCTAAACCGCCATTGATGAACGACCAGATCTGTATATGATCGACCAAGATAGATAGAAACCCTAAATATAAAACGATTCCCTAAAAACATTAAAAACGTTTAAAAACGTTTATAAAGTTAGCCTTTAGGGAGAACGGGTTTCATCATGTAAGTGACAATTGCTCTTATCAAGTGTGCAAGCTTTAAGGACACCGGCTATCATCATTTAAAGGGCAATTGCACTCAACAAGTGAGCGAGCGTTTATGGACAACGGCTCCCATAAAGTAAGGTACAATTGCTCTCAACTTGTAAGCCTTTAGGGACAACAGCTCTTATTTTGTATGGGACAAATAACCCTCATAAAGTTAGCCTTTAGGTACAACGGATATCATCATGCAAGTGACAATTGCTCTTGTCAAGCTTGCAAGCATTAGGGAAAATGGCTATCAACATGTAAAGGGCAATTGCTCTTATTAAGTGAGCAAGCGTTTAGGGATAACGGCTCCAATAAAGTAAGGTACAATTGCTCTCAACAAGTGAGTCTTTAGGGACAACGGCTCTTATCATGTAAGGGACAAATTGCCCTCATAAAGTTAGCCTTTAGGGACAACGGATCTCATCATGTAAGTGACTGCTCTTATCGAGTGTGTAAGCATTAGGGACAATGGCTATCATCATGTAAAGGGCAATAGCTCTCGTCAAGTGAGCAAGTGTTTAGGGACAATGGATCCCATAAAGTAAGGTACAACTGCTCTCAACAAGTGAGACTTTAGGGACAATGGCTCTTATTATGTAAGGGACAAATTGCCCTCATAAAGTTAGCCTTTAGGGACAACGGATCTCATCATGTAAGTGACAATTGCTCTTATCGAGTGTGTAAGCATTAGGGACAATGGCTATCATCATGAAAAGGGCAATTTCTCTCATCAAGTGAGCAAGTGTTTAGGGCAACGAATCCCATAAAGTAAGGTACAATTGCTCTCAACAAGTGAGTCTTTAGGGACAACGGCTCTTATTATGTAAGGGAAAAATTGCCATCATAAAGTTATCCTTTAGGGACAACGGATCTCATCATGTAAGTGACAGTTGCACTTATAGAGTGTGTAAGCATTAGGGACAACGACTATCATCATGTAAAGGGCAAATGCTCTCATTAAGTGAGCAAGTGTTTAGGGACAATGGATCCCATAAACTAAGGTACAATTGCTCTCAACAAGTGAGTCTTTAGGGACAACGGCTCTTATTACGTAAGGGAAAAATTGCCCTCATAAAGTTAGCCTTTAGGGACAACGGATCTCATCATGTAAGTGACTGCTCTTATCGAGTGTGTAAGCATTAGGGAGAGGAATTAGAGATGGTAGAGCCTATAGAAAAGTACTTTGATAAGTTGCCCACCAAGGAAGAACGGGAATACCATAAGGATTTATTCGATAGTCCCTCTAACATTAACATACCATGCAATATCAGGCACATGCATATATGGAAAGCTTACATCGACCCTAGATCCCCCGTGAACATCACGACTTATTACAATTGGGTGATGAAGAAGCAACTTAATTTTAGGATGATGCCCAATAGGAATTTGATAAGTAATTTTGTAGGAAGAGTGAAGGGATTGCATGTGATTATAGGTAATCTCACCTATGAGATCGATTTTATGATAGTGGAAGACACTCAACGGCTATCATCATGTAAAGGGCAATTGCTCTTGTCAAGTGAGCAAGTGTTTAGGGACGATGCATCCCATAAAGTAAGGTACAACTGCTCTCAACAAGTGAGACTTTAGGGACAATGGCTCTTATTATGTAAAGGACAAATTGCCCTCATAAAGTTAGCCTTTAGGGACAACGGATCTCATCATGTAAGTGACAATTGCTCTTATCGAGTGTGTAAGCATTAGGGACAACGGCTATCATCATGAATAAGGCAATTTCTCTCATCAAGTGAGCAAGTGTTTAGGGCAACGAATCGCATAAAGTAAGGTACAATTGCTCTCAACAAGTGAGTCTTTAGGGACAACGGCTCTTATTATGTAAGGGAAAAATTGCCCTCATAAAATTTGCCTTTAGGGACAACGGATCTCATCATGTAAGTGACAGTTGCTCTTATAGAGTGTGTAAGCATTAGGGACAACGACTATCATCATGTAAAGGGCAATTGCTCTCATTAAGTGAGCAAGTGTTTAGGGACATTGGATCCCAAAAACTAAGGTACAATTGCTCTCAACAAGTGAGTCTTTAGGGACAACAACTCTTATTACGTAAGGGAAAAATTGCCTCATAAAGTTAGCCTTTAGGGACAACGGATCTCATCATGTAAGTGACTGCTCTTATCGAGGGTGTAAGCATTAGGGACAACGGCTATCATCATGTAAAGGGCAATTGCTCTCGTCAAATGAGCAAGTGTTTTGGGACGATGGATCCCATAAAGTAAGGTACAACTGCTCTCAACAAGTGAGACTTTAGGGACAATGGCTCTTATTATGTAAAGGAAAATTGCCCTCACAAAGTTAGCCTTTAGGGACAACGGATCTCATCATGTAAGTGACAATTGCTCTTATCAAGTGTGTAAGCATTAGGGACAACGGCTATCATCATGAAAAGGGCAATTTCTCTCATCAAGTGAGCAAGTGTTTAGGGCAACGAATCCCATAAAGTAAGGTACAATTGCTCTCAACAAGTGAGTCTTTAGGGACAACGGCTCTTATTATGTAAGGGAAAAATTGCCCTCATAAAGTTAGCCTTTAGGGACAACGGATCTCATCATGTAAGTGACAGTTGCTCTTATAGAGTGTGTAAGCATTAGGGACAACGACTATCATCATGTAAAGGGCAATTGCTCTCATTAAGTGAGCAAGTGTTTAGGGACAATGGATCCCATAAACTAAGGTACAATTGCTCTCAACAAGGAGTCTTTTGGGACAACGGCTCTTATTACGTAAGGGAAAAATTGCCCTCATAAAGTTAGCCTTTAGGGACAACGGATCTCATCATGTAAGTGACTGCTCTTATCGAGTGTATAAGCATTAGGGACAACGGCTATCATCATGTAAAGGGCAATTGCTCTCGTCAAGTGAGTAAGTGTTTAGGGACGATGGATCCCATAAAGTAAGGTACAACTGCTCTCAACAAGTGAGACTTTAGGGACAATGGCTCTTATTATGTAAAGAACAAATTGCCCTCATAAAGTTAGCCTTTAGGGACAACGGATCTCATCATGTAAGTGACAATTGCTCTTATCGAGTGTGTAAGCATTAGGGACAACGACTATCATCATGAAAAGGGCAATTTCTCTCATCAAGTGAGCAAGTGTTTCGGGCAACGAATCCCATAAGGTAAGGTACAATTCCTCTCAACAAGTGAGTCTTTAGGGACAACGGCTCTTATTATGTAAGGGAAAAATTGCCCTCATACAGTTAGCCTTTAGGGACAACGGATCTCATCATGTAAGTGACAGTTGCTCTTATAGAGTGTGTAAGCATTAGGGACAACGACTATCATCATGTAAAGGGCAATTGCTCTCATTAAGTGAGCAAGTGTTTAGGGACAATGGATCCCATAAACTAAGGTACAATTACTCTCAACAAGTGAGTCTTTAGGGACAACGACTCTTATTACGTATGGGAAAAATTGTCCTCATAAAGTTAGCCTTTAGGGACAACGGATCTCATCATGTAAGTGACAATTGCTCTTTTCTAGTGTGCAAGCATTAGGGACAACAGCTATCATCATGTAAAGGGCAATTGCTCTCACCATGTGAGCAAGCGTTTAGGGACAATGGATCCCATGAACTAAGGTACAATTGCTCTCAACAAGTGAGCCTTTAGGGACAACGGCTCTTATTATGTAAGGGACAAATTATCCCCATAAAGTTAGCCTTTTGGGACAACGGATCTCATCATGTAAGTGACAATTGCTCTTATCAAGTGTGCAAGCATTAGGGACAACAGTGGTTTGTGGATCGTAGTGGTATTTGAATCAGACTTTTTGTATGGTGCGGCATGTTCTTGACTTTGGCTCATGTCGATTGGGGACGTTCATTGGAAGTTAGGGTTTGTTATCCCTATGTTTTGGTATACGATCTGAATAGCATTGCGTTATATGTCTTCTGCTATTATTGTTTCATGCTTAATACTAGACATCGTGGTTTCTATTCGGTTTGAGGCTGTTTTCGAAGTCGTGGTGGGTGGTGTCTTCGACGACACTACAACCTTGTGTACGTTTTGTTTACGTAGTCTACCAATATTTGTGGTCGTGGAAGTTGGTGGTGCGCTCATGTGCTCAGATATGCAGATTTTGGATGAAGAGAGTTGCTCACTATTTATGAGGTTCTTTGAACCTGTTTTTAATTACATTTAGTTTTTTATTTAAATGTAATTATTTGTTATAGCTTTTAGCTATTTGTTAGTTGCACATGTTGTGCATGTTAGTTAAGAATGGCCTGTCATTCTTATTTAGTGTTTGCTTGTAAGTGTCCTAAGGGACTGAGTTGAGGGATGTCACCCTTAACCTTTGTACTTCAATGTTTTTGGTGTAATGCATTTTACTAGGGTGAAAAATCCCCTTTACCTAAAAAAAAAAAAAAAAAGAGCGTTTAGGGACAATGGATCCCATAAACTAAGATACAATTGCTCTCAACAAGTGAGCCTTTAGGGACAACGGCTCTTATTATGTAAGGGACGAATTGCCCTCATAAAGTTAGCCTTTAAGGACAACGGATCTCATCATGTAAGTGACAATTGCTCGTATCGAGTGTGCAAGGATTAGGGACAACGGAAATCCTCATGTAATGGACAATTGCTCTCATTAAGTGAGAAAGCATTTAGGGACAACTGGACCCGTAAACTAAGGTATAATTGTTCTCAACAAGTGAGCGTTTAGGGATAACGGATATCATCAGGTAAGTGACAGTTTCTCTTATCGAGTGTGTAAGCATTAGGGACAACGGCTATCATCATGTAAAGGGCAATTGCTCTCATCAAGTGAGCTTGCACTTAGGGACAACGGCTCCCATAAAGTAAGGTACAATTTCTCTCAACATGTGAGCCTTTAGGGACAACGGCTCTTTTCATGTAAGGGATAAATCGCCTTCATAAAGTTAGCCTTTAGGGACAACGGATCTGAACATGCAAGTGACAATTGCTCTTGTCAAGTGTGCAAGCATTAGGAACAACGGCTATCATCATGTAAAGGACAATTGTTCTCATCAAGTGAGCAAGTGTTTAGGGACAACGACTCCCATAAAGTAAGGTACAATTACTCTCAACAAGTGAGTCTTTAAGGACAACGGGTCTCAACATGTATGTGACAATTGCTCTTATCAAGTGTGCAAGCATTAGGGACAACGGCTATCATCATGTAAAAGGCAATTGCTCTCACCAAGTAAGCAGGCGTTTAGGGACAAAGGCTTGCATAAAGTCAGGTACAATTGCTCTCAACAAGTGAGCCTTTAGGGACAACGGCTCTTATCATGGAAGAGACAATTGGCCCTTATAAAGTTAGCCTTTAAGAACAACGGGTCTCATCATGTAAGTGACAATTGCTCTTATCAAGTGTGCAACCATTAGGGACAACGGCTATCATCATGTAAAGGGCAATTGCTCTCATCATGTGAGCAAGCGTTTAGGGACAACGGCTCCCATAAAATAAGGTACAATTGCTCTCAACAAGTGAGTCTTTAGGGACAACGACTCTTATCATGTAAGGGACATATTGCCCTCATAAAATTAGCCTTTAGGGACAACGGGTCTCATCATGTATGTGACAGTTGCTCTTATCAAGTGTGCAAGCTTTAAGGACACCGGCTATCATCATTTAAAGGGCAATTAAACTCAACAAGTGAGCGAGCGTTTATGGACAACGGCTCCCATAAAGTAAGGTACAATTGTTCTCAACTTGTAAGCCTTTAGGGACAACGGCTCTTATTCTGTATGGGACAAATCACCCTCATAAAGTTAGCCTTTAGGGACAACGGATCTCATCATGCAAGTGACAATTGCTCTTGTCAAGCTTGCAAGCATTAGGGAAAACGGCTATCATCATGTAAAGGACAATTGCTCTCATCATGTGAGCAAGCGTTTAGGGACAACGGCTCCCATAAAGTAAGGTACAATTGCTCTCAACAAGTGAGTCTTTAGGGACAACGGCTCTTGTCATGGAAGGGACATATTGCGCTCATAAAGTTAGTCTTTAGGGACAACGGGTTTCATCATGTAAGTGACAATTGCTCTTATCAAGTGTGCATACTTTAAGGACACTGGCTATCATCATTTAAAGGGGAATTGCACTCAACAAGTGAGCGAGCGTTTATGGACAACGGCTCCCATAAAGTAAGGTACAATTGCTCTGAACTTGTAAGCCTCTAGGGACAACGGCTCTTATTTTGTATGGGACAAATCACCCTCATAAAGTTAGCCTTTAGGGACAACGGATCTCATCATGCAAATGACAATTGCTCTTGTCAAGCTTGCAAGCATTAGGGAAAATGGCTATCAACATGTAAAGGGCAATTGCTCTTAGTAAGTGAGCAAGCGTTTAGGGACAACGGCTCCAATAAAGTAAGGTACAATTGCTCTCAACAAGTGAGTCTTTAGGGACAACGGCTCTTATCATGTAAGGGACTAATTGCCCTCATAAAGTTAGCCTTTAGGGACAACGGATCTCATCATATAAGTGACTACTCTTATCGAGTGTGTAAGCATTAGGGACAACGGCTATCATCATGAAAAGGGCAATTTCTCTCATCAAGTGAGCAAGTGTTTAGGGCAACGAATCCCATAAAGTAAGGTACAATTGCTCTCAACAAGTGAGTCTTTAGGGACAACGGCTCTTATTATGTAAGGGAAAAAGTGCCCTCATAAAGTTAACCTTTAGGGACAACGGATCTCATCATGTAAGTGACAGTTGCTCTTATAGAGTGTGTAAGCATTAGGGACAACGACTATCATCATGTAAAGGGCAATTGCTCTCATTAAGTGAGCAAGTGTTTAGGGACAATGGATCCCATAAACTAAGGTACAATTGCTCTCAACAAGTGAGTCTTTAGGGACAATGGCTCTTATTACGTAAGGGAAAAATTGCCCTCATAAAGTTAGCCTTTAGGGACAACGGATCTCATCATGTAAGTGACTGCTCTTATCGAGTGTGTAAGCATTAGGGACAACGGCTATCATCATGTAAAGGGTAATTCCTCTCGTCAAGTGAGTAAGTGTTTAGGGACGATGGATCCCATAAAGTAAGGTACAACTGCTCTCAACAAGTGAGACTTTAGGGACAATGGCTCTTATTATGTAAAGGACGAATTTCCCTCATAAAGTTAGCCTTTAGGGACAACGGATCTCATCATGTAAGTGACAATTGCTCTTATCGAGTGTGTAAGCATTAGGGACAAGGGCTATCATCATGAAAAGGGCAATTTCTCTCATCAAGTGAGCAAGTGTTTAGGGCAACAAATCCCATAAAGTAAGGTACAATTGCTCTCAACAAGTGAGTCTTCAGGGACAATGGCTCTTATTATGTAAGGGAAAAATTGCCCTCATAAAGTTAGCCTTTAGGGACAACGGATCTCATCATGTAAGTGACAGTTGCTCTTATAGAGTGTGTAAGCATTAGGGACAACGACTATCATCATGTAAAGGGCAATTGCTCTCATTAAGTGAGCAAGTGTTTAGGGACAATGGATCCCATAAACTAAGGTACAATTGCTCTCAACAAGTGAGTCTTTAGGGACAACGGCTCGTATTATGTAAGGGAAAAATTGCCCTCATAAAGTTAGCCTTTAGGGACAACGGATCTCATCATGTAAGTGACTGCTCTTATCGAGTGTGTAAGCATTAGGGACAACGGCTATCATCAAGTAAAGGGCAATTGCTCTCGTCAAGTGAGTTAGTGTTTAGGGACGATGGATCCCATAAAGTAAGGTACAACTGCTCTCAACAAGTGAGACTTTAGGGACAATGGCTCTTATTATGTAAAGGACAAATTACGCTCATAAAGTTAGCCTTTAGGGACAACGGATCTCATCATGTAAATGACAATTGCTCTTATCGAGTGTGTAAGCATTAGGGACAACGGCTATCATCATGAAAAGGGCAATTTCTCTCATCAAGTGAGCAAGTGTTTAGGGCAACGAATCCCATAAAGTAAGGTACAATTGCTCTCAACAAGTGAGTCTTTAGGGACAACGGCTCTTATTATGTATGGGAAAAATTGCCCTCATACAGTTAGCCTTTAGGGACAACGGATCTCATCATGTAAGTGACAGTTGCTCTTATAGAGTGTGTAAGCATTAGGGACAACGACTATCATCATGTAAAGGGCAATTGCTCTCATTAAGTGAGCAAGTGTTTAGGGACAATGGATCCCATAAACTAAGGTACAATTGCTCTCAACAAATGAGTCTTTAGGGACAACGGCTCTTATTACGTAAGGGAAAAATTGCCCTCATAAAGTTAGCCTTTAGGGACAACGGATCTCAACATGTAAGTGACAATTGCTCGTATCGAGTGTGCAAGGATTAGGGACAACGGAAATCATCATGTAATGGACAATTGCTCTCATTAAGTGAGAAAGCATTTAGGGACAACGGGACCCGTAAACTAAGGTATAATTGTTCTCAACAAGTGAGCGTTTAGGGACAACGGATATCATTAGGTAAGTGACAGTTGCTCTTATCGAGTGTGTAAGCATTAGGGACAACGGCTATCATCATGTAAAGGGCAATCACTCTCATCAAGTGAGCTTGCATTTAGGGACAACAGCTCCCATAAAGTAAGGTACAATTTCTCTCAACATGTGAGCCTTTAGGGACAACGACTATTTTCAGGTAAGGGATAAATCGCCTTCATAAAGTTAGCCTTTAGGGACAACGGATCTGTACATGCAAGTGACAATTGCTCTTGTCAAGTGTGCAAGCATTAGGAACAACGGCTATCATCATGTAAAGGACAATTGCTCTCATCAAGTGAGCAAGTGTTTAGGGACAACGGCTCCCATAAAGTAAGGTACAATTACTCTCAACAAGTGAGACTTTAGGGACAATGGCTCTTATTATGTAAAGGACAAATTACGCTCATAAAGTTAGCCTTTAGGGACAACGGATCTCATCATGTAAATGACAATTGCTCTTATCGAGTGTGTAAGCATTAGGGACAACGGCTATCATCATGAAAAGGGCAATTTCTCTCATCAAGTGAGCAAGTGTTTAGGGCAACGAATCCCATAAAGTAAGGTACAATTGCTCTCAACAAGTGAGTCTTTAGGGACAACGGCTCTTATTATGTATGGGAAAAATTGCCCTCATACAGTTAGCCTTTAGGGACAACGGATCTCATCATGTAAGTGACAGTTGCTCTTATAGAGTGTGTAAGCATTAGGGACAACGACTATCATCATGTAAAGGGCAATTGCTCTCATTAAGTGAGCAAGTGTTTAGGGACAATGGATCCCATAAACTAAGGTACAATTGCTCTCAACAAATGAGTCTTTAGGGACAACGGCTCTTATTACGTAAGGGAAAAATTGCCCTCATAAAGTTAGCCTTTAGGGACAACGGATCTCAACATGTAAGTGACAATTGCTCGTATCGAGTGTGCAAGGATTAGGGACAACGGAAATCATCATGTAATGGACAATTGCTCTCATTAAGTGAGAAAGCATTTAGGGACAACGGGACCCGTAAACTAAGGTATAATTGTTCTCAACAAGTGAGCGTTTAGGGACAACGGATATCATTAGGTAAGTGACAGTTGCTCTTATCGAGTGTGTAAGCATTAGGGACAACGGCTATCATCATGTAAAGGGCAATCACTCTCATCAAGTGAGCTTGCATTTAGGGACAACAGCTCCCATAAAGTAAGGTACAATTTCTCTCAACATGTGAGCCTTTAGGGACAACGACTATTTTCAGGTAAGGGATAAATCGCCTTCATAAAGTTAGCCTTTAGGGACAACGGATCTGTACATGCAAGTGACAATTGCTCTTGTCAAGTGTGCAAGCATTAGGAACAACGGCTATCATCATGTAAAGGACAATTGCTCTCATCAAGTGAGCAAGTGTTTAGGGACAACGGCTCCCATAAAGTAAGGTACAATTACTCTCAACAAGTGAGTCTTTAGGGACAACGGGTCTCAACATGTATGTGACAACTGCTCTTATCAAGTGTGCAAGCATTAGGGACAACGGCTATCATCATGTAAAAGGCAATTGCTCTCATCAAGTAAGCAGGCGTTTAGGGACAAAGGCTTGCATAAAGTCAGGTACAATTGCTCTCAACAAGTGAGCCTTTAGGGACAACGGCTCTTATCATGGAAGAGACAAATGGCCCTTATTAAGTTAGCCTTTAAGAACAACGGGTCTCATCATGTAAGTGGCAATTGCTCTTATCAAGTGTGCAACCATTAGGGACAACGGCTATCATCATGTAAAGGGCAATTGCTCTCATCATGTGAGCAAGCGTTTAGGGACAATGGCTCCCATAAAGTAAGGTACAATTGCTCTCAACAAGTGAGTCTTTAGGGACAACGACTCTTATCATGTAAGGGACATATTGCCCTCATAAAATTAGCCTTTAGGGACAACGGGTCTCATCATGTATGTGACAGTTGCTCTTATCAAGTGTGCAAGCTTTAAGGACACCGGCTATCATCATTTAAAGGGCAATTAAACTCAACAAGTGAGCGAGCGTTTATGGACAACGGCTCCCATAAAGTAAGGTACAATTGTTCTCAACTTGTAAGCCTTTAGGGACAACGGCTCTTATTCTGTATGGGACAAATCACCCTCATAAAGTTAGCCTTTAGGGACAACGGATCTCATCATGCAAGTGACAATTGCTCTTGTCAAGCTTGCAAGCATTAGGGAAAACGGCTATCATCATGTAAAGGCCAATTGCTCTCATCATGTGAGCAAGCGTTTAGGGACAACGGCTCCCATAAAGTAAGGTACAATTGCTCTCAACAAGTGAGTCTTTAGGGACAACGGCTCTTGTCATGGTAGGGACATATTGCCCTCATAAAGTTAGTCTTTAGGGACAACGGGTTTCATCATGTAAGTGACAATTGCTCTTATCAAGTGTGCATGCTTTAAGGACACTGGCTATCATCATTTAAAGGGGAATTGCACTCAACAAGTGAGCGAGCGTATATGGACAACGGCTCCCACAAAGTAAGGTACAATTGCTCTCATCTTGTAAGCCTTTAGGGACAACGGCTCTTATTTTGTATGGGACAAATCACACTCATAAAGTTAGCCTTTAGGGACAACGGATCTCATCATGCAAGTGACAATTGCTCTTGTCAAGCTTGCAAGCATTAGGGAAAATGGCTATCAACATGTAAAGGGCAATTGCTCTCATTAAGTGAGCAAGCGTTTAGGGACAACGGCTCCAATAAAGTAAGGTACAGTTGCTCTCAACAAGTGAGTCTTTAGGGACAACGGCTCTTATCTTGTAAGGGAAAAATTGCCCTCATAAAGTTAGCCTTTAGGGACAACGGATCTCATCATGTAAGTGACTGCTCTTAACGAGTGTGTAAGCATTAGGGACAATGGTTATCATCATGTAAAGGGCAATAGCTCTCGTCAAGTGAGCAAGTGTTTAGGGATGACGGATCCCATAAAGTAAGGTACAACTGCTCTCAACAAGTGAGACTTTAGGGACAATGGCTCTTATTATGTAAGGGACAAATTGCCCTCATAAAGTTAGCCTTTAGGGACAATGGATCTCATCATGTAAGTGACAATTGCTCTTATCGAGTGTGTAAGCATTAGGGACAACGGCTATCATCATGAAAAGGGCAATTTCTCTCATCAAGTGAGCAAGTGTCTAGGGCAACGAATCCCATAAAGTAAGGTACAATTGCTCTCAACAAGTGAGTCTTTAGGGACAACGGCTCTTATCATGTAAGGGAAAAATTGCCCTCATAAAGTTAACCTTTAGGGACAACGGATCTCATCATGTAAGTGACAGTTGCTCTTATAGAGTGTGTAAGCATTAGGGACAACGACTATCATCATGTAAAGGGAAATTGCTCTCATTAAGTGAGCAAGTGTTTAGGGACAATGGATCCCATAAACTAAGGTACAATTACCGTCAACAAGTGAGTCTTTAGGGACAACGGCTCTTATTACGTAAGGGAAAAATTGCCCTCATAAAGTTAGCCTTTAGGGACAACGGATCTCATCATGTAAGTGACTGCTCTTATCGAGTGTGTAAGCATTAGGGACAACGGCTATCATCATGTAAAGGGCAATTGCTCTCGTCAAGTGAGCAAGTGTTTAGGGACGATGGATCCCATAAAGTAAGGTACAACTGCTCTCAACAAGTGAGACTTTAGGGACAATGGCTCTTATTATGTAAAGGACAAATTGCTCTCATAAAGTTAGCCTTTAGGGACAACGGATCTCATCATGTAAGTGACAATTGCTCTTATCGAGTGTGTAAGCATTAGGGACAACGGCTATCATCATGAAAAGGGTAATTTCTCTCATCAAGTGAGCAAGTGTTTAGGGCAACAAATCCCATAAAGTAAGGTACAATTGCTCTCAACAAGTGAGTCTTTAGGGACAACGGCTCTTATTATGTAAGGGAAAAATTGCCCTCATAAAGTTAGCCTTTAGGGACAACGGATCTCATCATGTAAGTGACAGTTGCTCTTATAGAGTGTGTAAGCATTAGGGACAACGACTATCATCGTGTAAAGGGCAATTGCTCTCATTAAGTGAGCAACTGTTTAGGGACAATGGATCCCATAAACTAAGGTACAATTGCTCTCAACAAGTGAGTCTTTAGGGACAACGGCTCTTATTACGTAAGGGAAAAATTGCCCTCATAAAGTTAGCCTTCAGGGACAACGGATCTCATCATGTAAGTGACTGCTCTTATCGAGTGTGTAAGCATTAGGGACAACGGCTATCATCATGTAAAGGGTAATTGCTCTCGTCAAGTGAGCAATTGTTTAGGGGCGACGGATCCCATAAAGTAAGGTACAACTGCTCTCAACAAGTGAGACTTTAGGGACAATGGCTCTTATTATGTAATGGACAAATTGTCCTCATAAAGTTAGCCTTTAGGGACAACGGATCTCATCATGTAAGTGACAATTGCTCTTATCGAGTGTGTAAGCATTAGGGACAACGGCTATCATCATGAAAATTGCAATTTCTCTCATCAAGTGAGCAAGTGTTTAGGGCAACGAATCCCATAAAGTAAGGTACAATTGCTCTCAACAAGTGAGTCTTTAGGGACAACGGCTCTTATTATGTAAGGGAAAAATTGCCCTCATACAGTTAGCCTTTAGGGACAACGGATCTCGTCATGTAAGTGACAGTTGCTCTTATAGAGTGTGTAAGCATTAGGGACAACGACTATCATCATGTAAAGGGCAATTGCTCTCATTAAGTGAGCAAGTGTTTAGGGACAATGGATCCCATAAACTAAGGTACAATTACTCTCAACAAGTGAGTCTTTAGGGACAACGGCTCTTATTACGTAGGGGAAAAATTGTCCTCATAAAGTTAGCCTTTAGGGACAACGGATCTCATCATGTAAGTGACAATTGCTCTTATCTAGTGTGCAAGCATTAGGGACAACGGCTATCATCATGTAAAGGGCAATTGCTCTCACCATGTGAGCAAGCGTTTAGGGACAATGGATCCCATGAACTAAGGTACAATATCTCAAGAAGTGAGCCTTTAGGGACAACGGCTCTTATTATGTAAGGGACAAATTGCCCCCATAAAGTTAGCCTTTAGGGACAACGGATCTCATCATGTAAGTGACAATTGCTCTTATCAAGTGTGCAAGCATTAGGGACAACGACCATAAAAAACCCCTCATGAGCTACTCCAAATCATGATTAATACGAGCAGGAAGGATGAAAACAGACGCCCAATAAATATGCATCGAAGACAACACGTACCTGATCAATTGAAGCCTACCCGCCAACGAAAGAAACTTATTACGCCAATCATTCGCACGCCCTTCTAATTTCTCCACAAGAACCTTACAATCCCTATAGAGAAGCCTAGACGAAATGAGAGGAACGCCCAAATATCTAACCGGAAGAGACCCTTCTGCAAATGGCATAGACTGAAGAATCATAGCTTTCAAAGCACTAGGCACATTACAGAAAAAAGCAGTACTCTTGGGAATACTCGGAACAAGACCCGAAACATTCTTGAAATCCTCCAAAGCTTGCATAATAACGTTAACCGATTCTGGATGGCCTCTAGAGAATAAGAAAAGATCATCTGCAAAACAAAGGTTAATAATACGTTGTTGCTCACATAAATGATGAAACTGAAACTCCATCGTATTAGCCATCTTTTTCTGCAGAATAAGGGTTAAAACCTCCATAACCAAAGTAAACAAGTAAGGAGATAACGGGTCACCCTGCCGAAGACCTCGCTTACCTTGGAACCAGCCATGAAGATCCCCATTAACACATATGGAATACGATATAGAAGAAACACAAACCATAATCCAATCGACCATTTTATGATGGAAACCAAAACCAATCAGAATAGACCTAAGAAAAGCCCAATTAACCGTATCATACACCTTTTGAATATCCACTTTAAAAGCACATCTAGGTGGACCTCTCCCTCTATGATTATTCTGCATAATATCTTGGGTAAGCAAAATATTATCAGAAATACGCCGCCCAGGAACAAATGCAGATTGGTTAATACTAACCAAATGACCAAGGCTGTCTTTAACACGGTTCGCAATAATTTTACTAATGCACTTAAACAACACATTGCAACAAGAAATAGGCCTATAATCAGTAATCTTAGACGGGGTAGACACTTTAGGAATCAATGATATAATAGTGTGGTTAGTTTCCTTAAGAAGCTTACCATTAGAAAGAAATCCCGAATAGCACACGTGACATCAATACCCACAACATTCCATGCTTTCTTAAAGAAAGCGGCAGTGTACCCGTCAGGCCCAGGAGCTTTATCATCCCCCATCGAGAATATAGCTTCCCTAATTTCAGAATCCGTAACATCTCTCACCATAAAATCAGCCATTTGAGGATTAAGGACATTAGAGAATAAAGCATGATCATCAAGAGGGGTACAATCCCCTTCAATACCCAGAAACTGCTAATAATGAGAAACAAAAGCCCCTGCAACTGCACTTCCTTCATACAAAACATTAGCTGCATCTCGAACCACTTCAATTCGATTACGAGCACATTTACTTTTAACAACATTATGAAAGTAAGCCGTATTAGAATCACCTGCATGAAGCCATTGAACTTTATATTTTTGCTTTAAAAACCGCTCCTCATCTAATATTGCCTCCTTAAAAGCAAGAATGTAATGAGCATGATCTTCCCGAAGGGCTGAATTAAACGAGTCTTTATCAATAGCACGTTAGACTCTAACTCCTTATGATGACTAGTAACCCTCTCATGAAGGTTACCTTGGTTATACAAAAGCTTACGAAAAGAAGATTTCAGCCCCTTCAAGTGTTTAACAACACGATACATAGCACAACCATTTACACTAAGATTCCACCCCGAAGTAACAGTATCAATAGAGCCCTCTTTATGCACCAGAAAATTAGAGAACTTAAAAGGTTTAGGTTTGAGTTTAGCCACCTGAGGAATACGAAGGACATAAGGAGAATGATTTGAAATACGGTAAGGTTGGAAAATAGCAAACGAACCCAGGAAATCATCACCAAACTTTAAATTACCCATAATTCTATCAATCTTCTTTAATGTTCCATTAGAGCCTCTTGGTTTTTGATTCCATGTAAAATGCAGCCCCGTACTATTAACATCCGACACCTCCATATTCAATACACATTCTTTAAATTCACACATAGCAATATCAAGAGCATAACCACCACACAGATGATCCTCCAAATTAAGAGCAGCATTAAAGTCTCCCAATAACACCCAAGGCCTACTACGCATGAATCTAACATGGCTATCAAGGTTACTCCAAAATGCTCTCCGATTAACATAATAGTTATCTCCATAAACAAAGGAACAAAAAACGGTTTTGTTTTCATTACGAACATTAACCTGAACATGCATAACTTGGTTAGTAGAAGCCATAACCATTACATCAACAATATCATCATCCCAGCCAAGAATGATACGAGAACCCTTATTAGATAGAGTGTTGGGTAATAGTAGCTTCATAACCTGTTATGATAGCTGCTTTGCTGAATTTTTGCCTTATCTTTCATCGGATCATTGTCCTGTTATTTTGAATTATTCTTTGGCCAAGCCTGTTAAGCCTAGATCATTTAGGTTTGCTAACTTTTTGGCGGATAAGGATTCTTTTTTTCCTATGGTTAGAGATAATTGGGGTATTGAGGTTTTTGGGTTCCGTATGTTTGTTTTGGCTAAACGTCTTAAAAATATGAAAAGACATTTGAGGAATATGAATAGGGTTAATAGGAACGTTTTTAATAAGGTTAAGACTTTGAAGGCTGAGCTTAAAAGAGTGCAACTGAATTTAGACAAAGATCCCAATAATAGTAGTCTTAGAGAAGAAGAATATGTCTACTGTAATGCGTATCAGGAAGCGGTGAGGGATGAGGCTAACCTTCTTAGGCAGAAAACCAAGATTCAATGGTTGAAGGATGGTGACCAAAATACGCCGTACTTCCATAATTGTCTTAAAAATAGGGTGAACAAGGGTAGGATTCAAGTGGTGTGTGATGAGCAGGGTAACAAATTCTATGGTGATGATGTGCCGGGGTGTTTTGTTAACCATTTTCAAAAGTTTTTGGGGGTGGAAGATGAGGTCATTCCGTTAGAAGACTGTGAGGATCTTTTTGCCAAGAAACTTGATCCTTCTGTTGCATTGAATATGGTTAGACTTGTTTCAGATACCGAAATCAAAGAAGCGATGTTTAGTATTGATGATGACAAAGCGGCTGGCCCGGATGGGTTTACTTCAAAGTTTTTTAAAGCGGCTTGGAGCGTTGTTAGTGTTGATGTCTGTGCTGCGGTTAAAGAGTTTTTCAGTTCTGGTAAACTTCTTGGTGAGTTTAATGCTAATGTTATCTCGCTTATTCCTAAGTTGCAAGTTCCCTTGAAGGTGTCTGATTATCGTCCTATTGCTTGTGGAAATGTCATCTACAAGTGCATCAGTAAAGTCATTACGAATAGGCTTAAAGAAGGTCTTTGTAGTCTGATTGATTGTAACCAGAGTGCATTTATCCCGGATAGGCAGATTAGTGACAACATTTTGCTTGCTCAGGAGTTTGTTAAGAGATATAATTGGACGCGTGATGTTAGCAAATGCTCGTTCAAAGTGGACATTCAGAAGGCATACGATACGGTCAATTGGGACTTTTTGAAGAGGTGTCTTGTTCATTTTGGCTTCCACAGCTCCATGATTCACTGGATTATGGTATGTTTAACTTCTGCCTCCTTTTCTTTATGTGTAAATGGTGAATTGCATGGATTTTTCAAAAGTAAAAGGGGTCTTAGGCAGGGTGACCCGATCTCGCCTTATTTGTTCACTATCGTTATGGAAGCATTTAATATGATGGTTAAGAGACAGATTAGAAGGGATGGTCGGTTTAGGTTTCATTGGGGTTGTGAGAAATTTCAACTGACCCACTTATGTTTTGCGGACGACCTTCTTTTATTATGTCATGGTGATTTAATCTCTGCTAGTATTCTTAGAAGAGCGTTAGATGAATTTGCTATGTGTTCTGGTTTATTCCCTAGTCTTACTAAAAGTGTTGCTTTTTTTGGGAGTGTGCCTGATATGGTTAAGGATAATATTTTGCTTGTCATGCCTTTTAGAATTGGTATTCTGCCATTGAAATACTTGGGTATCCCTCTGTCCGGTAAGAGAATTGTGAATGAGGATTGTAGAAGCTTAATTCAGAAGGTTAAGAATCGCATTAATGATTGGAGAAACAAAACTTTATCTTTTGCGGGTAGACTTCAGTTAATCTCATCTGTTCTTACTTCGCTTCATGTTTATTGGGCTTCGATGTTTCTTCTTCCTAATCATGTCTGTGATAGCATTGATAAACTGTGTAAAAAGTTTTTATGGTCCGGTGGGGGTGAGGGTAGTGGTATTGCTAGTGTATCATGGAAAGATATTTGTAAGCCTAAAAATCAGGGGGGGCCTTGGTCTTAAACCTCTCAGACTTATGAATGAGGCTTTAATCGCTAAGCACCTTTGGAACGTTATTAGTAAGAAAGACTCGCTGTGGGTTAGATGGGTTCATGCTTATAGGATCAAAGATAGAAATATTTGGTTTGATATTAAGCCTGAACATGGTGCTTCGGGTTGGAATCATATTCTTGGTCTTAGGGATAAAATTCGAGCTTTTGTGGTGTATAGATTGGGTAATGGTAAACAATGTTCTATGTGGTTTGATAAATGGCACACTAATGGCCCGCTGTGTAAGGTTATTACTCATAGTTTCCTTACTGAAAATGGGTTGGATACTAATGATAAGGTTGCCGGTTGGATTGACAGTAGCGGATGGAAATGGCCCAATGAATGGAACAATCTTTTTGGTGATGTCTTAAATGTGCCTGTTCCTATTTTATTTGATGAGTTTGAGGATAAGGTTTTATGGATTAATAAGGATAATAAGGATGTGGAGTTTAGTGTTAAAGAAGCTTGGAAAGCTTTAAGGATTGATAGCCCTAAAGTTATCTGGAATAAGCATGTTTGGTTCACTCAATGTATTCCTAGACACGCTTTTGTGCTTTGGATGGCTATGCGGGGGAGACTTAAAACTTCGGATCGAATATCTAGATGGTTTAACATTTCTAGTACCTTATGCCCTTTATGTAATGCCGTTGATGAATCTCATGCTCACTTATTCTTTTCTTGTGATTTTTCTAAGGCTGTTTGGGGTAACCTTAAACTTTTGTGTAAGCTTGAAGATACTTCTTTCACTTGGGCTGAAGTTGTTTCTGGAATTTCCAATAGAAGTGCTAATAATTCTATTTGGAGTGTGATTCAGCGTTTAGCTTTTGGGGCTGTGGTATATTATATTTGGCAAGAGCGTAATTTCAGGTTATTTCAAAAGAATTTTAGAAGTGAGGTGACTATTTTTAAGATTATCGTTGATACTGTTAGGCACAAGCTGTTAAGTTAGTATGTAAAAAAAAAAAAACCCTAGTAGTGCTTTCTTTTCACCGGCGACTAAAATTCCTATCGTCCAATCGATCAACATCGTTTTAATTTCACTTAATCTGGTTCCACTATTGCTTTCTTAATTCAATAATGGGTCGGTGGGTAGTGATTTGCTTTTATCTCTGATTGGTGGGGTTTTGGTTCTTAACTAATTATTGAATATTGCAATCGTGGTCCTTTGGCAGATTCGTTTCTGTTTGCGGCGACAAAGGGTTTTTAATTATAATTTCACTTCCTGTCGGTTTGTGCATGGTTATTATTGGATTCTATCATTTATTCGTACGATTCATAATGAGGGTCGGTTAGGAAGTACGAGGATTCGTGTGTTTAGGGACGATGGATCCCATAAAGTAAGGTACAACTGCTCTCAACAAGTGAGACTTTAGGGACAATGGCTCTTATTATGTAAAGGACAAATTGCTCTCATAAAGTTAGCCTTTAGGGACAACGGATCTCATCATGTAAGTGACAATTGCTCTTATCGAGTGTGTAAGCATTAGGGACAACGGCTATCATCATGAAAAGGGTAATTTCTCTCATCAAGTGAGCAAGTGTTTAGGGCAACAAATCCCATAAAGTAAGGTACAATTGCTCTCAACAAGTGAGTCTTTAGGGACAACGGCTCTTATTATGTAAGGGAAAAATTGCCCTCATAAAGTTAGCCTTTAGGGACAACGGATCTCATCATGTAAGTGACAGTTGCTCTTATAGAGTGTGTAAGCATTAGGGACAACGACTATCATCGTGTAAAGGGCAATTGCTCTCATTAAGTGAGCAAGTGTTTAGGGACAATGGATCCCATAAACTAAGGTACAATTGCTCTCAACAAGTGAGTCTTTAGGGACAACGGCTCTTATTACGTAAGGGAAAAATTGCCCTCATAAAGTTAGCCTTCAGGGACAACGGATCTCATCATGTAAGTGACTGCTCTTATCGAGTGTGTAAGCATTAGGGACAACGGCTATCATCATGTAAAGGGTAATTGCTCTCGTCAAGTGAGCAATTGTTTAGGGGCGACGGATCCCATAAAGTAAGGTACAACTGCTCTCAACAAGTGAGACTTTAGGGACAATGGCTCTTATTATGTAATGGACAAATTGTCCTCATAAAGTTAGCCTTTAGGGACAATGGATCTCATCATGTAAGTGACAATTGCTCTTATCGAGTGTGTAAGCATTAGGGACAACGGCTATCATCATGAAAATTGCAATTTCTCTCATCAAGTGAGCAAGTGTTTAGGGCAACGAATCCCATAAAGTAAGGTACAATTGCTCTCAACAAGTGAGTCTTTAGGGACAATGGCTCTTATTATGTAAGGGAAAAATTGCTCTCATACAGTTAGCCTTTAGGGACAACGGATCTCGTCATGTAAGTGACAGTTGCTCTTATAGAGTGTGTAAGCATTAGAGACAACGACTATCATCATGTAAAGGGCAATTGCTCTCATTAAGTGAGCAAGTGTTTAGGGACAATGGATCCCATAAACTAAGGTACAATTACTCTCAACAAGTGAGTCTTTAGGGACAACGGCTCTTATTACGTAGGGGAAAAATTGTCCTCATAAAGTTAGCCTTTAGGGACAACGGATCTCATCATGTAAGTGACAATTGCTCTTATCTAGTGTGCAAGCATTAGGGACAACGGCTATCATCATGTAAAGGGCAATTGCTCTCACCATGTGAGCAAGCGTTTAGGGACAATGGATCCCATGAACTAAGGTACAATATCTCAAGAAGTGAGCCTTTAGGGACAACGGCTCTTATTATGTAAGGGACAAATTGCCCCCATAAAGTTAGCCTTTAGGGACAACGGATCTCATCATGTAAGTGACAATTGCTCTTATCAAGTGTGCAAGCATTAGGGACAACGACCATAAAAAACCCCTCATGAGCTGCTCCAAATCATGATTAATACGAGCAGGAAGGATGAAAACAGACGCCCAATAAATATGCATCGAAGACAACACGTACCTGATCAATTGAAGCCTACCCGCCAACGAAAGAAACTTATTACGCCAATCATTCGCACGCCCTTCTAATTTCTCCACAAGAACCTTACAATCCCTATAGAGAAGCCTAGACGAAATGAGAGGAACGCCCAAATATCTAACCGGAAGAGACCCTTCTGCAAATGGCATAGACTGAAGAATCATAGCTTTCAAAGCACTAGGCACATTACAGAAAAAAGCAGTACTCTTGGGAATACTCGGAACAAGACCCGAAACATTCTTGAAATCCTCCAAAGCTTGCATAATAACGTTAACCGATTCTGGATGGCCTCTAGAGAATAAGAAAAGATCATCTGCAAAACAAAGGTTAATAATACGTTGTTGCTCACATAAATGATGAAACTGAAACTCCATCGTATTAGCCATCTTTTTTTGCAGAATAAGGGTTAAAACCTCCATAACCAAAGTAAACAAGTAAGGAGATAACGGGTCACCCTGCCGAAGACCTCGCTTACCTTGGAACCAGCCATGAAGATCCCCATTAACACATATGGAATACGATGTAGAAGAAACACAAACCATAATCCAATCGACCATTTTATGATGGAAACCAAAACCAATCAGAATAGACCTAAGAAAAGCCCAATTAACCGTATCATACACCTTTTGAATATCCACTTTAAAAGCACATCTAGGTGGACCTCTCCCTCTATGATTATTCTGCATAATATCTTGGGTAAGCAAAATATTATCAGAAATACGCCGCCCAGGAACAAATGCAGATTGGTTAATACTAACCAAATGACCAAGGCTGTCTTTAACACGGTTCGCAATAATTTTACTAATGCACTTAAACAACACATTGCAACAAGAAATAGGCCTATAATCAGTAATCTTAGACGGGGTAGACACTTTAGGAATCAATGATATAATAGTGTGGTTAGTTTCCTTAAGAAGCTTACCATTAGAAAGAAATCCCGAATAGCACACGTGACATCAATACCCACAACATTCCATGCTTTCTTAAAGAAAGCGGCAGTGTACCCGTCAGGCCCAGGAGCTTTATCATCCCCCATCGAGAATATAGCTTCCCTAATTTCAGAATCCGTAACATCTCTCACCATAAAATCAGCCATTTGAGGATTAAGGACATTAGAGAATAAAGCATGATCATCAAGAGGGGTACAATCCCCTTCAATACCCAGAAACTGCTAATAATGAGAAACAAAAGCCCCTGCAACTGCACTTCCTTCATACAAAACATTAGCTGCATCTCGAACCACTTCAATTCGATTACGAGCACATTTACTTTTAACAACATTATGAAAGTAAGCCGTATTAGAATCACCTGCATGAAGCCATTGAACTTTATATTTTTGCTTTAAAAACCGCTCCTCATCTAATATTGCCTCCTTAAAAGCAAGAATGTAATGAGCATGATCTTCCCGAAGGGCTGAATTAAACGAGTCTTTATCAATAGCACGTTAGACTCTAACTCCTTATGAAGACTAGTAACCCTCTCATGAAGGTTACCTTGGTTATACAAAAGCTTACGAAAAGAAGATTTCAGCCCCTTCAAGTGTTTAACACGATACATAGCACAACCATTTACACTAAGATTCCACCCCAAAGTAACAGTATCAATAGAGCCCTCTTTATGCACCAGAAAATTAGAGAACTTAAAAGGTTTAGGTTTGAGTTTAGCCACCTGAGGAATACGAAGGACATAAGGAGAATGATTTGAAATACGGTAAGGTTGGAAAATAGCAAACGAACCCAGGAAATCATCACCAAACTTTAAATTACCCATAATTCTATCAATCTTCTTTAATGTTCCATTAGAGCCTCTTGGTTTTTGCTTCCATGTAAAATGCAGCCCCGTACTATTAACATCCGACACCTCCATATTCAATACACATTCTTTAAATTCACACATAGCAATATCAAGAGCATAACCACCACACAGATGATCCTCCAAATTAAGAGCAGCATTAAAGTCTCCCAATAACACCCAAGGCCTACTACGCATGAATCTAACATGGCTATCAAGGTTACTCCAAAATGCTCTCCGATTAACATAATAGTTATCTCCATAAACAAAGGAACAAAAAACGGTTTTGTTTTCATTACGAACATTAACCTGAACATGCATAACTTGGTTAGTAGAAGCCATAACCATAACATCAACAATATCATCATCCCAGCCAAGAATGATACGAGAACCCTTATTAGATAGAGTGTTGGGTAATAGTAGCTTCATAACCTGTTATGATAGCTGCTTTGCTGAATTTTTGCCTTATCTTTCATCGGATCATTGTCCTGTTATTTTGAATTATTCTTTGGCCAAGCCTGTTAAGCCTAGATCATTTAGGTTTGCTAACTTTTTGGCGGATAAGGATTCTTTTTTTCCTATGGTTAGAGATAATTGGGGTATTGAGGTTTTTGGGTTCCGTATGTTTGTTTTGGCTAAACGTCTTAGAAATATGAAAAGACATTTGAGGAATATGAATAGGGTTAATAGGAACGTTTTTAATAAGGTTAAGACTTTGAAGGCTGAGCTTAAAAGAGTGCAACTGAATTTAGACAAAGATCCCAATAATAGTAGTCTTAGAGAAGAAGAATATGTCTACTGTAATGCGTATCAGGAAGCGGTGAGGGATGAGGCTAACCTTCTTAGGCAGAAAACCAAGATTCAATGGTTGAAGGATGGTGACCAAAATACGCCGTACTTCCATAATTGTCTTAAAAATAGGGTGAACAAGGGTAGGATTCAAGTGGTGTGTGATGAGCAGGGTAACAAATTCTATGGTGATGATGTGCCGGGGTGTTTTGTTAACCATTTTCAAAAGTTTTTGGGGGTGGAAGATGAGGTCATTCCGTTAGAAGACTGTGAGGATCTTTTTGCCAAGAAACTTGATCCTTCTGTTGCATTGAATATGGTTAGACTTGTTTCAGATACCGAAATCAAAGAAGCGATGTTTAGTATTGATGATGACAAAGCGGCTGGCCCGGATGGGTTTACTTCAAAGTTTTTTAAAGCGGCTTGGAGCGTTGTTAGTGTTGATGTCTGTGCTGCGGTTAAAGAGTTTTTCAGTTCTGGTAAACTTCTTGGTGAGTTTAATGCTAATGTTATCTCGCTTATTCCTAAGTTGCAAGTTCCCTTGAAGGTGTCTGATTATCGTCCTATTGCTTGTGGAAATGTCATCTACAAGTGCATCAGTAAAGTCATTACGAATAGGCTTAAAGAAGGTCTTTGTAGTCTGATTGATTGTAACCAGAGTGCATTTATCCCGGATAGGCAGATTAGTGACAACATTTTGCTTGCTCAGGAGTTTGTTAAGAGATATAATTGGACGCGTGATGTTAGCAAATGCTCGTTCAAAGTGGACATTCAGAAGGCATACGATACGGTCAATTGGGACTTTTTGAAGAGGTGTCTTGTTCATTTTGGCTTCCACAGCTCCATGATTCACTGGATTATGGTATGTTTAACTTCTGCCTCCTTTTCTTTATGTGTAAATGGTGAATTGCATGGATTTTTCAAAAGTAAAAGGGGTCTTAGGCAGGGTGACCCGATCTCGCCTTATTTGTTCACTATCGTTATGGAAGCATTTAATATGATGGTTAAGAGACAGATTAGAAGGGATGGTCGGTTTAGGTTTCATTGGGGTTGTGAGAAATTTCAACTGACCCACTTATGTTTTGCGGACGACCTTCTTTTATTATGTCATGGTGATTTAATCTCTGCTAGTATTCTTAGAAGAGCGTTAGATGAATTTGCTATGTGTTCTGGTTTATTCCCTAGTCTTACTAAAAGTGTTGCTTTTTTTGGGAGTGTGCCTGATATGGTTAAGGATAATATTTTGCTTGTCATGCCTTTTAGAATTGGTATTCTGCCATTGAAATACTTGGGTATCCCTCTGTCCGGTAAGAGAATTGTGAATGAGGATTGTAGAAGCTTAATTCAGAAGGTTAAGAATCGCATTAATGATTGGAGAAACAAAACTTTATCTTTTGCGGGTAGACTTCAGTTAATCTCATCTGTTCTTACTTCGCTTCATGTTTATTGGGCTTCGATGTTTCTTCTTCCTAATCATGTCTGTGATAGCATTGATAAACTGTGTAAAAAGTTTTTATGGTCCGGTGGGGGTGAGGGTAGTGGTATTGCTAGTGTATCATGGAAAGATATTTGTAAGCCTAAAAATCAGGGGGGGCCTTGGTCTTAAACCTCTCAGACTTATGAATGAGGCTTTAATCGCTAAGCACCTTTGGAACGTTATTAGTAAGAAAGACTCGCTGTGGGTTAGATGGGTTCATGCTTATAGGATCAAAGATAGAAATATTTGGTTTGATATTAAGCCTGAACATGGTGCTTCGGGTTGGAATCATATTCTTGGTCTTAGGGATAAAATTCGAGCTTTTGTGGTGTATAGATTGGGTAATGGTAAACAATGTTCTATGTGGTTTGATAAATGGCACACTAATGGCCCGCTGTGTAAGGTTATTACTCATAGTTTCCTTACTGAAAATGGGTTGGATACTAATGATAAGGTTGCCGGTTGGATTGACAGTAGCGGATGGAAATGGCCCAATGAATGGAACAATCTTTTTGGTGATGTCTTAAATGTGCCTGTTCCTATTTTATTTGATGAGTTTGAGGATAAGGTTTTATGGATTAATAAGGATAATAAGGATGTGGAGTTTAGTGTTAAAGAAGCTTGGAAAGCTTTAAGGATTGATAGCCCTAAAGTTATCTGGAATAAGCATGTTTGGTTCACTCAATGTATTCCTAGACACGCTTTTGTGCTTTGGATGGCTATGCGGGGGAGACTTAAAACTTCGGATCGAATATCTAGATGGTTTAACATTTCTAGTACCTTATGCCCTTTATGTAATGCCGTTGATGAATCTCATGCTCACTTATTCTTTTCTTGTGATTTTTCTAAGGCTGTTTGGGGTAACCTTAAACTTTTGTGTAAGCTTGAAGATACTTCTTTCACTTGGGCTGAAGTTGTTTCTGGAATTTCCAATAGAAGTGCTAATAATTCTATTTGGAGTGTGATTCAGCGTTTAGCTTTTGGGGCTGTGGTATATTATATTTGGCAAGAGCGTAATTTCAGGTTATTTCAAAAGAATTTTAGAAGTGAGGTGACTATTTTTAAGATTATCGTTGATACTGTTAGGCACAAGCTGTTAAGTTAGTATGTAAAAAAAAAAAAAAAAAAAAAAAAAACCCTAGTAGTGCTCTCTTTTCACCGGCGACTAAAATTCCTATCGTCCAATCGATCAACATCGTTTTAATTTCACTTAATCTGGTTCCACTATTGCTTTCTTAATTCAATAGTGGGTCGGTGGGTAGTGATTTGCTTTTATCTCTGATTGGTGGGGTTTTGGTTCTTAACTAATTATTGAATATTGCAATCGTGGTCCTTTGGCAGATTCGTTTCTGTTTGCGGCGACAAAGGGTTTTTAATTATAATTTCACTTCCTGTCGGTTTGTGCATGGTTATTATTGGATTCTATCATTTATTCGTACGATTCATAATGAGGGTCAGTTAGGAAGTACGAGGATTCGTAACATCATTATTGAGGTATCATTGCGCTGCTGTTTTTTTTTTCTTAGGGTTTTTTTACTGTTGGATCGTTGTACTGTTTCATCGTTTTTGTTAGGGTTTCGTTTGGATTATAAGTTTCTGCTTCTCGTTTGGATTTTTTGGTGACTGTGATGGATTCGTCTAACATATCTAATAAACCATCAATCTCCCCTCAATCAACTCTAATCTCTAATGCACCTATTTTAAAGTCTATCTTGAGAAACAAAGGTGCTGCTAGTGTAATTAAGCCGCATGTTTCAGCTGCTGAATTGTTATCCTCCTTTAGGCAACATGAGGGTTTAGAGGAGGATGTGATGAGGAGTGGTATTACTTCCAAGCTGAAGAGTGTTGATGGTCCGATATTGAGTAGTGATGGTAAGGTTTTGAAACCTTATCGTGTGGTGAAATTTGCTGATCAGAATATGGAGTTTGGGAATGACAAGGGTTCTAGTGGTACGTCTAAAGATGCAATGGGTGATGCAACTCAGGTTGCTAGTACTAAACATGTTTCGATTGATACTCAAGTGACTAGTACGAAGGATTCAAGTCAACCTACTGCTGTGAGTGCTAAATTTGGTGATAATTCTAGTGCTGTTGGTTCACAACAAGCTCCTAAACTCTCTTATGCTTCTATGTTTCAATCTAAGAACACTTTCAAATCCGTTAACATATGTGAATTACGTAATGAGGAACGTGTGGAAGGAGCTCATGTCACAATTCCGTTAAAAGAGATTAATGATGTTTCGGCCAGATTTGCTCATACTCTTTATGGGTACTTTATTGGGAAACGACTTGCATTCCCTATTGTGGAGAATTATGTTAAGAATACATGGGCTAAATTTGGATTAGAACGTGTCATGTTGAATAATGGATTCTTTTTATTTCAATTTTCCACTAAGGATGGCATGGATAAAGTGTTAGAGACTGGTCCGTGGTTGATTCGTTCTATTCCTATCTTCTTGAACATTTGGACGCCTAATACTACGCTTGCTAAGGAAGAGGTTACTTCAGCCCCCTTATGGGTGAAGTTACATAAGGTTCCAATTGTTGCTTATACGGAGGTTGGATTGAGCTTGATTACGACTCAAATTGGTAAACCTATCATGTTGGATTCGTATACTAGTACTATGTGTGTTAAGTCTTGGGGTCGGAATTCATATGCTCGAGCTCTTATTGAAGTGTCTTCTATTAACAAGTTAATGGATCATGTGATTGTGGCAATTCCGTTTCCCAATGGTTTAGGTCATTCACTGGAATGTATTGAAATTGAATATGAATGGCAGCCTCCTAGGTGTGATGCGTGCAAAATTTTTGATCATGATGATGTTGCTTGTCCCAAGAAGGTTAAGCAACCTAGTGTGAAGTCTACTGTTGATGAGGAGGGTTTTGTGGAAGTTACTAAGCGTAAGGGTAAGGGTAAGGTGCCAACTCATGAGAAGGTTATTGATGGAGTTCGTTTTGCTAAACCTATTTTTTTTTGGGTAAAAGGGATAACACACCCTGGTAAAATTCATTACACCAAAAAGCGTTGAAATACAAAGGATGAGGGCGTACACCCCTCATCTCAGTCCGTTAGGACACTTACAGACTCTAATATAAGACTCTAATATAATATAAGGTTATTTTTTTTTTGCTAAACCTAAGGTTACTTTTAATTACCGTTGGCAGCCGGTTTCTAAAACTAAAGGTGGGTCAGATGGAGCGTCGTCTTCTAAGGGTAATAGTATTAATAAGGAACCTACTGTTCCTAAGGAAGGTGTGGAGAATGGTGCTTCATCTTCAAAGGCTCACGATACAAATAATGATAAGAAAGTGGAAGATGGTCTTAATTCATTGGATAATCCAGTTAATAGTGATGTTCCAGCCTTTTCTAAGTATATTCATGATGATTTAAGTGATATTATCACTAAGAATTCGTTTGGAGCTTTAAGTGGTGATGTGACCAGTTCTGAATTCGGGTTCGAGGAGGATACATCTCATGAGAATGAAGGAGTTCATGTTGTGGATAGTGATACGGATAATGAGGTTGATGAGCATATTGAATGTGGTAATCGTAACACGGTCACGAGTAATCAAAAGAAGGAAGCAAGCACTTCCTCTAGTGATGTTTTTTTTTTGGGTAAAAGGGTTAATTCACCCCGGCAAAATTCGTTACACCAAAAAACGTTGAAGTACAAAGGATGAGAGTGACTTCCCTCATCTCAGTCCCTTAGGACACTTACAGACTCACCTATAGGAATGAAACACCATACCTATAACTTACAATATACGTGTGACAGGCCACACTTATAACTAATAATTGAACATAAACTACAACGAATATAAAAGAAAAAATAATTGCAAATCAAGTAGAAACTTGAGTCTTCAATTCGTCATAGTAGTCCAAACTTCCATAATCATCTTCATAGTCCCACAAACCTTCAACGAATCAGAATTAGAGCACATGTGATATAACCATGAGATGAACATTCACAAGCTGATCTTGACTTCCCCTTGGTAACATACAATAGGGTTAAACCCTAAAAGGCAACCAAACAGGCTGATTTGAGACTACGACACACAAATAACATTCAAGTGTCGTACAACATGCGAACCAATAACAGCCTGAACCAATAAGCATGTTACTCTAACTTCCAATAATGACGAATAGGGTGCAGCACCCTAACTTCCAATAATGACGAAAAGATCCTAACCAAATTCTCAGGACATGAATGTATCACACCCCAATCAGAAACTAGCACTGTGAGGATCTGTTATAAGATGATAATAGGGTTAAGCAACCCTAACTTCCAGCAAAAGCGATCACAAGACAAGATAATAGGGTTAAGCAACCCTAACTTCCTCTAGTGATGTTCCTCATGTATAGTATCGCTTCTTGGAATATAAGGGGAATGAACCAATCCCCTAAACAAAATGAGGTTCGACAAGTTATTTGTGAGAATAAACTTTCTGTTTGTGCTAATCTTGAATCTCATGTAGCTTGTTCTCGGTTGGAAGGGCTTTGTAAGAAGGTTTTTAGGAATTGGAATTGGACTTCTAATGGTCATTTGTGTTCTAAAGGTTCTCGCATTGTTTTGGGCTGGAATCAAGAGGATGTTGATTTAACCGTGGTTACTATGGATGATCAAGTTATACACACTTGTATTCGGTTTAAAATTGATAAGAAAGAGTTGTTTTGTTCGTTTATATATGCTCATAACCGTTATACTCATAGGCGTCCTCTTTGGCAGAATTTAATGGTTCATAAGCAATATGTTAGGAACCGTGCTTGGTGTCTTCTTGGTGATTTTAATTCTGCTCTTAACTTAGAAGATAAAGTGGAGGGTCTTCTGTCATTGATATTGCTATGAGGGAGTTTAAGGAGTGTGTTGAGGAGATTGAAGTTTTTGACGTCAATCGTTCCGGGTTGCAATTTACGTGGAATCAGAAACCTAGAGGGGTGGATGGTACTCTTAAGAAGATTGATCGTATTATGGCTAATCTTGAATGCACGGATGGTTTCGTTGGTGCTCATGCCATTTTTCAGCCGTATTGTATTTCAGACCATTCTCCGGCTATCCTCACTATTCCTACTTCTCATAAGTTTAAACCAAGGCCGTTTAAGTTTTTTAATATTCTGGTTACTAATTCTCTGTTTAAAGAGCAGGTAAAGGAGTGTTGGAGCGTGGCTACAAGTGGTTTTTATATGTACCAAGTTGTGAGCAAGCTTAAATTGCTGAAAAAGCCACTTCGTAAAATGCTATTTAATGAAGGGAATATCCATGAGAAAGTCATTAGACTTCATCATGAGTTAGATACTGTTCAACGTGCTTTAGATGCGGATCCTTTTAATATTTCTGTTCGAGAAGAGGAGGCTTGTTATCTTAATGCTTATAATGATGCTATTTTATTAGAGGAACAGTTTCTGAAACAAAAAGCTAAGGTTGAATGGCTCCGGGTTGGGGATTCTAATTCGGCTTAGTTTCATAAAGTGGTGAAGAGCCGAAAAGCTAGAAGTCGAATCGATGTGATCAGCAATAGTGATGGGGCTCGGTTTGATGGAGAGGAGGTTCCTAATGCTTTCGTTAGTCATTATGCTTCTTTTCTTGGTCAAGAGGGGTATACGGTTCCGTTTGATAATCATGATCTTTATATGTCTACTCTTGATCCTATTGTTGCTGAGGATATGGTTCGGGATGTTTCCAGGCAAGAAGTTAAAGATGCTTTATTCTCTATGGGGGATGACAAATCTCCTGGTCCGGATGGGTACACTGCGGCTTTCTTTAAAGGGGCTTGGGATATTGTGTCATCGGATGTTACTAAGGCGGTTCAGGAATTCTGCACGAATGGTAAGCTTTTGAAGGAAGTGAACCACACTATTATTGCACTTCTTCCTAAGGTCACTTCTCCATCTCGGATTAATGATTTTAGGCCTATTTCTTGCTGCAATGTGTTATTTAAATGTATTAGCAAGATTATTGCTAACCGTATCAAGAATAGTTTAACATCCTTAGTGAGTTTGAACCAATCAGCTTTTGTTCCGGGTAGGAGGATCTCGGATAATATTGTTCTTACTCAAGAGCTTATGCATAATTATCATGTTGATCGGGGTCCGGCTAGATGTGCTTTTAAAGTTGATATTCAGAAGGCCTATGATACGGTTGATTGGAACTTCTTACGGCAAATTCTGATTGGGTTTGGGTTTCATAACCGTATGATTTGTTGGATTATGGAATGTGTGACATCGACTTCATTTTCTATTAGTGTTAACGGTTCTTTGCATGGATATTTTAAGGGTAAGAGGGGTCTTCGGCAAGGTGATCCGTTGTCGCCTTATCTATTTACTCTTGTTATGGAGGTTCTTACTCTTATCTTACGGAGGCGGGTTCGCAATTCAGAGCTATTTACATTTCATCATCATTGCTCTAACCTTAATATCATTAATTTGTGCTTTGCTGATGATCTGTTTCTTTTTGCTCATGGTGATGTTGAATCGGCTAGAGTTATTATGGAGGCGTTGGACGAGTTTAAACATGTTTCTGGCCTTACTCCAAGTTTGCCTAAGAGCACTGCATATTTTTGTAATGTTCGTAACCATGTCAAGCTTGCTATTTTACAGGTGATTCCGTTTGTTGAAGGGAGCCTTCCTGTTAAGTATTTGGGCGTTCCTTTGGTTACTACTAGGCTGATTTTTAGAGATTGCAAGGAGTTGGTTGAGAAGTTGTCTAATCGTATTAAGGATTGGAAGAATAAATCTCTATCTTTTGCTGGTAGGCTTCAACTTATTCAGTCTGTACTGTCTTCTATGCATATTTATTGGGCTTCGGTGTTTATCCTTCCTTCACGCATTATTCTTGATCTAGAACAGCTTATGAGAGGTTTTTTGTGGGGTAATGGTGACGGGCATAAGGGTAAATCTAAAGTTGCATGGGAGGTTGTTTGTCTTCCTAAACAAGAAGGTGGGCTTGGGATTCAAAGGTTGGATACTTTTAATAATGCGTTGATCACTACACATATTTGGAGTATTGTAACTAGCAAGGAGTCCCTTTGGGTTAGATGGATTCATGCTTATAAGCTTAGGGGCGTAATTTTTGGGATATTCCTTGTCGTGGTAATATGACATGGAGTTGGCGTAAAATTCTTCAGCTTAGACCCTTGTTCGCCATTTTATATGGTATAAATTAGGTGATGGTTCCAAGGTTTCAACATGGTTTGATTCATGGTGTTTGCTTAGTCCTATTTCTCGTATTATTTCTAATCGTGATATTCACCGGGCTGGTTTTAATACTAATACTACTGTTCGGGAGATCATTGCTTCTAATGGGTGGGCTTGGCCGAATGATTGGATGGTTCGTTACCCCGTTATTGGTTCTCTTTCTATTCCTCAGTTGGTGGATAATATGGAGGATTCGTTATGGTGGCATTCTAGTGATGGGGTGTTTAGACCGTTTTCGGTTTCTTTGGTTTGGGATTGCATTAGGTCTCGGGATATTAATGTTGATTGGTATCACCTGGTATGGTTTTCTCATCGGATTCTGAGACATGCATTTCATTTGTGGTTAGTTATGAAAAGGCGGTTACGGACTCAAGATTTGATTAGGCATCATGAGGCAGATAATGCGGACCCGTTGTTGTGTCCTCTTTGTAAGATGCAACCTGATTCTCATGACCATCTTTTCTTTGCGTGTTCGTATTCTATGCAGGTCTGGAGCTCGTTGAAGTTGTATGCTGGTTTTAGCTCATTGCCTTCGTCGTTGGATGATATTGTTCATTCTCTTATTGTGACGGCTAAATCAAGGTCTGTTCGGAGCGTTGTTTCTAAGCTTTTATTTGCTGCCACGTCTTATTTTATATGGCAAGAAAGGAACAGCCGGATTTTCAAGAAGCAAATGAGATCTGAAGCTCAAGTTGTTGATTTAATCAAGTCCACGGTTCGGTTGAAGCTTCTCACATGCAGGTTTAAGAAGACAGCGAACGTGGTTGATCTCGTTCGTGTGTGGAAGTTGCCCCCTTCTCTTATGCATCATTGATGTCGTGTTTTTCTATTGAGTTTGGGCCGTTGCTTGTTGATGTGTTCTCCTTGGAAGTTGCTTGGGGCATGTTGGATTCTTCGTCGGAGTTTCAAGTGAGAGCTGTACTCTTTTTTCCCTACTCCAAGGTTTTTCCCACGGGTTTTTTCTTGGAGAGGTTTTTAGGGAGGCAGTCTCATTTGATCCATCAATCTCCTTCGAAGCAGCGTGGGGATAAGTGTGGTGATTCATGTTTCATTCATTGGAGGTTTCCTATTGGAGTTCTAGTTATTGTATGTTTCTAGTTTTTTCGCTTTGTGGCATGTCACAAACGTTTTATTGGTAGTGGTTGTTCAAGCGATTGCTTGAGGTTAATGTGGTACTTCTGCCACATTCCATTGTACTTATACTGTTTTTGTCATTAATATATTTTGCCAGGGTGAATCCCTTTTACCAAAAAAAAAAAGCTGTTAAGTCTTAAGATTAAGCATTCTGTGGAATCTGTGAAGGCTGCGCATATTTGGAAAATCCCGTTGAGGAGTTATAGCTGCTGTGACAATGGTATTAATGGTGTTACATGACTCTTTGGCGACTATGGGTTTGCACAAATTCTTATTAAATTTGGGGCTTTGGGTTGGTAATGTTTCTGCTAATCAGTATTCTAACGGTGATTTTGTGATGGTTTGTAATTTCTTTTATTTTGACAGATCTTTTTATACTTGTGATTGTTGGGATTGTTGGCTTCTTTTGGGTACAAGTGAGCAAGTGTTTAAGGACAACGGCTCCCATAAAGTAAGGTACAATTGCTCTCAACAAGTGAGTCTTTAGGGACAACGGGTCTCAACATGTAAGTGACAATTACTCTAATCAAGTGTGCAAGCATTAGGGACAACGCCTATCATCATGTTAAAGGCAATTGCTCTCATCAAGTGAGCAGGCATTTAGGGACAACGGCTCCCATAAAGTCAGGTACAATTGCTCTCAACAAGTGAGCCTTTAGGGACAACGGCTCTTATCATGGAAGAGACAAATTGCCCTTATAAAGTTAGCCTTTAGGGACAACGGGTCTCATCATGTAAGTTACAATTGCTCTTATCAAGTGTGCAACCATTACGGACAACGGCTATCATCATGTAAAGGGCAATTGCTCTCATCAAGTGAGCAAGCGTTTAGCGATAACGGCTCCCATAAAGTAAGGTACAATTCCTCTCAACAAGTGAGTCTTTAGGGACAACGGCTCTTATCATGTAAGGGACATATTGCCCTCATAAAGTTAGCCTTTAGGGACAACGGGTCTCATCATGTAAGTGACAATTGATCTTATCTAGTGTGCAAGCTTTAAGGACACCGGCTATCATCATTTAAAGGGCAATTGCACTCAACAAGTGAGCGAGCGTTTATGGACAACGGCTCCCATAAAGTAAGGTACAATTGCTTTCAACTTGTAAGCCTTTAGGGACAACGGCTCTTATTCTGTAACGGACAAATCACCCTCATAAAGTTAGCCTTAGGGACAACCGATCTCATCATGCAAGTGACAATTGCTCTTGTCAAGCTTGCAAGCATTAGGGAAAACGGCTATCATCATGTAAAGGGCAATTGCTCTCATCAAGTGAGCAAGCGTTTAGGGACAACGGCTCCAATAAAGTAAGGTACAATTGCTCTCAACAAGTGAGTCTTTAGGGACAACGGCTCTTATCATCTAAAGGACAAATTGCCCTCATAAAGTTAGCCTTTAGGGACAACGGATCTCATCATGTAAGTGACTGCTCTTATCGAGTGTGTAAGCATTAGGGACAACGGCTATCATTATGTAAAGGGCAATTGCTTTCATCAAGTGAGCTGGGATTTAGGGACAACGGCTCCCATAAAGTAAAGTACAATTGCTCTTAACATGTAAGGGACAAATCGCCCTCATAAAGTTTGCCTTAAGGGACAACGGATCTTAACATGCAAGTGAAAATTGCTCTTGTCAAGTGTTCAAGCATTAGGGACAACGGCTATCATTATGTAAAGGACAATTGCTCTCATCAAGTGAGCAAGCATTTAGGGACAACGGCTCCCATAAAGTAAGGTACAATTGCTCTTAACAAGTGAGTCTTTAAGGACAACGGCTCTTATCATGTAAGGGACAAATTGACCACATAAAGTTAGCCTTTAAGGACAACGGGTCTCATCATGTAAGTGACAATTGCTCTTATCAAGTTTGCAAGCAATAGGGACAACGGCTATCATCATGTAAAAGGCAATTGCTCTCATCAATTGAGCAGGCGTTTAGGGACAACGACTCCCATAAAGTCAGGTACAATTGCTCTCAACAAGTGAGCCTTTAGGGACAACGGCTCTTATCATGGAAGAGACAAATTGCCCTTATAAAGTTAGCCTTTAGGGACAACGGGACTCATCATGTAAGAGATAATTGCTCTTATCAAGTGTGCATGCATTAGGGACAATGTCTATCATCATGTAAAGGGCAATTGCTCTCATCAAGTGAGCAAGCGTTTAGGGACAACGGCTCCCGTAAAGTAAGGTACAATTGCTCTCAACAAGTGAGTCTTTAGGGACAACGGCTCTTATCATGTAAGGGACATATTGCCCTTATAAAGTTAGCCTTTAGGGATGACGGGTCTCATCATGTAATTAACATTGCTCTTATCAAGTGTGCAAGGATTAGGGACACCGGCTATCATCATTTAGAAGGCAATTGCACTCAACAAGTGAGCAAGCGTTTAGGGACAACGGCTCGCATAAACTTAGGTACAATTGCTCTCAACAAGTGAGTCTTTAGGGACAACGGATCTCATCATGTATGGGACAAATCGCCCTCATAAAGTTAGCCTTTAGGGACAACGGATCTCATCATGCAAGTGACAATTGTTCTTGTCAAGTGTGCAAGCATTAGGGACAACGGCTATTATCATGTAAAGGGCAATTGCTCTCATCAAGTGAGCAAGCGTTTAGGGACAACGACTCCCATAAAGTAAGGTACAATTCCTCTCAACAAGTGAGTCTTTAGGGACAATGGCTCTTATCATGTAAGGGACAAATTGCCCTCATAAAGCTAGCCTTTAGGGACAACGGATCTCATCAGGTAAGTGACAGTCGCTCTTATCGAGTGTGTAAGCATTACGAACAACGTCTATCATCACGTAAAGGGCAAATGCACTCATCAAATGACCAAGTGTTTAGGAACAACGGATTCCATAAAGTAAGGTACAACTACTATAAACAAGTGAGACTTTAGGGACAATGGCTCTTATTATGTTTGGGAGAAATTGCCCTCATAAAGTTAGGCTTTGGGGACAACGGATCTCATCATGTTAGCGACAATTGCCGTTATCGAGTGTGTAAGAATTAGGCACAACAACTATCGTCATGAAAAGGGCAATTGCTCTCATCAAGTGAGCAAGTGTTTAGGGCAACGAATCCCATAAAGTAAGGTACAATTGCTCTCAACAAGGGAGTCTTTAAGGACAACGGCTCCTATTATGTAAGGAAAATTTTCCCTCATAAAGTTAGCCTTAAGGGACAACGGATCTCATCATGTAAGTGACAATTGCTCTTATCGAGTGTGCATAAGGGACAACGACAGTACTCATGTAAGTGACAATTGCTCTTATCAAGTGTGCTCTTAGGGACAACGGCTATCATCATGTAAAGGGCAATTGCTCTCATCAAGTGAGCAAGCGTTTAGGGACAACGGCTCACATAAAGTAAGGTACAATTGCTCTCAACAAGTGAGTCTTTAGGGGCAAAGGCTCGTATTATGTAAGGTACGAATTGCCCTCATAAAGTTAGCCTTTAAGGACCACGGATCTTATCATGTAAGTGACAATTGCTCGTATCGAGAGTGCAAGCATTAGGGACAACGGAAATCATCATGTAATGCACAATTGCTCTCATTAAGTGAGAAAGAATTTAGGGACAACGGGACCCATAAACTAAGGTATAATTGCTCTCAACAAGTGAGCCTTTAGGGACAACGGATATCATCATGTAAATGACAGTTGCTCTTATCGAGTGTGTAAGCATTACGGACAACGGCTATCATCATGTAAAGGGCAATTGCTCTCATCAAGTGAGCTTGCATTTAGGGACAACGGCTCCCATAAAGTAAGGTACAATTTCTCTCAACATGTGAGCCTTTAGGGACAACGGCTCTTATCTTGTAAGGGATAAATCGCCCTCATAAAGTTAGCCTTTAGCGACAACGGATCACAACATTCAAGTGACAATTGCTCTTGTCAAGTGTGTAAGCATTAGGGACAACGGCTATCATCATGTAAAGGACAATTGCTCTCATCAAGTGAGCAAGCGTTTAGGGACAACGGATCCCATAAAGTATGGTACAATTGCTCTCAACAAGTGAGTCTTTAAGGACAACGGGTCTCAACATGTAAGTGACAATTGCTCTTATCAAGTGTGCAAGCATTAGGGACAACGACTATCATCATGTTAAAGGCAATTGCTCTCATCAAGTGAGCAGGCGTTTAGGGACAACGGATCCCATAAAGTTAGGTACAATTGCCCTCAACAAGTGAGCCTTTAGGGACAACGGCTCTTATCATGGAAGAGACAAATTGCCCGGATAAAGTTAGCCTTTAGGGACAACGGGTCTCATCATGTAAGTGACAATCGGTCTCATCATGTAAGTGACAATCGGTCTTATCAATTGTGCAACCATAAAGTTAGGTACAATTGCTCTCGACAAGTGAGTCTGTAGGAACAACGGCTCTTATCATGTAAAGGACATATTGCCCTCATAAAGTTAGCCTTTAGGGACAACGGGTCTCATCACAATTGACAATTGCTCTTATCAAGTGTGCAAGCATTAGGGACACCGGCTATCATCATTTAGAGGGAAATTGCACTCAACAAGTGAGCGAGCGTTTATGGTCAACGGCTCCCATAAAGTAAGGTACAATTGCTCTTAACTTGTAAGCCTTTAGGGACAACGGCTCTTATTCTGTAAGGGACAAATCACCCTCATAAAGTTAGCCTTGGGGACAACCGATCTCATCATGCAAGTGACAATTGCTCTTGTCAAGCTTGCAAGCATTAGGGACAACGGCTCTTATCATGTAAAGGGCAATTGCTCTCATCAAGTGAGCAAGCGTTTAGGGACAACGGCTCCAATAAAGTAAGGTACAATTGCTCTCAACAAGTGAGTCCTTAGGGACAACGGCTCTTATCATGTAAGGGACAAATTGCCCTCATAAAGTTAGCCTTTAGGGACAACGGATCTCATCATGTAAGTGACTGCTCTTATCGAGCGTGTAAACATTAGGGACAACGGCTATCATCATGTAAAGGGCAATTGCTTTCGTCAAGTGAGCTGGCATTTAGGGACAACGGCTCCCATAAAGTAAAGTACAATTTCTCTCAACAAGTGAGCCTTTAGGGACAACGGCTCTTATCATGTAAGGGACAAATCGCCCTCATAAAGTTAGCCTTAAGGGACAACATATCTCAACATGCAAGTGAAAATTGCTCTTGTCAAGGTTCAAGCATTAGGGACAATGGCTATCATCATGTAAAGGACAATTGCTCTCATCAAGTGAGCAAGCATTTAGGGACAACGGTTCCCATAAAGTAAAGTACAATTGCTCTCAATAAGTGAGTCTTTAGGGACAACGGCTCTTATCATGTAAGGGACAAATTGCCCACATAAAGTTAGCCTTTAGGGACAACGGGTCTCATCATGTAAGTGACAATTGCTCTTATCAAGTTTGCAAGCAATAGGGACAACGGCTATCATCATGTAAAAGGCAATTGCTCTCATCAATTGAGCATGCGTTTAGGGACAACGACTCCCATAAAGTCAAGTACAATTGCTCTCAACAAGTGAGTCTTTAGGGACAACGGCTCTTATCATGTAAGGGACAAATTGCCCTCATAAAGTTAGCCTTTAGGGACAACGGATCTCATCATGTAAGTGACAGTTGCTCTTATCAAGTGTTTAAGCATTACGAACAACGGCTATCATCACGTAAAGGGCAAATGCACTCATCAAGTGAGCAAGTGATTAGGGACAACGGATTCCATAAATTAAGGTACAACTACTATAAAAATAGTGAGACTTTAGGGACAATGGCTCTTATTATGTAAGGTAGAAATTGACCTCATAAAGTTAGCCTTTGGGGACAATGGATCTCATCATGTTAGCGACAATTGCCCTTATCGAGTGTGTAAGAATTAGGGACAACAACTATCATCATGAAAAGGGCAATTGCTCTCATCAAGTGAGCAAGTGTTTACGGCAACGAATCCCATAAAGTAAGGTACAATTGCTCTCAACAAGGGAGTCTTTAAGGACAACGGCTCCTATTATGTAATGGAAAATTGCCCTCATAAAGTTAGCCTTTAGGGACAACGGATCTCATCATGTAAGTGACAATTGATCTTATCGAGTGTGCAAGCATAAGGGACAACGACAGTACTCACGTAAGTGACAATTGCTGTTATCAAGTGTGCTCTTAGAGACAACGGCTATCATCATGTAAAGGAGAAATTGCCCTCATAAAGTTAGCCTTTAGGGACAACGGGTCTCATCATGTAATTGATAATTGCTCTTATCAAGTGTGCAAGCATTAGGGACACCGGCTATCATCATTTAGAGGGTAATTGCACTCAACAAGTGTGCGAGCGTTTAGGGACAACGGCTCCTGTAAAGTAAGGTACAATTGCTCTCGACTTGTAAGCCTTTAGGGACAACGGCTCTTATCATGTATGGGACAAATAGCCCTCATAAAGTTAGCCTTTAGGGACAACGGATCTCATCATACATGTGATAATAGCTCTTGTCAAGTGTGCAAGCATTAGGGACAACGGCTATCATCATGTAAAGGGCAATTGCTCTCATCAAGTGAGCAAGCGTTTAGGGACAACGGCTCCTATAAAGTAAGGTACAATTGCTCAAAACACTAGACTTTAGGGACAGTGGCTCTTATTATGTAAGGGAGAAATTGCCTTCATAAAGTTAGCCTTTGGGGACAACGGATCTCATCATGTAAGTGACAATTGCTCTTATCGAGTATCTAAGCATTAGGGACACAAGCTATCATCATGAAAAGGGCAATTGCTCTCATCAAGTGAGCAAGTGTTTAGGGCAACGAATCCCATAAAGTAAGGTACAATAGCTCTCAACAAGTGAGTCTTTAGGGACAACGGCTCTTATTATGTAAGGGAAAATTGCCCTCATAAAGTCAACCTTTAGGGACAACGGATCTCATCATGTAAGTGACAATTGCTCTTACCGAGTGTGCAAGCATAAGGGACAATGACAGTACTCATGTAAAGGGTAACTGCTCTCATCAAGTGAGCAAGCGTTTAGGGACAACAGATCCAATAAACTAAGGTACAATTGCTCTCAAGAAGAGAGTCTTTCGGGACGACAACTCTTATTATGTAAGGGACAAATAGACCTCATAAAGTTTGCCTTTAGGGACAACGAAGCTCATCTTGTAAGTTACAATTGCTCTTATCAAGTGTGCAAGCATTAGGGACAACGGCTATCATCATGTAAAAGGCAATTGCTCTCATCAAGTGAGCCGGCGTTTAGGGACAACGGCTCCCATAAAGTCAGGTACAGTTGCTCTCAACAAGTGAGCTTTAGGGACAATGGCTCTAATCATGGAAGAAAAACGGGTCTGATCATGTAAGTGACAATTGCTCTTATCAAGTGTGCAACTATTAGGGACAACGGCTATCATCATGTAAAGGGCAATTGCTCTCATCTTGTGAGCAAGCGTTTAGGGACAATGACTGCCATAAAGTAAGGTACAATTTCTCTCAACAAGTGAGTCTTTAGGAACAACGGCTCTTATCATGTAAGGGACATATTGCCCTCATAAAGTTAGCCTTTAGGGACAACGGGTCTCATCGCAATTGACAATTGCTCTTATCAAGTGTGCAAGTATTAGAGACACCGGCAATCATCATTTAGAGGTAAATTGCACTCAACAAGTGAGCGAGCGTTTATGGACAACGGCTCCCATAAAGTAAGGTACAATTGCTCTTAACTTGTAAGCCTTTAGGGACAACGGCTCTAATTCTGTAAGGGACAAATCACCCTCATAAAGTTAGCCTTAGGGACAACCGATCTCATCATGCAAGTGACAATTGCTCTTGTCAAGCTTGCAAGCATTAGGGACAACGGCTCTTATCATGTAAAGGGCAATTGCTCTCATCAAGTGAGCAAGCGTTTAGGGACAACGGCTCCAATAAAGTAAGGTACAATTGCTCTCAACAAGTGAGTCTTTAGGGACAACGGCTCTTATCATGTAAGGGACAAATTGCCCTCATAAAGTTAGCCTTTAGGGACAACGGATCTCATCATGTAAGTGACTGCTCTTATCGAGTGTGCAAGCATTAGGGACAACGGCTATCATCATGTAAAGGGCAATTGCTTTCATCAAGTGAGCTGGCATTTAGGGACAACGGCTCCCATAAAGTAAAGTACAATTTCTCTGAACAAGTGAGCCTTTAGGGACAACGGCTCTTATCATGTAAGGGACAAATCGCCCTCATAAAGTTAGCCTTAAGGGACAACGGATCTCAACATGCAAGTGAAAATTGCTCTTGTCAAGTGTTCAAGCATTAGGGACAACGGCTATCATCATGTAAAGGACAATTGCTCTCATCAAGTGAGCAAGCATTTAGGGACAACGGCTCCCATAAAGTAAAGTACAATTGCTCTCAACAAGTGAGTCTTTAGGGACAACGGCTCTTATCATGTAAGGGACAAATTGCCCACATAAAGTTAGCCTTTAGGGACAACGGGTCTCATCATGTAAGTGACAATTGCTCTTATCAAGTTTGCAAGCAATAGGGTCAACAGCTATCATCATGTAAAAGGCAATTGCTCTCATCAATTGAGCAGGCGTTTAGGGACAACGACACCCATAAAGTCAGGTACAATTGCTCTCAACAAGTGAGTCTTTAGGGACAAAGACTCTTATCATGTAAGGGACAAATTGCCCTCATAAAGCTAGCCTTTAGGGACAACGGATCTCATCATGTAAGTGACAGTTGCTCTTATCGAGTGTTTAAGCATTACGAACAACGGCTATGATCACGTAAAGGGCAAATGCACTCATCAAGTGAGTAAGTGCTTAGGGACAACGGATTCCATAAAGTAAGGTACAACTACTATCAAAATAGTGAGACTTTGGGGACAATGGCTCTTATTATATAAGGGAGAAATTGCCCTCATAAAGTTAGCCTTTGGGGACAACGGATCTCATCATGTTAGCGACAATTGCCCTTATCGAGTGTGTAAGAATTAGGGACAACAACTATCATCATGAAAAGGGCAATTGCCCTCATCAAGTGAGCGAGTGTTTAGGGCAACGAATCCCATAAAGTAAGGTACAATTGCTCTCAACAAGGGAGTCTTTAAGGACAATGGCTCCTATTATGTAATGGAAAATTGCCCTCATAAAGTTAGCCTTTAGGGACAACGGATCTCATCATGTAAGTGATAATTGCTCTTATCGAGTGTGCAAGTATAAGGGACAACGACGGTACTCACGTAAGTGACAATTGCTCTTATCAAGTGTGCTCTTAGGGACAACGGCTATCATCATGTAAAGGAGAAATTGCCCTCATAAAGTTAGCCTTTAGGGACAACGGGTCTCATCATGTAATTGACAATTGCTCTTATCAAGTGTGCAAGCATTAGGGACACCGGCTATCATCATTTAGAGGGTAATTGCACTCAACAAGTGTGCGAGCGTTTAGGGACAACGGCTCCTATAAAGTAAGGTACAATTGCTCTCGACTTGTAAGCCTTTAGGGACAACGGCTCTTATCATGTATGGAACAAATGGCCCTCATAAAGTTAGCCTTTAGGGACAACGGATCTCATCATACATGTGATAATAGCTCTTGTCAAGTGTGCAAGCATTAGGGACAACGGCTATCATGATGTAAAGGGCAATTGCTCTCATCAAGTGAGCAAGCGTTTAGGGACAACGGCTCCTATAAAGTAAGGTACAATTGCTCTCAACAAGTGAGTCTTTAGGGACAACGACTCTTATGATGTAAGGGAGAAATTGCCCTCATAAAGTTATCCTTTAGGGACAACGGATCTCATCATGTAAGTGACAGTTGCTCTTATTGAGTGTGTAAGCATTAGGGACAACGGCTATCATCATGTAAAGGGCAATTGCTCTCATCAAGTGAGCAAGTGTTTAGGGACAACGGATCCCATAAAGTAAGGTACAACTGCTCTAAACACTAGACTTTAGGGACAATGGCTCTTATTATGTAAGGGAGAAATTGCCCTCATAAAGTTAGCCTTTGGGGACAACGGATGTCATCATGTAAATGACAATTGCTCTTATCGAGTATCTAAGCATTAGGTGTAACAATTCACATTTTCAGGTTAATTACTATTCCCGGAAAATTTTACTATTCACTTTTACTATTCATTTTTCCCGAAATTTGATTTTTGTTTTTTGGCCTCGAGTGATAAATCATTTCCATGGCAAATTAAAAGTTTGACATTCATCAGATCATTTTCGCGAAAGTTAATAAGGAATTACACGTTTTAGGGTAAAACGTCATTCAAAAATTCTACGCACAACAAAACACGACCGCGTTAATTTTCCCTGTATCAGAAAAATGTTTGATACACTCATGATTTATCTGAGAATAAATCATGACTGTGAAAAACATGACCAAATAAACGTCGGCCGTGAAAAACTGGAATTTTCACTTTTAAGCGTTTTTACTCAGCCGTAACCTTAGCCTATACCTGCACCGCGTTTCTAAGACGATTTGAGTTTTCACATTTTTGGAATAAGTCAACATATTTTTCCCTCCTCCTTTGAACAAAAATCATTCCTTGATTTTATAAGTCATTCATTGATTTTTAGGCTTACGGTTTATGTCTAAAAGACATTTAATACCAACCGACACTAGACTGAGCCCAGTCTAGACATTATAAGTCATTTTAAATCATTTTTATCCTATTAGAAAAGTAACATTTTACTTTTCTCAATTTTACACAATATTCGTACGTTTTACGTATTTACGCGTTTTAGACCTGTATTTCCAGTTTTAGCAGGGTTTTACCACCCCAATGGAACCTACCACTCATTTTATATTTTATTATGGAGTATTTTGACATGTTTAATCATTCTTCCAAGTTTCGTATTTTTACGACACCCGGTTTTACGTTTTGTGACATAACAACTTACGGTTAGCACTTTACGGGACCAAAACTCACTCCGTAAACTAGATAATACCAAACCTTATCATCTAGTCATCTTATCTCTTTGTGACAGCCCCTTTAGGGGGGGGAGTCACCTTGTGTTGTGTCTTGATCTCATGACTTAATCCTTAGGATTGAAACAAGTATACAAGCTTCCTTTGTAAGCTTTGACTAGTCCTAGAAACTAACCTCCTCAAGCCCATATAAATACCCCCTCCCCCCTCCTGTTTCGTCCACAATCACACACACAAACACCATAACACTTAGCTAATTCACTCCTAGTTACAAGCAAGATTCAAGTACTTCATCAACATAGAAACCCTAGCTTGGTTTTAGGTAATCAAAATACTTCCAAACCTTATAAACTTTGGTGATTTCTCTTGAGTTTGAATCCACTCAAGTCACCTCAACTTTCGTCATCTCTCTTTCAAGAATACAAGAGTAGAAAGATTGTATGAAGTGTAGTAGGTTGAAGCTAAAGTCTATCAAAGTCCTTACCTTACATGTTAACTTCCTTTCTTTGTTGAAAGCCAAAAGTTGTAAGCCAAACCCTAACATACTTCTTGTTAAATATCATAATCATGTTATTTACATATCATTCATGCTATATTATGTCTTGTATTCATGTCCATGATTTATAAAAATGAGTAAAACAAGTTATTGTATATGATTGTTAAGATAAGTTATTTAAACAAGTAAACTAGTGACTTTCTTGGTATAATCTGATCAAAATGGTAAAATTATGATATTGGATCATTAAATATTGTAGTAGAGAACCTAACAAAGAAACCATAGCAATTTGAACCACCGAAAACGAGTATACGAGTCAAAAGTTATGACCATTTGAAGTTACCAAAACTTTGCGGCAAAGCTGCCAAAATAGCTTCTGTTACAGAAACATAAAACACGCAAAACGAGGCCTTTCTGGTCCGTTTCATGAAAAAGTTAAAACACAAAAGTTGTCCGGAATCACATTTTCTTCAAAAACTCAGGAGCACGCCTCCAGAAAACCAATAACGAATGAGATTTTTCTCAGTTTCTTAACAGCTATTTACATATATATGTCACTATATAAAGGTTATGGTTTAAAAAGACCAAAGAGGTCTTATGACCTAGAATCAAGACCACAACCATGGCTAGAGCCAAGGTTGAGTCTCAAGACCATGGAACAACGACCAAAGGTCATGGCAAGGCCATGACTAAATGACCATATAAACTTACTTAGGCGAAAACATGAGCTAAGAGTTGGCGATAACTTGAACATACAATTTGGATCTACTTCATCTAAAGGAACCATGAGATATTACAAGAAATGGTCATACAAGTTATAAGAAACTTACCCTAATAACAATCTTCATGTAAAAATAAACTTTCCTAAGTTTATTCAAATATTGGACATGTAACTTTTCGAATCAAAACTTATATATATATATATATATATATATATATATATATATATATATATACTTTATCAACTACTACAATAGTAGGGAGCCTCATGTGAGGAGTTCATTATGTAAGCCGTCGAGATGAGTTGTGGATTTACGAATTAAAGTGTCCTGGCTCCTCGAACGCTTACTAACATGACTTCTGAATTATGTCGGCCCGAACGGTAGTAAACGATATATATAAACTATACATGTTTCATGAATCATTCTTTTCAAAGACTTACATTATACATCGTACCACATCATGGACTAATTGCAAGATATATATATATATATATATATATATATATATATATATATATATATATATATATATATATATATATATATATATATATATATATATATAGGCACTTCTTCATATTCTTTACTCCAATCCTAAGTCGCAACATTCTATTATAGGTTGCTTGTAGAAACCTTCGCGATTCGACCATCACATTCACTACTTACTACATAACTTAAGGTGAGTTCGTAGCCCCACTTTCTATTGTTTAACTATTTTACAAACCCATGGGGGGGATACATGCTATTATTTTTCTACTCGAACACAATGCTTTCTACTGTATGCTACCCGACTATGTTTTATTGTCACTAAATAACGATTGCCATGTTCGAAGTCCCTATATCATGAACCATTAGTCACTAGCTATAGTGAGCGCGAATATTGTGAATAGATCTATTGGGATTGACGAATCCCATTTGTGTTGAACAACTACGAGTTCAAACAAATGCACTATATTTGATAGTTTGAGGTATAATGGCAATATTACCTTGGTAGGGCTTCTATAATGCCAATTTTTGGTTCGATGTTAATGCTTTGGCTGCATGAGCTTAGTGCAATAATAACGATTTTGTTTTCTAACTATGAGTGTGAGTCTATAGCTCACACTACGATTAGTGTGTTCAACGATTTAACTACAAACTCTACGAATTCCACTCAACCTTTGTGTTGACTGTTTTAAGCATGTATTTCAGGTCCATGATGATCAAGGATGGCACGGAAGGGCACGGATATTCAAGATGGCTATAAAATTTTATTATCATTCAAAAACTCATTTAACGTAAATTGTAAACATGGAACCATCTGGGACCTCATTTTGTAATCTCTGATATTTATATAATTTGAATGATAAATCTTTTAAAACGACTCAATTAGAGTTCGTTTTCTATCATTGTGACTATTGTGCCGTCGAGTAACACCCAGTTTGAATTCCGCTGCATCCATGAATTGGGGGTGTTACATTAGGGACACAAGCTATCTTCATGAAAAGGGCAATTGCTCTCATCAAGTGAGTAAGTGTTTAGGGCAACGAATCCCATAAAGTAAGGTACAATTGCTCTCAACAAGTGAGTCTTTAGGGACAACGGCTCTTATAATGTAAGGGAAAATTGCCCTCATAAAGTCAGCCTTTAGGGACAACGGATATCATCATGTAAGTGACAATTGCTCTTATCGAGTGTGCAAGCATAAGGGACAACGACAGCACTCATGTAAAGGGTAACTGCTCTCATCAAGTGAGCAAGCGTTTAGGGACAACAAATCCCATAAACTAAGGTACAATTGCTCTCAAGAAGAGAGTCTTTCGGGACGACAACTCTTATTATGTAAGGGACAAATTGACCTCATAAAGTTTGCCTTTAGGGACAACGGAGCTCATCATGTAAGTTACAATTGCTCTTATCAAGTGTGCAAGCATTAGGGACAACGGCTATCATCATGTAAAGGGCAATTGCTCTCAATCAAGTGAGCAAGCGTTTAGGGACAATGGATCCCATAAACTAAGGTACAATTGCTCTCAACAAGTGAGACTTTAGGGACAACGTCTCTTATTATGTAAGGGACGAATTGCCCTCATAAAGTTAGCCTTTAAGGACAACGGATCTCATTTTGTATGTGACAATTGCTCGTAACGAGTGTGCAAGTATTAGGGACAACGGAAATCATCATGTAATGGACAATTGCTCTCATTAAGTGAGAAAGCCTTTAGGGACAACGGGACCCATAAACTAAGGTATAATTGCTCTCAACAAGTGAGGCTTTAGGGACAACGGATATCATCATGTAAGTGACAGTTGCTCTTATCGAGTGTGTAAGCATTAGGGACAACGGCTATCATCATGTAAAGGGCAATTGCTCTCATCAAGTGAGCTTGCATTTAGGGACAACGGCTCCCATAAAGTAAGGTACAATTTCTCTCAACATGGGAGCCTTTAGGGACAACGGCTCTTTTCATGTAAGGGATAAATCGACCTCATAAAGTTAGCCTTTAGGGACAACGGATCTGAACATGCAAGTGACAATTGCTTTTGTCAAGTGTGCTAGCATTAGGGACAACGGCTATCATCATGTAAAGGACAATTGCTCTCATCAAGTGAGCAAGTGTTTAGGGACAACGGCTTCCATAAAGTAAGGTACAATTGCTCTCAACAAGTGAGTCTTTAGGGACAACGGGTCTCAACATGTAATTGACAATTGCTCTTATCAAGTGTGCAAGCATTAGGGACAACGGCTATCATCATGTAAAAGGCAATTGCTCTCATCAAGTGAGCAGGCGTTTAGGGACAACGGCTCCCATAAAGTCAGGTACAGTTGCTCTCAACAAGTGAGCTTTAGGGACAATGGCTCTTATCATGGAAGAGACAAATTGCCCTTACAAAGTTAGCCTTTAAGAAAAACGAATCTCATCATGTAAGTGACAGTTGCTCTTATCAAGTGTGCAACTATTAGGGACAACGGCTATCATCATGTAAAGGGCAATTGCTCTCATCATGTGAGCAAGCGTTTAGGGACAATGACTGCCATAAAGTAAGGTACAATTGCTCTCAACAAGTGAGTCTTTAGGAACAACGGCTCTTATCATGTAAGGGACATATTGCCCACATAAAGTTAGCCTTTAGGGACAACGGGTCTCATAGTGCCTATGTAACGGGCTTAGATATGGGACTTCACTCATATCCATTGTACTTAAACGTTTTTTGATTAATGTATTTTACCGGGTGCAGGATTTTCCCCTTTACCCAAAAAGATATGATCACAAGGTTTATTCCAGCCTTTCGATTGCAACTACGCTTACCAAATCCGGTAAATGCATAGACAGGTTTCATTCTTTGTTTGTGGATATTTAGATAGAAATATAACTCTTATGCGTGTTATTTACTGATTGACAACTACCAATTGGGATGACATTATATTAGTTTTCTGATGTTTATAATAGATAAAAAAAATATCTTATATAATCAAAGTTGTTGTCTAAAATTACAATTCATACACTATTAGGATTAAGCAGACTCATTTTGTGTTTACTTATTAGACTGCTTATTTGCTGAGAAAATGAATAGGTGCTTATTGTTTTTTTTTAAACAGATTGACAAATAGACAGAGCGAATTAATAAACCCAAGGCCACAACGCTGCCGCAAAAAAAAAAAAAAAAAAAAAAAAAAAAAAAAAAAAAAAAAAAAAAAAAAACAGAAAATAAACAGGTATGTTTCAACAAAAAACTTTACCATTCTGAATCTTGCATTACTTAAACACTAGCACCACAAATAAAACCAACATATAACAAGGGTCTTTTTTTCATATTAATCATCCACTGATTTAAACCATTAAACATTTTAACAAAATATCCCCCAAAACCCTAGACACTCCTAACTAACCCTAAACCCAAGATACGTATTCTGAAAACACAAAACAGCCAACATCAGTACGACAAGCACTTCAGCTTCTCAATCAACGACAAAAGCTCTGATGCTCGCTCTGTTTCTTGACCACATTCACCAAGATCAGCGACACTTCTGTCAGATCTTGGGTTTGCAAGTTGTTGAGTTCTGAAATGCTATGCACAGTAGAGTCAAAAGAAAACAAAAGCTCCAGCTCAACAAGCACCAGATCCCTCTCATCCACACGAGACATTATTTCTTTGGCTTTCTTTCTTAGCTCAGCTTCATCCAACAATGTCACTGTAACCTCCCTCTGAAACTTTACCACCATCATATCTCTAACTAAACTCGAACCCGCAGCAGGAGCAAGCTCCTTGCAGAATGGCATAGGTGTTGTCATTTTCTTTCTTTTATTATAAAAGGTTCCTTTTGAGGATGTGTGTGTGTTTTAGTTGTAGTTTTACTTTCTTAATGACTATTCATTTGTATTTCTATATGCCTTATAAAGGCACTTGCTTTAATTGCCCCTCTTGGAATGCCCAATACAAACAGTTTTTCATTATTAGTTTGTGTTTCTATGTACCTTTTAAAGGCACTTGCTTTAATTGCCCCTCTTAGACTGCTCAATACAAACTATTTTTCATCATTGATTCATTAACACATGCATGAACATGCATTAATTGTCCCCCTTTCACATCCTAGGCACCTTAACCAAACCAGCTCAACAAAACTAATGAAAACTAAATGGTGTGTCCCAAAAAAAAGTGATAAAAAAGGATATATATATATATATATATATATATATATATATATATATATATATATATATATATATATATATATATATATATATATATATATATATATATATATTCTTTTCCTTTTTTTTCTTTTTTTCCTTTTTTTCCCTTTTTTCCTAACAAGTCAGATATGACCATCAGACACATAAACCTGAAGATAAAGTAATGATGTCAATTGTTATGCCAACAAATACGTCTGTGACGTTTTAGAGATATGGTCATAATTCATTCCTATGGTGGCTCGGCTAATCCTATTGGTCAGCTATAATTTTATTCCATACATTTTATTTAATATTAATTATATGATATGTTTTAATTCAATATGTGTTATGTACTGATACGTGGGAATCGCACCAGGCTTTACCTCTCGAGGGATCTCGAGAAGCTTACAACCCCCACCAGGCAGTGTACCTGATCGTTGTAGTATAGTATAGTGACAAGTATCGGGGGATTGATCGTTCAACTCAGGAATAGTGTCGTTAGGGATATGAAACCATCAGGGACAACAACCCTAATTTTCTCTCTCCCCTATGGAGATTTTCGGCCACCCTTCCCACTAAATTTTCGGCCAGAAAACCCTCCCCTACACGTCCTCTCTACCCTTTAATTCGTTAATGGGGTATGCAATACGTTGTTTGGGATGTTTTCTAATTCAAGGGAAGAGGCGGCTGTTTTTATCATCTTTATTATCTCATGAAATCTTCTTATAGGGGCGATTTGCATCCCTAACTGTCCTCTAATCGTTTATCATCAATTTTTGCCCTATATTCACTAATTCTTGTAACGATCTGATCTAAATCATTGTGTTTATCATTGGTTTCCTTTAGATCGTTGTCTATTATCTTTAGTAATGGGTGAAATCTGGTGGAATCGTTTTTAGGGTTTTCTAATCGCTGGTCATCATTAAACCGACTTTAGGGTTTCGATTTTCATTATTATCCATCCTAAGTCGGTTTATATATTGTTTTAATCGATCCTTATATCCCTTGATTCATAAGTCGGTTTGTTTAAATCGATTTACATATATATAAGGGTCGATCTTGTTTACTGCGCTTTATTTTAATTCGTGATCCTTCTAGGGTTTCGTTGCTTATGTGCAGTATGGATCTTGGCGCATACTGATTATCTTTCTGGTTCGTTGTGGTGGGATCTGCTGGTCGTTATTGCTAAACAAATTCCTTTTAGGGATTTGTTCAATTCCTTTTGCAAGTAACCTGATTTAGGGTTCCGTTGGAGTTCAAGTGCGACTGGTTTTGTTGCTGTGCGTTTGGATTCTCATTGCAAGTAACCTTATTAGGGTTTAATTGGTTTGTATGAGTGTGACTGGACCTGTTGCTGTTCGTTTATTATTATGTGGGTTTAGAGAGAGATGTTGGCGTTGATTCTATCATTGGAAGTTAGGGTTTCTTACAAACTCTATTTACATGATGAAAATCCATGGAAGGGGTGTTCAAGCTGTATATGTTGTTGATTGGATTCATGGGTTTTATCATTCAAGTTGGTTGCTTGGTTGTTCATGAAAGTTAGGGTGTGTCACACCTTATTAGTTGTTTTTTGTTCGTATTCCAATCCCAAACTGGTATGATGCATTGATGCTGCTGTTTGGATTATGGTTTGGGATGATATATGTCAAGGTTGAAGTCTATTGGTAGATTAGATTACTATTGGTTTGCATTCTGATTTTGGTTGCATTTGGCAGCTTATTGGTACTCTAATCCTTGCCATAGTGTTAGTTGTGCTGGTGGCACATGGAAGTTAGGGTTTGTCACCCTAGATTCGTTGTATGGCGACCTCACTCATGGAGTTATTTGTTTCACTTGGCTGTTTTGAAGGGGGTGATCATGACATATTCTTTGTAGATTTGCTGCATGGTTCACATTTGACGACCCATGAGTGAGGAAAGTACTATGTTTGATGGGTACCCTTTGATCCCTTGTATATGGGCAACATTCTTATTTAATGGGTTGATTGGTACTCTATGTGGAAGTTAAGTTAGAAGGGTCTTGTTCAAAACCCTTTATACCATCAGATTATTTGTTGAAGATCGCTTGGATGTTTATTCATGGACTCTTCATGGAAGTTAATGTGAACTGCCAAAGTGATGTAGAAAGCTCAAGTGTTTTCTTGAGTAATGTTGTCATGTTTTATGTACTTGTGTCATTATTGGTAGGTTCATTTTATTGTAAGTTATAAGAATGGTGTGTCATTCTTATATTCGAGTCTGTAAGTGTCTTAAGGGACTGACGTGAGGGATACCACCCTCATCCTAGGTACTTCAACGTTTTTTGGTGTAATGTATTTTACCAGGGTGAATTAACCCTTTTACCAAAAAAAAAGCGTTTAGGGACAACGGATCCCATAAACTAAGGTAAAATTGCTCTCAACAAGTGAGTCTTTAGGGACAATGGCTCTTATTATGTAAGGGATAAATTGCCCTCATAAAGTTAGCCTTTAGGGACAACGGATCTCATCATGTAAGAGAAAATTGATCTTAGCGAGTGTGTAAGCATTAGGGACAACGGCTATCATCATGTAAAGGGCAATTTCTCTCTTCAAGTGAGCAAGCGTTTAGGGACAACGGATCATATAAAATAAGGTACAATTGCTCTAAACAAGTGAGCCTTTAGGGACAATGGCTCGTATTATGTAAGGGACAAATTACCCTAAAAAAGTTAGCCTTTAGGGACAACGGATCTCATCGTGTTAGTGACAATTGCTCTTATCGAGTGTCTAAGCTTTAGGGACAACGGCTAAAATCATGTAAAGGGCAATAGCTCTCATCAAGTGAGCAAGTGTTTAGAGACAACCGATCCCATATAGTAAGGTACAATTTCTCTCAACAATTGAGCCTTTAGGGACAATGGATCTTGTTATGTAAGGGACAAATTGCCCTCATAAAGTTAGCCTTTAGGTACAACGGATCTCATCATGTAAGTGAAAATTGCTCTTATCAAGTGTGCAAGCATTAGGGACAACGACTATCATCATGTAAAGGGCAATTGCTCTCATCAAGTGAGCAAGTGTTTAGGGACAATGGATCCCATAAACTAAGGTACAACTGCTCTCAACAAGTGAGACTTTAGGGACAACGACTCTTATTATGTAAGACACAAATTGCCCTCATAAAGTTAGCCTTTAGGGACAACGGATCTCATCATGTAAGTGACAATTGCTCTTATCGAGTGTGTAAGCATTAGGGACAACGGCTATCATCATGTAAAGGGCATTTGCTCTCATCAAGCGAGCAAGTGTTTAGGGACAACGAATCCCATAAAGTAAGGTACAATTACTATCAAAAAGTGAGCAATTGTACCTTTCTTTATGTGAGTCGTTGTCCCTAAACGCTTGCTCACTGGATGAGAGCAATTGCCCTTTACATGATGTTAGCCGATGTCCCCAATGCTTGCACACTTGATAAGAGCAATTGTCACTTACATGATCAGATTCGTTGTCCTTAAAGACTAACTTTATGAGGGCAATTTTCCCTAACATGATAAGAGCCGTTGTCCCTAAACGCTCACTTGTTGAGAGCAATTACACAGCTGTTGTCCTTAAATGCTTGCTCACTTGATGAGAGCAATTGCCCTTTACATGATGACAGATGTTGTCCCTGATGCTTCCACACTTGATTAGAGGAATTATCACTTACATGAAGAGATCCGTTGACTATAAAGGCTACCTTTGTAAGGGCAATTTGTCCCTTTCATGATAAGAGCCGTTGTCCCTAAAGGTTCACTTGTTGAGAGCAATTGTACCTTACTTTATGGGAGCCGTTGCCCCTAAACGCTTGCTCACTTGATGAGAGCAATTGCCTTTTACATGATGATAGTCGTTGTCCCTAATGCTTGCACACTTGACAAGAGCAATTGTCACTTGCATGATGAGATCCGTTGTCCCTAAAGGCTAATTTATGAGGGCAATTTGTCCCTTACATGATAGGAGCCGTCGTTCCTAAAGGATCACTTGTTGAGAGCAATTGTACCTTACTTTATGGTAGCCGTTGTCCCTAAACACTTCGTCACTTGTGGAGAGCAATTGCCCTTTACATGAGGATAGTTGTTGTCCCTAATGCTTGCACACTTGACAAGAGCAATTGTGACTTGCATGATGAGATCCGTTGTCCCTAAAGGCTAACTTTATGAGGGCAATTTGTCCATTACATGATAATAGCCTTTATCCCTAAAAGCTCACTTGTTGAGAGCAATTGTACCTTACTTTATTGGAGCCGTTGTCCCTAAACGCTTGCTCACTTGATGAATGCAATTTCCCTTTACATGATGATAGCTGTTGTCCTTAATGCTTGCATACTTGATAAGACCAATAGTCACTTGCATGATGAGATCCGTTGTCCTTAAAGACTAACTTTATGAGGGCAATTTGTCGCTTAGCCGTTGTCCCTAAAGGCTTACTTGTTGAGAGCAATTGTACCTTACTTATGGGAGCCGTTGTCCCTAAACGCTTGCTTACTTGATGAGAGCAATTGCCCTTTACATGATGATAGCCGTTGTCCCTAATGCTTCCACACTTGATAAGAGGAATTATCACTTACATGATGAGATCCGTTGTCTGTAAAGGCTAACTTTATAAGGGTAATTTATCCCTTCCATGTTAAGAGCCATTGTCCCTAAAGGCTTCCACACTTGATAAGAGGAATTGTCACTTACATGATGAGATCCGTTGTCTCTAAAGGCTAACTTTATGAGGGAAAATTTGTCCCTAACATGATAAGAGCCGTTGTCCCTAAAGGCTCACTTGTTAAGAGCAATTGTACCTTACTTTATGGGAGTCGTTGTCCCTAAACGCATGCTCACTTGATGAGAGGAATTCCACTTTACATTTTGATAGCCGTTGTCCCTAATGCTTGCATACTTGACAAGAGCAACTGTCACTTGCATGATGAGATCCGTTGTCCCTAAAGGCTAACATTATGAGGGCAATTTTCCCTTACATGATAAGAGCTGTTGTCCCTAAACGCTCACTTGTGGAGAGCAATTGTACCTAACTTTATGGGAGCCATTGTCCCTAAATGCTTGCTCACTTGATGATAGCAATTGCCCTTTACATGATGATAGACGTTGTCCCTAATGCTTCCACACTTGATAATAGGAATTGTCACTTACATGAAGATATCCGTTGTCTATGAAGGCTACCTTTATAAGGGCAATTTATCCATTACATGATAAAAGCCGTTGTCCCTAAAGGTTTCACTTGTTGAGAGCAATTATACCTTACTTTATGGGAGCCGTTGTCCCTAAATGCTTGCTCACTTGATGAGAGCAATTCCCCTTTACATGATGATAGCCGTTCTCCCTAATGCTAGCACACTTGACAAGAGCAATTGTCACTTGCATGATGAGATTTGTTGCCCCTAAGGCTAACTTTATGAGGGCAATTTGTCCCTTACATGATAAGAGCCGTTGTCCCTAAAGGCTGACTTGTTGAGAGCAATTGTACCTTACTTTGTGGAAGCCATTGTCCCTAAATGCTTGCTCACTTGATGAGAGCAATTGCCCTTTACATGATGATAGCCGTTTTCCCTAATGCTTCCATACTTGATAAGAGGAATTGTCACTTACATGATAAGACCCGTTGTCTCTAAAGGCTACCTTCATAAGAGCAATTTGTCCCTCACATCATAAGAGCCGTTGTCCTTAAAGGCTCACTTGTTGAGAGAGCAATTTTACCTTACTTTATGGGATTCGTTGTCCCTAAACGCTTGCTCACTTGATGAGAGCAATTTCCCTTTACATGATGATAGCTGTTGTCCCTAATGCTTCCAAACTTGATATAAGGAATTGTCACTTACATGATGATATCCGTTGTCTCTAAAGGCTACCTATATAAGGGCAATTTGTCCCTTCCATGATAAGAGTCAGTGTCCCTAAAGGCTCAATTGTTGAGAGCAATTGTACCTTTCTTTATGGGAGCCGTTGCCCCTAAACGCTAGCTTACTTAATGAGAGCAATTCCCCTTCACATGATGATAGCCGTTGTCCCTAATGCTTCCACACTTGATAAGAGGAATTGTCACTTACATGATGAGATCCGTTGTCCCTAAAGTCTAACTTTACGTGGGCAAATTTCCCTTATATAATAAGAGCCATTGTCCTAAACGCTCACTTGTGGAGAGCAATTGTACCTAACTTTATGGGAGCAGTTGTCCCTTAATGCTTGCTCACTTGATGAGAGCAATTGCCCTTTACATGATGATAGACGTTGTCCCTAATGCTTTTTTTTGGGTAAAGGGGAGTAATCCTGCACCCGGTAAAATACATTAATCTAAAACGTTTAAGTACAATGGAAGAGAGTGAGTCTCTCATCGAAGTCCCTAAGGACACTACCACTACTACTATATAAGAATGATAGGCCATTCTTATAACTACCAGATCTAAATACAACTAACGATGACTAGCAATAAAAATACAATACATCACAACTAAAATAAATTTGAATTCTTCTTAGTCATCCTAGCCATCCAGATCGTAAACATGCGAACTTCCACATTCCAAACAAATCCATTTGCGTCTTCTATTAGTATTATGCAAAAAGCATAATCTAATAACCTAATAAGAGTGCAAATCATAGCAAATTGAATTTGAAAATATCAGGGTATAAGCGACCCTATTTTCCAGCATAAAATAACTTGAACTAATCTTCAATACAATCAGAGTTAATCCCATGAAGACAACCAAGTATCAAGGCACAATGCAATAACACCTCACATGATCACATAAGGACTGAAGTATATACCATTAATCGGACACCAGCCCTACAAACGCATGTGATCTCTAAAGGAAAAGCAAAACAGTTGCTAAATCCACAAATAATAGCAGCCATGAATGGAACCAAACTGCCATGGACAAGCAAACCCCTTACATCTAAAACTACCATCAATAATAGCATAACATTAGCATGATAAACCTTGTATATCCAAACAGCATGTCATTGATGGACCAACAGTAACAAACAAGCTCGATACCCCACTACATGCAAATTAAAAGAACATTAAACACATACCATGCATGCTGATCCCATAAAGACCAGAATAGTAACAATGTATACGAGCATTCCAGTCCACACTTGAATAAAACAAATGCAAGTAATGCATTCGTGATATCCATATGCAAACATCACCCAACCAGAACATCCATCTCTCCATAACCCAATACCATGGCATAACCATCAAGCGAACAACCAGCGAGCATCCACCAACCCCTTGCAATGGTCGACAGTCCAATAACAATCAGATCCCTCATCAATCTTGAAAGTAAAAACCAAAAGGTTTTATTATCGTTAAGACTCAATCCAATCAGAACACTCCTCAAAGATTAAACAATTAGCAACATGAGGAGAGTGAATGCAAGAGATCGATCTTAATAAATAAAATCAGAACCGACATTAAATCCCATAAAAGATCGACATGTGAAACCCTAACAACGGTAAGATATCATAAATAATACCACCAGCGAAACCCTAAATAAATACGACTCCACCACACCGACCATGAACAATTAGAATGGGATCGATTAGATTACAAGAATAGTTAGGATTAGGGTTTAATAATAAGAGACGAAATCAGAATAAAAGGAATGAAAACTCATTGGCACACCCCAACCCAGATGTTAACGACCCTTAAAACTGATTGCATATCATCACAAGGACAATAGAGAGGCGGATTTAATGACAGTTTTTAGCTTGGAACGATGGGGGAGGGGTGGCCGGATTTCGCCCCTTGGGGAGAGAGTTTAGGGTTTTTCAAGTAAACTTTTGTCCCTAATGCTTCCACACTTGATAAGAGGAATTGTCTCTTACATGAAGAGATCCGTTGTCCATAAAGGCTACCTTTATAAGGGCGATTTTTCCATTACATGAAAAGAGCCGTTGTCCCTAAAGGTTTCACTTGTTGAGAGAAATTGTACCTTACTTTATGGGAGCCGTTGTCCCTAAACGCTTGCTCACTTGATGAGCGTAATTCCTCTTTACATGATGATAGCCGTTCTCCCTAATGCTAGCACACTTGACAAGAGCAATTGTCACTTGCATGATGAGATCCGTTGTCCCTAAGGCTAACATTATGAGGGAAATTTGTCCCTTACATGATAAGAGCCTTTGTCCCTAAAGGCTCACTTGTTGAGTGCAATTGTACCTTACTTTGTGGAAGCCATTGTCCCTAAATGCTTGCTCACTTGATGAGAGCAATTGCCCTTTACGTGATGATAGCCGTTGTCCCTAATGCTTCCACACTTGATAAGAGGAATTGTCACATACATGATAAGATCCGTTGTCTCTAAAGGCTACCTTTATAAGGCCAATTTGTCCCTTACATGATAAGAGCCGTTATCCCTAAAGGCTCACTTGTTGAGAGAGCAATTGTACCTTACTTTATGGGAGTCGTTGTCCCTAAATGCATGCTCACTTGATGAGAGCAATTGCCCTTTACATGATGATAGCCGTTGTCCCTAATGCTTCCATACTTAATATAAGGAATTGTCAATTACACGATGATAACCGTTGTCTCTAAAGGCTACCTATATAAGGGCAATAAGAGTCGGTGTCCCTAAAGGCTCAATTGTTGAGACCAATTGTTCCTTACTTTATGGGAGCCGTTGCCCCTAAACGCTAGCTTACATAATGAGAGCAATTCCCCTTAACATGATGATAGTCGTTGTGCCTAATGCTTCCACACTTGATAAGAGGAATTGTAACTTACATGATGAGATCCGTTGTCTCTAAAGGCTAAATTATGATGGGAATTTGTCCCTTAAATGATAAGAGCCGTTGTCCCTAAAGGCTCACTTGTTAAGAGCAATTGTACCTAACTTTATGGGAGTCGTTGTCCCTAACCGCATGCTCACTTGATGAGAGGAATTCCCCGTTACATGATGATAGCCGTGTCCCTAATGCTTGCACACTTGATAAGAGCAATTGTCACTTGCATGATGAGATCCGTTGTCCCTAAAGGCTAACTTTATGAGGGCAATATTGCCTGACAAGTTAAGAGCTGTTGTCCCTAAACGCTCACTTGTTGAGAGCAATTGTACCTAACTTTATGGGAGCCATTGTCCCTAAATGCTTGTTCACTTGATGAGAGCAATTGCCCTGTACATGATGATAGACGTTGTCCTGAATGCTTCCACACTTGATAAGAGGAATTTTCACATACATGAAGAGATCAGTTGTCTATAAAGGCTACCTTCATAAGGGGAATTTGTCCCTTACATGATAAGAGCCATTGTCCCTAAAGCTTTCACTTGTTGAGAGCAATTGTACCTTACTTTATAGGAGCCGTTGCCCCTAAACGCTAGCTTACTTAATGAGAGCAATTCTCCTTAACATGATGATAGCCGTTGTCCCTAATGCTTCCACACTTGATAAGAGGAATTGTCACTTACATGATAAGATCCGTTGTCTCTAAAGGCTTCCTTTATAAGGGCAATTTGTCCCTTACATGATAAGAGCTGTTGTCCCTAAAGACTAACTTGTTGAGAGAGCAATTGTACCTTACTTTATGGGAGTCGATATCCCTAAACGCTTGCTCAGTTGATGAGAGCAGTTGCCCTTTATATGATAATAGCCGTTGTCCCTATTGCTTCCATACTTGATTTAAGGAATTGTTACTTACATGATGATATCCGTTGTCTCTAAAGGCTACCTATATAAGGGCAATTTGTCCCATCCATAATAAGAGTCGGTGTCCCTAAAGGTTCAATTGTTGAGAGCAATTGTACATTACTTTACGGGAGCCGTTGCCCCTAAACGCTAGCTTGCTTAATGAGAGTAATTGCCCTTTACATGATGATAGCCGTTGTCCCTAATGCTTACACACTCGATAAGAGCAACTGCACTTACATGATGATATCCGTTGTCCCTAAAGGCTCAATTTTTGAGAGCAATTATACCTTAGTTTATGGGTCCCGTTGTTCCTAAACGCTTTCTCAGTTAATGAGAGCAATTGTCCATTACATGATGATTTCCGTTGTCCCTAATTCTTGCACACTCGATACGAGCAATTGTCACTTACATGATGAGATCCGTTGTCCTTAAAGGCTAACTTTATGAGGGCAATTCGTCCCTTACATAATAAGAGCCGTTGTCCCTAAAGACTCACTTGTTGAGAGCAATTGTACCTTAGTTTATGGGATCCATTGTCCCTAAATGCTTGCTCACTTGATTGAGAGCAATTGCCCTTTACATGATGATAGCCGTTGTCCCTAATGCTTGCACACTTGATAAGAGCAATTGTAACTTACATAATCAGATCCGTTGTCCCTAAAGGCAAACTTTATGAGGTCAATTTGTCCCTTAGATAATAAGAGTTGTCGTCCCTAAAGACTCACTTCTTGAGAGCAATTGTACCTTAGTTTATGGGATCTGTTGTCCCTAAACGCTTGCTCACTTGGTGAGAGCAGTTACCCATTACATGAGTACTGTCGTTGTCCCTTATGCTTGCACACTCGAAGAGCAATTGTCACTTACATGATGAGATCGGTTGTCCCTAAAGGCTAACTTTATGAGGGCAATTTTCCCTTAAATATTAAGAGCCGTTGTCCCTAAAGACTCACTTACTGAGAGCAATTGTACCCTACTTTATGCTTGCACACTCGAAGAGCAATTGTCACTTACATGATGAGATCCGTTGTCCCCAAAGGCTAACTTTATGAGGGCAATTTCTCCCTTAAATAATAAGAGCCATTGTCCCTAAAGTCTCACTTGTTGTGAGCAGTTGTACCTTACTTTATGGGATCCGTTGTCCCTAAACACTTGCTCACTTGATGAGAGCAAATGCCCTTTACCTGATGATAGCCGTTGTCCCTAATGCATACACACTCGATAAGAGCAACTGTCACTTACATGATGAGATCCGTTGTCCCTAAAGGCTAACTTTATGAGGGCAATTTGTCCCTAACATGATAAGAGCCGTTGTCCCTAAAGTCTCACTTGTTGAGAGCAATTGTACCTTACTTTGTGGGCTCAACAAGTGAGCGAGCGGTTATGGACAACGGCTCCCATAATGTAAGGTACAATTGCTCTCAACTTGTAAGCCTTTAGGGACAACGGCTCTTATTCTGTAAGGGACAAATCACCCCCATAAAGTTAGCCTTAGGGACTACCGATCTCATCTTGCAAGTGACAATTGCTCTTGTCAAGCTTGCAAGCATTAGGGACAACGGCTATCATCATGTAAAGGGCAATTGCTCTCATCAAGTGAGCAAGCGTTTAGGGACAACGGCTCCAATAAAGTAAAGTACAATTTCTCTCAACAAGTGAGCCTTTAGGGACAATGGCTCTTATCATGTAAGGGACAAATCGCCCTCATAATGTTAGCCTTAAGGGACAACGGATCTCAACATGCAAGTGAAAATTGCTCTTGTCAAGTGTTCAAGCATTAGGGACAACGACTATCATCATGTAAAGGACAATTGCTCTCATCAAGTGAGCAAGCATTTAGGGACAACGGCTCCCATAAAGTAAGGTACAATTGCTCTCAACAAGTGACTCTTTACGGACAACGGCTCTTATCATGTAAGGGACAAATTGCCCACATAAAGTTAGCCTTTAGGGACAACGGGTCTCATCATGTAAGTGACAATTGCTCTTATCAAGTTTGCAAGTAATAGGGACAACGGCTATCATCATGTAAAAGGCAATTGCTCTCGTCAATTGAGCAGGCATTTAGGGACAACGACTCCCATAAAGTCAGGTACAATTGCTCTCAACAAGTGAGCCTTGAGGGACAATGGCTCTTATCACGGAAGAGACAAATTGCCCTTATAAAGTTAGCCTTTTGGGACAACGGGACTCATCATGTAAGAGATAATTGCTCTTATCAAGTGTGCAAGCATTAGGGACAACGGCTATCATCATGTAAAGTTAGCCTTAGGGACAACCGATCTCATCATGCAAGAGACAATTGCCCTTGTGAAGCTTGCAAGCATTAGGGAAAACGGCTATCATCATGTAAAGGGCAATTGCTCTCATCAAGTGAGCAAGCGTTTAGGGACAACGGCTCCAATAAAGTAAGGTACAATTGCTCTCAACAGGTGAGTCTTTAGGGACAAAGGCTCTTATTATGTCAATGCCACCACACCTCCCATGATTACACAAATACTGAAATTAGAAATATCAATCACCGTGTCATGGGAGGACGAACAGGGTTTTTGAATAAGTAGCACTAAAACTTATTTACCAGCAAACTGACTATTCAATGGCGAATATAAGCAGCAAAAGACCCAAATCATATACCATCATGTAGAAGTGACAGCGTATACAAAAAGGATGTGCATCATCATGACCAGCAAGTAACATACCAATAACATCATCTAAGTCCAATAGCAGCAGCATAGAGACCAAGATGAACCAACCTAGGGTTTCCAGCACCGATCACAAATCTAATTAGAATACAGATTGGTAATCGTTCTTGTGAAAGGAGAAGAACATTAGCATGGTTCGAAAAAATCAGCACCCATAACAAAGAACAATCGAACCAGAATACAAACCCTAACTCCATCATCATCATCATCTCCACAGCAATAGCAAAATTAAACCATAAATACCCAGATTGCATAGCAGCAATGAACAACTAATAGCAAAACCAGGGTTACACAACCCTAACTTGCACATGAAACCCATTAACGATCTGCTAACACCAATAATCATTAGTAAGACCCAAGAAATTAGGGTTTCATGTAGAACAAATCGACCCATAGCCGAACAGGTAAGATATAGCATGAACACCAAAACCATTAAATCGACCAATAGGGTAACCAAAACATAGCTAACAGCAACGTACATCTCCCCCATAACCCCACAAACAGGAACAATCAGAACCATACAAGGTTAACAAGCCAATAAACAAAACCCTAGCGAGGGTTTACGTCCAAGAAGAACCAACAGACGATAGAATGTAAAAACCCTAAGGTTTTATGATCCTTCAAAACAGATCCCAGAACACAAGCCTCAAATAATAATCAATAAGTAACATGAGGCAATTAGAACAAGAGATCGATCTATATATAATAAGTCATAACCGACTTACATAATCCCATAACCAGATCGATGCAAAATCCCTAATGGCGGTTTGATAAGAACTCAAATTAGCACCACATCCGAAACCCTAAATCAGTGGTCGAATCCACAAAAGCAACCAAGAATCAAATGACCGATGATCGACTTAAGGACATCGAATGATTTGTAGAAGATTAATTAGGGTTACCAGAATCGCCAAAGAAGGAACAGCCAAAAAAAGGAGAAATCGTTTTTGATATAAAGATAAGAACCAGCCGCCCCTCTTATGAATGAAAACACCCCTAAATCATGTATTGCATACCTAAAAACAATAAGGATCATTCAAAGGTAGAGAGGACATCATAGAGGGATTTTTTTATGGCCGGAATTAAGGAAGAGGAGGGGGCTGGTGGCCGGATTTCTCCCCTAGGGGAGAGAGACCTTGTGATCATATCTGCTCATGCTGGTGCGGTATTTGCCCACGCATCGAGAGCCTCTGCCACCTAATGGTAAAGCTGAGAACCCAAACAACAGTTAAATTAGTAACATATGTTACCGAATCCATAATTAAAATAACGTCATAATGTCTAGTGTGAAAATCCAATATGCACCAAATGTTTTTACCAATTTAACCACATAAAATCATGCTCCCCTGGCATACTGCAAAGGCGTAGGTGGAAGGCACCAATCCACAGCTGCAATGACCATCTCCGCTACCCATGCCCCTGAATCGGAAAATGTTAGTGGCGGGATGTAACATAAACATAGTTGTCTTAAATGTTTTTTTTTACATACCTGTAGCTGTTTTAACAAATAAATTTTCCTTTTTTATCAATGCGCCAACATTAGCAACCAAAGTAGAATTAACTTGTCATTTTGTAACAGCATCAGATGGAATAGGAATAACTCGATCCTGTAAATCATCATCTAGCTGCAAAACATCTAGAATATATTAATGGCTTCTTCTTCTTATAAACAAACTTGGTTTTATCAGTACTTATGTAAGAGCAATACAGCTCAATGACTTGATATCTTCTCGAGTATTTAGACTTTCATAGGTTTCTTCTAATTAATCAACTAACTAATGAGTATCCTTCCATGTAAATGGTCAAACTAACTAACCAACTGTGAGTATCCTAATCATAAAAGACATAAATGCATTTAAACAATTGAAGCAACAATCTTTGTTTCCGTAATCATATCAGAGACATCTTCTGGCCCAATAAAGTGAGTAACCAAATAAAGTATGATACCTCATGACCATCTAGTAAGTGAGCAACTTAGTCTGTTAATTCTCTTTCAAATCTCCTAATCTACATCATTTAATACAAAAGGGTAGATGGCTATAAGACGCAGCAAAAAATTGTCTGAAAGTACACCTATTTTAGAGTACCTGGCATAAAATTCACCAGACACAACACCGAAGGACATTGACTTGTCTACTACAGCTTGTCGTACTATTTGTAAACTTGTCACCACCTGCAGCATACAATGAATGGAAAAGACATCATGAAATCATCTGAGGCATATAATACTTTTAAAAAAAGTATTTAAAGAGAATGAAATTTCTTGTGGCGCTTGCTGTATGGCCGCTGGCAAATCATCAGTTTCATTGCCATGTATTCCACACGTGTCGGAGGTTCCTACGTGTTCAACATAACACTGACAGCAAGAAATCAATCTATGAATTCCACAATCATTATCACTAAAGAGATTAGCAATCTGGTTTTTAAGAAGTCGTACCTGACCATTTCAGCCTCGTGCGCGTTCTCCAACTGTAATAACCAAAGATTGAATAAAAATAGTAGAGCATGTGCATGAAGTGGGTGCATAGGTAACATTGAATCATCGGCAAAGACGATATGCTCAGCAAAGATCATATATTCAAATGCAAGCAAGCTTTGTGGTTGAATGGCATGTCAGATGGCTAATAGTTGATCGGATTATTCCAGCTCTGACATGCCATTCAATCAACAGAGCTGGATTGCCAGAACAGTTAAATACCAACATAATGAACCCACTTGCTAAACCCAGCCGTTGTTTCCAACACATATCGGAACTGTAATAACCACAAAAAAGGTTATAATACGATAAACTCAACAAATATGAGATGCAAAAAGAAATAGCGAATAAACTTTTTTTCACTTAGATTTCCAGTGCCATCAGATTCAATTCCTACTCGCATTGGAGCATTCACATCTAAGAATCCCATATCATTATGCATAGAAGTCTTGTGGGCAAGGTCGCCTGTACGAATACATTTAACTTTACAACGATGTTCGTACCATGAAATCTATTCATAACTAATCACAATGGCACAATGCTATTAGGTTTGGTATCTGACTTTCAATATTACTACTTGTATATTTAAAACAAAAGTTGTTGCATAGGTTAACATTTTATGCATGTTGTGTATAACTAAATAAGATATAATAAGCATATTGCCCATACTGGTTGAGGTTAGATACTTTCCAAAAAAATACTATTACAAACAGTGTTATAATTCGATGGTAACCTCATCGTTTGAAAAAAAGATTGGTTTTATTTTTTTATTTTTATTTTTATCCTCATTTTTTTCATTAGATAAATATATTTTGCAAGTAATGACCAAATTTATTTGACCCATTGACCTCACATAGAAACTTTTTTGTTAACCTATTTGACCCATTAGATATACAACGTTACCGAAATATGCTCAATCCTAAGCAAGCAGGTCAAACTGTTACCTCAGTTTGTGTAGGTTCCTTTAAACGCTCTTCCTTGCACCTTTTGGTAGCTGTACACCAGCATAACCAGCTATTGTGGTTAGAACTGTTGACATAAATAATGAATGAAAACGTTATTTATATTTTTCGATATCTCTATATTTTGACGATCACAAAATGTAAACTCGTCAAACGAAAGATTACTACGTAAACAAGTATTAAGCTAGTTTATATCAGTATATCCAACTTAATCACTTAAGGTATGGATAAACAAGTGCTTAATACATCTCATGATCAAAGGGGTATTTAATTAACTAATACAAAGTTTATTTAATTATATAAACATATTATATATTTTTGAAAAACACTTTTGGTAATAAAGAAAAATGTTTTAATCATACTCAAATTTTTAACCAAAATCAGTTAGTTTTTCACCAAATAAACTTTCCCCACTAAAAGACAAGTTTTCTGGCCGTTACAGCTGGGCGGCCCCCTTAATTATAAGGGGCGGTCCCCTTAATTTTAAGGGGGCCGGCCTTGATTTAAGGGGACCGGCCACGCTCCTCTGTCAGAATTTGTTGCCTATAAATACCACCTTAAATCTAGAATTTTTCTCACCTTTTGCACGAAATTTTCAGATCTCAAACTCTCTAATCATCCCCCAAAACCCTTTGATCATTAATATATTAATCCTTATTTCAAGTGATTCAATCCCTTCTCATCCATCCTCATCCAAAGTGCAAAAGAAGAACACTCCTTCTACAACTAAGTTCAAGTATTATTGAAGAGTAGTTGTGCATTGTGTATATATATATATATATATATATATATATATATATATATATATATATATATATATATATATATATATATATTATATGGATGGCTATGCACTACAGGAACCGATTCTTTATTCTGCGCTGATAACTTGTATTGGGTGATATGGTCTCAAATGAGTTTAATGAGTAATGAGACTGAGTTTGTGATTGCTATCAGGTTTATTACTAATCTGTTCAGTATTTGGAGGTTTATTGGGTACAACTTCATTGCTGATATTATTTTCTTTGTGGTTATCTTTGTTAATGGGTGGGGGTATGAGGTGTTTTATGTTAGCAGATGTTGCGCTTTACTTGTTTTGATCTTTTGGTACTCTAACGCAAACATACCTTGTACTCTTTTTCCTTGCTCAAAGTTTTCCCACAGGGTTTTTATTTGGCAAGGTTTTTTAACGAGACAAGGTTATTGGATGATTGAAGACTTGATGATTCATCCTTTCCCTGATCTGAGGTTCAAGCTTATGCTGATCTGTGGTTCAAGCTTATTCTGATCTGGATGTTTCTTTTGACCATGATATCTGGTGTTGTTTTGCTGAGATTCTGCAGTTTGGAGATTCTATTTGTGGCTTTGTGTTAGGTTACAATGCTACTGTATCAAGCTTCTTTCCTGTTTATTAAGACTTCAGTATTTATGCATGCTATGACTGCTTGTGAATGGTGATGTTTGGAGCTCTTTTGGTTGATTCCTTTTGAGTTACCCATGTATTCAGAGTTCTCAAGTGGTCATAGTTCTATGCTGTCTTATACTGAGTTTTGATGTTTCAGGGGTTGCTTTTTGGTTTATGCAGTTTTTGGTTGTTTGTTAGTTAACTTTGTTATCTTAGCATTGTTGGTTATCAGTGTGTACTTGTTCATTTTGTTTTGTATTTCTGTTTCTAGGCAAGATATGCTTGGTCTATCTTGTGCTATCCTATGTACATAACCTTATTTTATTTAATATATTTTACCTTTTTGTAAAAAAAAAAAAAAAACGTTGAAGTACATAGGATGAGGGTGATATCCCTTACCTCAGTCCCTTAGGACACTTACAGACTCGATATATAAGAATGAAACACCATTCCTATAACTTACAATAAAATGAACCGACCAATAATGACACAAGTACATAAAACATGATAAAACTACTCAAGAAAACACTTGAGCCTTCTAATTCACTCTTGTGGTTCACCTTAACTTCCATGAAGAATCCAAGAATACACATCCAAGCAATCTTCAACATACAATCTGATGATAAAAAGGTTTTGAATAAGACCTTTCCAACTTAACTTCCAAAAGAGTACCAATCAACCCATTACATATGAATTCTGCCCGGATTCTTGGGATTAATGAGTATCCATCAAACATAGTCCTTTCCTCACTTATGGATCATCATATAAGAGTTCAGGACCCATAGAGTAGAAAAACACCATGTACAAAACACATGTAATCACGAACAGCTCAACCCATCATAAAATGAAGTATCACACGTACCATGAAGCAACTTGAGCCAATATGATCACAACTTGAGCCATAGACAAATTAGGGTTTACACGAACCCTAACATCCGACAATCATGACTTGCACCTCTCTCAACCCACTTGCATCATACGAATATCTTGAACAGAACTAGTAGTTGATAAACAACACACATAATCACGTGACATGCAGCAGCAACTCACCATCATAAAACCAGCATTAGTCAATACCCTAAACTGTATACTTCCCATAAGAACAAACAAATTGAATGTAAAAACCAATAAAGGTTTTTTAAGCGTTAAAGCCAAAACCAACATGAATCGATCATCAAAGAATATAACAATAATCAGCACACCAAATCGACCCAAACCAAAGCCTTCAACCAGAATTGTAACCAAACCCTAAGCGAGTTCAGTATAACTATAAGCACCAGATCCAATACTTGATGTTGCTTTTCAATATTACCAAACCCTAAAAGGTCTCGATAAGCTTCAAAGGATATAGCAGCAGCACCAAACAATCCACAGGTCGAATAATAAGAAAATTAAATTGATTTGATAGTCCTACAATCGTAAGATATATAGGATTAAACAAACTGACCTAAAATAAAGGGATAGCATTAACGACCAGAACCACAACCGACTAAAGAACCCTAAAAACGATTGAATAAAATTAATCGTTAAGGATAAAAACCTCAATCGATCAACCAAATATATGCAGGAATCGTTTAGGGTTAAATAGATAATCAATAAAAACCAAACCCTAATGAAAGAGTCAATTACAAACCGACTAAAGAGAAAAGCGATTAGGGTTTAGTTTGAGCCAGCGAATCCAGCCTCCTCTTTGATGTAACACATCCCTAAAATCGATTGCATACAAACTAAACGAATCGGAGATTGTTTAGATGTAGAGAGGTGGTTATTTGGCCGGAAAAAGGTTGAAGAGGAGGCGGCAAGGGGTGGCCGGATTTCGCCCCTAGAGAGAGATATTCTAAATGAGTTTAGGGTCATATATATATATATATATATATATATATATATATATATATATATATATATATATATATATATTTGTGAAGTTGTGTTGTGTTTATAATAAGTAGTTTAGAACAAACAGAAGTTGTGTAGGAAGTAGAAGTTGGTTAGTAGTGAAGTAGTGTAGTTGTGAAGAAGATAGGTGTAAAGTAGATTGTAGTGAAGAAGTTATTTGTGAAGAAGGAAGGTGTGAAGAAGAAAGGTGTGTAGAAGATAGGTGTGAAGTAGATAGGTGTGAAGAAGTTGTGTAGAAGTTGTGATCAAGTTGTGACGTAGTTGTAGTGTGTAAATTGGTGTGTAAGGTTTTCTCCGCCATAAGGGAGTTTGTTGACATAGTGAAGAAAACTCTCGAGTAGGTGACTTGGGGAGTGGAGTAGGAACAAGGAATGTGACCTTGTAACCGAACCACTATAAATCCTTGTGTTGTGGTTTGATCTCTCCAACACTTTTCAATACTTACTTATTTACCTATACTATATTAGCTTAGTTAGTTAGTTACTATATAATTGTTCATATAGTGCAAGTATTGAGATCACATAAACTAGAATCGAAGTTTTTAAAACAAACTTGTTTTTATAAATTTTAAAAGGACGGAAAACTATTTAACCCCCCCTTCTAGTTTTCCACAATTGGTATCAGGATCCACGTCTTGCAAGATCTTTAAAATATATTGTATTTTAAAACTTGTATCGATCTATGGAATTTGAAAAATATTTAGAATGGCAATCTATGCAAAGACCACCACTATTTGAAAGTGATGGATTTTTATATTGGAAAAATCGATTCGAAACTTATGTGAAATCAAGATCTAGATCTTTGGCATATTATTACCAATGGTGATTTTTTACCTATTCAAAATAACCCCGAAACAAAGAAAGATGAAATCGTACCTTTTGAAAAACAAAATGATGATTTAAAAAGAAAACTTGCTAAAAATAATGAAGCAAAAATGGTTATTTATAATGCGCTACCACGTAAAGAGTACGAAAGGATCTTTATGTGTGAAACCACAAAAGAAATTTGGAACTCTTTATTAATAACTCACCAAGGTAATAATCAAGTCAAAGATAATAAAATAGATCTACTTGTTCAACAATATGAGCAATTCACGATTCCTGAAGAGGAATCAATTGATAATGCTTTTGCTAGATTTAACACTGTCATCACAAGTTTAAAAGCACTTGATGAGAATTTTTCTAGTAAGAATTTTGTAAGGAAGTTTATTAGGGCTCTTCACCCAAAATGGCGAGCTAAAGTGACGGCTATTGAAGAATCAAAGAATTTGTCAACGTTACAACTTGATGAATTAATTGGAAATTTGAAAGTCTACGAAGCAATTATGAAGAAGGACTCCGAAATGGTTAAAGGAAAAAGAGAGCAGAGCAAGTCAATCGCCTTGAAAGCTAGAAAGGAATCCAACAACGAAGATAGCTCATCTTCCGAAAGCGATGACGAAGAATATGCCATGGCCGTAAGAGATTTCAAGAAATTCTTCAAAAGGCGAGGAATGTTCGTTAGACAACCACACGATGAAAGGAGAGCACCTCAAAAGAATAATGATGACAAGTATAGCAAGAATGAGAGAAAATGTTTCAAGTGTGGTGATCCGAATCACCTCATTGGAAAATGTCCAATGATGACAAGAGATCAAAATCAAAGAGCATTTGTTGGAGGAGCTTGGAGTGATAGCGATGAAGATGAGAAAGAAACAACAAAGGAAGAAAAGTGTCTCATGGCTAAGACATCAAGTGAGGTACGTTCCGAAACCGAATACTTTAGTGATGAAAATTTATCATTAGATGAAAAAGATTTAGATAGTGAATACAATAGATTATGCAAACTAGGACAACAAGTAATGGCTAAAAACAAATCACTAAAATACATAAACAACCAACTAGAAAATGAAGTATTAGAACTAAAAATTAAAATACATCAACTTGAAAAAGGTAAAGAAATTGTTGAAGAATGCAAATCATGCCAAGAGCTTAAAAGTGAAAACAACAAACTTAGGGAAGAAATTTGCAAACTTGAAAAATTTGAAAATAGTAGTAACTCACTTAGTAAAATCATAAGTATTCAAAGAGTATCCGGAGATAAAACCGGTTTAGGATTTAACTCAACCGAAGCTTCAACAAGTGAAAATAAAAATGTTAAATTTGAAAGTGAACTCAAGGAACTAAAACCTTCAAAATCTAATCCTAAGTATATACTCATAAATGATAAGAAAATAGCTCTTGCTAGTGATGAAGATATAAAACCGTTTTATAAACCATCTTTAAAAACCGAAGTAGGATCATCTAAACCTAAAACAAGATCTAAAACTCCACCACCTAGGAAACTAAATAATTCTTATCCTAGACCTAAAACACCTCAACCAAGAGCAAACCAAAATAGACGAAACTTTAACAATAATCAACAAATGTGGAACTTCAATCAGTGGGGAATGTTTCCACCATATATGCACCCAAGTCAAATACAAAACATGTTCGGATCAAATAACTTTGGTCAAATGAGAAAATGGGGACCAACGTAAAAATATTCGCCATTCAAACATGGAAACTTTGGATGTCACTCCTTGTTTGGACTATTCCTTGAAGACTTTGAAGATAAACGCGTTGAAGATGAAAGTACACATTTCCTTTTACTTCCTTGCCAAGAAATGCATGCTTAGTTTAGTATCTAGTTGTTATGTAATTTTATTTGGCTCATTGTTTCTTCTAATTTTTATATCTATACATATATATATATATACCTGTCTAATTATACTATACATATATACATATATATATATATATATATATATATATATATATATATATATATATATATATATATATATATATATATATATATATATACTTAGTTACATCTAGGATCATATAACTTAGAAAATTCATTTGTTGATTTTCTAGAACTAGAAATTGTTAGTTTACGAACCCTTTCTTTCCCCCATTTGCCTTATTGAACTTTAATGTTCAACAACACTCATGCTGATGAAGAGAGATGAGTCGAAAAATCTATGGATGAAACAAACTCCCGGCTTCCGTTGCATACGTCTCCCTCCTATATTCTCGTCTTATAAGCCCATACTATATATATATATATATATATATATATATATATATATATATATATATATATATATATATATATATATATATATATATATATATATATATATATATATATATATATATACTTATAAGCCTTCCACAACTCTCTCGTCCACTTGACAACTTGATAAATTTCATCCGAAATGATCAAGGAATTTTAATTGACAAAATGACAAGTAAAAGTATCAAGTAATTCCTTTCGTGCGAATACTCTCCAATGTAATTTGGATTAAATATAAATCTAACATATATATATAAATATTTTCTTGTTCTTTCCAGAAACCAAAATCACGAAAAATCAAAGTTTGGAGGGCGGCCCCCTTAATGTTTAAGGGGACCGGCAGCCAAATGAAGGGCGGCCCCCTTAATGTTTAAGGGGGCCGGCCATCTTATTGCTCCAACCCGTTTTTCCTCTTGTTCCTTTTGCCAAATACTCCACTTTTTCAAACAATCCTTCCCCTGCTACTGCTGTGACGAAAACCAAAACCCAAAAACACCTTAAATCACTTCCAAATCACATAATTCGTGTTAATTCACAAAGGGCAAATTCATCTAACACACTCACCATTACGTATTGTAAGTTTTTCATAACACATTTCATCTAATTCAATCTAATTTGGTCAAACTCATGATTATGCATGTTTTATTAATTTCTTCAATTTTACAATTTCTTTCGAATTGAGTCTTAAATCTCCATAACTAAATGCTTCCCCTAGGATATGAATGATTAATCAACACTAGAAACTAGTAATTATAAACCCCCTTGTCGAAAATTTTTGAAAAAATTCATATACTTCTTTTCAAAATTTTTGGTAAACACATTGTTGAATAATGCTTTGAAAACTTGTTAAAACTAATCACGTTATACTTTTATAACTTGTAAAACATGAAACTATATTTTTCGACCTAGTAAAAATATTTTTGTTCACAATAAGGGGGTGTTTGGATTATGTCCAAATAATATCGAAACTTAGTCATTATAATTTTTATAATACGTTGTTATGATTATAAATCTAAAACTTGTAAATCGGACTTGTCAAGATATATAACTCATATACATATTGACATACTAGTAGTGTAAGTAGATAGTTAAGGAAGCGTTTGGTTTAATACTTTGATGACATTTTTGAGTCAAAATACAAACCATCTTTTTCGAAAACTAATCACATGCATAAGAAACTCGTAAGAAATGGCTAGTTTTACAACCCAATGTAAATCTAGTAAATTTCATGATATATTAAGATGTTTAAAAGGGCGTTTGGATTTGTCCATAACCACTTACTAAACATCGTAAAATATATCTAGAACGAGTTAAAAACAATATTGAGGAACATGGTAAACTACTTCCTAGGAATAGTGTCGAAGTATGTTTACGTTCCAACATATGTCTTAACAATATATACATTTTTTTTCACTTTATATTTATTTTGGTCTTTTGTATTGTTGATTTGTTTAGGTGAAAATGCCAAAAGCGACTACCGAAGATCTTTCCCACACTAAAAACTACATTCCCAAAGTTTCCCAACTCCCTACTACATCTCCTTCCATTGGACGTATATATCGTGAAATTGAAGATAGAAACGTTCATGAGGCCCTTTATGTAATGCCGTTGATGAATCTCATGCTCACTTATTCTTTTCTTGTGATTACTCTAAGGCTGTTTGGGGTAACCTTAAACTTTTGTGTAAGCTTGAAGATACTTCTTTCACTTGGGCGGAAGTTGTTTCTGGAATTTCCAATAGAACTGCTAATAATTCTATTTGGAGTGTGATTCAGCGTTTAGCTTTTGGGGCTGTGGTATATTATATTTGGCAAGAGCGTAATTTCAGGTTATTTCAAAAGAATTTAAGAAGTGAGGAGACTATTTTTAAGATTATCGTTGATACTGTTAGGCACAAGCTGTTAAGTCTTAAGATTAAGCATTCTGTGGAATCTATGAAGGCTGCGCATATTTGGAAAATCCCGTTGAGGAGTTATTGCTGCTGTGACAATGGTGTTACATGACTCTTTGGCGACTGTGGGTTTGCACAAATTCTTATTGAATTTGGGGCTTTGGGTTGGTAATGTTTCTGCTAATCAGTATTCTAACGGTGATTTTGTGATGGTTTGTAATTTCTTTTATTTTGAGAGATCTTTTTAAACTTGTAATTGTTGGGATTGTTGGCTTCTTTTGGGTACAAGTGAGCAAGTGTTTAAGGACAACGGCTCCCGTAAAGTAAGGTACAATTGCTCTCAACAAGTGAGTCTTTAGGGACAACGGGTCTCAACATGTAAGTGACAATTGCTCTTATCAAGTGTGCAAGCATTAGGGACAACGGATATCATCATGTTGAAGGCAATTGCTCTCATCAAGTGAGCAGGCGTTTAGGGATAACGGCTCCCATAAAGTCAGGTACACTTGCTCTCAACAAGTGAGCCTTTAGTGACAACGGCTCTTATCATGGAAGAGACAAATTGCCCTTATAAAGTTAGCCTTTAGGGACAACGGGTCTCATCATGTAAGTTACAATTGCTCTTAACAAGTGTGCAACCATTAGGGACAACGGCTATCATCATGTAAAGGGCAATTGCTCTCATCAAGTGAGCAAGCATTTAGCGACAACGGCTCCCATAAAGTAAGGTACAATTGCTCTCAACAAGTGAGTCTTTAGGGACAACGGCTCTTATCATGTAAGGGACATATTGCCCTCATAAAGTTAGCCTTTAGGGACAACGGGTCTCATCATGTAAGTGACAATTGATCTTATCAAGTGTGCAAGCTTTAAGGACACCGGCTATCATCATTTAAAGGGCAATTGCACTAAACAAGTGAGCGAGCGTTTATGGACAACGGCTCCCATAAAGTAAGGTACAATTGCTCTCAACTTGTAAGCCTTTAGGGACAACGGCTCTTATTCTGTAAGGGACAAATCACCCTCATAAAGTTAGCCTTAGGGACAACCGATCTCATCATGCAAGTGACAATTGCTCTTGTCAAGCTTGCAAGCATTAGGGAAAACGGCTATCATCATGTAAAGGGCAATTGCTCTCAACAAGTGAGCAAGCGTTTAGGGACAACGGCTCCAATAAAGTAAGGTACAATTGCTCTCAACAAGTGAGTCTTTAGGGACAACGGCTCTTATCATGTAAGGGACAAATTGCCCTCATAAAGTTAGCCTTTAGGGACAACGGATCTCATCATGTAAGTGACTCGTCTTATCGAGTGTGTAAGCATTAGGGACAACGGCTATAATCATGTAAAGGGCAATTGCTTTCATCAAGTGAGCTGGCATTTAGGGACAGCGGCTCCCATAAAGTAAAGTATAATTTCTCTCAACAAGTGAGCCTTTAGGGACAACGGCTCTTATCATGTAAGGGACAAATCGCCCTCATAAAGTTAGCCTTAAGGGACAACGGATCTCAACATGCAAGTGAAAATTGCTCTTGTCAAGTGTTCAAGCATTAGGGACAACGGCTATCATCATGTAAAGGACAATTGCTCTCATCAAGTGAGCAAGCATTTAGGGACGACGGCTCCCATAAAGTAAGGTACAATTGCTCTCAACAAGTGAGTCTTTAGGGACAACGGCTCTTATCATGTAAGGGACAAATTGCCCACATAAAGTTAGCCTTTAGGGATAACGTGTCTCATCATGTAAGTGACAATTGCTCTTATCAAGTTTGCAAGCAATAGGGACAACGGCTATCATCATGTAAAAGGCAATTGCTCTCATCAATTGAGCAGGCGTTTAGGGACAACGACTCCCATAAAGTCAGGTACAATTGCTCTCAACAAATGAGCCTTTAGGGACAACGGCTCTTATCATGGAAGAGACAAATTGCCCTTATAAAGTTATCCTTTAGGGACAACGGGACTCATAATGTAAGAGATAATTGCTCCTATCAAGTGTGCAAGCATTAGGGACAACGGCTATCATCATGTAAAGGGCAATTGCTCTCATCAAGTGAGCAAGCGTTTAGGGACAACGGCTCCAATAAAGTAAGGTACAATTGCTCTCAACAAGTGAGTCTTTAGGGACAACGGCTCTTATCATGTAAGGGACATATTGCCCTTATAAAGTTAGCCTTTAGGGACGACGGGTCTCATCATGTAATTAACATTGCTCTTATCAAGTGTGCAAGCATTAGGGACACCGGCTATCATCATTTAGAGGGAAATTGCACTCAACAAGTGAGCAAGCGTTTAGGGACAACGGCTCGCATAAACTTAGGTACAATTGCTCTCAACAAGTGAGTCTTTAGGGACAACGGCTCTTATCATGTATGGGACAAATCGCCCTCATAAGGTTAGCCTTTAGGGACAACGGATCTCATCATGCAAGTGACAATTGCTCTTGTCAAGTGTGCAAGCATTAGGGACAACGGATCTCATCATGCAAGTGAAAATTGCTCTTGTCAAGTGTGCAAGCATTAGGGACAACGGCTATTATCATGTAAATGGCAATTGCTCTCATCAAGTGAGCAAGCGTTTAGGGACAACGGCTCCCATAAAGTAAGGTACAATTCCTCTCAACAAGTGAGTCTTTAGGGACAATGGCTCTTATCATGTAAGGGACAAATTGCCCTCATAAAGCTAGCCTTTAGGGACAACGGATCTCATCATGTAAGTGACAGTTGCTCTTATCGAGTGTGTAAGCATTACGAACAACGGCTATCATCACGTAAAGGGCAAATGCACTCATCAAGTGAGCAAGTGTTTAGGGACAACGGATTCCATAAAGTAAGGTACAACTACTATCAACAAGTGAGACTTTAGGGACAATGGCTCTTATTATGTAAGGGAGAAATTGCCCTCATAAAGTTAGCCTTTGGGGACAACGGATCTCATCATGTTAGCGACAATTGCCATTATCGAGTGTGTAAGAATTAGGGACAACAACTATCATCATGAAAAGGGCAATTGCTCTCATCAAGTGAGCAAGTGTTTAGGGCAACGAATCCCATAAAGTAAGGTACAATTGCTCTCAACAAGGGAGTCTTTAAGGACAACGGCTCCTATTATGTAAGGAAAAATTGCCCTCATAAAGTTAGCCTTTAGGGACAACGGATCTCATCATGTAAGTGACAATTGCTCTTATCGAGTGTGCAAGCATAAGGGACAACGACAGTACTCATGTAAGTGACAATTGCTCTTATCAAGTGTGCTCTTAGGGACAATGGCTATCATCATGTAAAGGGGAATTGCTCTCATCAAGTGAGCAAGCGTTTAGGGACAACGACTCCCATAAAGTAAGGTACAATTGCTCTCAACAAGTGAGTCTTTAGGGACAAAGGCTCTTATTATGTAAGGGACGAATTGCCCTCATAAAGTTAGCCTTTAAGGACCACGGATCTCATCATGTAAGTGACAATTGCTCGTATCGAGAGTGCAAGCATTAGGGACAACGGAAATCATCATGTAATGGACAATTGCTCTCGTTAAGTGAGAAAGCATTTAGGGACAACGGGACCCATAAACTAAGGTATAATTGCTCTCAACAAGTGAGCCTTCAGGGACAACGGATATCATCATGTAAGTGACAGTTGCTCTTATCGAGTGTGTAAGCATTAGGGACAACGGCTATCATCATGTAAAGGGCAATTGCTCTCATCAAGTGAGCTTGCATTTAGGGATAATGGCTCCCATAAAGTAAGGTACAATTTCTCTCAACATGTGAGCCTTTAGGGACAACGGCTCTTATCTTGTAAGGGATAAATCGCCCTCATAAAGTTAGCCTTTAGCGACAACGGATCTGAACATGCAAGTGACAATTGCTCTTGTCAAGTGTGCAAGCATTAGGGACAACGGCTATCATCATGTAAAGGACAATTGCTCTCATCAAGTGAGCAAGTGTTTAGGGACAACGGCTCTCATAAAGTCAGGTACAATTGCTCTCAACAAGTGAGCCTTTAGGGACAACGGCTCTTATCATGGAAGAGACAAATTGCGCTTATAAAGTTAGCCTTTAGGGACAACGAGTCTCATCATGTAAGTGACAATTGCTCTTATCAAGTGCGCAACCATTAGGGACAACGGCTATCATCATGTAAAGGGCAATTGCTCTCATCAAGTGAGCAAGCGTTTAGCGACAACGGCTTCCATAAAGTAAGGTACAATTGCTCTCAACAAGTGAGTCTTTAGGGACAACGGCTCTTATCATGTAAGGGACATATTGCCCTCATAAAGTTAGACTTTAGGGACAACGGGTCTCATCATGTAAGTGACAATTGATCTTATCAAGTGTGCAAGCTTTAAGGACACCGGCTATCAACATTTAAAGGGCAATTGCACTCAACAAGTGAGCGAGCGTTTATGGACAACGGCTCCCATAAAGTAAGGTACAATTGCTCTCAACTTGTAAGCCTTTAGGGACAACGGCTCTTATTCTGTAAGGGACAAATCACCCTCATAATGTTAGCCTTAGGGACAACCGATCTCATCATGCATGTGACAATTGCTCTTGTCAAGCTTGCAAGCATTAGGGGCAACGGCTCTTATCATGTAAAGGGCAATTGCTCTCATCAAGTGAGCAAGCGTTTAGGGACAACGACTCCAATAAAGTAAGGTACAATTGCTCTCAACAAGTGAGTCTTTAGGGACAATGGCCCTTATCATGTAAGGGACAAATTGCCATCATAAAGTTAGCCTTTAGGGACAACGGATCTCATCATGTAAGTGACTGCTCTTATCGAGTGTGTAAGCATTAGGGACAACGGCTATCATCATGTAAAGGGCAATTGCTTTCATCAAGTGAGCTGGCATTTAGGGACAACGGCTCCCAAAAAGTAAAGTACAATTTCTCTCAACAAGTGAGCCTTTAGGGACAATGGCTCTTATCATGTAAGGGACAAATCGCCCTCATAAAGTTAGCCTTAAGGGACAACGGATCTTAACATGCAAGTGAAAATTTCTCTTGTCAAGTGTTCAAGCATTAGGGACAACGGGTTTCATCATGTAAAGGACAATTGCACTCATCAAGTGAGCAAGCATTTAGGGACAACGGCTCCCATAAAGTAAGGTACAATTGCTCTCAACAAGTGAGTCTTTAGAGACAACGGCTCTTATCATGTAAGGGACAATTGCCCACATAAAGTTAGCCTTTAGGGACAACGGGTCTCATCATGTAAGTGACAATTGCCCTTATCTTTTTTGGGTAAAGGGGAGTAATCCTGCACCCGGTAAAATACATTAATCAAAAAATGTTGAAATACAATGGAAGAGAGTGAGTCTCTCATCGAAGTCCCTAAGGACACTACCACTACCAGTATATAAGAATGACAGACCATTCTTATAACTACCAGATCTAAAAACAACTAACGATGACTAGCAATAAAATACAATACATCACAACTCAAAATAAATTTGAAGTCTTCTTAGTCATCCTAGCGATCCAGATCATAAACATGCGAACTTCCAGCTTCAACCAATTGCGTCTTCTATTAGTATTATGCAAAATGCATAATCTAATAACCTAATGAGAGTGACTTCCATAGCAATCGAGTTTGAAGCATAAACATGGTCTAAACGACCAATGACTTGAACCAATCTTCCAACCAATACGAGTGAAACACATGAAGACAACTAATGATCAAATCACAATCCCACCACACCTCCCATGATTAATCAAAGACAGGAATTTGTAACTTTAAACGCCATGTCATGGAAGAAAGAATAGGGTTTTTGAATAAGTAGCCCTAAAACTTATTTACCAACTTACTGATCTTGCAACTACGAATAGAATCAGAATGCACATCATCATGACCAGCAACATACCAATAACATCATCTAAATCCATAGCAGCAGCATAGGGACCAAGATGAAATAACCTAGGGTTTCCAGCACCGATCACAAATCCAAATAATACATAATGGTAATCTTTCTTGTGAAAGGAGAAGCAAATTAGCATGGTTCAAATATAATCAGCATCCCAACAATCGAACCAGAATTGCCAATATGGAAAATATCAAACCCTAACATCCATCATCACTATCACCACATCAATAGAAAAATTAAATCCTTGTAAACCCAAATTGCATGGCAGCGATGAACAGCTAATATCAAAACTAGGGTTACAAAACCCTAACTTGGACAATGAAACACCATTATTGATCTGCTAACACCAATCCAAACCAGCAAGATCAAAATGATTAATCAGTAGGGAAACAAACCCTACACATCCCAGCATCATAACCATCACTCTCAATACCCCACGTCCCATAAAACTTCCATACCGGTATCCAAACAACCCTACAGAGGGTAACAACCATGCAAGTAACAGATCGAGTGTAACAAAACCCAAAGGTTTTGTTTAGGCGTTCAAAGATTCCACCCAATAGAACGATAAGCAAAAACCTAAAAAAGGTTTTTTGACCATAAGCGCAGCAGCATAAATCAAACCATAAACCATAAACCCTTTAGCTACACAATAAAAAACGAAACCCTAATTGGATTTCGAATGAAGAACAATGAGCAGCAACAAGGGATCGACCATATATATAGTCGATTAAGGTATAACCGACTATAGAATCAAGAGATCAGGATCGATTAATACATAATCAGTAACAAAACCGACTTATTAGAAGAATCAGATTTAGGGTTTCGTTAATGAATAAGGAACGATTAAGGATAAAACAAAAAGAACACCAACCCTCCACCCTAACAAACCAGATTCTTAGTTGTTAATTCAATAATCCTAATAAAGATTAAAGAAAGAACAAATTAGATAGGAAGAATATGGCCGGATTTGATAGGGTGGGGGAGGCAGAAATCGCCCCAAGTTGAGAGAGAGAACTAGGGTTTCTTTAGGCAAGTGCAAGGGTTAATTATTTTTTAACAATTGCCCTTATCAAGTTTGAAAGCAATAGGGACAACGGCTATCATCATGTAAAAGGCAATTGCTCTCATCAATTGAGCAGGCGTTTATGGACAACGACTCTCATAAAGTCAGGTACAATTGCTCTCAACAAGTGAGTCTTTAGGGACAACGGCTCTTATCATGTAAGAGACAAATTGCCCTCATAAATCTAGCCTTTAGGGACAACGGATCTCATCATGTAAGTGACAATTGCTCTTATCGAGTGTGTAAGCATTACGAACAACGACTATCATCACGTAAAGGGAAAATGCACTCATCAAGTGAGCAAGTGTTTAGGGACAACGGATTCCATAAAGTAAGGTACAACTACTATCAACAAGTGAGACTTTAGGGACAATGGCTCTTATTATGTAAGGGAGAAATTGCCTTCATAAAGTTTGCCTTTGGGGACAACGGATCTCTTCATGTTAGCGACAATTGCCCTTATCGAGTGTGTAAGAATTAGGGACAACAACTATCATCATGAAAAGGGCAATTGCTCTCATCAAGTGAGCAAGTGTTTAGGGCAACGAATCCCATAAAGTAAGGTACAATTGCTCTCAACAAGGGAGTCTTTAAGGACAACGGCTCCTATTAAGTAATGGAAAATTGCCCTCATAAAGTTAGCCTTTAGGGACAACGGATCTCATCATGTAAGTGACAATTGCTCTTATCGAGTGTGCAAGCATAAGGGACAACGACAGTACTCATGTAAGTGACAATTGCTCTTATCAAGTGTGCTCTTAGGGACAACGGCTATCATCATGTAAAGGAGAAATTGCCCTCATAAAGTTTGCCTTTAGGGACAACGGGTCTCATCATGTAATTGACAATTTCTCTTATCAAGTGTGCAAGCATTAGGGACACCGGCTATCATCATTTAGAGGGTAATTGCACTCAACAAGTGTGCGAGCGTTTAGGGACAACGGCTCCTATAAAGTAAGGTACAATTGCTCTCGACTTGTAAGCCTTTAGGGACAACGGCTCTTATCATGTATGGGACAAATCGCCCTCATAAAGTTAGCCTTTAGGGACAACGGATCTCATCATACATATGATAATAGCTCTTGTCAAGTGTGCAAGCATTAGGGACAACGGCTATCATCATGTAAAGGGCAATTGCTCTCATCAAGTGAGCAAGCGTTTAGGGACAACGGCTCCCATAAAGTAAGGTACAATTGCTCTCAACAAGTGAGTCTTTAGGGACAACGACTCTTATCATGTAAGGGAGAAATTGCCCTCATAAAGTCAGCCTTTAGGGACAACGGATCTCATCATGTAAGTGACAATTGCTCTTATCGAGTGTGCGACAATGACAGTACTCATGTAAAGGGTAACTGCTCTCATCAAGTGAGCAAATGTTTAGGGACAACCGATCCCATAAACTAAGGTACAATGGCTCTCAACAAGAGAGTCTTTCGCGACGACAACTCTTATTATGTAAGGGACAAATTGACCTCATAAAGTTATCCTTTAGGGACATCGGAGCTCATCATGTAAGTTACAATTGCTCTTATCAAGTGCGCAAGCATTAGGGACAACGGCTATCATCATGTAAAGGGTAATTGCTCTCAATCAAGTGAGCAAGCGTTTAGGGACAATGGATCCCACAAACTAAGGTACAATTGCTCTCAACAAGTGAGCCTTTAGGGACAACGTCTCTTATTATGTAAGGGACAAATTGCCCTCATAAAGTTGGCCTTTAAGGACAACGGATCTCATTATGTATGTGACAATTGTTCGTAACGAGTGTGCAAGCATTAGGGACAACGGAAATCATCATGTAATAGACAATAGCTCTCATTAAGTGAGAAAGCCTTTAGGGACAACGGGACCCATAAACTAAGGTATAATTGCTCTCAACAAGTGAGGCTTTAGGGACAACGGATATCATCATGTAAGTGACAGTTTCTCTTATCGAGTGTGTAAGCATTAGGCACAACGGCTATCATCATGTAAAGGGCAATTGCTCTCATCAAGTGAGCTTGCATTTAGGGACAACGGCTCCCATAAAGTAAGGTACAATTTCTCTCAACATGGGAGCCTTTAGGGACAACGGCTCTTTTCATGTAAGGGATAAATCGACCTCATAAAGTTAGCCTTTAGGGACAACGGATCTGAACATGCAAGTGACAATTGCTTTTGTCAAGTGTGCAAGCATTAGGGACAATGGCTATCATCAAGTAAAGGACAATTGCTCTCATCAAGTGAGCAAGTGTTTAGCGACAACGGCTCCCATAAAGTAAGGTACAATTGCTCTCAACAAGTGAGTCTTTAGGGACAACGGGTCTCAACATGTAATTGACAATTGCTCTTATCAAGTGTGCAAGCATTAGGGACAACAGCTATCATCATGTAAAAGGCAATTGCTCTCATCAACTGAGCAAGCGTTTAGGGACAACGGCTCCCTTAAAGTCAGGTACAGTTGCTGTCAACAAGTGAGCTTTAGGGACAATGGCTCTTATCATGGAAGAGACAAATTGCCCTTACAAAGTTAGCCTTTAAGAAAAACGGGTCTCATCATGTAAGTAACAATTGCTCTTATCAAGTGTTCAACTATTAGGGACAACGGCTATCATCATGTAAAGGGCAATTGCTCTCATCATGTGAGCAAGCGTTTAGGGACAATGACTGCCATAAAGAAAGGTACAATTGCTCTCAACAAGTGAGTCTTTAGGAACAACGGCTCTTATCATGTAAGGGACATATTGCCCTCATAAAGTTAGCCTTTAGGGACAACGGGTCTCATCATGTAATTGACAATTGCTCTTATCAAGTGTGCAAGCACTAGGGACACCGGCTATCATCATTTAGAGGGAAATTGCACTCAACAAGTGAGCGAGCATTTAGGGACAACGGCTCCTATAAAGTAAGGTATAATTGCTCTCGACTTGTAAGCCTTTAGGAACAACGGCTCTTATCATGTATGGGACAAATCGCCCTCATAAAGTTAGCCTTTAGGGACAACGGATCTCATCATACAAGTGACAATTGCTCTTGTCAAGTGTGCAAGCATTAGGGACAATGGCTATCATCATGTAAAGGGCAATTGCTCTCGTCAAGTGAGCAAGCGTTTAGGGACAACGGTTCCCATAAAGTAAGGTACAATTGCTCTCAACAAGTGAGTCGTTAGGGACAACGGCTCTTATCATGTATGGGACAAAGTGCCCTCATAAAGTTAGCCTTTAGGGACAACGGATCTCATCATGTAAGTGACAGTTGCTCTTATCGAGTGTGTAAGCATTAGGGACAACGGCTATCATCATGTAAAGGGCAATTGCTCTCATCAAGTGAGCAAGTGTTTAGGGACAACGGATCCAAAAAAGTAAGGTACAACTCCTCTCAACAAGTGAAACTTTAGGGACAATGGCTCTTATTATGTAAGGGAGAAATTGCCCTCATAAAGTTAGCCTTTGGGGACAACAGATCTCATCATGTAAGTGGCAATTGCTCTCATCAAGTGAGCAAGCGTTTAGGGACAACGGCTCCCATAAAGTAAGGTACAATTGCTCTCAACAAGTGAGACTTTAAGGACAACGGCTCTTATCATTTAAGGGACAAATTGCCCACATAAAGTTAGCCTTTAGGGACAACGAGTCTCATCATGTAAGTGACAAGTGCTGTTGTCAAGTGTGCAAGCATTAGGGACAACGGCTATCATGATGCAAGTGACAATTGCTCTCATGAAGTGAGCAAGCGTTTAGGGACAACGGCTCCCATAAAGTAAGGTACAATTGCTCTCAACAAGTGTGCCTTTAGGGACAACGGCTCTTATCCTGGAAGAGACAAATTGCCCTTAGAAAGTTAGCCTTTAGGGACAATGGGACTCATCATGTAAGAGACAATGGGACTCAGCATTAAGGACAACGGCTATCATCATGTAAAGGGCAATTGCTCTCATCAAGTGAGCAAGCGTTTAGGGACAACGGCTCCCATAAAGTAAGGTAAAATTGCTCTCAACAAGTGAGTCTTTAGGGACAACGGATCTTATCAGGTAAGGGACATATTGCCCTTATAAAGTTAGCCTTTAGAGGCGACGGGTCTCATCATGTAATTGACATTGCTCTTATCAAGTGTGCAAGCATTAGGGACACTGGCTATCATCATTTAGAGGGCAATTGAACTCAACCAGTGAGCGAGCGTTTAGGGACAACGGCTCGCATAAAGTTAAGTACAATTGCTCTCAACAAGTGAGTCTTTAGGGACAACGGCTGTTTTCATTTATGGGACAAATCGCCCTCATAAATTTTCCCTTTAGTGACAACGGATCTCATCATGCAAGTGACAATTGCTCTTGTCAAGTGTGCAAGCATTAGGGACAACGGCTATCATCATGTAAACGGCAATTGCTCTCATCAAGTAAACAAGCGTTTAGGGACAACGGCTCCCATAAAGTAAGGTACAATTCCTCTCAACAAGTGAGTCTTTAGGGACTCTTATCATGTAAAGGACAAATTGCCCTCATAAAGTTAGCCTTTAGGGACAACGGATCTCATCATGTAAGTGACAGTTGCTCTTATCGAGTGTGTAAGCATTACGGACAACGGCTATCATCATGTAAAGGGCAAATGCTCTCATCATGTGAGCAAGTGTTTAGGGATAACGGATCCCATAAAGTAAGGTACAACTGCTATCAACAAGTGAGAATTTAGGGACAATGGCTCCTATTATGTAAGGGAGAAATTGCCCTCATAAAGTTAGCCTTTGGGGACAACGGATCTCATCATTTTAGTGACAATTGCTCTTATCGAGTGTGTAAGCATTAGGGACAACGATAGTACTCATGTAAAGGGTAACTGCTCTCATCAAGTGAGCAAGCGTTTATGGACAACAGCTCCTATAAACTAAGGTACAATTGCTCTCAAGAAGTGAGTCTTTAGGGACGATAACTCTTATTATGTAAGGGACAAATTGACCTCATAAAGTTTTCCTTTAGGGATAACGGATCTCATCATGTAAGTTACAATTGCTCTTATCAAGTGTGCAAGCATTAGGGACAACGGCTATAATCATGTAAAGGGCAATTGCTCCCCATCAAGTGAGGAAGCGTTTAGGGACAATGGATCCCGTAGACCAAGGTACAATTGCCCTTAACAAGTGAGCCTTTAGGGACAACGGCTCTTATTTTGGAAGGGACCAATTGCCCTCATAAAGTTAGCCTTTAGGGACAACAGATCTCATCATGTAAGTGACAATTGCTCTTATCAAGTGTGCAAGCGTTAGGGACAACGGCAATCAACATGCAATGGACAATTGCTCTCATCAAGTGAGAAAGCGTTTAGGGAAAACGGGTTCCATAAATAAAGGTACAATAGCTCTCAACAAGGGAGCCTATAGGGACAACGGCTGTTATTATGTAAGTGACAAATTACCATCATAAAGTTAGCCTTTAGGGACAATGGATCTCATCATGTAAGTGACAGTTGCTCTTATCGAGTGTGTAAACATTAGGGACAACGGCAATCATCATGTATAGGACAATTGCCCTCATCAAGTGAGCAGGCATTTAAGGACAACGGCTCCCATAAAGTAAGGTACAATTGCTCTCAACAAGTGAGTCTTTAAGGACAACAGCTCTTATTATATAAGGGACAAATTGCCCACATAAAGTTAGCCTTTAAGGACAACGGGTCTCATCATGTGAGTGACAAGTGCACTTGTCAAGTGTGCAAGCATTAGGGACAACGACTATCATCATGTAAGTGACAACTGCTCTCATCAAGTGAGCAAGCGTTTAGGGACAACGGCTCCCATTAAGTAAGGTACAATTGCTCTCAACAAGTGTGCCTTTAGGGACAACGGCTCTTATCATGGAAAAGACAAATTGCCCTTATAAAGTTAGCCTTTAGGGACAATGGGACTCATCATGTAAGAGACAATTGCTCTTATCAAGTGTGCAAGCATTAAGGACAACGGCTATCATCATGTAAAGGGCAATTGCGCTCATCGAATGAGCAAGCGTTTAGGGACAATGGCTCCCATAAAGTAAGGTACAATTGCTCTCAACAAGTGAGTCTTTAGGGACAACGGATCTTATCATGTAAGGGACATATTGCCCTTATAAAGTTAGCCTTTAGGGACGACGGGTCTCATCATGTAATTGACATTGCTCTTATCAAGTGTGCAAGCATTAGGGACACCGGCCATTTAGAGGGCAATTGCACTCATCATGTTAGTGAAAATTGCTCTTATTGAGTGTGTAAGCATTAGGGACAACAACTATCATCATGAGAAGGGCAATTGCTCTCATCAAATGAGCAAGTGTTTAGGGCAAAGAATCCCATAAAGTAAGGTACAATTGCTCTCAACAAGTGAGTCTTTAGGGAAAACGGCTCCAATTATGTAAGGGAAAATTGCCCTCATAAAGTTAGCCTTTAGGGACAACGGATCTCATCATGTAAGTGACAATTGCTCATATCGAGTGTTCAAGCATAAGGGACAACGACAGTACTCATGTAAGTGACAATTGCTATTATCAAGTGTGCAAGCATTAGGGACAACGGCAATCATTATGTAAAGGGCAATTGCTCTCATCAAGTGAGCAAGCGTTTAGGGACAACGGCTCCCATAAAGTAAGGTACAATTGCTCTCAACAAGTGAGTCTTTAGGGACAACGGCTCTTATCATGTAAGGGACATATTGCCCTTATAAAGTTAGCCTTTAGGGACAACGGGCTTCATAATGTAATTGACAATTGCTCTTATCAAGTGTGAAGCATTAGGGACACCGGCTATCATCATTTAGAGGGTAATAACACTCAACAAGGGAGCGAGCGTTTAGGGACAACGGCTCCTATAAAGTAAGGTACAATTGCTCTCGACTTGTAAGCCTTTAGGGACAACGGCTCTTATCATGTATGGGACAAATCGCCCTCATTAAGTTAGCCTTTAGGGACAACGGATCTCATCATGCAAGTGACAATTACTGTTGTCAAGTGTTCAAGCATTAGGGACAACGGCTATCATCATTTAAAGGGCAATTGCTCTCATCAAGTGAACAAGCGTTTAGGGACAACGGCTCCCATAAAGTAAGGTACAATTCCTCTCAACAAGTGAGTCTTTAGGGACAACGGCTCTTATCATGTAAGGGACAAATTGCCCTCATAAAGTTAGCCTTTAGGGACAACGGATCTCATCATGTAAGTGACAGTTGCTCTTATCGAGTATGTAAGCATTACGGACATCGGCTATCATCATGTAAAAGGCAAATGCTCTCATCAAGTGAGCAAGTGTTTAGGGACAACGGATCCCATAAAGTACGGTACAACTGCTCTCAACAAGTGAGACTTTAAGGACAATGGCTCTTATTATGTAAAGGAGAAATTGCCCTCATAAAGTTAGCCTTTGGGGACAACGGATCTCATCATGTTAGTGACAATTTCTTTTATTGAGTGTGTAAGCATTAGGGACAACAACTATCATCATGAGAAGGGCAATTGCTCTCATCAAGTGATCAAGTGTTTAGGGCAAAGGGTGTCAAAAACCCTAGTTCTCTCTCCCCATGGAGAAATCCGGCCGCCACTCCCCTTCTCTTTTCCGGCCATAGAACCTCCTCTTCACGTCCTCTCTACCCTAGTTAGATTCTTTGTCGTGCTTATGGTATGCAATACGCTGATGAGGTAGGTTTTTTCTTCTAAGGGGATGGCGGCTGTAATCTATTCGTGATATATTCTTAAGATTTCTCCATATCGACTCCCTACTCCTTATTGCGATTTGTTTTAGATCGTGGTTGGTTTTTTAGGGTTTCGATCTTTTGATTAATCGTACCCTTTTTTCATTATTCATAGGTCGGTTTTGTAATCGATCTTACATTTAAAGGGTCGATCTCATGGCCGTTTTTTCTAAACCCTAATCATTTGTTCTATAGTTGGTTTGCTAATCGATTTCCTCCTTGGGGTTTAGTCGGTGATTGTTTTACCCTAACCGATTAGTTTCATCCTTTTATATATCGTTTTAGGGTTTTTAATCCTAACCTATTATTTGTCTAATTCTAATCGACGTTTAGGATTTATTTTGGGTTTGGTCGATCGCTTATTCTAAGATCGACCATTATTGATGGTGATTGTACTGCTTCGCTGGTGCTTTAACGTGGAATGAATCCTGTTTAAGGTTTCGTTTTTATTTATTCGCTTGAAGTGCATCTGAAGGTAACCCTTCTTAGGGTTTGGTTCGATAATTGCTGGTTCTATTTCAGATGTATGTAATGATGGTGGGTTTTGGAGAGAGTGGATGTTAGGGGTTACCCTATCTTGTGGTTGATCGTTGAAGCATTGCTGCTGTTGGGGTGGTTTGTTGTTAATGATCGACTAATTACTGTACGTTAGGGTTTTTAATCCTAGTTATGTGCTGATACGTGATATAGCTGCTATTTTATTGATCGTTAAACATTATATATAGCTTCTATTGATCGTTAAATGCTGGAGGTCAAGTGGGTAACTTGGTTTTTTACACGGTTCATCTTTCATAGACTTGGTCATGGGTCTATTGATCGGTGTGTTGAATGAAGGTTGGTGTTTGTTTGCTATTCGTGCTATCAAGTGGATCATTATTACGTTCATCAAGGATCTTCTTGGTGTTTTATGGGAATCTGCTGCTGCGTGAATAGTGATGGAGGTTAAGTTGAAGGGTCTTATTCAAAACCCTTATTATCATCTTTTTTGGACTTTGCATTTTCCGTCAGGTTAATCTTTTGGTCTTATGATTGATGGTGCTCTATGGGCTGTATGTTAGGGTTTGTCAACCCTATTTTCGTCTACGACTGATCAAGATACATTGATTTTCATTCTTAACTTGAGTTTCCTGCTCTTTTGAAACTTATAGTAGGTGCGGTATTGGATCGAGTTGTAGTGTTGGTTTGATTCTGATTGAATCAATGAAGATTGGTGTAGTTGTTGGATCAATTGTGTGGATTGACTTGTTTCTATCCTACCATGGTTTCGGCTGCATCGTTGAAGGTTATGGACTTCTATGACGACATGAGAAGATTCAAGTTTACTTGATGTTTTTATTTGTAATCAAATAGTCGTTGTAGTTTTTGTTCATATAGTAGTTGCATGTTGTGCAGGTTTGTTATAAGAATGGTTTGTCATTCTTATATTTGAGTCTGTAAGTGTCCTTAGGGACTGAGATGAGGGGTGTACGCCCTCATCCTTTGTACTTCAACGTTTTTGGTGTAATGTATTTTACCAGGGTGTGTTATTATCCCTTTTACCCAAAAAAAGTGTTTAGGGCAACGAATCCCATAAAGTAAGGTACAATTGCTCTCAACAAGTGAGTCTTTAGGGAAAACGGCTCCTATTATGTAAGGGAAAATTGCCCTCATAAAGTTAGCCTTTAGGGACAACGGATCTCATCATGTAAGAGACAATTGCTCTTATCGAGTGTTCAAGCATAAGGGACAACGACAGTACACATATAAGTGACAATTACTATTATCAAGTGTGCAAGCATTAGGGACAACGACAATCATCATGTAAAGGGCAATTGCTCTCATCAAGTGAGCAAGCGTTTAGGGACAACGACTCCCATAAAGTAAGGTACAATTGCTCTCAACAAGTGAGTCTTTAGGGACAACGGCTCTTATCATGTAAGAGACATATTGCCCTTATAAAGTTAGCCTTTAGGGACAACGGGTCTCATAATGTAATTGACAATTGCTCTTACCAATTGTGCAAGCATTAGGGACACCGGCTATCATCATTTAGAGGGTAATTGCACTCAATAAGGGAGCGAGTGTTTAGGGACAACGGCTCCTATAAAGTAAGGTACAATTGCTCTCGACTTGTAAGCCTTTAGGGACAACGGCTCTTATCAAGTATGGGACAAATCGCCCTAATTAAGTTAGCCTTTAGGGACAACGGATCTCATCATGTAAGTGAAAATTGCTCTTGTCAAGTGTGCAAGCATTAGGGACAACGGCTATCATCATGTAAAGGGCAATTGCTCTCATCAAGTGCGCAAGCATTAGGGACAACGGCTATCATCATGTGAAAGGCAATTGCTCTCATCAAGTGAGCAAGCGTTTAGGGACAACGGCTCCCATAAAGTAAGGTAAAATTGCCCTCAACAAGTGAGTCTTTAGGGACAACGGCTCTTATCATGTAAGGGACATATTGCCCTCACAAAGTTATCCTTTAGGGACAACGGGTCTCATCGTGTAATTGACAATTGCTCTTATCAAGTGTGCAAGCATTAGGGACACCGGAAATCATCATTTAGAGGGCAATTGCACTCAACAAGTGTGTGAGCGTTTAGGGACAACGGCTCCCATAAAGTAAGGTACAGTTGCTGTGAACTTGTAAGCCTTTAGGGACAACAGCTCTTATCATGTATGGAACAAATCGCCTTCATAATGTTAGCCTTTAGGGACAACGGATCTCATCATGCAAGTGAGAATTGCTCATGTCAAGTGTGCAAGCATTAGGGACAACGGCTATCATCATGTAAAGGGCAATTGCTCTCATCAAGTGAGCAAGCGTTTAGGGACAATGGCTCCCATAAAGTAAGGTACAATTGCTCTCAACAAGTGAGTCGTTAGGGACAACGGCTCTTATCATGTAAGGGACATATTGCCCTCATAAAGTTATCCTTTAGGGACAACAGGTCACATCATGTAATTGAAAATTGCTCTTATCAAGTGTGCAAGCATTAGGGACACCAGAAATCATCATTTAGAGGGCAATTGCACTAAACATGTGAGCGAGCGTTTAGGGACAACGGCGCCCATAAAGTAAGGTACAATTGCTGTCAACTTGTAAGCCTTTAGGGACAACAACTCTTATCATGTATGGGACAAATCTCCCTCATAATGTTAGCCTTTAGGGACAACGGATCTCATCATGCAAGTGACAATTGCTCTTGTCAAGTGTGCAAGCATTAGGGACAACGGCTATCATCTTCTAAAGGGCAATTGCTCATCAAGTGAGCAAGCGTCTAGGGACACGGCTCCCATAAAGTAAGGTACAATTGCTCTCAACAAGTGAGTCTTTAGGGACAACGGCTCAAATTATGTAAGGGAAAAATTGCCCTCATAAAGTTATAGCCTTTAGGGACAACGGATCTCATCATGCAAGTGACAGTTGCTCTTATCGAGTGTGTAAGCATTTGGGACAACGGCTATCATCATGTAAAGGGCAATTGCTCTCATCAAGTGAGCAAGTGTTTAGAGACAACGGAACCCATAAAGGAAGGTACAACTGCTCTCAACAAGTGAGACTTTAGGGACAATGGCCCTTATTATGTAAGGGACAAATTGCCCTCTTAAAGTTAGCCTTTACGGACAACGGATCTCATCATGTAAGTGACAATTGCTCTTATCGAGTGTGTAAGCATTATGGACAACAGCTATCATCATGAAAAGGGCAATTGCTCTCATCAAGAAAGCAAGTGTTTAGGGCAACGAATCCCATAAAGTAATGTACAATTGCTCTCGAAAAGTGAGTCTTTATGGACAACGGCTCTTATTATGTAAGGGAAAAATTGTCCTCATTAAGTTAGCCTTTAGGGACAACGGATCTCATCATGTAAGTGACAATTGCTCTTATCGAGTGTGCAAGCACAAGGGTCAACGATAGTACTCATGTAAAGGGTAACTGCTCTCATCAAGTGAGCAAGCGTTTAGGGACAACAGATCCCATAAACTAAGGTACAATTGCTCTCAAGAAGGGAGTCTTTAGGGACGACAACTCTTATTATGTAAGGGACAAATTGACCTCATAAAGTTTGCCTTTAGGGACAACGGATCTCATCATGTAAGTTACAATTGCTCTTATCAAGTGTCCAAGCATTAGGGACAACGGCTATCATCATGTAAAGTGCAATTGCTCCCAATCAAGTGAGCAAGCGTTTAGGGACAATGGATCCAATAGACTAAGGTACAATTGCCCTTAACAAGTGAACCTTTAGGGACAACTGCTCTTATTTTGGAAGGGACGAATTGCCCTCATAAAGTTAGCCTTTAGGGACAACGGATCTCATCATGTTAGTGACAATTGCTTTTCTCAAGTGTGCAAGCATTAGGGACAACGGCAATCAACATGTAATAGACAATTGCTCTCATCAAGTGCGAAAGCGTTTAGGGATAACGGGTCCCATAAACAAAGGTACAATAGCTCTCAAGAAGGGAGCCTTTAGGGACAACGGCTCTTATTATGTAAGTGACAAATTACCCTCATAAAGTTAGCCTTTAGGGACAATGGATCTCATCATGTAAGTGACAGTTGCTCTTATCGAGTGTGTAAACATTAGGAACAACGGCTATCATCAAGTACAGGACAGTTGCCCTCATTAAGTGAGCAGGCATTTAGGGACAACGGCTCCCATAAAGTAAGGTACAATTTCTCTCAACAAGTGAGCCTTTAGGGACAACGGCTCTTATCATGTAAGGGACAAATCGCCCTCATAAAGTTAGCCTTAAGGGACAACGGATCTCAACATGCAAGTGAAAATTGCTCTTGTCAAGTGTGTAAGGTACAATTGCTCTCAACAAGTGAGTCTTTAAGGACAACAGCTCTTATCATGTAAGGGACAAATTGCCAACATAAAGTTAGCCTTTAGGGACAACGGGTCTCATCATGTAAGTGACAAGTGCTCTCATCAAGTGAGCAAGCGTTTAGGGATAACGACTCCCATAAAGTAAGGTACAATTGCTCTCAACAAGTGTGCCTTTAGGGACAAAGGCTCTTATCATGGAAGAGACAAATTGCCCTTATAAAGTTAGCCTTTAGGGACAACGGGACTCATCATGAAAGAGACAATTGCTCTTATCAAGTGTGCAAGCATTAGGGACAACGGCTATCATCATGTAAAGGGCAATTGCTCTCATCAAGTGAGCAAGTGTTTAGGGACAACGGCTCCCATAAAGTAAGGTACAATTGCTCTCAACAAGTGAGTCTTTAGGGACAACGGCTCTTATCATGTTAGGGACATATTGCCCTTATAAAGTTAGCCTTTAGGGACGACGGGTCTCATCATGTAATTGACATTGCTCTTATCAAGTGTGCAAGCATTAGGGATACCGGCTATCATCATTTAGAGGGCAATTGCACTCAACAAGTGAGCGAGCATTTAGGGACAACGGTTCGCATAAAGTAAGGTACAATTGCTCTCAACAAGTGAGTCTTTAGGGACAACGGCTGTTTTCATTTATGGGACCAATCGCCCTCATAAAGTTTGCCTTTAGGGACAACGGATCTATCATTTAAGATAGGAACTGAAATTGATGTAAGCATTGGATACCGATCTCCCCACCTATTCGGCCAAGCCTAAGAATCCTCCAAAATAATGTCCCGAACCAAAGAATTTGAAGAAAAACCAGCCCGGTAAATATCCCTCGAGGACACAATAAGAGAAAGAGGACCAACCGAACACCACTTATCAAACCAAGCAGAAGCCTTCAAACCATTCCCAATATTATACCAAAAAAATTGCCTAACAAGAGGTCTAATCTGAAGTATCTTCCGCCAACTCCAAGACAGATTACCACGACATGGAACATCCCAAAAGTTACGACCACGCAACCTATATGTATGAATCCATTTCACCCATAAAGAATCCATAGAATTGAACAAACGCCAAATATGACCAGCAATTAGAACCGTATTAAAAGATTCAAGTCTACGAATCCCAAGCCCACCCTCCTGTTTAGGTAAGCACACAACCTCCCAAGCAACTTTAGAATTACCTTTCCAAAAGGAAACCCCGCATAAGCTGCTCAAGATCATACACAATACGAGCAGGGAGGATAAAAACCGAGGCCCAATAAATGTGCATAGAAGACAGAACAGATTGAATAAGCTGAAACCGAGGCCCAACTTTATGAACCCTAGCTCGTAGTTTACAGTAAATTCAAGGGTTTTCACCCCTTGAATCCTTTCATGTGCTACTGAGATAAGTCTTCTCTTAATTCAATCAATATGTCTATGTGTTGGTTGTCTATATCTTGTGCTTTGTGGAAAACTAGAAGGGGGGTTGAATAGTTTTACGTCCTTTTTAAAAGTTTATTATCAAAATTATTTTGTAGCTTATTAAAAACTTTCGATTCGATCTCAAGTGAATTCAAATGACAACCTATATAAGCAATTCTAATCTAATAATGAAAGTATTGAAATGTAATGAAGAAAAGATAGAGTTAGAAAGATCAAACCACAACACGCGAATATATAGTGGTTCGGTTACAAGGACACCTTCCTTGCCCTACTCCATTCCCCGAGTACCACACTCAAGAGTTTTCTTCACTATGTCAACAAACTCCTTATAGTGGAGAAACGTTACACACTGGCTTACACGAGTTAACGACACTAAGCTAAATGTCGAGTTCTAATCGTAGCTAGAACCAATCTCACGACTTCTTCAAGGCTTCAAACCTTCTTCACAACTTCACAACTTCTTCAAGGCTTCACACCTTCTTCAGACCTTCACAACTTCACACCTTCTTCTATGCACAACTAATTCACAACTACTAAACTACTTTACAACACACCTAGTTTCTACAATCAACAAATTTACACCGCACTTTTACAGATATCTAACATAACTACAATATGAGGCTATCTATTCACAACACTACTACAATTAGATGGATGTAGAGAAGTGTTCTTCTTCTTGCACTTGAATGGATGAAGCTTTGGATCACTTGGAAACAAAGACTTATGAATTATATGATCAAAGGATTTTGGATCTAGAAATGGAGGTTGGATCAGAAAGTTTATAGTGCAAAAAGGTGAGAAAAATGTGTGAAATGATCCAATATTTATAGGGCCAGAATTTACTGTTCTGGAGCGTGCCGGTCCCCTTAATTAGGGGCCGGTCCTCTTAATCATTAAGGGGGCCGCTTAGTAAAATTAAGGGGGCCACCCTCCTGAACGTTGGAAAAGTTTTTCTGGATAAAATTTGCCCTTTTTGGATGGAAATTTGAAATCATATCTTTGTGGTTTAATATAGCATTACCAAAAATGATTTACCAATATATATAAAATGTTTATATCATTTTATAAGATGTTATGTCTTAAGACAAAATTTCCTTTGATCATGTAATGCATAAGATGCTTAGTTTATGCATACCTTAAGTGATATTAGATGTAGAGGTAAATATTTGTTACCAAATACTTGTTTACGCCTTAATCTTGACTTAATTTGATTTGAGTTTTGTGATTATCAAAACATAGGTTTATTGAGAGATATTAATAACCTTTTTAAACATTATTTATATCAACAATCTCCCCCTTTTTGATGATTACAAAACTTAAACTCATTAACTTAAAAATTAATTTTTAAACAAGTATTTTAGTGAGTTTATATTTACTTCTCCCCCTTTTTGTAGAATCAAAAAGGTTATGCCGACAATTTTTAAACGTGAAAAATTGACGGGTAGATATCTCCCCCTTGATGTGTACTCCCCCTCGTTTGGGGGCACCAAGAGAACGAGCTATGGAATGCTTTGCAAAAAAAATATTAGAAGCACAAGTATATGCATGCAAACATGTATAAGGTGCTAAAAAAAATAAAGCATGTTTGAAAAGAAAGCATTCATATTAAATAATTGGTTGTGTCAAGACACAACATACAATTAGCAATTTGAATTACAAGTAGAATAGCTAGTTCACAAATAAACAACTAGGAAAATACATCATCATGCAAAAAGTACATGGTCTTCATAGAGCTTACAAGCAAAAGGGTGGTAGAGGCTTTATTTATTAAGCATATGAAATGCTTAATTAGGAGAGCATGATGGTGATGTTGAAGGAATGGGTGAGAATTGTGGTGGAGGAATGATTAGAGAGGATGGTGGAGTTGGTGGTGGTGGTGGGTTGGTAAGCAAATGTTCAATATATGAAAACATATATTGAATTTCATCTCTAAGGCCAAAGATGAACGTGCGGTTGTGGATGCAACAAAGACAAGTATCCCCATGGGATTCAAGTAGCCTCCAAGGCACGGGATTGGCAAAGAAAGGTGGTGTAATTGGTGGAGATGAGAGATGAGCATCAAGTGGTGTTATTGGTGAAAGGGAGATGGTAAGATGGGTGGACATGGGTTCTTGTGTAGGAAGTGGTGATGATACTTGTGGTGACAAGTGTGAGTTGATGTAGTCATTGATTGATGAGGTTGATGGTATGGAAGATGAGGAAGTTCCATGAGTGGAAGGTGTTTTAGATGGTGCATTGGGTGCACTTGGGGATGAGCATTTGGGTGGAGGTGATGGTGTTTTGTTGTCTTCATTTGTTAAGTCAATGAAGAGTTGTTTTGGGGGGATGACCACAAGTTTTTGTTTCTTGGAGGCTTTGGAGTGTGAGGTGCTTGGTGGAGTCACGATGATTTAGATGGTGAATGATGAGATGAAGAATGGTGATTGTGGAGGGAATTTATAGTATGGAAATGGTTGATTTAGGTATGTATTTGAAATGGTTGAACGAGATTCTAAAATCAGTTGGGTTAAAATGGGAAATGGTAGCTGAAACTAGAGAAAGGGTTCACAAGATGCAAAAGAAAATAGTGAATCCAGTTCCAGATGGCCGGTCCCCTTAATTGTATGCCGGCCCCCTTAATAATTAAGGGGACCGCCTAGGGAATTAAGGGGGCTGCCCATCTGGTGTTTTCCCAGACGACCAGAAACCCAAAATTTGCAGAATTTGGTGATTTTTCAAGTGTGTTTTCCCAGCAAGCTCTATTAGAAGTATATACTCTAGGAATGATGATATATAAACATATATATATATATATATATATATATATATATATATATATATATATATATATATATATATATATATATATATAACCAAATTTCATGCAAATAAACATATTATAATCCATTTTGAAAATAAGCATGGCATAACATTAAGATAGTTGCATGATAACAATTAAAGTCTAAACATCATTCAAGAGATAAACAAGAAATAATACAAGTATTTCCGATTAAATCGGACAAATGGCAAGTCATACAAATGTCTAATAGAACCAAATCATAACAAGTAGCAATATGTCAATATCTCCTACTTCTTCTTCTTTCCAAGCATCTTCCTAAACATCTTCCCAACGGATTTGAAACCTCCTCGAAGTTCTTCATGCATTTGTTGTTGACGGTTGATGATAGACGTTTGACGAGTGAAGAGAAGCTCATCGGTACGTTCATGAGGAAGAGGAATTTGATACTCGGTATCATCAATATCGGAAAGGTCTTCAACAAAGGTCATGGGGGATGGAGTACTAACACGTGAGGTGTTTTCCTCCTCATCATCATCGTCATCACGATGAGATGTAGAACCACGAGGCCTAGAATACAAAGGAACACGAGATTTTCCTTTGTCACTTCGAGAACGACGAGTGCAAACACGAGTAAGTTGGTTCAAAGTAGGAAGGATATGAACGTAGTAGTCTCTTTGAAGATGTGGGTAATGTTCCATCACATAACGATAAAGTCGTGTGAGAAACATACCGTAAGGAAGATTGGCATTTGGGGTGTTTTTGGTGGACATGATTCGATGAATAAAAAGATAAGCCAAATTGTATTGCTCTTCAGCAATTACACAATAAAGCATGTGGGCAATGCTCGCCGTGACATGATCACGGTGACCACCAGTACCAAACGCATTCTCTCGAATGAGTTCTTCCCACTTCTTCATATCTTGGCTTAGCTCTTTGAGGAGGATTTGATTGGCATGAATATCGACATTCTTCGACTTGATTACTCGACTAGTCGTACGACGTTCTAGTTTAAGCATTCGACGAATGTCTTCAGGACTAGAAATCTCATAATAGTAGGGGCCATCCTGAGGACGATTTCTTTCAAGAGAGGAAAGATCCCATTCAGTTGAGAAAACGGCTTGGCCGTTGTATGGGATTCGAAGAATTTGACCAAATTGAGCAAGAGTAAGAGTGATGAATTGATTTTGAATCATGAAGGAAATGAGGATATTACCATAGGGATCGGTTTGCACCATCACTTGGCTATAGAAATCGAGGACAAAACGAGGAATGATTGGTTCGTTGATTTGGAAAAGACATTCAAAACGAATATTGGTGAACATTCATTCGGTTTGATCATTTTCATAGAAAGATGGATCGACAATTCGTCCTTCGTGAATGTTTCTATTTTCAATAGGACGATAGAAACATGCAACTGAAGGAGACATGCCGGGAGTAGAAGAGACATTTGGAATGTATTGTTTGGTTTTGGATACATCACCAACCGTGGTCTTAGGCATTTTCACCTAAACAATATAACAACAAAAATAGAATTAATATAAAAATAACTATCATGCATATGTTATATATATTTATATAATTATATGCAATATATGTGGAACGAAATTCTACTTCGACACAAAAAAAAAATATTCAATGAAGTAGTTTCATAATGTTCCTTTTATTTTGATTTTAAACTCGTTTAGAATATATAATATCAAAGAGTATGATATCATAATTCATTTTGAAATAAGGCTAGATATATATTAAATTATATATCTTCCATTTCATAAGAGTTTGACACAACATAAGCTTATTTAAAAGATTAAAATGAAAATTTTAGTTTTCAAAAATATCATTTTCGAGATAAACTAAACGCTCCCTTAACTAGATAAAAACATCCTAAAACATCAATATATATATTGATTATATATTTTGATGACGTCTATTGATTTTAGTAGTATTAACAAGTTTTATGAACAAGTTTTAAGTTTCAAATAACAACATATAGTTATAGTTTGTTCATGAACCAAACGCCCATGTGGTCTTCATGAACCATTTTACAACAACTTGAAAAGTATGTTTTGATTGTTTAGGATGTTAAAACAATGTAATGTAGTAAGTTTTAAGTAGTTTTTGAGAGTTATATCAACAATGCGCCTCTTGAAAAATAAAATTCAACAAGGGTTTATGGGCGATTAGTGATTTTGACAAAATGATATGTTATACTAAATTTGAGTTGCAATACATCATCCTAATCCTATGGGGAGCATTTAGTAGTTCAATTTCTAGCTTCTATTACACTTAAATTCGAATTAAAATAAATTTTAATAAAATGCATAATTATTGATTAGACACCAAATCGAATGAAATGTGATGGAATGCATGTTGGAAAACTTACAAAAGATGTTGTTATATGTTTGGTTGATGTTTTCCCCTTGCGAAACAACCCCGGATTGATGATATGGTGGAGGATTTTGATGGTTTTGGGTGTTTTGGTTCGCACTCAGCAGCAGTGGGGAAGAAGTGAATGAGCAAATGGAGTGTTTGGGAATGGAAATAAGGAGGAAAACGGATTTGGAAGTGTCAGATGGCCGGTCCCCTTAAACATTAAGGGGACCGCCCTCGATAACAAGCCGGTCCCCTTAATTATTAAGGGGGCCGCCTTTGAAATTTTCGAAATTTCGCGGAATTAGTTTCTGGAACAAAAATATTTATACGTATATAATTAGATTTATAATATATCAAAAATACGTAAAAGTTTATTGGCACGATGATAAAATTCTTAACAATTTTCAATTACCGTTTCGATAATTAAAATGTCTTTGACAATTTTGGATAAAATGATCAAAGTGTTAAGTTGATGAAGGGTTTGAGGTGTGTTCGAGAATATGTGAATAAGTGTATATATATATATATATATATATATATATATATATATATATATATATATATATATGGAGATTTCCGGCCGCATTCACCTATTATTTTCCGGCCATAAAACTTCCTTAACACGTCCTCTCTATCTTCTAACGATCCTTATTCGTTCCTAGATATGCAATACGTTGTTTTGGTTTGAGTTTTTATATTAAGTGATGGCGGCGGTGCTTTTTCTATTTTATATATCTTACGAAATCTCTTTTGGTGTAAAAACGAATTCCTAACTCTCGATACACTATCTTACGATTCCATCATAAACCCTTAATTTTTAATTCACCCTCTCGTTGGTTGGTTAATTTTTATTGGTTTATTTTGATCGTGGGTCGGTGTGACTCATAAATTCGTTTTTCTATATTGCATGGTAACTGATCATGGGTCGGTGATTCTTTATTATTCATAAGATTTGTTCCAATTGCTTAAGGTTAGGATCACTGATTGGCTGCTATACTTATTATATCGTGGGTCGGTGCTATATTGTGGATATATGATTCTTATATTACTCACGTGGGTACGCTTTGCTGCACATGCATTCATGTCTATTATTCTGCTAAGGCGTTTTTTGGTGTAGATCTGATGAGCTTTGAAGCCATACGAAACCCTAATTTTTTAGGGTTTTGTTCATAGTTATATCTCTGATTGGTGAAGTAACCCTCGCTAGGGTTTTTTAGATGCAAGTACATGCACGTTAATTGGATGTTGATTATATCAGGTATGTAACTTGGACGTGGGTATTGAGAGAGGTGTAAGTAATGTTTTTGCATGTGTAGGGCTTTTGGTTACCTACTGATTGTTCAAGGGGAAAAGTTAGGGTTTTCATCACCCTATTTGCTGGCTATCATGTTAAGAGACCTGGTGGTTTTTGCTTATTGAGTTTTCTTTGGTCTCACATGTCATGGTATTGGATGTTAGGGTACATGGTTACACTATTATTGCTCGATCAGCAGCACCTATTTACTTTACGTTGTTGTGAATGGACTGATCTTGCTGCGACTGTTTTGTGTCTCTTAATTTGGATCGTAGCTGCTGTGGTGTTGCTGGAAGGTTGCCCTATTGTGATGTTTATTGCGACCAGGGGCTTCAATTCACGTATTGAACCAATACTTTTCTGCTTGGAAGTCTTGGATTCTTAAGAAGCCTTGTTACTGACCGTGATATTGAAGGTTAGGGTTTGTATAACCCTTGGTTTGTCTATGGCAGGTTGCATATGCGTGATACAGCTGCTGAATCCATGAACGAAACCCTAATTTGTTGATTATTCCTTATTGCAATCAGTTCTATACGCTTGTATTAGGACTGTTTTGAGTTGGTTCGTTTATGGCTGCTGTTTGCATGGAATGGGTCTTGTAACATTATATTTTGCTTATGATACGGTTGATTGGGATTTTCTTAAGTCTATTCTGGTTGGTTTTGGTTTTCATCACAAAATGGTTGAATGGATCATGGTTTGTGTCTCCTCTACTTCATGTTCTATATGTATTAATGGGGATCTTCATGGCTGGTTCAAGGGTAAACGTGGCCTTAGACAAGGAGACCCTTTATCTCCTTATCTGTTTACTTTGGTTATGGAGGTTTTAACGCTTATTTTGCAGAAAAAGGTTTCTAATTCGGCGGATTTCCAGTTTCATCACTTGTGTGAGCAGCAGAGAATTATTAATCTTTGTTTTGCAGATGATCTTTTCTTGTTTTCTAGAGGCCACCCTGTTTCGGTTAATGTTATTATGCAAGCTTTGGAGGATTTCAAGAATGTTTCGGGCCTTGTCCCAAGTATTCCTAAAAGTACTGCTTTTTTCTGTAATGTTCCTAATGCTTTGAAAGCTACCATTCTTCAATCTATGCCATTTGCAGAAGGCTCTCTCCCTGTTCGGTATCTTGGTGTTCCTTTAATATCATCTAGGCTGCTATATAGGGATTGTAAGGTTCTGGTGGAAAAATTAGAAAGTCGGGTGAATGATTGGCGCAATAAGTTCCTTTCTCTTGCGGGGAGGCTTCAATTGATCAGATCTGTGTTGTCTTCTATGCATATTTATTGGGCTTCTGTTTTTATCCTTCCTACTCGTATTGTGCATGATTTGGAGCAGCTTATGAGAGGCTTCTTATGGTGTCAAGGGGAAATGAAAAGAGGTAAGGCCAAGGTAGCGTGGGAATCTGTTTGCAAGCCCCATCGTGAAGGTGGTCTTGGTATTCGTAGGTTGGCTGATTTTAATATTGCTCTTATGACTACGCATATTTGGAGTATTTTAACTCATAAGGAGTCCTTATGGGTTAAATGGATTCATTCATATAAGCTTCGTGGTAGGAGCTTTTGGGATGTTCCTTGCTTGGGTGACGTTAGTTGGGGATGGCGTAAGTTACTTGCTATTCGTCCTAAGGTGCGTCCTTTTATATGGCATATAATCAATAACGGTAAGTCTACTTCAGCTTGGTTTGACATGTGGTGTGCTTTTAGCCCTATTCGTGATATGTTCACGGCTAGGGATATTGCTCGGGCTGGTTTAACCCTTTCGGATTCAGTTTGTGATGTGATTGTTAATGGTACTTGGAGATGGCCGTCTGATTGGTATTCTCGATTTCCTGATTTAGTTAATCTCCTGGTCCCAAATTTAATTGATGAAACGGAGGATGGTTTATTGTGGCGTGATTTGGAGGGTAATCTTAGACCTTTCTCGGTTGCATGTGCTTGGGAATCCCTTCGTGCTAGGGCTGACCAAGTTGATTGGTTTCATATTCCGTGGTTTTCTCATTGTATTCCCCGGCATGCTATTCATCTGTGGCTTGTCATTAGGCAGAAGTTGAAGACTCAAGATAGGCTTAGGGAATCGGATGTTGGGCCTAATGTTGATTTAAATCTCCTTCGATGCCCACTTTGTGACACGGTTCCTGATTCTCACGCTCACTTGTTTTTTGAGTGTCAATTTTCTTCGCAGGTTTGGTTGCAGGTCCGGTCTCTTTCCGGCATGGATGCGGTTCCACCCGTGTTGGAGGATGTGCTTTTGTTCCTTATTCCTATTTCTAAGGGGCGATCTGTTGTAAGCATTCTATCTCGGCTATTACTTGCTGCTACTACCTACTACCTTTGGATGGAACGCAATTCTAGGCTTTTTAAGCATAAGAAGGCTAAGGTGGATGAAGTGGTTCAAGTTATTGTCTCTACCATTCGGTTGAAGTTGGTTAGCTTCAAATTCAAGAAGTTAACCCCTCGGTCTCGTATGCTGTTGGATACATGGAAGATTCCAAGTGCTTGTTATTTTCACGAGGGGAGTGCCAGGTAAGGGTTGTACTCTTTTTCCCTACTCCAAGGTTTTTCCCTATGGGTTTTTCTTGGAAAGGGTTTTTAAGGAGGCAGACTTCCTGGGTCGCCTTGCTCCCTTCGTGCTTATGGGTGGATGCGGGACGTTCGCTTGATTCAAGATTTTTCTTGTTTTTATACCTAGTTAGGTGCTTGTATTATTGCTAGGTTTGTGTTTATGGCATGTCATAAGCACTAGTTTATCAAGCTTTTTGCTTGAGGTTAATGTGGTACCTCAGCCACATTCCATTTGTACTTAACGATTTTTTGGTTATATATTTACCGGGGTTAACCCCTTTACCAAAAAAAAAACATTATATTTTGCTGCTGATTGAGCGCTATTGCTGGAAGTTTTATGGGGATCATGGTTTTTTACACGTTTCATCTCAAAGTCATGCTTGTGATTGCATAATACTATTAGAAGCTGCTAATGGACTTGATTTGGATTGAGCACTTGGAAGTTAAGTTTGTTAGAGTTCTTATTCAAAAACTCTTTGGATCGATTGGTTGTGACTGGTTCTTACACGATTGCCTGTTTGGTGCACATTCGATCTATTGTTAGGGTTTAATCACCCTAGTTTCGTTGCATGGTGACACTTTTCATGGTGTTATTGATGTTACTTAGATGTTTTGTAAGGGGAACATGACATGAAGGTTGCAGGATGATATGTTGAAGAATGCTTGGATGTTCTTGCGTGGATTCTTCATGGAAGTTAAAGTGGACCACATTAGTGATATAGAGGGCTCAAGTACTTCTCTTGAGTAGTATTGTCATTTTTATGTACTTTGTCATAATATGTTCACTTTATTGTCAGTTATAGGAATGTTGTGTCATTCTTATATTCGAGTCTGTAAGTGTCCTAAGGGACTGAGTCGAGGGAAGTCACCCTCGTCCTTTGTACTTCAACGTTTTTTTGGATAATATATTTTACCGGGGTGAATTAACCCTTTTACCCAAATATATATATATATATATATATATATATATATATATATATATATATATATATATATATATATATATATATATATATATATATATATATATATATAAGTATAAATGTGAGTGAAAGATGGGTTGATGGGTGAGGTTTGAAAGATAGTAGCGGAGATAGGATATAGTCGGCGAGAGGAGTTTGTTTCATCCATAGTGTTCACGTGCGAAGGCGTTCTTGCATGATAAAAGTCCACTTGACTCATATCCCTTCATCATTATGAGTCTCCTAAAAGAGGACTTACTAGAATAACGCGAGGGGGAAAGGAAAGGGTTCGATAAAGAACGATTTCCTGGAGTTCTAGAAAGTCAACTAATGACGTATCTAGGTTATGTGCAAGCAATTATATATATATATATATATATATATATATATATATATATATATATATATATATATATATATATATAATATTAAGTATAAGAGTATATATTTATAAGTATGTATATGATCGAACAAATAGAAAGAAAAAGGCAAGCAATATCTATGCAAACAATGTAATTAACTAAAGCATATTTATCTAAGCATGGCAATGAGTTATGAAAGAATGGCGTACCCGGTGGTCTTAAAAAAAAATCTTCAAAATCATCAAGATGACATATAGACTTTGAAAAAGTCTATGTTGAGAGAAACTTCAAGATTGCATTAAGTAATGTTCATCTAGCCATTCGATCCCCATTGTCTCTTTGGTCCAAAGTTGTTTGGTCCAAACATGCTTAACATTTGACTAGGATGCATGAAAGGTGGTAGTATACCCCAAGGATTGTAGCTTTGTTGGTAGTTCCACATTTGATTACTATTGTTATTATAGTTTTGTCTATTTTGGTTTCTTCTTGGTTGAGGTGTTTTAGACCTAGGGTTAGAATTATTTGATTTTCTAGGTGGTGGTGTTTTAGATCTTGTCTTAGATTTAGAAGATCCTACCTCGTTTTTCAAAGACGGTTTATAAAAAGCTTTTACTTCATCATTGTTGGCAAGAGGTATTTTTCTATCATTAATAAGTATATACTTAGGATTATATTTTAGAGATTTTTGTTCATTAGGTTCATTTTCGAATTTGACAATTTTAATCTCACTTGTTGAAGCTTCATTTGAGTTAAATCCTAAACCGGTTTTATCTCCGAATGTTCTTTGAATACTTATTATTTTACTTAGTGAGTGACTACTATTTTCAAATTTATTAAGTTTACGAATTTCTTCCCTAAGTATTTCGTTTTCACCTTTAAGCACTTGACATGATTTACATTCTTCAAAAATTTCTTTACCTTTTTCAAGTTGATGTATTTTAATTTTTAGTTCAAGTACTTCATTTTCCAATTAATTGTTTATGTATTTTAGTGATTTGTTTTTGGCCATTACTAGTTGTCCTAATTTGCATAGCCTATTATATTCATTATCTAGATCTTTTTCATCTAATGATAAGCTTTCATCACTAAAATATTCGGTTTCGGAACGTACCTCATTTGATGTATTCGCCATAAGACACTTCTCTTCTTTTGTTGTTTCTTTCTCATCTTCATCACTATCACTCCAAGTGCCTCCAACAAAAGCTCTTTGATTTTGATCTCTTGTCATCATTGGACATTTTCCGATGAGGTGATTTGGATCACCACACTTGAAACATTTTCTTTCAATCTTGTTGCTCTTGTCATCTTTACTCTTTTGAAGTGTTTTCTTTTCATCATGCGGTTGTCTTACGAATCTTCCTCGCCTTTTGAAGAATTTCTTGAAATCTCTTACGGCCATGGCGTATTCTTCGTCATCACTTTCGGAAGATGAGCTATCTTCGATACTAGATTCCTTTCTAGCTTTCAAGGCGATTGACTTGCTTTGCTTTCGTTTTTCTTTGACCATTTCGGAATCCTTCTTAATGATAACTTCGTAAACTTTTAGATTTTCAATTAATTCATCAAGTTGCAATGTTGACAAATTCTTCGATTCTTCAATAGCCGTCACTTTAGCTCGCCATTTTGGATGAAGAGCCCTAAGAAACTTCCTAACAAAATTCTTACTAGAAAAATTCTCATCAAGTGCTTTTAAACTTGTGATGATAGTGTTAAATCTAGCAAAAGCATTATCAATTGATTCCTTTTCCGGAATCGTGAATTGCTCATATTGTTAAACAAGTAGATCTATCTTATTATCTTTGACTTGACAATTACCTTGGTGAGTTATTAGTAAAGAGTTCCAAATTTCTTTTGCGGTTTCACACATAAAGATCCTTTCGTATTCTTTACGTGGAAGCGCATTATAAATAACCATTTTTGCTTCATTATTTTTAGCAAGTTTTCTTTTTAAATCATCATTTTGTTTTTCAAAAGGTACGATTTCATCTTTCTTAGTTTCGAGGTTATTTTGAATAGGTAAAAAATCACCATTAGTAATAACATGCCAAAGATCTAGATCTTTTGACTTCACATAAGTTTCGAATCGATTTTTCCAATATAAAAATCCATCACTTTCAAATAGTGGTGGTCTTTGCATAGATTGCCCTTCTAAATATTTTTCAGATTCCATAAATCGTTACAAGTTTTAAAATACAATATATTTTAAAGATCTTGCTAAACCTGGCTCTGATACCAATTGTGGAAAACTAGAAGGGGGGTTGAATAGTTTTACGTCCTTTTTAAAAGTTTATTATCAAAAATATTTTGTAGCTTATTAAAAACTTTCGATTCGATCTCAAGTGAATTCAAATGACAACCTATATAAGCAATTCTAATCTAATAATGAAAGTATTGAAATGTAATGAAGAAAAGATAGAGTTAGAAAGATCAAACCACAACACGCGAATTTATAGTGGTTCGGCTACAAGGACACCTTCCTTGCCCTACTCCACTCCCCGAGTACCACACTCGAGAGTTTTCTTCACTATGTCAACAAACTCCTTATGGTGGAGAAACCTTACACACCTTGGCTTACAGGAGTTAACGACACTAAGCTAAATGTCGAGTTCTAATCGTAGCTAGAACCAATCTCACGACTTCTTCAAGGCTTCACACCTTCTTCACAACTTCACAACTTCTTCAAGGCTTCACACCTTCTTCACACCTTCACACCTTCTTCTATGCATAACTAATTCACAACTTCTAAACTACTTTATAACACACCTAGTTTCTACAATCAACAAATTTACACCGCACTTTTACAAATATCTAACACAACTACAATATGAGACTATCTATTCACAACACTACTACAATTAGATGGATGTAGAGAAGTGTTCTTCTTCTTGCACTTGAATGGATGAAGCTTTGGATCACTTGGAAACAAAGACTTATGAATTATATGATCAAAGGATTTTGGATCTAGAAATGGAGGTTGGATTAGAAAGTTTATAGAGCAAAAAAGTGAGAAAAATGTGTGAAATGATCCAATTTTTATAAGGCCAGAATTTACTGTTCTGGAGCGTGCCGGTCCTCTTAATTAGGGGCCGGTCCCCTTAATCATTAAGTGGGCCGCCTAGTAAAATTAAGGGGGCCGCCCTCCTGAACGTTGGAAAAGTTTTTCTGGATAAAATTTGCCCTTTTTGGTTGGAAATTTGAAATCATATCTTTGTTGTTTAATATAGCATTACCAAAAATGATTTACCAATATATATAAAATGTTTATATCATTTTATAAGATGTTATGTCTTAAGACAAAATTTCCTTTGATCATGTAATGCATAAGATGCTTAGTTTATGCATACCTTAAGTGATATTAGATGTAGAGGTAAATATTTGTTACCAAATACTTGTTTACGTCTTAATCTTGACTTAATTTGATTTGAGGTTTGTGATTATCAAAACATAGGTTTATTGAGAGATATTAATAACCTTTCTAAACATTATTTATATCAACATGCTTGTCTTGATTTCAACATGTTAGGCTAGATCTATCTTGTGTTTGCTTAGATCTAATGAAACCTAGATGTTAATTATGTGTTGATTACTTGTTTATGGTTGTATTGGATGAATGATTTCAATGTTAGGCTTAAGAAAACTGGCAAATCTCCATTGTGTAACATGCTTGAACGTCTTAGGAAACATGAACCGATGTGTACTAGGTTTTATTGGTTGTATTTAATGCATGAGTAAATTCTAATGATCCCATGTTAGGAGCTTCTTAGCCGGCTCGACATAGGAGTAAAGTAGGCACTCATAGGAATGGGGAAGTAAGTACGCCACCCCATGAATAGTATTAAGGAATACAATCCGTCATCCACGCAACTATAACAAGTAATTAACGTGTATAAGATATCTAGGGAGTAGTGAAATCTAAGTAAACACATTTCTCCTACATATTGCTCACAACCTTAGTTTAATTTAGTTTATTTTCATTTCCAGTATTTTATTTTGATTGCATCTTAGTATTGGGTTAGTTGACTAGCAACTAATTCTGCCCAAATCCTTCAAACCCGAGATTTTTACTTGCTTTCATAAAATATAAAAAATACAAAAAGAATCATTCCTCATCTCTAGACCTAGTTTAGATTTTCAAATCCTAGCGACACTATTCCTAGCTGAACGATCAATCCCCCGGTACTTGTCATTATACTATACTACATCGATCAGGTACACTGCCTGGTGGGGGTTGTAAGCTTCTCGAGATCCCTCGAGAGGTAAAGCCTGGTACAATCCCCACGCATCAAGTTTTTGGCGTCGCTACCGGGGGAATAGTTATTGTCTAGGTTAGAATCTCTTTTTATTAGGTCTACTTGCTAGATTCCTTTCTAGTAAGATTTTATTTTTATTTTTAGGTTCTCTTTAGTCTATCTTATTTCTTTGTGTTTTTGTTCGTAACTCTTTACCATCCGACATCATGGAAGGTGGTAACATCTTTGAACCCATCAACCCACCGTAACAAAACCACCCACAAAACCCACTACAACCAATCCACCCACCTATAAGGTCCATCCGCTTGCAATCCAGCACCATTCGATTGGTGCAAGTCGGGTGTGCATTCTATGGATACTTTTTCGAAAACCCGACCCAACACCTTGAGGACTACCTAAAAATTACCAATTTTGTAGGATTAGGTGTTGATAATCAAGAAGGGGAACTCTTAGCCCTCTTTCAATTCTCTTTACATGGTCGGGCTCTTCAATGGTTATGCCAACTCCCTGAAAGATCCGTCTCCTCTTGGGACGATCTTGCTTCCTACTTCTTAACTAGATGCACCATGCCCATGGAAGTTATTTTGCAACATAACCAACTTAAAACAGAAAATGATGAAATAAGGAAGGTCAATGAGATGAATGAAGGTGAAATCAAGCTAGGGAGTAACACTTGTAGGGAAGGGCCAAGGGATGATTATAGAATATTTAGGAACTCCACACCAACCCTTGAGGAATTGAGGTACCATAAGTTCCTTCTAAAATGCCCTTACCCCGCAAAGTATCGAAAACACCCATGGATTAGGAAACATAATTCTATGAATCTTAAGGTCCCATGCATGATTGGTCATATGTTTAGAGAATACACTTATATCGATTTAAAAGCACCGATGAACATCATGTCTAGGCTTTATTATAATTGGATCATGAACAAAAAGTTGAAACCTAGGCGGGACCCTTACAACCCTAATCGCATGAGTAACTTTGTTGAGCGGGTTAGAGGGTTACATGTTTTCGTTGAGGATTTTGTTTATAGGTGCGACTTTATGATCTTAGAAGAATTTAGGGGAATTATTGATCAATCTTTGTGTCAGATTGTTTTAGGAGACCCTTTTGTCAAAACCTCTAAAATGACTTACAACCATGATGAGGGCACTATCACATTCGCAACCAAAGAGAAAAACATTAGGTATAGGATGTCCCATAAAGAAGAGAGGTTTAGTGAATTTGAGGATCTCAATGTTGACAACATCCCCGTGATTAAGGTTGAGAGTGAGGAAGAGAGAAACATTGGAGGTTACAAAAAGAAAGAGATCTATTACTCGAAATGTTTAGCTTTAGGCCCCGAGTATAGGAAGGATGAAAGATTGGTTAAGATGTTTGAAACCGCATTCATTTTGCGGGATAGGAAAACGTAGTAACCCATGACCTTGAGTCTAGCTACAAGACTCGTAAATAAAGAAAAGCGCTTCTTGGGAGGCAACCCATGATTTTGTGTGATTTTATTTTGTTTGTTCGTTATTTGCTTCCGTATGCATGCTTTATTTTTATTGTTGGTAGATCATGTTTCTAAACTAAATAGTGGAAATACTTTATTTTGTTGTTTTGGTTAATCTTAACTTCACCCAAAGGTATTTTTGCAAAAGATAAGTGTAAGGAGAAACCCAAAATATGTTTTTAAGAAACAAACTGATCATGATTCTCCACAATATTAAGTGAACATGTATATTCGTATTTGTTAGAGTCAAATGCTTGTATCGAGTCATAATGATGTTTTGCGGTATTTTCCAGGAAGTAGGACATAAGTTTTTCCAGAAATTTTCCGAAAACTTAACATAAAGATTTCTGCAGGCCACTTCTGACGGCGTCACGAGTTTACTCTTGACGGCGTCACGTGTAAAAATCTGGAAATTTTACTAGTTTTGTTTTTCTAACGGAGTCTTAAAGTTTTTGTTGAATTATTAGTTTTATAATCTCCAGGAAATCTCAAACATCATTCCACAAGCATTATATCTTACTTTGTTTTCTAGGATTTAGTAACATATGTAGATTGCCGCCGATTTTATGCGAGGTTGCCTTGTCTGTGTTCTCAGGATTTACAGGTTATGTATGACAAGAAGATGATTATTATTTGGAAGGGAAGCTTTGATTGTTCATTTTCTTGGAGGAAGATCTAACCTGGTCACCTTATTATCCATACCGAGTGAATCAGGGGAGTATTTGATTTCATTCTTTTTACTTATTTCACTTTTACATTCTTTACTTGAACATTGGGGACAATGTGCATCTTAAGTGTAAGGGGAGGGTAAAGTGATGATACCTTACAGATACACTTTCGCTTGAGTTTGTTTGTTTGATGGTAGATGTGTAATAAACCTATGAGAAATACTTGTTAGTGCAATTTTAGCGCCAAATTTAAAATTTTTTACAACATTTAGGAGTGAAACTTTAGCCATAGCAAGTGTCTCATGGATAGGAGATTGTATGAATGGCACATAACCGTATCATTCAAAAAAAATTTCCACCCAAATATGTGAAGTTCGCCTCTAGATTTGATAGGAAAAGCATTCATTATTAGTGCTTATGAGTGTACCTGTAGCATTTAGATTCTAGAACTTGCGTTAGTGATGCATCCCGAGGCCGCTAGTGAGACTACATTCGTGTAGTAGGATTTACTACATGATAAGAGGCATTATGATCACCCTTGTGTTAAACCCGTATCATAATTACTTGACCATTTAAGTCATATTATTTGGTTAGTTAAGTCAATTAATTTTTCCCACACCTTAGCGTTGTACTCATTTTTAGTACACGAAACCCCTAGTACACCCCTCCGTGCCTATCTTTTCGTTTCTAACTTTAAGCATTTTACTTAAAGGAAGAATTTGTTACACCCCACTTAAATGTACACCCAAATCGCCTTAGCCTTCCGTGTACGCACTCATCTTTAGTGCATTATTGTTACTTGTTAAACCTTAAGTTAATTATCTAATTGATTACATGGTTGCTAAGTCGAGTCATATCCTTGTACATATTGTTTTGGGACGATTGGGACTCATGGGTAAAGTACTTATTTTATGGAGTAATAGGGAAGAATATCATATATTACCCCCATATGTGCGTTAATCTTAAAAGTACTCCAAGTGTTATGATTTTCTTAATTCGAGTCATTAAATTAGTTATTCGTAAAGTATGTAAAAATTCAAGTGTAAGGGGAATTTTCATTCCCTATGATGTATTATTTTGGATGGTAGGGTAAGAGTGTATAAAAAAAATTGAGAAAATCAAGAAAAAAAATAGAAAAAAAAGAGAAAAACATACGGACTACCATCCCTTTTTATTCTATGTTCATTTTATGATTTTGTTATTTTTCATTTATTAGCTTAAGTCGAGTCTAGTCTTGGCTTAGCAACGCCATATTGTACATGTAATTAACCAAGATTGTTAAGTCGCCACCAGTAAAGACTGCCTATATCCAACAAAACCGTGTATTCCTTATCCCTACACCTAACGTTACAACCCTTTAAAAGACCTCTTTGATAGTTTATCCTGGGTGCTTACGCCATGTGGTGGAGGTTTGATCATTTCCCAAGCCTATGGTAATCTATTTTGCTATAACAGGTAGTGAGAGATGTTTTCCATTTCCATAATGTGATATTACTTTATTACACCCAAGAGATGTGAGTATCTAAACACTATTTGTGAGTTGCTAGTATATGACCTCCGTGCTTGTCTTTGGTCTTTAGTGGAACGATTATTTGTTGTAATTACTTTTATATTAGTGTTAAATGACCCCTAACTTGTATTTTGATTAGAATAAAAGCGCATTTGCTTGAGGACAAGCAAATCTCAAGTGAAAGGGTATATGATGAGGCGAAAAATGAACCATTTTTAGGGGGTCATTTAAGCCCGGAATTGAATTTATTTGATCAAATATTACCCTAAATCGTTCATTTTGTGATTTTAGGTACTTTGGGAGTGAAATCTGGAAAAGGAAGCAATTCGGACGTTCTTGGAGCATAAAAGTGAAGAAAACGCCAAAGACTTAATTTTCCATGCTAGAAACAGTGTATGATGGCGTCAAGAAGGAAATCCTGACGACGTCAAGAGTAAAATCCATGACGACCCAGAAGAAACCTGAAGGCGTCACAACAAGAGCGTCAAGAGTTAAATTCATGACGGCATGCATAAGGAGTACACATGACGGCGTCAGACCCAGATCTAGGCAGTCCGAGAAACTATTTGGCGGCGAGATGACGGCGTCAGACATTTGTTCTTGACGCCGTCACCTTCTAAAATCTATATATAGTTTTCTATTTTTCATTCATTGAGAGAAACTTGTGTGGAGAAACCCTAGGGCCGAACTTTGTGAACCCTAGCTCGTATTTTACAGTAAATTCAAGGGTTTTCACCCCTTGAATCCTTTCATGTGCTACTGAGATAAGTCTTCTCTTAATTCAATCAATTTGTCTATGTGTTGGTTGTCTATATCTTGTGCTTGTCTTGATTTCAACATGTTAGGCTAGATCTATCTTGTGTTTGCTTAGATCTAATGAAACCTAGATGTTAATTATGTGTTGATTACTTGTTTCTGGTTGTATTGGATGAATGATTTCAATGTTAGGCTTAACAAAACTGGCAGATCTCCATTGTGTAACATGCTTGAACGTCTTAGGAAACATGAACCGATGTGTACTAGGTTTTATTGGTTGTATTTAATGCTTGAGTAAATTCTAATGATCCCATGTTAGGAGCTTCTTAGCCGGCTCGACATAGGAGAGAAGTAGGCACTCATAGGATTGGGGAAGTAAGTACGCCACCCCATGATTGGTATTAAGGAATACAATCCGTCATCCACGCAACTATAACAAGTAATTAACGTGTAAAAGATATCTAGGAAGTAGTGAAATCTAAGTAAACACATTTCTCCCACTTATTGCTCACAACCTTAGTATAATATAGTTTATTTTCATTTCTAGTATTTTATTTTGATTGCATCTTAGTATTGGGTTAGTTGACTAGCAACTAATTCCGCCCAAATCCTTCAAACCTGAGATTTTTACTTGCTTTCATAAAATATAAAAAATACAAAAAGAATCATCCCTCATCTCTAGACCTAGTATTTAGGTTTTCTAATCCTAGCGACACTATTCCTAGCTGAACGATCAATCCCCCGGTACTTGTCATTATACTATACTACGTCGATCAGGTACACTGCCTGGTTGGGGTAGTAAGCTTCTCGAGATCCCTCGAGAGGTAAAGCCTGGTGCAATCCCCACACATCAAGTTTTTGGCGCTGCTACCGGGGGAATAGTTATTGTCTAGGTTAGAATCTCTTTTTATTAGGTCTACTTGCTTGATTCCTTTCTAGTAAGACTTTATTTTTATTTTTAGGTTCTCTTTAGTCTATCTTATTTCTTTGTGTTTTTGTTCGTAACTCTTTACCATCCGACATCATGGAAGGTGGTAACATCTTTGAACCCATCAACCCACCGCAACAAAACCACCCACAAAACCCACTACAACCAATCCGCCCACCTATAAGGTCCATCCGCTTGCAATCCAACACCATTCGATTGGTGCAAGTCGGGTATGCATTCTATGGATACTTTTTTGAAAACCCGACCCAACACCTTGAGGACTACCTAAAAATTACCAATTCTGTAGGATTAGGTGTTGATAATCAAGAAGGGGAACTCTTAGCCTTCTTTCAATTCTCTTTACATGGTCGGGCTCTTCAATGGTTATGCCAACTCCTTGAAAGATCCGTCTCCTCTTAGGACGATCTTGCTTCCTACTTCTTAACTAGATTCACCTTGCCCATGGAAGTTATTTTGCAACATAACCAACTTAAAACAGAAAATGATGAAATAAGGAAGGTCAATGAGATGAATGAAGGTGAAATCAAGCTAGGGAGTAACGCTTGTAGGGAAGGGCCAAGGGATGATTATAGAATATTTAGGAACTCCACACCAACCCTTGAGGAATTGAGGTACCATAAGTTCCTTCTAAAATGCCCTTGCCCCGCAAAGTATCGAAAACACCCATGGATTAGGAAACATAATTCTATGAATCTTAAGGTCCCATGCATGATTGGTCATATGTTTAGAGAACACACTTATATCGATTTAAAAGCACCGATGAACATCATGTCTAGGCTTTATTATAATTGGATCATGAACGAAAAGTTGAAACCTAGGCGGGACCCTTACAACCCTGATCGCAAGAGTAACTTTGTTGAGCGGGTTAGAGGGTTACATGTTTTCGTTGGTGATTTTGTTTATAGGTGCGACTTTATGATCTTAGAAGATGTTAGGGGAATTATTGATCAATCTTTGTGTCAGATTGTTTTAGGAGACCCTTTTGTCAAAACCTCTAAAATGACTTACAACCATGATGAGGGCACTATCACATTCGCAACCAAAGAGAAAAACATTAGGTATAGGATGTCCCATAAAGGAGAGAGGTTTAGCGAAGTTGAGGATCTCGATGTTGACAACATCCCCGTGATTAAGGTTGAGAGTGAGGAAGAGAGAAACATTGGAGGTTACAAAAAGAAAGAGATCTATTACTCGAAATGTTTAGCTTTAGGCCCCGAGTATAGGAAGGATGAGAGATTGGTTAAGATGTTTGAAACCGCATTCATTTTGCGGGATAGGAAAACATAGTAACCCATGACCTTGAGTCTAGCTACAAGACTCGTAAATAAAGAAAAGCGCTTCTTGGGAGGCAACCCATGATTTTGTGTGATTTTATTTTGTTTGTTCGTTATTTGCTTCCGTATGCATGCTTTATTTTTATTGTTGGTAGATCATGTTTCTAAACTAAATAGTGGAAATACTTTATTTTGTTGTTTTGGTTAATCTTAACTTCACCCAAAGGTATTTTTGCAAAAGATAGGTGTAAGGGGAAACACCAAATATGTATTTGTTAGAGTCAAATGCTTGTATCGAGTCATAATGATGTTTTGCAGGATTTTCCAGGAAGTAGGACATAAGTTTTTCCAGAAATTTTCCGAAAACTTAACATAAAGATTTCTGCAGGCCACTTCTGACGGCGTCACGAGTTTACTCTTGACGGCGTCACGTGTAAAAATCTGGAAATTTTACCAGTTTTGTTTTTCTAACGGAGTCTTAAAGTTTTTTTTGAATTATTAGTTTTATAATCTCCAGGAAATCTGCAAACATCATTCCACAAACATTATATCTTACTTTGTTTTCTAGGATTTAGTAACATATGTAGATTGCCACCGATTTTATGCGAGGTTGCCTTGTCTGTGTTCTCAGGATTTACAGGTTATGTATGACAAGAAGATGATTATTATTTTGGAAGGGAAGCTTTGATTGTTCATTTTCTTGGAGGAAGATCTAACCTGGCCACATTATTATCCATACCGAGCGAATCAGGGGAGTATTTGATTTCATTCTTTTTACTTATTTCACTTTTACATTCTTTAGTTGAACATTGGGGACAATGTTCATCTTAAGTGTAAGGGGAGGGTAAAATGATGATACCTTACAGATACACTTTCGCTTGAGTTTGTTTGTTTGATGGTAGATGTGTAATAAACCTATGAGAAATACTTGTTAGTGCAATTTTAGCGCCAAATTAAAATTTTTTTTTACAACATTTAGGAGTGAAACTTTAGCCATAGCAAGCGTCTCATGGATAGGAGATTGTATGACTTGCACATAACCGTATCATTCAAAAAAAATTTCCACCCAAATATGTGAGGTTCGCCTTTAGATTTGATAGGAAAAGCATTCATTATTAGTGCTTATGAGTGTAACTGTAGCATTTAGATTCTAGAACTTGCGTTAGTGATGCATCCCGAGGCCGCTAGTGAGACTACATTCGTGTAGTAGGATTTACTACATGATAAGAGGCATTAGGATCACCCTTGTGTTAAACCCGTATCATAAACTAATCATGCAAGCATATATATAGATTAAGAGATAAAGCATGCATTCATAAGCATATATTAAACATAATAAAACAAGTTAACATCCTAATCAAATATCCAAACAATTATTCCAAGAAAATAACAAGTACTTCCGAATATACTTTGGACAAATAGCACACAAGACATAAAAATAAATATTGTTCAACAAGCATAATCCAAGCACATCATCTCTTTTTCTTCCCGAAGATACCCTTCAAAGTCTTCCCGATAGATTTGAAGCCACCTCTAACTTCTTCATGCAAACTCTTTTGTCTTCTAAGCATCTCGGTAGTTCGTTCATGAAGCACTTCTTTGTTTTGATCACTAGGAGATGGGGTAGAATACTCGGGATAGTCAAGATCCTCTAAATTGTCAACGAACTCAGAAAACGAAGGGGTACTAGCATCATGGATGTTTTCCTTCTCATCGTCATCGTCTTGTCTAGAAGATGATCCATGAAAACTATGACGACGAGATTTTCCCTTGTCACTTCGAGTTCGAAGAGCTTGTTTTAGAGCGAGAGGACGTAAGGTGGGATAGATGGACTCATAGATGCTATTGTCAAGATCGGGGTAGTACTCGATAACATGACGATAGAGAGGAGTGAGAAACATTCCATATGGAAGATTGGCTTTGGGAGTTTTTCTAGCACACTCAATCCATTTGATAAAGAAGTAGGCCAAATTGTATGGCTTTTCGACAGCTATACAATACAACATGTGAGCAAGGCACGCCGGGAGATGGTCCCGGTGACCTCCAGTACCAAACGCATTCTCACGAATGAGTTCTTCCCAACGCTTCATGTGGGGGCCTAAGGATTTGACGAATTTCGGGTTGTGGTGGCACGCTCCACACCAAGGATTTGACGAATTTCATCGGGATGAGGGATGTCGGAGAGATAAGGACCAAAGGTTGGTCGACAACGATGAAGAGATTCGAGGTCCCACTTGTTTGTGAAAACGGCTTGACCTCTAAACAGAATTTGGAGGATTTGACCAAATTGTTCGAGAGTTAAGGTGATAAATTCATTTTGAATCATGAAGGAGATGGTGATGAAACCAAGATCATTGGTTTGGACGGTGACTTGGCTATAGAAATCGACTATGAAACGAGGAACGATTGGTTCATTAATTTCATAAAGGCAATTGAGGTTGATGCTTGAAAACAAGCGATTAATGTAGTCGGATTGAGCAAAGGCTAGATCTACTACACGTCCCTCATGAACGTTTCTATCTTCAATTTCACGATATATACGTCCAATGGAAGGAGATGTAGTAGGGAGTTGGGAAACTTTGGGAATGTAGTTTTAGTGTGGGAAAGATCTTCGGTAGTCGCTTTTGGCATTTTCACCTAAACAAATCAACAATACAAAAGACCAAAATAAATATAAAGAGAAAAAAAATGTATATATTGTTAAGACTTATGTTGGAACGTAAACATACTTCGACACTATTCCTAGGAAGTAGTTTACCATGTTCCTCAATATTGTTAAGTCGCCACCAGTAAAGACTGCCTATATCCAACAAAACCGTGTATTCCTTATCCCTATACCTAACGTTACAACCCTTTAAAAGACCTCTTTGATAGTTTATCCTGGGTGCTTACGCCATGTGGTGGAGGTTTGATCATTTCCCAAGCCTATGGTAATCTATTTTGCTATAACAGGTAGTGAGAGATGTTTTCCATTTCCATAATGTGATATTACTTTATTACACCCGAGAGATGTGAGTATCTAAACACTATTTGTGAGGTGCTAGTATATGACCTCCGTGCTTGTCTTTGGTCTTTAGTGGAACGATTATTTGTTGTAATTACTTTTATATTAGTGTTAAATGACCCCTAACTTGTATTTTGATTAGAATAAAAACGCATTTGCTTGAGGACAAGCAAATCTCAAGTGTAAGGGCATATGATGAGGCGAAAAATGAACCACTTTTAGGGGGTCATTTAAGCCCGGAATTGAATTTATTTGATCAAATATTACCCTAAATCGTTCCTTTTGTGATTTTAGGTACTTTGGGAGTGAAATCTGGAAAAGAAAGCAATTCGGACGTTCTTGGAGCATAAAAGTGAAGAAAACGCCAAAGACTTAATTTTCCATGCTAGAAACAGTGTATGATGGCGTCAAGAAGGAAATCTTGACGACGTCAAGAGTAAAATCCATGACGACCCAGAAGAAACCTGAAGGCGTCACAACAAGAGCGTCAAGAGTTAAATTCATGACGGCATGCATAAGGAGTACACATGACGGCGTCAGACATTTGTTCTTGACAGTCCGAGAAACTATTTGGCGGCGAGATGACGGCGTCAGACATTTGTTCTTGACGCCGTCACCTTCTAAAATCTATATATAGTTTTCTATTTTTCATTCATTGAGAGAAACTTGTGTGGAGAAACCCTAGGGCCGAACTTTGTGAACCCTAGCTCGTATTTTACAGTAAATTCAAGGGTTTTCACCCCTTGAATCCTTTCATGTGCTACTGAGATAAGTCTTCTCTTAATTCAATCAATTTGTCTATGTGTTGGTTGTCTATATCTTGTGCTTGTCTTGATTTCAACATGTTAGGCTAGATCTATCTTGTGTTTGCTTAGATCTAATGAAACCTAGATGTTAATTATGTGTTGATTACTTGTTTATGGTTGTATTGGATGAATGATTTCAATGTTAGGCTTAACAAAACTGGCAGATCTCCATTGTGTAACATGCTTGAACGTCTTAGGAAACATGAACCGATGTGTACTAGGTTTTATTGGTTGTATTTAATGCATGAGTAAATTCTAATGATCCCATGTTAGGAGCTTCTTAGCCGGCTCGACATAGGAGTGAAGTAGGCACTCATAGGATTGGGGAAGTAAGTACGCCACCCCATGAATGGTATTAAGGAATACAATCCGTCATCCATGCAACTATAACAAGTAATTAACGTGTAAAAGATATCTAGGAAGTAGTGAAATCTAAGTAAACACATTTCTCCCACTTATTGCTCACAACCTTAGTATAATATAGTTTATTTTCATTTCTAGTATTTTATTTTGATTGCATCTTAGTATTGGGTTAGTTGACTAGCAACTAATTCCGCCCAAATCCTTCAAACCTGAGATTTTTACTTGCTTTCATAAAATATAAAAAATACAAAAAGAATCATCCCTCATCTCTAGACCTAGTATTTAGGTTTTCTAATCCTAGCGACACTATTCCTAGCTGAACGGTCAATCCCCCGGTACTTGTCATTATACTATACTACGTCGATCAGGTACACTGCCTGGTGGGGGTTGTAAGCTTCTCGAGATCCCTCGAGAGGTAAAGCCTGGTGCAATCCCCACACATCAAGTTTTTGGCGCTGCTACCGGGGGAATAGTTATTGTCTAGGTTAGAATCTCTTTTTGTCTACTTGCTTGATTCCTTTCTAGTAAGATTTTATTTTTATTTTTAGGTTCTCTTTAGTCTATCTTATTTCTTTGTGTTTTTGTTCGTAACTCTTTACCATCCGACATCATGGAAGGTGGTAACATCTTTGAACCCATCAACCCACCGCAACAAAACCACCCACAAAACCCACTACAACCAATCCACCCACCTATAAGGTCCATCTGCTTGCAATCCAACACCATTCGATTGGTGCAAGTCGGGTATGCATTCTATGGATACTTTTTTGAAAACCCGACCCAACACCTTGAGGACTACCTAAAAATTACCAATTCTGTAGGATTAGGTGTTGATAATCAAGAAAGGGAACTCTTAGCCTTCTTTCAATTCTCTTTACATGGTCGGGCTCTTCAATGGTTATGCCAACTCCCTGAAAGATCCGTCTCCTCTTAGGACGATCTTGCTTCCTACTTCTTAACTAGATTCACCTTGCCCATGGAAGTTATTTTGCAACATAACCAACTTAAAACAGAAAATGATGAAATAAGGAAGGTCAATGAGATGAATGAAGGTGAAATCAAGCTAGGGAGTAACACTTGTAGGGAAGGGCCAAGGGATGATTATAGAATATTTAGGAACTCCACACCAACCCTTGAGGAATTGAGGTACCATAAGTTCCTTCTAAAATGCCCTTGCCCCGCAAAGTATCGAAAACACCCATGGATTAGGAAACATAATTCTATGAATCTTAAGGTCTCATGCATGATTGGTCATATGTTTAGAGAACACACTTATATCGATTTAAAAGCACCGATGAACATCATGTCTAGGCTTTATTATAATTGGATCATGAACGAAAAGTTGAAACCTAGGCGGGACCCTTACAACCCTGATCGCAAGAGTAACTTTGTTGAGCGGGTTAGAGGGTTACATGTTTTCGTTGGGGATTTTGTTTATAGGTGCGACTTTATGATCTTAGAAGATGTTAGGGGAATTATTGATCAATCTTTGTGTCAGATTGTTTTAGGAGACCCTTTTTGTCAAAACCTCTAAAATGACTTACAACCATGATGAGGGCACTATCACATTCGCAACCAAAGAGAAAAACATTAGGTATAGGATGTCCCATAAAGAAGAGAGGTTTAGCGAAGTTGAGGATCTCGATGTTGACAACATCCCCGTGATTAAGGTTGAGAGTGAGGAAGAGAGAAACATTGGAGGTTACAAAAAGAAAGAGATCTATTACTCGAAATGTTTAGCTTTAGGCCCCGAGTATAGGAAGGATGAGAGATTGGTTAAGATGTTTGAAACCGCATTCATTTTGCGGGATATGACGCTCCACACCAAGGATTTGACGAATTTCGTCGGGATGAGGGATGTCGGAGAGATAAGGACCAAAGGTTGGTCGACAACGATGAAGAGATTCGAGGTCCCACTTGTTTGTGAAAACGGCTTGACCTCTAAACGGAATTTGGAGGATTTGACCAAATTGTTCGAGAGTTAAGGTGATAAATTCATTTTGAATCATGAAGGAGATGGTGATGAAACCAAGATCATTAGTTTGGACGGTGACTTGGCTATAGATATCGACTATGAAACGAGGAACGATTGCTCTCATTAAGTGAGCAAGTGTTTAGGGACAATGGATCCCATAAACTAAGGTACAATTGCTCTCAACAAGTTAGTCTTTAGGGACAACGGCTCTTATTACGTAAGGGAAAAATTGCCCTCACAAAGTTAGCCTTTAGGGACAACGGATCTCATCATGTAAGTGACAATTGCTCATATCTAGTGTGCAAGCATTAGGGACAACAGCTATCATCATGTAAAGGGCAATTGCTCTCACCATGTGAGCAAGCGTTTAGGGACAATGGATCCCATGAATTAAGGTACAATTGCTCTCAACAAGTGAGCCTTTAGGGACAACGGCTCTTATTATGTAAGGGACAAATTGCCCCCATAAAGTTAGCCTTTAGGGACAACGGATCTCATCATGTAAAGGGCAATTGCTCTCATCATGTGAGCAAGCGTTTAGGGACAACGGCTCCCATAAAATAAGGTACAATTGCTCTCAACAAGTGAGTCTTTAGGGACAACGGCTCTTATCATGTAAGGGACATATTGCCCTCATAAAATTAGCCTTTAGGGACAACGGGTCTCATCATGTATGTGACAATTGCTCTTATCAAGTGTGCAAGCTTTAAGGACACCGGCTATCATCATTTAAAGGGCAATTAAACTCAACAAGTGAGCGAGCATTTATGGACAACGGCTCCCATAAAGTAAGGTACAATTGTTCTCAACTTGTAAGCCTTTAGGGACAACGACTCTTATTCTGTATGGGACAAATCACCCTCATAAAGTTAGCCTTTAGGAACAACGGATCTCATCATGCAAGTGACAATTGCTCTTGTCAAGCTTGCAAGCATTAGTGAAAATGGCTATCAACATGTAAAGGGCAATTGCTCTTATTAAGTGAGCAAGCGTTTAGGGACAACGGCTCCAATAAAGTTAAGGACAACGGCTCTTAATCATGTAAGGGACAAATTGACCTCATAATGTTAGCCTTTAGGGACAACGGATCTCATCATGTAAGTGACTACTCTTATCGAGTGTGTAAGCATTAGGGACAACGGCTATCATCATGTAAAGGGCCAATTGCTCTCGTCAAGTGAGCAAGTGTTTTAGGGACGATGGATCCCATAAAGTAAGGTACAACTGCTCTCAACAAGTGAGACTTTAGGGCCAATGGCTCTTATTATATAAAGGACAAATTGCCCTCATAAAGTTAGCCTTTAGGGACAACGGATCTCATCATGTACACAATTGCTCTTATCGAGTGTGTAAGCATTAGGGACAACGGCTATCATCATGAAAAGGGCAATTTCTCTCATCAAGTGAGCAAGTGTTTAGGGCAACGAATCCCGTAAAGTAAGGTACAACTGCTCTCAACAAGTGAGTCTTTAGGGACAATGGCTCTTATTATGTTAGGGAAAAATTGCCTCATACAGTTAGCCTTTAGGGACAACGGGTCTCATCATGTAATTGACAATTGCTCTTATCAAGTGTGCAAGCATTAGGGACACCGGCTATCATCATTTAGAGGGAAATTGCACTCAACAAGTGAGCGAGCGTTTAGGGACAACGGCTCCTATAAAGTAAGGTATAATTGCTCTCGACTTGTAAGCCTTTAGGGACAGCGGCTCTTATCATGTATGGGACAAATCGCCCTCATAAAGTTATCCTTTAGGGACAACGGATCTCATCATACAAGTGACAATTGCTCTTGTCAAGTGTGCAAGCATTAGGGACAACGGCTATCATCATGTAAAGGGCAATTGCTCTCATCAAGTGAGCAAGCGTTTAGGGACAACGGCTCCCATAAAGTAAGGTACGATTGCTCTCAACAAGTGAGTCTTTAGGGTCAACGGCTCATATCATGTAAGGGACAAATTGCCCTCATAAAGTTAGCCTTTAGGGACAACGGATCTCATCATGTAAGTGACAGTTGCTCTTATCGAGTGTGTAAGCATTAGGGACAACGGCTATCATCATGTAAAGGGCAATTGCTCTCATCAAGTGAGCAAGTGTTTAGGGACAACGGATCCCATAAAGTAAGGGACAACTGCTCTCAACAAGTGAAACTTTAGGGACTATGGCTCTTATTATGTAAGGGAGAAATTGCCCTCATAAAGTTAGCCTTTGGGGACAACGGATCTCATCATGTAAGTGACAATTGCTCTTATCGAGTGTGTAAGCATTAGGGACAACAGCTATCATCATGAAAAGGGCAATTGCTCTCATCAAGTGAGCAAGTGTTTAGGGCAACGAATCCCATAAAGTAAGGTACAATTGCTCGCAATAAGTGAGTCTTTAGGGACAACAACTCTTATTATGTAAGGGAAAATTGCCCTCATAAAGTTTGCCTTTAGGGACAACGGATCTCATCATGTAAGTGACAATTGCTCTTATCGAGTGTGCATGCATAAGGGACAACGACAGTACTCATGTAAAGGGTAACTGCTCTCATCCAGTGAGCAAGCGTTTAGGGACAACATATCCCATAAACTAAGGTACAGTTTTGCTCACAAGAAGAGAGTCTTTAGGGACGACAACTCTTATTATGTAAGGGACAAATTGACCACATAAAGTTTGCCTTTAGGGACAACGGAGCTCATCATGTAAGTTACAATTGCTCTTATCAAGTGTGCAAGCATTAGGGACAACGGCTATCATCATGTAAAGGGCAATTGATCTCAATCAAGTGAGAGAGCGTTTAGGGACAATGGATCCCATAAACTAAGGTACAATTGCTCTCAACAAGTGAGCCTTTAGGGAGAACGGCTCTTATTATGTAAGGGACGAATTGCCCTCACAAAGTTAGCCTTTAAGGACATCGGATCTCATCATGTAAGTGACAATTGTTCGTATCGAGTGTGCAAGGATTAGGGACAACGGAAATCATCATGTAATGGACAATTGCTCTCATTAAGTGAGAAAGCATTTAGGGACAACGGGACCCGTAAACTAAGGTATAATTGCTCTCAACAAGTGAGCGTTTAGGGACAACGGATATCATCAGGTAAGAGACAGTTGCTCTTGTCAAGTGTGCAAGCATTAGGAACAACGGCTATCATCATGTAAAGGACAATTGTTTTCATCAAGTGAGCAAGTGTTTAGGGACTACGGCTCCCATAAAGTAAGGTACTATTACTCTCAACAAGTGAGTCTTTAGGGACAACGGGTCTCAACATGTATGTGACAATTGCTCTTATCAAGTGTGCAAGCATTAGGGACAACGACTATCATCATATAAAAGGCAATTGCTCTCATCAAGTAAGCAGGCGTTTCGGGACAAAGGCTCGCATAAAGTCTGGTACAATTGCTCTCAACAAGTTAGCCTTTAGGGACAACGGCTCTTATCATGGAAGAGACAAATTCCCCTTATAAAGTTAGCCTTTAGGGACAACGGGTTTCATCATGTAAGTGACAATTGCTCTTATCAAGTGTGCAAGCTTTAAGGACACCGGCTATCATCATTTAAAGGGCAATTGCACTCAACAAGTGAGCGAGCGTTTATGGACAACGGCTTCCATAAAGTAAGGTACAGTTGCTCTTATCAAGTGTACAAGCATTAGGGACAACGACTATCAACATGTAAAGGGCAATTACTCTCATTAAGTGAGCAAGCGTTTAGGGACAACGGCTCCAATAAATTAAGGTACAATTGCTCTCAACAAGTGAGTCTTTAGGGACAACGGCTCTTATCATGTAAGGGACAAATTGCCCTCATAAAGTTAGCCTTTAGGGATAACGGATCTCATCATGTAAGTGACTGCTCTTATCGAGGGTGTAAGCATTAGGGACAACGGCTATCATCATGTAAAGGACAATTGCTCTCGTCAAGTGAGCAAGTGTTTAGGGACGATGGATCCCATAAAGTAAGGTACAACTGCTCTCAACAAGTGAGACAATGGCCCTCATAAAGTTAGCCTTTAGGGACAACGGATCTCATCATGTAAGTGACAATTGCTCTTATCGAGTGTGTAAGCATTAGGGACAACGGCTATCATCATGAAAAGGGCAATTTCTCTCATCAAGTGAGAAAGTGTTTAGGGCAACGAATCCCAAAAAGTAAGGTACAATTGCTCTCAACAAGTGAGTCTTTAGGGACAACGGCTCTTATTATGTAAGGGAAAAATTGCCCTCATAAAATTAGCCTTTAGGGACAATGGATCTCATCATGTAAGTGACAGTTGCTCTTATAGAGTGTGTAAGCATTAGGGACAACGACTATCATCATGTAAAGGGCAATTGCTCTCATTAAGTGAGCAAGTGTTTAGGGACAATGGATCCCATAAACTAAGGTACACTTGCTCTCAACAAGTGAGTCTTTCGGGACAACGGCTCTTATTACGTAAGGGAAAAATTGCCCTCATAAAGTTAGCCTTTAGGGACAACGGATCTCATCATGTAAGTGACAATTGCTCTTATCTAGTGTGCAAGCATTAGGGACAACAGCTATCATCATGTAAAGGGCAATTGCTCTCACCATGTGAGCGTTTAGGGACAATGGATCCATTGAACTAAGGTACAATTGCTCTCAACAAGTAAGCCTTTAGGGACAACGGCTCTTATTATGTAAGGGACAAATTGCCCTAAAAAAGTTAGCCTTTAGGGACAACGGATCTCTTCATGTAAGTGACAATTGCTCTTATCAAGTGTGCAAGCATTAGGGACAACGGCTATCATCATGTAAAGGGCAATTGCTTTCATCATGTGAGCAAGCGTTTAGGGACAACGGCTCCCATAAAGTGAGGTACAATTGCTCTCAACAAGTGAGTCTTTAGGGACAACGGCTCTTATCATGTAAGGGACATATTGCCCTCATAAAATTAGCCTTTAGGGACAACGGGTCTCATCATGTATGTGACAATTGCTCTTATCAAGTGTGCAAGCTTTAAGGACACCGGCTATCATCATTTAAAGGGCAATTAAACTCAACAAGTTAGCGAGCGTTTATGGACAACGGCTCCCATAACGTAAGGTACAATTGTTCTCAACTTGTAAGCCTTTAGGGACAACGGCTCTTATTCAGTATGGGACAAACCACCCTCATAAAGTTAGCCTTTAGGGACAACGGATCTCATCATGCAAGTGACAATTGCTCTTGTCAAGCTTGCAAGCATTAGGGAAAACGGCTATCATCATGTAAAGGGCAATTGCTCTCATCATGTGAGCAAGCGTTTAAGGACAACGGCTCCCATAAAGTAAGGTACAATTGCTCTCAACAAGTGAGTCTTTTGGGACAACGGCTCTTATCATGGAAGGGACAGATTGCCCTCCTAAAGTTAGCCTTTAGGGACAACGGGTTTCATCATGTAAGTGACAATTGCTCTTTTCAAGTGTGCAAGCTTTAAGGACACCGGCTATCATCATTTAAAGGGCAATTGCACTCAACAAGTGAGCGAGCGTTTATGGACAACGGCTCCCATAAAGTAAGGTACAATTGCTCTCAACTTGTAAGCCTTTAGGGGCAACGGCTCTTATTTTGTATGGGACAAATCACCCTCATAAAGTTAGCCTTTAGGGACAACGGATCTCATCATGCAAGTGACAATTGCTCTTGTCAAGCTTGCAAGCATTAGTGAAAAAGGCTATCAACATGTAAAGGGCAATTGCTCTCATTAAGTGAGCAAGCGTTTAGGGACAACGGCTCCAATAAAGTTAGGGACAATGGCTCTTATCATGTAAGGGACAAATTGCCCTCATAAAGTTAGCCTTTAGGGACAACGGATCTCATCATGTAAGTGACTGCTCTTATCGAGTGTGTAAGCATTAGGGAACACGGCTATCATAATGTAAAGGGCAATTGCTCTCGTCAAGTGAGCAAGTGTTTAGGGACGATGGATCCCATAAAGTAAGGTACAACTGCTCTCAACAAGTGATACTTTAGGGACAATGTCTCTTATTATGTAAAGGACAAATTGCCCTCATAAAGTTAGCCTTTAGGGACAACGGATCTCATCATGTACACAATTGCTCTTATCGAGTGTGTAAGCATTAGGGACAACGGCTATCATCATGAAAAGGGCAATTTCTTTCATCAAGTGAGCAAGTGTTTAGGGCAACGAATCCCATAAAGTAGGGTACAATTGCTCTCAACAAGTGAGTCTTTAGGGACAACGGCTCTTATTATGTAAGGGAAAAATTGCCCTCATACAGTTAGCCTTTAGGGACAACGGATCTCATCATGTAAGTGACAGTTGCTCTTATAGAGTGTGTAAGCATTAGGGACAACGACTATTATCATGTTTAGGGACAATGGATCCCATAAACTAAGGTACAATTGCTCTCAACAAGTGAGTCTTTAGGGACAACGGCTCTTATTACGTAAGGGAAAAATTGCCCTCATAAAGTTAGCCTTTAGGGACAACGGATCTCATCATGTAAGTGACAATTGCTCTTATCTAGTGTGCAAGCATTTGGGACAACAGCTATCATCATGTAAATGGCAATTGCTCTCACCATGTGAGCAAGCGTTTAGGGACAATGGATCCCATGAACTAAGGTACAATTGCTCTCAACAAGTGAGCCTTTAGGGACAACGGCTCTTGTAAGGGACAAATTGCCCTCATAAAGTTAGCCTTTAGGGACAACGGATCTCATCATGTAAGTGACAATTGCTCTTATCACCGTGCAAGCATTAGGGACAACGACCATAAAAAACCCCTCATGAGCTGCTCCAAGTATAATACGAGCAGGATGGATGAAAACAGACGCCCAATAAATATGCATCGAAGACAACACGGACCTGATCAATTGAAGCCTACCCGCCAACGAAAGAAACTTATTACGCCAATCATTCACACGCCCTTCTAATTTCTCCACAAGAACCTTACAATCCCTATAGAGAAGCCTAGACGAAATGAGAGGAACGCCCAAATATCTAACCGGAAGAGACCCTTCTGCAAATGGCATAGACTGAAGAATCATAGCTTTCAAAGTACTAGGCACATTACAGAAAAAAGCAGTACTCTTGGGAATACTCAGAACAAGACCTGAAACATTCTTGAAATCCTCCAAAGCTTGCATAATAACGTTAACCGATTCTGGATGGCCTCTAGAGAATAAGAAAAGATCATCTGCAAAATAAAGGTTAATAATACGCTGTTGCTCACATAAATGATGAAATTGAAACTCCATCATTGTATTACCCATCTTTTTCTGCAGAATAAGGGTTAAAACCTCCATAACCAAAGTAAACAAGTAAGGAGATAACGGGTCACCTTGCCGAAGACCTCGCTTACCTTGGAACCAGCCATGAAGATCCCCATTAACACATATGGAATACGATGTAGAAGAAACACAAACCATAATCCAATCGACCATTTTATGATGGAAACCAAAACCAATCAGAATAGACCTAAGAAAAGCCCAATTAACCGTATCATACACCTTTTGAATATCCACTTTAAAAGCACATCTAGGCGGACCTCTCCCTCTATGATAATTCCGCATAATATCTTGGGTAAGCAAAATATTATCAGAAATACGCCGCCCAGGAACAAACGCAGATTGGTTAATACTAACCAAATGACCAAGGCTGTCTTTAACACGGTTCGCAATAATTTTACTAATGCACTTAAACAACACATTGCAACAAGAAATAGGCCTATAATCAGTAATCATAGACGGGGTAGACACTTTAGGAATCAATGATATTAGTGTGGTTAGTTTCCTTAAGAAGCTTACCATTAGAAAAGAAATCCCGAATAGCACACGTGACATCAATACCCACAACATTCCATGCTTTCTTAAAGAAAGCGGCAGTGTACCCGTCAGGCCCAGGAGCTTTATCATCCCACATCGAGAATATAGCTTCCCTAATTTCAGAATCCGTAACATCTCTCACCATAAAATCAGCCATTTGAGGATTAAGGACATTAGAGAATAAAGCATGATCATCAAGAGGGGTACAATCCCCTTCAATACCCAGAAACTGCTAATAATGAGAAACAAAAGCCCCTGCAACTGCACTTCCTTCATATAATATTGCCTCCTTAAAAGCAAGAAGGTAATGAGCATGATCTTCCCGAAGGGCTGAATTAAACGGGTCTTTATCAATAGCACGTTAGACTCTAACTCCTTATGAAGACTAGTAACCCTCTCGTGAAGGTTACCTTGGTTTATACAAAAGCTTACGAAAAGAAGATTTCAGCCCCTTCAAGTGTTTAACAACACGATACATAGGACAACCATTTACACTAAGATTCCACCCCGAAGTAACAGTATCAATAGAGCCCTCTTTATGCACCAGAAAATTAGAGAACTTAAAAGGTTTAGGTTTGAGTTTAGCCACCTGAGGAATACGAAGGACACAAGGAGAATGATCTGAAATACGGTAAGGTTGGAAAATAGCAAACGAACCCGGGAAATCATCACCAAACTTTAAATTACCCATAATTCTATCAATCTTCTTTAACGTTCCATTAGAGCCTCTTGGTTTTTGGTTCCATGTAAAATGCAGCCCCGTACTATTAACATCCGACACCTCCATATTCAATACACATTCTTTAAATTCACGCATAGCAATATCAAGAGCATAACCACCACACGAATGATCCTCCAAATTAAGAGCAGCATTAAAGTCTCCCAATAACACCCAAGGCCTACTACTCCAAAGCGCTCTCCGATTAACATAATAGTTATCTCCATAAACAAAGGAACAAAAAACGGTTTTGTTTTCATTACGAACATTAACCTGAACATGCATAACTTGGTTAGTAGAAGCCATAACCATAACATCAACAATATCATCATTCCAGCCAAGAATGATACGAGAACCCTTATTACAAAGATTCCCATTAGACGTCCATTTCCAACGACGACACACCTTACAACATGTATCGTACACACCCGAAGCATCTACATGAGACTCCAAAACAGCACACATACTGAGGTTATTCTCATTAACAACATGACGAACCTCTTTTTGTTTAGGGGAACGGTTCAGACCCCTTATATTCCATGAAGTGATACTAAACATCGGGAACATTAAGGACGGAAGTGCTTGCCCCCGATTGATCAAACAAATTACTAGATTCATCAAAAACATTAACAACCTCCTCCTCATCCAGCTTCGTATCCTCTTGAACACCCTCATCCACCGCCAAAGCATCAAAAGGATTAGATGTGGAAATATTAGCAGTCGGTTTAGATGAGCTTCCCGTAGGATTTTGGTAGGTTGTTGTTACATTATCGTTATGAGACGGCACAATACTATCATTAGACTTTAAGTTACTACTTGATGAAGAGACTCCCACCTTATCAGGGGGAGGACCATAACTAGTATTAGCAACACCTGTTGGTGTTTGAGATGAAGTTGCAACAACTTTCGGTCTGTAGTACATGTTCTTACCGACAGGGAACCCTTTTTTTGGGTAAAGGGGAGTAATCCTGCACCCTGGTAAAGTTCATTATCCAAAAATGTTGAAGTACTAAAACACCTTCACTACGGGCGATTGTATAACCTAGGGTTTCATACAGTTTTCCTGTTCATCTATACATCCTTTAATCCATTTTATTTTAATCCAATCTTATAATAATACTTCTGCTACTGTAGATCCGTGTCGTGTTTGTTTTAATTTCACTTTCATTAAATAATCCGCCCTTTTTGTTTCATTTTTCTGTTATAACGCCCGTGTTACTGTTCATCGTACTTTTCATTTCCACCATTAATCCGTCCGTGTTAATGTTTCTGTCACTATAATCACTATGTCGGATTCTAATCTTGACCCTAAACCTAATCCGTCCTCTCATAGGACGGATTCTTCGCTTAAACCTAAAAAAACAACCAGAACCATGAATCCTTCGAATAAATCTACTTTGAAACATTCTAGTATGTTGTCTAATGTTCCTAAGAATCTCTATTCTAAAGTGAATACTAGATCTGCTTCAAGGGGTAATAGAGTTGCTATGGATATGGACGATTTGGAGTGTGATGATGGGGCTTCTGAGTCTGTGGAGGAGTTTGGAGGCTCTTGTTCTGGTATTTATGATGGGGGTAGTGTTGGTGATGGATCTGAGGCTGGTAAGGTGAATTCTGGTAAAGTTAATAATATTTCATTTGACTGTGATGATTATAGATGAAATTGCAAAGAGTTTAAATGATGAGCCTATTTCTGCTAATGTTAAGAATGTTGGTAATGAGGGTAGTCTTAATAGTGGGCCTAAGGATGTTAATGGTTTGCCTGCTAGTGATGTAGGTCAGGGGAATGTATTGTGTAATAGGGGTAATGTTCATGATGTGTCTAAAACTAGTGTGGGTAACACTAATTTGAAGCACAATGTTGGTTCTGATAAGCCTAGGAGCCCTACTAAAGTCAGTTTTGGTGATGTTAGGGTTCCGGGTTTGTTTAAGGTTAATGGGAATGTTAGGTATTCTTTGGTGATGATTATTGTCTATAATACGATAGGAATGGTGGAGATTTTGTTTGTGGTGTTCTTTGATACTACAAACAGATTTTATGTTGAAGATCGCTTGGAGGTTTCTATGTGGATTCTTCTTTGTTTGTGGTGTTCTTTGATACTACAAACAGATTTTATGTTGAAGATCGCTTGGAGGTTTCTATGTGGATTCTTCATAGAAGTTAAGGTGGATCGCCAAAGTGATATAAAAGGCAAGTGCTTTTCTTGAGTAGTATTGTAAATTCTTATGTACTTTGTCATTTTTGGTAGGTTCATTTTATTGTAAGTTATAGGAATGGTGTTCATTCTTATATTCGAGTCTGTAAGTGTCCTAAGGGGCTGAGGTGAGGGACTCACTCTCATCCGTTGTACTTCAATATTTTTTTGGTTATTATATTTTACCAGGGTGCAGGATTACTCCCCTTTTTCCAAAACTTCATTTTATTTAATATATTTCACCTTTGGGGAAAATAACAATAACAATAACAATAACAATAACAATAATGATAATGATAATGATAATGATAATGATAATGATAATGATAATAATAACAATAATAATAATAATAATAATAATAATAATAATAATAATAGTTAACTAGAAATGATTTTACACATATAAGTAATGTAATTAAACATTTTAAACAATTTAAAAATCATTTGAATATATCTAAAATAATTTATAAATAATTTATAATAATTTAAATTAAATATAAAAGATTTCGATGGTTTTTAAGTGATTTAATAAATAATTATTTAAATAATAATAATAATAATAATAATAATAATAATAATAATAATTTCATACGACTATCAATTTGTATTAAATAAATATTATTCATATTATTTATAAATGATTTAAATAAATTAAAAGTGATTTAAATAAATAAAAATGATTTAAATTAATTAGAAATAAACATAAGCTAATTGATTATGAAATGAATAAAATAAATTAGTAAAAAGCGATTTAAATTAATAATAATAATAATAATTATTATTATTATTATTATTATTATTATTATTATTATTATTATTATTATTATCATTATTATTAATTATTTATTATAATATAATAATAATAATGATAATAATAATAATAATAATAATAATAATAATAATAATAATAATAATAATAATAATAATAATAATAATAATAATAATTTCATACGACTATCAATTTGTATTAAATAAAATATTATTCATATTATTTATAAATGATTTAAATAAATTAAAAGTGATCTAAATAAATAAAAATGATTTAAATTAATTAGAAATAAACATAAGCTAATTGATTATGAAATGAATAAAATAAATTAGTAAAAAGCGATTTAAATTAATAATAATTATTATTATTATTATTATTATTATTATTATTATTATTATTATTATTATTATTATTATTATTATTATAATGATAATAATAA